>CM021103.1:36179980-36866650 GCA_007115665.2 Sequoiadendron giganteum | reverse complement strand
AAATTCTATCTCCTAATATTAGAAAAGTCAATTCTACTCTCTATTACCCAACCTTTACAATATGATATCAACAGGGTATTTATAGATATACAAAACTCGAACTCCACTTCTATTTTAAGTCATCCACCCTTTTAGGAACAAAACTTTCTTGGAAACTTAGATCGATTTGATCTTGAGTTCTTACATTAGACATTTAGTTAAACTGGAGAATAGAAAATAGAAGAGAAAAAATTCCATGCACTCCCAAAACTGTCAGTACTGCATGCAACATGCAAAGAAGAAGAAAGTCATGCATGCAAGAGATCTATGCATGTGAAGTTGGGTCTGCAATGATCTCATCATAACTGACGAAGACTTGCTGTAATACATCCAATTCTGGCCCATCAACCCAACTGTCTTCAAATTTGATTCGCTCCAATTCTTCTGCAGCAAACCCTCTCATACCTTTTATATTTGTCAACTCTCTTCTAGCAGCTTTTATCTCTTCTTTGACCTCCACTAGTCGATCTATCATCAGATCTTCACCATCATCTCCTTTCTGCATGAGTCCTCTAAACCTTTCATCCCATTTCTCTTTTATCTGACTCAAAGGCATGCCTTCCTTTGTTAATACACTAACATCTACTATGATAGTAATAACCGCCTCCAACTCCTCAAACTGTTCAGTTAGATTATTAACAACATCTTGGACCTCATTCCTATGTTTACACAAGAAATTTGTTCTGAATCAGAGTATATGAGAGGTATTTTCCACAAAATATTTATTATCCTCCTCAAGTATTGACTATTCAAGAAGTGTAGTCAAAGGCAATGTACTAACCTTCTCCAATTTCTGACTATACTCTTTATACTCCTCTTTCCGTTTCTCTGATGCTTCAATATATTGTTGCATTTCTCTTATCAACTCTTCTGTTCCTTTGTAAACCTCAAAACCCTCGACCAAAACTTCACCTACTTCTCGATTCAACTTGTCAACCCATCTGTCTACCATCTCCGCTTTTCCTCTTACCTGCACTAAATCATCTACCTCCTTTTTGCTTAACAAAATTGGGTTCTGAATAGCCGTTACCTATTGTGATCTTGGAGAGGAGACACTTTTCAAAAAGGAATGCAATTGATCCAACTGAGACTTGAGCTCATCTTTCTTCTGTTTATCCTTTAACATCCTTGACTTGGTTGTTGAAGCTACCACATCAATTAGATTCATCTGCTGATTCCTAGTAGGCCTTCCCAAGTTGACAGTACTCAATTGATAATCTGTTAACTGCATGTCCCATACCTCCTTTTCTGTCATTGGTATGGCACACTCAACAACAATCTCTCCCTTGTCTGTGACTCTGGTAGAGTGTAGGATCTTGGCCTTCTTTTTAGGCCTCTCTTCTTCAATCTCCATCATATCCTCCCAATTGAGAGGTTGTGAAGGTGTTACTGCCCTTTTCTGTAGGTCCAATTTTAACCAAGTGGGAGCACTTGGAGCAGTAGTCATTACAGTGGAAGAAGAAGCAATAGTAGTAGTAGGAGGTGGCTGCATATTTACCTGGGATTGAGAATCAACCCTTGGTTCTTGTTGTTTTTAAACCACATGCATTTGCACAAGCTTTTTAGCCTCTTCCCTATCCTTTTATTCTTGTATCTTCTTATCTTCTTCTTCCTTCTTCAACCTCTCTTCCTCCAATCGATCTCTCTCCACTTTTTCCCTTGCCAATCTTTCCTTCTCTAATCTATCCTTTTCTATTCTTTCCTTTTCCAGTTTTTCCTTATCCAATTTTTCTTTCTCTAGAGCTTCTTTTTCCAACTTCTCTTTCTCTAGTGTTTCTACCTATAAAGCCTTAAACTTTTCTGCCTTTGCTTCTTCTTCTTTTTGGTGAGCTTCCTCAACAAGTTTCAACTTGGCCTCCAAGACATCTTTCTCCCTCCGATGTCTTGCCTTCTCTTCCTCAAGGTCATGAATCTTTTGTATCACCGCTAACTTATCATTTTCTTCTTTAACCTTGAGTTCATGTTCTTGTTGCCTTTTTTTTCTCTCTACTTCATCAGCTCTTGACCTTGCTTCAATTTGTTGCTTCTATAGTATGGAATCAGTTTCGGCATCCATGAAATTTTTCTTTTCTATTTTCTTAGCTTTTTCCTCAACATCCTTTCTAAATTCTTCAAACAATGCCCATTGCTCATCTTGTGTCATTACCTGTTCAACATCCTCCTCTAGAGGCATATTCTCTTGCAAATCCTTCTCTAACACAGTCTCATTTGAATCCGTTCCAACATCCAAAATTTCCCTCTCCACTTCCTTTCCCTTTGTAGTTTCAGCCATACTATGAAGAGCCCCCTTTCAAACTTCTTCACTCTACTGCTTTGCAAGTGGGACTTATGTGGAAGATTCACCTAATGTACGTGTTGAAACAATCAATCCTATTTGAACATCCCCTTCTTGTGTTTCTGCTTCATCCCCTACTGCTTCAAGTTCTATCTCTTCAATGTCTGGGGGAAAGAACTCCAAAGGCTCCTTGGGAGGTGTCTTCCTTTTAAGTCTATTATACCCTTTCCCCTTTTTAGGAGCTGGTCCTTGAGGATCTTTGGTTCGTAACATAAAATAGTGAACACCTCTATCCAAGACTGTTCTTCCTATCTGCTTTATGTCAATAGTTTCTTCACTATCCCAGTCAATTAGATCCAAGCTCTTAGTTCCTATGTTTAAAGCCTCATAAGACAGATCCAATACAACTCCATCGTCCACCAATATGTCAGGAATGTCATTTTTGACTCTGAGTTCTACCATGAGTGAGAAAGTTAATTTCTCATAATTATTTTTCCTTAAGTCACACTCATCTTGTCGGTCACTCCATAAATCTTCTAATAAATTGAAATGCTTATACAACACAGAAGGCAACAAGGAATGCATCTTACCCTTCGGATCAAAATACTTACGAGCTATGTATAAGCCTAGCTTTAATTGTATTAGCTCACTACAAACTACCTTTGCTCCTACCAAATGTTGACAACTATACTCACCCACCTTCATGGGAAACTTGTGACATCCTATCTTATGTTTTAAACCAAATCGAGCATTAACTCCAAGAGCCTGATATACAAACTCCATCAGCACTATTCTATTATTGCAACACCTTGGAAGTAAATTTGGATGGCCTTCAAAACTGGCTAACCTGAAATATGTAAACTTGGGGTATTGAATGTACCAACATCCCCATTCAACAATAAATGCCATGGCCTCTTGACTCAGCCTGTACCTTGCATCTCCATTTAATTGGTTAATGACTACATATATGAATGCATCATTGAATCTTCTGAAGTGGGTCTCAACAACTTGTAGAGACAACTGGTTATAATGTTCCCACAATTTCTTCTGTCCATCCAAGACTCCCATTATCCCTACTCTATTTAAACCTAGGAAAATACCCAACCTTGTTGTTGCATACACAATATAAGAAGTCATAAAGAAACACATAGTCTCTTTGATGTTGGTTAGTTGATCATGAATAGCATTTGATACAATCATCTACCAATCAAACTGATGAGTACCATGCAAAATTGTCTGGATAAAAGGAAACATCCACTCCTTGAAATGAAATGTATCTCTCTTCCACAAAACCCTGGACAACATGATTATTAAGTCTGATACCTCAAAGAAATCTGCCCTCTTTGGCTGATCTACAAGTTTGGCTAACGATTTCTTCTCTGTCTTCAACCATTTTTTGTTCAAATGAGATTTATTGGATTCTTTATAATTAATATATTTCTCGAAAGCCTCTGCCTCATCCAACTACACCAAGTTCTTAGGATCTGAGACATTGAATATACTTTGCAATGCTTGAGGAGTGAGATCAATAATCACATTGTTTTGGGAATCCATGCACTATCTGGTAGCAAGATTGTAGGAACTAGCTGCTGTCAAGATCAACTCCAAGCATTGGATTGACAAAGGAAATATAGTGATATGGGCCAATCCATTATCAACAATTCTTTGTGTCCTTCCTGTTAGACCTTCCTGTTCTGCAAAGGTTTCTGCATATAGCTCCTCAAAATTGTACTGGCCCAAATTGGTATCGGTGATTTCTAACCAGTCTAATTCCACTTTGCTTACTTTCACAATAGGACTTCTATGATTATACCTCAAGGTATAAGGCAACTCTTCTGGCTTGATCTTCTTTGGTTTAGGTGTTGCCTTTGATGTCCCTGCAGGTCGGTTTATTTAAGAAGCTTCTCCTGATGTTCCTGAAATCCTCTTAGTTTTCCTGCAACAAATATCTCTAGTTAGATCCCTGAATGAAACATCTCAAAATGTGTCTTTAAAATCATACCTTTCAAACATGCATTGGAGTAAAAAACTAGACAACAAATATCTCAAATAATCTTCTTTTAAAACATTGTTGGGATCGGAGCAAAAATAGTTGTTGTCACTCTTCTAACAAGAAGCAGACTCAGAGTCAGAAATGAAATAGTGATCGGACCCGGAACCGAAATAAAAACTAATTCGGTTCCCTTAAGAATTTATGTTTTCATTTTCTGTTTCGGTTTTGCTTCTGCTTCCGCTAGGCAAACATTTTATGATGTAAAAACTTCTTACTATAAGCAGAGTCGGAGATGGGATGGAAAATGGAATTGACACCCAACATAAAATACATCCAACAAAACCTAAATCAATTATGATTCTGCTTCCTATGTTGACCATGACATCATCAACAATTTTATCAATGTAACACTTGACTCCATGATTAAAGACTAAGGTCATATTAAATAAAACGAGGCTTAAAATATATCATGGAAAGACCATGCCCATATGACCGTGGGGGATGACTATATTTTTAGGGCATCATATTTAAATATTTCAATGTGATCACAGAAACACATGAAACCCTAATCTAGAAAATATGATATAAAAACTAGGGCACAAATTCAACCCTTCCTAATTTATTCAACCAAATGCGTAATGAAATCCTAAGTGAAAACTAGATCCTACCAACCCCAACTCATTGTAAAAACTTAGATTTAATCAACCTCACTATGCAAACCCTAATTAAACCTACGCATTCAAAACCTAACGCAGCACGACGTGATCACACGAAAATGTGAAAGTGACTATGCCCTCTTTCACTATAAAACCAGAACCGTAAGCATAAAAAAAAAACAACAAATAAAGAAAGAAAGAAAACAAACAAACAAAATAAAAAATAGCGAACTCGCTCAAAGATTCGAATCAAACAAACCCAAACCGAAAACATGAAAGGAAATACCTAAATATAACAAGAACAAGAACCCTACCTCAAATGCACAACCTGGCTAACCTTCTGAAATGATTCACAAGTGATTATCTCCTCCTCTTTCAACCGATTCACTCAGATGAACTCCGTAGCCGCTCTTCCTTGCTCTTTGATTCTTTAACAATGATAATAATAATGCATTTAGTCCTTAATGAAGGTAAAATTTGAGCTTCTACCTACGCATGGCAGCTGTCATTAATGCCTTAAATGCGGTTTAGGTGGAGTTGGAACTGAAAGAGAACCAACACTTCACTATAGTGCGACTTCAATCAAAAATTCAACAACCAAGGAACGATGGGAGCAGAATTGGAAGGAGAACTGATTCAGAAACTTGAATAATTTCCTAACTTCATTCCCGTTCCGGGTCCGGGTCCGCCAAGAAAGGACAAAATGAAACCAAACATAAAAACTTAAACAAAAGATCGACATAATAAAACTTAAGACAAGGACTTAATCAAAAAGAAAAAGTTTGAAAAGTGGAGGCGGAGACGGGATGGATTTTGATTTTGCAATTTTCAATAAACACCAACTTAACGCCCACTCAGATTCTAGCTCCGATAAAGGTAAAAATAAAAAGGGGAAAAGAAAGACTGTCGGGACAGGGATTAGATCGAGTTTTGATAGAAGTTTCAGAACCCGATTTGATTCCGGCTCTGATTCCGAAATACTAAACAAAAATAAAACAAAGTGTTGGAAGCCAAAAGACTCCAGACTTTGTTTGAAATCAACCAAAGATAAAAAAAAGGAAAAGGGGGACCCATTTTGACCAAGGCAAAAGATGCAGGTGGTTATGCAAGGCATAACAAATGGTGACTTGGGTGGGAAAATGATTTACCCATTTTCAAGATACCCAAAGAAAATTTCAGTCACCCTAAAACTACTTGATTTATGAAGCATACTAACTTGAATAAGATGAGATATGTAGGATAAGTTTGAGCTAGAATATCAGATGTATGTGCCCATGAGTTATTTCTGAATCTGAGTGTGTGCCTATTTTGTGCATCATTCTTTATAGATACTTTCTCTGTTTGTGAACAACTATACCTTAAGATTGAAGCTACATAGGTTGCGTCCTTTAACTATCATGCAATAAAATCTTGGGAATTGCTTTGCTGCTAGACAAGTGTCCATAGCCCTGATGGAGATACCTCTAGTTCTCTCAAAGCATTGCTCTACTACCAGCTAGGCATCCATAGCCCTGATAGAGATACTTGATTACCCACTTGATATTGAGTTTTCCATTTATTTATTTCTTTTTTCTTTTCATTTTAAAACCTTGCTTATGGAAATCTTTTTATGCACCTTCCTCAATACTTCAGACATAATGAATCTAAAACATGGGTTGAGAACTACTATGGATTTCGTGATAGTTTTGGAATCAGATTACTTGAATCAAAGGGTAGGGCCACTCTAAAACAAATAGGTACCTACTCATGAAAATGTTTTTCTAATTTGGTGACAGATATTTGATCATAATTCAGGAGATACTCACAATATATCTTCTATCCCTGATAACTTTTCCAACCCAAACTAGAATTGTCATAAAACTTAAGTTTTAGAACAAAATTCTTTTCAATGGTGATAATGAAAAAACCTAAACCAACTTCTCTCCTAGCACCAATATTATACTTAGAATAACAACCCCTTAATTTGAAATGAACAAAATGAAGATCCCTAACGAAACAAGACAAATCAAAACAAACCAACAAAAATAAAGAAAGGAATCAAACAAAAACAAAACAAACTAAAGAACAACAAAAACTTAAAATTTAATTACACATGATACAGTATAATACAATTTCCTTTTAAAACATCAGACCCTTTTATGCACCAAAATAGTGCTCGAGAAACTGACCATTAACTGGTAATGGAACATGTACTCCTGTTAAGGTACTCAAACGAAAAGAATTTTCGCCTAGTATTTCATCCACTTAATAAGGACCTAACCAAAGTCTATCAAAGTTCTGATGATCTCCTTTCTTTTCCCTGGCCTTATCCCATAATAACACAAGATCTGATATTCTAAAGGCTTTTATTTTGGCTCTCTTGTCAAACCAACGTTTAACAACAACTTGATGCTTAGAGAATTGCTGCAAAGCAGCATCTCTTTGCTCTTCCATGTTCAATAAATTAAGTAGTCTAACTTCAATCCTATCATCCTTGTTATAAAATTCCTGCATGAAATTGAGGATAGGCATCTGTAAATGAATTGGGAAGATTGGATCTTGGCCATAAACTAACTTAAAAGGCGAGTTTCCTAGAGCTACTTTAATTCGAGTTCGATCTTCCCATAAGGAAAATCTCAATTGGGTATGCCAGTCCGTAGGATTATTCTCTAACAACTTTCTTATAACTTCCAACAAGTTTTTTATTTGTGGACTCATCCAATCCATTTCCCTGAGGGTAGTAATTGGAAGAATACTTCAAAACAATCTTATGTTCATAGACCCATGAAATGAACTCAACAGAAGAAAAAGCAGGGCCATTATCACATACCAGAGCAAATGGAACTCCAAACTTGGTTGTGATGTTCTCAGTCAAAAACTTGATGACCACCTCTGTTGTACTATTCTTGCAAGGTTGTGCCTCAGTCCAACGTGTGCAGTAGTCAGTTGCAGTCAAGATGAATTTATGACCTTTAGAAGAATTTGGATTAATTACACCTACAAAATCAAGTGCCCATTGGGCAAATGGCCTTACCTCATATACTGGTTGCAAGGGCATTCCGGGATTTCTTTCTCTAGTTGTAGAAGTTTGGCACACATGACAAGTCCTACAGTGCTAATGTGCATCTCTAAACACATAAGGCCAATAATAGCCTAATATTAAAATTTGATGAGCCAAAGCATCAGCCGATCCATGCCTTCCATGAAACTCAGAAATAACATGCTTTGCTTGTTGTTGATCCAAACAATGTAGGTAAATTTCATGAAAATTCTTTATGTAAATAGATCCCCCTTTGAGCAAGTAATGAGCACTCTTCATCCTCAATGCTCTCCTCTGAGTAGCATTCATTCCTTCTGGATATTTTTTTATTGAGGAGGAAGAAAACTAAATTTGTATACCAGGGATCCTTTGTGAATGATTGGACAATGTACTGTTGGCAAGTTATACTTCTGTCTACTTCAGCCATTGCTTTTGACAATCCTTGTCCTCAAATGAGTTTCATCGGGTGAATTTCTAAGTCAAACTCCTGTAAGATTTCCATCCATTTCCCTCTTCATTCCCCTAATTCACTTTGCATCAGGAGAGACTTCACGGTTGGATCTGGAACTATGGCCATAACTTGACTTCAAATTATGTAATGCCTGAACTTCTTCACTGCTCATATCAATGCAAAGGCTTGTTTTTCTAGTGGCGAATACCTTACTTCTACATTATTAAATGGAGAGATCATAAAGGCAATCGATCTCTCCTCACTCTCTTCTCTTCTCTATGTTAAAACTGCTGCACATGAATGTTCAGAAGCAAAAGAATAAATGTAGAAGGGTTTTAGATAATATGGGCTTGTCAAAACAGGTGCCTCAGATATAGATTATTTAATCTGCATGAAAGCAGACTTAGCCTCTTCACTCCATTCAATCTTTGCATCCTTCTTCATCATTTCATTTAGGGGTTTGACAATCTCTACAAACCTTGTTATAAATTTCCTAACAAAATTGATCCTCCCAAAGAAGGACCTCATTTCCTTCTTGCTTCTTGACTTTGTCAATTTCAAGATGGCCTCCACTCAGTCAGCATATATGGAAATTCCCTCCTTTGATATAATGTGACCTAAGATTTTTCCTTCAAAAACTCTAAATACACATTTCTTTGGGTTAAGAGAGACACCATAACTTATACATTTCTTTAGAACTTTTTATAGGTCCGCAACATGATCTTCTCTATTCCTAGAGAAGATGGTTAAATCATCTACATAAATGATTATACATTTTCCTATTATATCTTTGAAAGCTACATCCATCACCCTTTGAAAAGTAGCTCCAACATTGATGAGATCGAATGGCATCCTCTTGTAAGCAAATTTTCCCCATTTAGTGGTGAAAGCAGTTTTTATCCTACCCTCATGACTAACAAGTACTTGATTGTATCCATAATACCCATCCAAGAATGACATCATCTGAGACCCATTTACCTTTTGTAATAATTCATCAAGAGAAGGTAATGGATAATTGTCTTTCTCAGAGGCCTTGTTTAGATTCCTAAAATCCACACATAACCTAATCTCACCATTCTTCTTGTGGATAGGAACTAAATTAGCCACCCAGGTAGAATGTCTAACCAGAAAGATTATTCTGGCAGATAAATTTTTTTGCACGTCCTTTTGAATCAAGGGCTCAATTAAAGCATTGAAAGGGCATTTCTTTTGGCGAAAAGTCTTGGCATCTGACTTGAGAGGAATGGTATGAGTAATGAATAATGTGTCAAAAGTTTTTAAATCATCATAAATCCAAGCTATAGCTTCAATGTTCTGCTCCAAAACCTTGACTATCTTGTCCTTAATTTCCTGAAGACCAATTTTTCCTATAAGAACATTCCTTTTGGGACTTGAGGGAGTAAAATTAACAGATTCATACTTATCTCCCTCACTCTCGGTAGGAATCCTTTGGCAAGCCCTTCGATCTGAATCAAATATCCTCTCTAAAGCAACCATTCCCTTTGGAATGCTATTACTCTTTAAATCCAATATCCCTTCTGGACTCTTTTTCTCAGGGTCCCAATCTCCTTGATCTAGTTCAGATTCATCAATTATTTGTCCTTGAAATACATCAAAACTTTCCAAAAAGGCTAAAATGTGCCGATCATCATCAAATACCTGAAAGTGTCTAACATTATTAGGAACAACTAGGACTTAAATTAACTCAACTGAAAACCTCTTCATATCAGAATCTTGCATAGGTTCTAATGTGCTAGCAGCCACAACCAGAGTATCTGCAATTTGGTTAGCCTCCCTAGGGATCATAATAATCCCAAAAGCATCAAAATATTTGATCAAATTCCAAACCCTATTTTTGTATGCAGCCAATCTTTTGTTATGACATGTGTATTGGCTATGTACCTGCTTTACAATCATCTCAGAATCTCCCATAACTATGAGAGCAGTAACCTTCTTCTTTTGAGAAAACATAAGACCTCGTGCAAGCACTTCATATTCAACCACATTGTTTGTGCAACCAAACTGCAATCTATAAGAAGCAAAGTAAGTCTTCCCTTTCGGGTTAGTTAACTCAATCCCAACTCCACTTCTTGCTTTAGATTTGGAACCATCAAATTTAAGATTCAATAATTGATCCTTGGCTAGGAGCTCCTTCTTCTTAGGAATAATAGGGAATGACTTACTTGAGATGTGCGGTGGCTCAGACTTTTGCTATTTATCAAAATTGACTTGGGACAAAGTTGAGTTGAAGATTTTTTTATGTTTTCAGCCTGTCTAGGAATTACTTCCTGAACACCCTCTTGGGTCAAATTACAATCCAACTCACTTCTTATCAATGCCTTGGGTATTGGAAAAGTATGTGGGGCAGGTGTATCAAATAGGAACTAGGACACCTCAACTTCTTTTTGAACTGTAGAACAAACAACATGAGTCTGCTCTTCTGGTGAAGGACCTTCCTGTTGAGAAAGACTAGCCCATGTAAGAATAGTTGCATCCTTAACTTGGAAAGAAAACTCATTGATGGGGGTCTAGGCTTGTTCCTCTTGACATATTTGTTGATGTTGATCTACATGACTTAGAATATCTAAGCATGATTGACATGTTAATTCCGAATGGTTATGATAATGTATCCTACACCAATTAGGAAGCAACAAACTACTCAAATCAGTTTCTGTTCCTAAAACCAACTTATCTTGTTGTAATTTTCTTATCAAAACCTGCTGGTTGATGCAAATCATTGGGTCATTGTGTTCTAAGGATAAGGTATCATCAGGACTAACTACAAAGAAATTAATAACTTCCTCTTGTTTATAAATACTTATCTCAGTCTCAAAGTATGCTACTTCATTTGAAGCATCATATTCTGTGATCATGTGTTTGATCCTAGGTTCACTTTCAATTCTTATCTGTGTTGCAACTCCTTTCCATGGTAGCCACATGTGAGAGAAATCCAAGGAGAGATACCCCCCTATGCTTTTCATTAGCTCCCAAATTAGGAGCATACCATATGTTTCTGGGATATCAACTACTTGGATATCTATATAGGTCTAGATCCTTGGGTCTGATCCAACCTGCACATGCATGTTCTTTAATTCACCCACAACATTGACTTTGGTTTTATCCAACTGAATCACCTTTTTATTGGTTGGGATAGAACTCAATCCTAACTTCTTACAAATCAAAAAAGGCATGACATTTCCCGATGCTCCACTATCTAATACACAATTATGCAGATTCTTTCCAAAGATTCTCAAACTTAACAGAAAAGGTGGGGTACTAGTCTTACCTTTATAAATGGTTGCATTTGTCTCCTTTGCTGGAGTTACTTTACCTTTCCCTTTTAGGCGATCTACCTCCTCCAAAGATTTTAATACCACCTCCCGTTGAGATGGGCACCATTTCATGATGTCAAAGAATGACAGTGATGTCTTTTGCCTCTGTAATTCTGCAATGAAATCAAACTCTGAATCATTCCTAACTTGATATTTAGGAAAAGGAGGCAGATTACCTCTATTCTAAGAATCAGAAGGTCCCTTTGGTGGTGGTGGATTGTTATCTGCATTCTGGTTAGGTGGGACCATGTTATTAGGGGGTGCAGATGTAGTAAATGGGCCCTTATTCTGATTTCTCAGAAAGTGACCTCCTTTGGACTGAAAAGCTTGAGCATCATATACATCTTCCTCTAGCTCATTATCTCCTTGCATAGGGAACTGATATTTTTCTTCAATGGTTTCATAAGTCATGGCAGTGCTGACTGGCCCATTATCTTGATTGGAATTTCCTGCTGGAGGATGGGCATCAGCCTGTGCAATCTTCACAATCTTTTCCATTTCAAGACAGTTAACCTTAGAATGTGTTGCAGTATCATGTAGCCTGCACCAATTAGTCATAAAGTTGAGGTCAACAACATTAGCAATATGTGGTCTCTCCTCAGCTGAATGATAGTTATGGGGAACTCCCCCATTGTTTAGCCCAGTATTCCACTGCCTATTTTTGTTGTTGTTGTTGTTGTTGTACCTCTAGTTATACCCTTTGTTCTGATTTTGGTAATTCTGGTTAGAGGAATTTTGACCTTGAAAATTTTGATTGGCGTTTTGGTTCCCACTCTGATTAGAATAATTACCCTGATTGTTATAACCTCCCTGGTTGTTGTAATTCTGATTTTTTGTGGGGAGGGTTTTGCCTTAGTTGTGCCATTTCATTAGACATTTGGGATAGAGTCTTCTTAAGAGTCTCTAACTCACTAGTCAATTGGACAGTTTGCTCATTCTGCACATTTTGTACTATGGATGGGGAATGAACATGGGTTGATCCTCCCACTTGTTGTTGTGGATTTTGAGGTTGTTGGGGAGAATCTTGCATGCAATTACCGAAGAAGGTCATAGTAGGTGGAGCTTGTAGCTTAGACACAGGTCCATATTGGGAATAAGACATCCCTAGGATAGTGTTGTATAATGGTGGATTAGGCATACGATAATTCATGGGGGGAAGAGCTACTCCTAAACCTCCTGGTTGTAGACTTATCTATTGTTACAACTTGATGGCCAGATGATAAACTTTAGACAAAGAGTCTATTTCATTAGGCTGAAATGTTCTTTGCAAGAATAGGCCAATTAAATGATCAACAACTCTTAAATATGCCTGTATGGCAATATCCTCGGCTACTAGATAAGGGTCTTGCAACTTACGAAACATTCTTTGGAATCTAGTATTGAACAACGGTAGTGGGTCATGATGTTCCTTTCTTATTGTGGAAAACTAGTGGTATAAAATGGCAGGGTCTACATAAACCCGGAATTGATTGATGAATGCATTTTCTAAATCTGTCCTACCTAGGATAGATCCTTGAGGAAAATTTAAATACCAGTTATATGCCATATCTCCTAAACAGTAAGGAAAAAGTCTACATACCACATCTTGATGAGCAACTTGATCTCTTGTGCAAGAATATTTGAATGCTTGTATGTGCTCCTCAATACTTCTTGATTCACCATGTATGTATTTAGGACAAAATTTTTTTGAGTTCTTTGGTAAATCATGGATTCCTCCTGGAATAGTCCCTAATGGACATGGGTTATTGAAAAATTAAGCCATGGGTGGGATTGGTTGAGTAGGTGGTGATATAGGCTGAATTGGTGGGGACTCAGCCCTACTTGGTGGTGGTGATGTAGGTGGAACTGGTGGTGGTGTAGGTGGATTTGGTGGGAATCCAGGTGGAGTAAGTGGTGGTGGTAAGGTAGGTATCAAGATCCTATGAGCATGGGGTCTAGGTCTAACAAGGGTTTGAAGTTCTTCAAATGGTTCAGGATTAGTGGAGGATTTGAGGATCCTCCTATAGTTCTCTAGTGAGAAAGACACAATGCGAGCTAGCCTGTTCTTTCAGGCCCTCCTTCTAGCACCAATTTATGTTGATGGTGAAAATGACACAAACAACATTAAAAAAAATATTTCTACTCTATTTCTCCTGAAAAAGAAAGACAACATATAGTAGCATAACTCCCAAGGTCCTGGTAGTTGGTTCTCAACTATCTGGTGTCACTCAATTGGTTCATGAAACTGTAATGTTCAAGAGGCCTATGCTAGTAATAAAGAATGCAAGCAATAACTCATTTTTACCGAAATGTTTTTAGTAAATCAAAAGGGTTTCAAACAAAAGAAAAAGATAGATCAAAGGGGAAACTAGTAAAACATGAACAAAACTCATCTAACATTCAGACATATATCTTCAATAATGAATTTTTTCCAATTAGATCAAGAAAACCAAAGCATGATACAATTCACAGAATAATCTATACCATTGTATGCATCTAAGGTGCTTATTTTAATTCGCCTATCACAACTACTTCAAAGATTTAAAAAGAACACACATTCATTCATTGCCAAGATCATAGATCAACAAACTTCAACAAATTTAATCTAATGACAATCTAACAAGATAATCTTTAAATCTGGTTTCTTCTAATGATTTTCATCACATAAGAAACAATCATGCTTTAGCACAATCACTAGCATCCAGATAGATTATTACTTATCAGCCTTATCAAGTAAAATTCAATTCTAACACCATATTGCATAAAAACCTATAATTTTATTTAACTATAAAGTATCCACTAACAATGTATCTCAGTAATCGCTAAAAAATTCTATTCTCTATCAGCTGACCTTTACAATATGATACCCACAGGGTATTTATAGATATACAAAACTTGAACTCCACTTCTATTTTAAGTCATCCACCCTTTTAGGAATAAAACTTTCTTGGAAACTCAGATCGATTTGATCTTGAGTTCTTAGATTAAACATTTAGTTAAACTAGAGAATAGAAAATAGAAGAGAAAAAATGCCATGCGCTCCCAAAACTGTCAGTATTGCATGCAACATGCAAAGAAGAAGAAAGTCATGCATGTAAGAGATCTATGCATGTGAAGCTGGGTCTGCAATGAACTCATCATAACTGACGAAGACTTGCTGTAATACGTCTAATTATGGCCCATCAACCCAACTATCTTCAAATTTGATTCGCTCCAATTCTTCTGCAGCAAACCCTCTCATACCTTTTATCTTTATCAACTCTCTTCTAGCAGCTTTTATCTCTTCTTTGACCTCCACTAGTCGATCTATCATCAGATCTTCACCATCATCTCCTTTCTGCATGAGTCCTCTAAACCTTTCATCCCATTTCTCTTTTATCTGACTCAAAGGCATGCCTTCCTTTGTCAATACATTAACATCTACTATGATAGCAATAACCACCTCCAACTCCTCAATCTATTCAGTTAGATTATTAACAACATCTTGGACCTCATTCCTATGTTTACATAAGAATTTTTTTTTGAATCGAAGTATACGAGAGGTATTTTCCATAAAATATTTATTATCCTCCTCAAGTATTGACTGTTCAAGAAGAGAAGTCAAAGGCAATGTAATAACCTTCTCCAATTTCTGACTATACTCTTTATACTCCTCTTTCCGTTTCTCTGATGCTTCAATATATTGTTGCATTTCTCTTATCAACTCTTCTGTTCCTTTGTAAACCTCAAAACCCTCGAACAAAACTTCACCTACTTCTCGATTCAACTTGTCAACCCATCTGTCTACCATCTCCACTTTTCCTCTTACCTGCACTAAATCATCTACCTCCTTTTTGCTTAACAAAATTGGGTTCTGAATAGCCGTTACCTGTTGTGATCTTGGAGAGGAGACACTTTTCAAAAAGGAATGCAATTGATCCAACTGAGACTTGAGCTCATCTTTCTTCTGTTTATCCTTTAACATCCTTGACTTGGTTGTTGAAGCTACCACATCAATTAGATTCATCTGCTGATTCCTAGTAGGCCTTCCCAAGTTGACAGTACTCAATTGATAATCTGTTAACTGCATGTCCCATACCTCCTTTTCTGTCATTGGTATGGCACACTCAACAACAATCTCTCCCTTGTCTGTGACTCTGGTAGAGTGTAGGATCTTGGCCTTCTTTTTAGGCCTCTCTTCTTCAATCTCCATCATATCCTCCCAATTGAGAGGTTGTGAAGGTGTTACTGCCCTTTTCTGTAGGTCCAATTTTAACCAAGTGGGAGCACTTGGAGCAGTAGTCATTACAGTGGAAGAAGAAGCAATAGTAGTAGTAGGAGGTGGCTGCATATTTACCTGGGATTGAGAATCAACCCTTGGTTCTTGTTGTTGTTTTTAAACCACATGCATTTGCACAAGCTTTTCAGCCTCTTCACTATCCTTTTGTTCTTGTATCTTCTTATCTTCTTCTTCCTTCTTCAACCTCTCTTCCTCCAATTGATCTCTCTCCACTTTTTCCCTTTCCAATCTTTCCTTCTCTAATCTATCCTTTTCTATTCTTTCCTTTTCTAGTTTTTCCTTATCCAATTTTTCTTTCTCTAGAGCTTCTTTTTCCAGCTTTTCTTTCTCTAGTGTTTCTGCCTATAAAGCCTTAAACTTTTCTACCTTTGCTTCTTCTTCTTTTTGGTGAGCTTCCTCAACAAGTTTCAACTTGGCCTCCAAGACTTCTTTCTCCCTCCAATGTCTTGCCTTCTCTTCCTCAAGGTCATGAATCTTTTGTATCAGTTCTAACTTATCATTTTCTTCTTTAACCTTGAGTTCATGTTCTTGTTGCCTTTTTTGTCTCTCTACTTCATTAGCTCTTGACCTTGCTTCAATTTGTTGCTGCTGTAGTATGGAATCAGTTTTGACATCCATGACATTTTTCTTTTCTATTTTCTTAGCTTTTTCCTCAGCATCCTTTCTAACTTCTTCAAAAAATTCCCATTGCTCCTCTTGTGTCATTACCTTTTCAACATCCTCCTCTAGAGGCATATTCTCTTGCAAATCCTTCTCTAACACAGTCTCATCTATATCTGATCCAACATCCAAAATTTTCCTCTCCACTTCCTTTCCCTTTGTAGTTTCAGCCATACTATGAAGAGCCGCCTTTCAAAATTCTTCACTCTACTGCTTTGCAAGTGGGACTTATGTGGAAGATTCACCTAATGTAGGTGTTGAAACAACTGATCCTATTTGAACATCCCTTTCTTATGTTTTCGCTTCATCCCCTACTGCTTCAAGTTCTATTTCTTCAATGTCTAGGGGAAATAACTCCAAAGGCTCCTTGGGAGGTGTCTTCCTTTTAAGTCTTTTATACCCTTTCCCCTTTTTAGGAGCTGGTCCTTGAGGAGCTTTGGTTCTTAACATCAACTAGTGAACAATTCTATGCAAGACTGTTCTTCCCATCTGCTTTATGTCAATAGTTTCTTCACTATCCCAGTCAATTGGATCCAAGCTCTTAGTTCCTATGTTTAAAGCCTCATAAGACGGATCCAATACAACTCCATCATCCACCAATGTTTCAGGAATGCCATTTTTGACTCCGAGATCTGCCATGAGTGAGAAAGATAACCTCTCATAATTATTTTTCCTTAAGTCATACTCAGCTTGTCAGTCACTCCAGAAATCTTCTAATAAATTGAAATGCTTATCAAACAAAGAATTCAACAAGGCATGCATCTTACCCTTCTCATCAAAATACTTACGAGCTGTGTATAAGCCTAGCTTTAAATGTATTATCTCACTCTAGATGACCTTTTCTCCTACCAAATGTTGACAACTATATTCACCCAACTTCATGAGAAACTTGTGACATCTTGTCTTATGTTTTAAACCAAATCGAGCATTAACTCCAAGAGCCTGATATACAAACTCCATCAACACTATTCTGTTATTGCAACACGTTGGAAGTAAATGTTGATGGCCTTCGAAACTGGCTAACCTGAAATATGTAAACTTGGGGTATTGAATTTTCCAACATCCCCATTCATCAATAAATGCCATGGCCTCTTGACTCAGCCTGTACCCCACATCTCCATTTAATTGGTTAATGACTACATATATGAATGCATCATTGACTCTTCTAAACCAAGTCTCAGTAACTTGTAGAGACAACTGGTTATAATGTTCCCACACTTTCTTCTGTCCATCCAAGACTCCCATTATCCCTACTCTGTTTAAACGTAGGAAAATACCCAACCTTGCTACCGCATACACAATATAAGAAGTCGTAAAGAAACACTTAGTATCTCTGATGTTGGTCAGTTGATTATGAATAGCATTTGCTACAATCATCGACCAATCAAACTGATGAGTACAATGCAAAATTGTCTAGATAAAAGGGAACATCCACTCCTTGAAATGAAATGTATCTCTCTTCCCAAAAACCCTAGACAACATCATTATTAAGTCTGATACCTCCTTATAGGAATCTGCCCTCTTTGGCTAATCTGCAACTTTGGCTTGCGATTTCTTCTCTATATTCAACCATTTTTTGTTCAAATGAGATTTATTGGATTCTTTATAATTACTATATTTTTGCAAAGCCTCTACCTCATCCAACTGCACCAAGTTCTTAGGATCTGGGACATTGAATATAATTTGCAATGCTTGAGGAGTGAGATCAATAATCACATTTTTTTGGGAATCCATGCACTATCTAGTAGCAGGATTGTAGGCACTAGCTGCTATCAAGATCAACTCTAGGCATTGGATTGAGAAAGGAAATATAGTGACATGGGCCAAGCTGGAATCAACAATTCTTTGTGTCCTTCCTATTAGACCTTCCCGTTCTACAAAGGTTTCTACATATAGCTCCTCAAAATTGTACTAGCCAAAATTGGTATCAGTGATGTCTAACTAGTCTGATTCCACTTTTCTTACTTTCACAATAGGACTCCTGTTATTATACCTCAAGGTATACGACTACTCTTTTGGCTTGATCTTCTTTGGTTTAGGTGCTGCCTTTGATGCCCCTGCAGGCCGGTTTCTTTGAGAAGCTTCTCCTGATGTTCCTGACATCCTCTTAGTTTTCATACAGCAAATATCTCAAGTTAGATCCCTGAATGAAACATCTCAAAATATGTCTTTAAAATAATACCTTTCAAACATGCATTGGAGTCGAAAACCAGAGAACAAATATCTCAAATAATCTTCTTTTAAAACATTGTCGAGATCATTGAAAAAACTGTTGCTGTCACTCTACTAACAAGAAGAGGACTCAGAGTTGGAAATGAAATAGTGATCGAACCTGGAACTGGAATAGAAACTAATTTGGTTCCCTTAATATTTTCTATTTCTATTCAGCTTCCGCTTCCGCTTCTGCTAGGCACACATTTTATGAAGTAGAAACTTCTTACTATAAGTAGAGTCAGATACGGGATGGAAAATGTAATTGACACCAACATAAAATACATCCACGAAAAACCTAAATCAATCTGATCCAACTTCCAATGTTGACCATGACCTCATCGACAATTTTATCAATTTAACACTTGACTCCATGATTAAAGACTAAGGTCATATTAAATAAAACGAGGCTTAAAATATATCATGAAAAGACCATGCCCATATGACTGTGGGGGATGACTATATTTTTAGGGCATCATATTTAAATATTTCAATTTGATCACAGAAACACACGAAACCCTAATCTAGAAAATGCGATATAAAAACTAGGGCATAGATTCAACCCTTCCTAATTTATTCAACGGAATGCGTAATGAAATCCTAAGTGAAAACCAGATCCTACCAACCCCAACTCACTATACAAACTTAGATTTAATCAACCTCACTGTACAAACCCTGATTAAACCTACGCATTCAGAACCTAATGCAGCACATCATGCCAAAATGTGAAAGCGACTATGCCCTCTTTCACTATAAAACTAGAACCGCAAGCATAAAAAAAAAAACAGCAAATAAAGAAAGAAAGAAAACAAACAAACAAAATAAAAAACAATGAACTTGCTCAAAGATTCGAATCAGATAAACCCAAACCAAAAACATGAAAGCAAATAAATAAATAACAACAAGAACGGGAACCCTACCTTGAACGCACAACCTAGCTAACCTTTTGAAATGATTCGCAAGCGATTATCTCCTCCTCTTTCAACCGATTCACTCAAATGAACTCCGCAGCTGCTCTTCCTCACTCTTTGATTCTTTAACAATGATAATAATAAATTTAGTCCTTAATGAAGGTAAAATCTGAGCTTCTACCTATGCATGGTAGCTGTTATTGATGCCTTAAATGCAGTTTAGGTGGAGTCAGAACTAAAAGAGAACCAACACTTCACTACAATGTGACTTCAGTCAAAAAGTCAATGAATAAGGAACGACGGGAGCGGAATCGGAATGAGAACTGATTCAGAAACTTGAATAATTTCCTAACTTCATTTCGGTTCCAGTTCTGGGTCTGCCAAGAAAGGACAAAACGAAACCAAACACAAAAATTAAAATAAAAGACCGACATAATAAAACTTAAGACAAGGACTTAATCAAAAGGAAAAAGTTCGAAAAGCAGAGGTAGAGACGGGATGGATTTTGATTTTGAAATTTTCAATAAACACCAACTTAATGCCCACTCTGGTTCTAGCTCCAATAAAGGCAAAAATAAAAAGGGGAAAATAAAGACTGTCGGGACGGGGATCGGATTGAGTTTTGATAGAAGTTTCAGAACTTGATTTGATTCTAGCTCCGATTTCGGTAGACTAAACAAAAATAAAACAAAGTGTTGGAAGCCAACAGATTCCAGACTTTGTTTGAAATCAACCAAAGATAAAAAAAAAAGGGGGACCCATTTTGAACAAGGCAAAAGATGGGGTGGTTATACAAGGCATAATAGGTTTATGAAATTTATTCACCCCCCCTCTTAGTGTCTTTTTCACTTCAACAATTGTTATTAGAGTGTAGGGTCCTCTGATAGGTCTAATCAACCTTGGATTGATTCTGGTCTTGCAGTGTGTTTAAAATGTTTCAAGCTCATGAAGGCACATCTATAACTAGAGCTCCATTATTTGATGGAACAAATTATGTATTATGGAAAATCAGAATGGAAACATATCTGACTTCTATTGATCTCGATGTATGGAGCATAGTGTTAACTAGGTACATTGTACCAACTACATTTCCTACAACTTTTGATGAAAATAAAAAATATGAAACCAATGCTAGAGCAAAACATGCTCTCTTGTGTGCATTGACTAAAGATGTCTTTATCAAATTCATGCATTGCAGTTCTACTAGGGATATCTGGGTTAAACTTCAAACCATCTATCAAGTAAATAAAAAAGTTAAACATTCAAAATTCCTTACTCTAAAACATTAGTTTGAGGAAATAAAAATGAGGGACGATGAAAAATTAGCTGATTACTTCTTGAGAGTTGATGAAATTGTCAATGCTATGAAAGGGCTAGGAGAAGATGCAAGATAATTTGATGTTGTAACTAAGGTCATCAGAACCTTCCCGACTAAATTTGAAGCTAAGTTTGCTACTCTTGAAGAAAAGAAACACTTTGACCAACTTACCTTAGACAACTTACAAGGCACTCCGACTGCATATGAAATGAGAATCAGTAAAAACAATTCCTCTGGAAAAGAAACTACCTTTAACACTGAAAAGAAAGAAAAAGATGAGGTTAGTGAGTCAAATTTTTTTGATTCTAAAGGATCCCATTTTGTTAGAAATCTTAAAAAGGGATCTGGAAAGTATAAGGGAAAACTTCCCTTCAAGTGTTTTAACTATGGAAAAATAGGTCACTTTGCTACAAAGTGCCCCTATGGTGATCAAAATAGTGAAAATGAGAAATCTGAAAAACTGCCTAAGAAAAAATCCTATAGACCTAAACAAAAATTCAACTTCAAAAAGAAGAAGAGTCTATTTAGCAAAAATGAAATAGACACTGAATCTGAAGATTCTTTAGCTGAAGAAGATGAAGCCTTATTCATGGCTGAAATCATTCAACAAGAAGATACTAACAACAATGAAGCTAAAGATGGTGAAGTAGATCTAGAAGGTGAACTAAAATGTGCTTTAAAAGAGATTAGGAAACTCAAAAATAAAATTCTTGCTCAAGAACAAAATTCTGCTCAAGCTCTTGCTCAAGAGAATTTCAAATCAAGAAATAGTCTCTCTTGAGACTCAGCTTGAAGAAGCCAAGAGAGTTGAGGATTGTCTTCGTATCGGTATAAGTAATAAAGATCAAGAAATTCAAAATCTTGAACATGAATTTTTTTATCTTAGGAAGACCATTGAAAAGTATGAGAGTACTTTAAAACTGAATGACATGCTTAGTAAGCATAAATTGAACAAGGATAAAACTAGTATTGGGCTTGAGAAGGGTGAATATTCTAATGATGATAGAAAGAAAAAAGATGCTGCTGCAAACAAAAGTCCTGAATCAAATCATCTTGATTGTAATAAGAGTCATATTCACCCTTTTAGGAAGAACAAAACATCATACAATTTCAACCCTTTCTTTTATGGGTATTGCTTTTTGTGCAACAAATTTGGCCATAAAGTGAGCTCTTGCAAGCTTATGAATCCTAAAATTCCTAGATTTGGTCATAAGAAATACTTTAGTCTTGTTAAACATATCAAATGCTTTAAATGCAATACTTTGGGTCACTCTGTCAAGCAGTGCAAAGCTGATCTGCAAAATAAACAACATAAAACCAAAAAGGTTTGGAAACCTAAAAATGTCAAAAACATAGAGCAAACTATGTTAGTTCAAACTGCTTTTCATTCCAAGAAAAAGGACTTATGGGTCCTAGACAATGGTTGTTCTAACCACATGACTGGTGACAAAGAAAAGTTCATAAAACTTGAAGATTATGTAGGTGGATATGTGAAGCTTGGTGATAATTCTGGTATACAAATTAAAGGTAGAGGTTCACTTCTTCTGAATGAGGACACTCCTATCTACAATGAGTATTATGTAGAAGGTCTAAAGCACAATCTTGTAAGTGTCAGTCAAATTTTTGATAGTGGCTATCATGTTATGTTCACTTCATAGGGATGCGAGATAAAAAAAATCTTGGAAAAGCTATTGCAGTTGGAAGAAGGACTAAAGGAAATGTTTACAATCTTCTTGAAACATCTGGTAATGAAAATAATCAAGTTATGTGTCTAATGGGTCAAGTTGAATAAAGTTGGTTGTGGCATAAGAGAATAGGACACATTAACTTTGACAATATAGTTAGGATCAACAAAAACCAGAATGTGAGAGGTTTGCCTACTTTAAGCAAACCATAACATGTAGTTTGGAAAGAATGTCTAAGAGGTAAACAAACAAAGGTTAGTTTCAAATCCAAAGAACATGCTTCAACTAAACCTTTGCAACTTGTTCACACTGATTTATGTGGTCCTACTAGGAAAAGGTCTATAAATGGTGAGAATTACTTCATGTTATTTGTAGATGACTACACAAGGATGGTTTGGGTAACCTTTCTCATACATAAATCAGAGGCTTTTGATAGATTTAAAATATTTTGTAAAATGGTTGAGAAAAATCTGATATGAAACTTAAATTCTTGAGATCAGACAAGGGAGGTGAGTTTACCTCTCAAGAATTCATTGATTATTGTGAGAAACATGGCATAAAAAGGCAATAGGCAATATACTGTTGCAAGGACACCTCAATAGAATGGGGTTGTGGAAAGGAAAAACAAAATGGTGAAAGAAATGGCTAGAACAATGCTTGATGAAGCCAAATTTCCTGATATGTACTAGAAAGAAGTTGTGCATACAACTATCTATATTCTGAATAGAGTACAAATAAGGGTGAAATCCAATTTCACTCCATATGAGCTATGGTATGGTAAATCTGCCTCTATAAAGTACTTCAAAATATTTGGTTGTAAATGCTTTATCAAAAGAGATGATGAAAATGTAGGAAAATTTCAATCCAAATCCGATGAAGGTATCTTTTTAGGATATTCTACACATAGAAAAGCCTATAAATGTTTCAATAATAGGCTGAATAAGATTGTTGAATATGTTAATATCAAGTTTGATTTAAAGATGCTTTTAGATGCTGAACCTATGCAGGATGATGATGAAGAAGAATTTGAACTTGAAATAAATTTAGAAGGATTTGAAACAACAAAGCCTGAAGTTGAATCAAAAAGTCCTAAACTTGTTGAAACAAGTCCTGAAAAGTGTGTGTCAAAACTCCTTCAAAATATCTTGCTAGAAAAAATCCTAAAGATCTAATTATTGGAGATAAATATGCAGGAGTTGAAACAAGAAGAAAACCTACTGAATCTGATGAAAAAGCTCACATAGCTGAGCTTATAGATTTCTATTTGGTTACACAGTTTGAGCCAAAAAATTATGATGAAGCTTTGATTGTTGAATGTTGGCTTAATGCTATGCAAGAAGAAATTGATCAAATTGAGAAAAATCAGACTTGGGAGTTAGTCCCAAGACCAAATGACAAGAATGTCATAGGTGGTAAATGGATTTTCAGAAATAAACATGATGAAAATGGCAATGTTGTTCACATCAAGGCAAGGTATGTCTGCAAAGGGTATGCTCAACAAGAAGGTATTGATTTTGGTGAAACCTTTGCACCTGTTTCTAGATTTGAATCTATTAGAATATTCTTAGCTTATTCTGTTTTCAAGAACTTTACTGTTTATCAAATGGATGTCAAAATTGCTTTTCTGAATGGCTATTTAGATGAAGAAGTTTATATAGAACAACTCGAAGGGTTTATTTTAAAAAACAAGCCTAATCATGTTTACAGGCTGAAAAAGGCTCTATATGGCCTAAAACAAACACTTAGAGCTTGGTACTCTAGACTAGATAATCATTTGGTTTCAAAAGGCTTTGTTAGAGGAGGTGTTGACAACAATATTTATGTTAAGATTGAAGGTTCTGATATTCTGGTTGTTGAAATATATGTAGATGATACTATCTTTGGCTGCAATAATATTGCTTTGAGTAAAAAATTCTCTCAGATTAAGGAATTTGAGTTTGAAATGTCAGTGTTGGGAGAATTAACTTTCTTTTTGGGTCTTCAAATTTCTCAACTTGAAATTGGTATATTTCTCTCTCAAACAAAGTATGCAAGAGAGATGCTCAAGAAATTTCAAATGGATGAATGTCATCCAATTAGCAATCCAATGGATACAGGCTACAAACTTAGTAAGGTTGATGATTCTCTTGATGTAAATCCAACTGAGTATAGGTCAATGATTGGTAGCTTGTTATATCTAACAGCTTCTAGACCTGATATAATGTAGGCAATTTGCATGGTTGCAAGATTTCAGTCATCTTCTAAGGAATCTCATGTCACGGTTGTTAAAAGAATTCTTAAATATGTTCAGGGCACTCTTGATTATGATCTTTGGTATCCTAGAAGAAAATATTTTTCATTAATTTCATATACTGATGCTAATTGGGCTAGTTGTCTGGATAATAGGAAAAGCACCAATGGTGTTGCATTCTTTCTTGGTGATCGATTAGTGGCATGGCACGACAAGAAACAAGAATCTATTTCACTCTCTACTACTGAAGCATAATATATTGCTACAACCTCTTGTTGTACTCAAGTAATTTGGATGACACAAACTCTATTTGATAAGGGTATTGAAGTTCCTAAACTTGTTTCTATTCTATGTGAGAACACTAGTGCGATTAATATCTCCAATAATCCTGTTATGCACTCTCGCACTAAACACATTGCTATTAAATTTCACTTCATGAAAAGGTGCTAGCTAATGAGGTTTTTGTGCAATATTTTCCTACTCAAACATAGGTAGAGATATCTTCACTAAGCCTTTGGCTAAAGAGGTATTTGAAAGACTTCGGTCTAGATTGGGAGTTGTCTCTCAATATTTTCTCTCTTAATGCTCTATCATGGTTTCAGGGGCAGCTTTTTAGCTCTCTTAGCAGCTTATTGCTGCTTCATATGGTTTTTATTTGCTGCCCCATCACTATACCTGTAGCTGTTTCAGTTCAGTTTCTTGGCATTTCACTGATTTCCCTTTGTCCTTGTGACAAAAAGGGGGAGAAATATAAGTTTTTGGTTTTTGGTTTAGATTTTGGTTAAGATGGCTCATTTTTTTCCATCAAGGACAAAGGGGGAGTTTGTTGAATTTCTCTTTGTGCATATTTTGTCCTTGATGTCAAAATTGATATTATGGAACTTTGGTCTTGGCATATTCATTGGTTCAGCTATGGCATTTTTGGCATTGACATTGTGATACTTGATTCAATATTAGCTTACTCTTGGTCTATTCATGTTCTGGCATTCAATACTTTGACTATGGAAAATATTATGGCTTTGGTTTACATTCAGATTTGTTATATCTTGTGGTATTGATCAGGTTGAGCTTCATGTGCAGATAAAGGTTATCTTGCTTATACAGGTATATGGCATGGCTATTCAGTTATACTATTTCAGTCATTCATTATCAATTGGTTTTTTAGTTCCATTGATACTTATCAGGTTGATTCACTAGTATCATTGGTTGATCATGACACATATCTCTCTAATGTCATCGGTTATGATACATTACTTGTCACATGGCATATTGGGTTGGAATTATACTAATGTTCTCTTTAGCACTCTAGTATGATAATTCCTTTGGCATCATTGGTATATGAGGTTTCTATTCACTTTTCAATTGGTTCTATCATTTCATGGCTCTCTCACATTATCTTGGTGTCACTAATTAGGATATAGTGAGTGGCATATATGGAGTCTTCATCCGGTTTATATGGTATTGGCATGTTCATATTTTTGTGGTTACATCACATTAATAAAGTATTGAACAACATCATAGTTGTGATTGGCATATATGGAGTCTTCATCTGGTTTATATGGTATTGGCATGTTCATATTTTTGTGGTTACATCACATTAATAAAGTATTGAACAACATCATAGTTGTGATTTTCAGCCTCATATAGGTAATGCTTATGGGAAACTTGGTTTTGGAATCATATATGAGTTGGCATTTAATATTAAGAAAACCCTATCGGGTTTCCTTAAGCATTTGATAAAATTGATATTACTTGCATGGGTAAATGACTTTAGAATGAAGTCTTATTTGATTCGGGCCTTATAATAGTTGATTTATTAGGCCTTGAGGCCAACATGAGGTTTGTGGAAATAATTAAAAGTCACTTTGAAAGTGACAAGGCATCGAATTGGTAATAATGTTTTGTTTATTAAGGTGGTCGACATTTTTGAAAATTCATGACAATTATCAAAGTGATAATTATGTTGGCATTATGAGTCTTTGACAACAATTTTTTTAATGTTTATTATGGTACTTTCTGAAGTAATTCCTCTCGGACTTCAAGCTTTATGAAATTATGAAAAAGGCATTGAATGCCTTTGATTCAAATGTCTTGAGGAAAAAGTAAGGTAAAGAGGTGTTAGGGAAAATCATTTCAAACTTTCTTTTTGCCAAGGGATGAAACCCTAGCCTCAGCTTCCGCCATGGATATTTAGTCACAACCGTTACTTTGTCATTTTGTTCTTACTACATGTAATTTGACAATTGTCCCTGCTTCCTGTGAGAGCTATGACAAAGTTGGTAAGGAGATGGCTTGAGCATGGAAGAAGATTCAAAAGTTTCTCAAGCTAGGTTCTCATCAAAATCTTCTAGTATTTTACGTTGATTATGTTGCAACATCATAAGGTAATTCCTTTGTTACTTGTTTTTGTTAGATTTGAAAGGGAATATTGGTTCTTCTACTCGTTTTTTGGAAGGAAGATTCTATTTTTGTGTCTGAATCTAAAAATGCTAAAATGGGGTAGATTTTTCTTTGTCAGAAAATAATGCATTTCGATTACTTAAGCTAAAGATGATACCCTGATAGAATAGCATATCTATTTGTTCTTGCAATGAGGGTTTGTGACTTTCGGTTGATGGGTAATCATGCATTTTGTGGATTTGAAATGGAATTATGTCATACATTACAAAAATTGATAATTATCTGCTTAAAGTTTTTTTTGAAAACAAATTCATCATGGGATTTCTAAAAGAGTTGTTTATTTTGTATACTTGGTCAGTTTTTACAGTGATAATGTTGTTTTTGTTTCTTCAGACTGGTGTTTAGTTTGAAAACCAAAAATTTTCTTTGGTCTCCTCCTATCACAACCTTTGAGGGTTTCAAAGTCATTCTCTTAAAATAATTTTTCTTTCAAATCTCTTCATTCTGTCAGAGGAATCCTTTTCAATGGTTCATACTTGTCTGAACTCTATTATTATTGGTAAAAAAGCTAAGAATTTTTTTGTCTTATTAAGATACCTCTACTGAAGGTTAAAGAAAAATAATGCATATATTATTGAATTGTGGTAGAGAAAAAGAGGGATTGAACACAAAATTTGTATTGTTTATTTTGAGAGACATTTTAGTGATTACTTTGATATTGCAATTCTGAAACAAAGAACAACACAAGCAGTCTTAAAATGTGAGTATGTCTAGAATTTTGGAGGTTCAATTGAGAACCTTGAGGATTGTAGGGATATTCAATTTAGAGGCTCTTGTGAGATAAAGAGAAACATAGAGACCCTCTGTGTTATTGTATTTCTATAAACCGAAAAGGGGTTTGTACTCCTTGAAATTGGTGTTTCAAAATGAGGGGTTCGTGCTCCTTGAGTTGGTGCTTAGAAATTAGCCTATAAGGCATTGGTAACAATGTTATTTCAATAAGAGCCTAAAAGGTAGCAGTTTAGGAGTGGTTTTTCTACCCCAGGAGGGTTTTCCACTCAACATATCTTATGTCACTTTGCTCATCTTGGTTCCACTAATTTATTGTGAGAATTCTTTATTATGCAATGTTTTACTGTCATACTTCTTATTTAAGTTCTAAGTGATTGCATTCAATTTATGGATGATTTAATCATTGAAATAATGAGAGAATAATTAGGTTTTGTTTCATTTTCTAAAAATTGTGAAATTGGTTCATGACACTAATTCACCCCCCCCTCTCAGTGTCTTTTTCACTCCAACAGTTGTTGATATAACGCAAAACAATACAATGAGATCTCCAATTCAAAGCTCATTTTAAGTTGGGTACTATATCTTATGAAAATTCCTTGCCATTAGTGGATAGTAAAATATAGATCACAATCACAAAAAATAGGTAGGAATATCATAAGTTAGAATATTTAGTGAATAAAAGTGTGGGGGACATTAGATGAAGTATAAGGATGGAATAGGTCATGGAAATAGACATATTGGAAGAAGCAATCTACCACCACCAAAATGACTAATTTCCACCTAACTTTAAGATCCCTTCAATGAATTCCATAAATTTATTGGTCCATACTTGAAGGGGATATGTAGTGGTTTTAGTAGGTATAGATACACTACTATTTATCCTTTTGTTTGGTAACAAATCTCATATTCCTCCACAATTTTTTATGCCATGTTTCATACCCTTTAAGGATAAAATTTGATGAATATTTTCATATATCTATAGGAAGTCATAGTCGTTGGCTAATGGAGCGACATGGATCTAAAAAAAAATGTTGTGAACCTAATTAGGAGCTTAAGACAAGACAACCATTATATTATAAATAGTGTGCATCTTAAGAATAATTTGACTTAGAATTATTTGTTTGGTGAAAACTTAAGGCCTATAGAAGGATTCTTTTAGCCACCCATACCTCTCAAACATTCCTACAATAGTAGCAACCCTAGCTTGATCATTACATGGATGCTTAGTTTTAACAATCTATAGACATGGAAAATGTACAAGTTCATTTTGGCACACCTGATCCCGATTACTAACAACATTTCCTCCTAAATCACACTCTCAGCATTTCATCACATTCTATCTCTTAATTTAATAAATCATTATTTATTGGATTAAGTCTATCACCTCCTCTGATTAAATTAATTAAATTAATCTTACATATCTGTTTAATGAAATAAATAATTTTATTTGATTAAATTCTCTAAAGTCCTCTCATTAAATTAAATAAATTAAACCTTATTTGATTTAATCTAACATGTTCTTTCTTGATTAAATAAATCATTTGCTCTCAATTCTTGACTTAAATTAATTCATAAACTTAAGTAAATTGTCACATCACCTAATTCTTCATTAATCTAATCAAACCCATGACTAAGTTAATTCTTTCATTAAAATCCTCTAGAGAATGAAAGTTGCACAATAAATCAATTACTTTGATTTATTTATTCATCTATTTTCCCCCAGAAATTATCAAAAGGGAATATTCCCTCATTTGAATTCAAAAAGGCCAAGTGGACTTGGTCCTTCCAACAAGGCATTTAAGACATATTACATGTTCTTTGCATTGAGTCAAGTGGTCATAACTCAATTTGACTTCTCATCCACCTTGTCATTTCAATATTTCAAAATTCAAATTTAAGCATTTATCATGCACATTGGCTAAAATGTGTTCATTCCTCCTCCAACCACATGTGGACAAGTGGCACAATGCCATTGGATTATCCTTTGTCCCACATTGCTCAATCTTGCTCACCTCTTCCAAATTGAAGTCTATAAATTGGAGACTTCTCTCCTTGCTTATCATCCACAATCTTCATGCAAAGTTACTCTCTTCAATTGAGAACTAATTTTGCTCATTTCATCTAAGCACTCATCTCATTTTCACATTTGCACTAAGGTTATGCTCAAATCTCTTTGGAGATTTGACCATTTCTAGATCATCTTCATTTCAACCTAGGAATTGGGAAAGGGCCAATTGCAACATTCCATTGGCACCAATTCCCCCATGGGATCATCAATCTATTGGCTAAATTAGGATTTGCTTTTATGATTATTTGAGTTTTTGTTCTTCACTTCCTAATAATAGTTTAAATAGGTGGATTTCATGGGGAATCTCTCATGCTTCTGTACATACATTTGATCTAACATCTAACCATGTTTGTTACTCTTGTGCATTTGCAAGTTGAGGGATTCACACAATCATAACATGCAAGAGGTTTAGGTATACTTCATTTTTCATGTCTAATACCTCATAAGAACTTTTCACATTTCAGTGTATTATCAATGAGTTGGTACTATCTATTTTAACCACATAAGATACTTTTTATACCCAATTTTTTATGCCTAATACCCCATGTCTAAATGGAATATCATAAAAATAGGATAGTCATGTTAGTGTGTAACAATATTGTCCTTCTCCTAAAGCTTTGTCAACACACCTCTCTATTTTATTTGTCACTTGTATTTCAAACCCTAGGATGAATCCACGTGGTTATTTGAAGACCATCAAACCCTAGGATGAATCCATGTGGTTATTTGAAGATCATAAAACTCTAGGATGTTTTGAAATATTATTGTTTAAGGGTAAATAATTATACAAAAAATCACCTTGCTGTCCTAGGAGGATTGTTGTCCAAATATTGTTACAAGGGTCTTAAATTATTATTTTATTATTCCAAAATTGGTAAAAGGATGTAGTTAATCATATTTTTAGGTCAATGCCTCTAGGGATTGATGTGGAAATGTTGGAACCCCATTATTTTGTTGTCTCATTTTTCGATGTTCTACTCTTGTGGTCCACTATTTGCCTTTTGTTTCCTCCATTTTATTTCCCATCATTTATAATTGATTTGAGAAAATATACATGTGATTTGTCATGATTAGGGTTTGCCTTTTTTTGTTGCATTATTTCCTTTCTTTAAACCTATGTACCCAAATTAAAAAATTAAAAATAAATTGTCTAAGCATAGACAATTTTTAATTCTTCCACCTTGCAAAGCATCCAAATGGCACCAATTCCCCCATGGGATCATCAATCTATTGGCTAAATTAGGATTTTATTTTATGATTATTTGAGTTTTTGTTCTTCACTTCCTAATAATAGTTTAAATAGGTGGATTTCATGGGGAATCTCTCATGCTTGTGTACATTCATTTGATCTAACATCTAACCATTTTTGTTACTCTTGTGAATTTGCAGGTTGAGGGGTTCATATTTTGGTGCTAGAAGGAGGGCTTGAATCAAGAATTTCATCATGTTTTTTGTAAAAAATTCTTTGGTTTTAACATCTTTTGACTGTACACAGGAAACTGCACCACGAGTAGTTCATGCGGTCCTATATTGCACTGCCTACTCAGATGCGGCACTGTATTGCACCGCACCTCTTGAAATCCATGACACTATATTGAACCGCAATTGCTTCCCGCTTTTAAATTTCAAATTTTCCCAGACGTTACCATTTGCAAACTCCGCCGCCTACTAGATTGCACTACATCGGTGGTCTGTGTTTCTGCAGAGCACCGCACACAGTCAACCATGTGGCGCTATACAACACCGCATGTTTACCAAACTACACTGCACCCGCGAACTGCACCACAACCACTAACTCTGTCGTGGAGAACAGTCTGGTTTTAAATTTTGAAGTGTGCTTTTTGATTTTTGGACCTTTTAAATTTTCACTTGTTTGTTGATCTTTTTTGGTCTCTATTTTCTGTCATTTTGTAGGTTGGAGCAAAGGAAGAAGTTCATCATGACACCATATTCAATAAACCCAAAGTGTTTTTAAACACTAAAGTGTTCTTTAACACTCTTCAAAGAAATTTGTTAAACATGTTTGACCTTAGGAATACTAAATTCAGTTTGGGTAAAAAAGAACAAGCAACTTTATTTTTTATGACATCATGCCTTTTATGTTGTACAAAGTGTTTTTAAACACTAAAGTGTTTTTAAACAGTTTTTCAACACTCTTTAAAGAATTTGATAAGTTCATTGATCTTAGGACACTAAATTTCTATTGGGTTCTAAAATAATTAATCAAATTTCTTTTCAAAAGTTGCCAAGGGGATAAAAAGAACTTTAGACAAACACACTAGATTTTGTTTAAAGGATTAAAAAAATGAACAAGGCAATCTCACATTTCATTTGGTGCTTAAAAAGAATTCATCATTGCTTTGAGGTCTAAAATGAACAAGTGTTTTCAATGTTTTGCAATCCTTTTTACAAGTTAATATCATTTAAAATGTGTATGCACTTCTCTCGTGCTTCATTGCGATCTTGAGAATCAAATTTTTTTTGGTGATATTAGGTTGTTAAAAAGATTGCATCCACATTTCAATTTGGGCACTTAACAAATAAACAAAACATTTTAGTGTGAATAAACTTATTGCAAGTGTTCTCCTTTTGTTTTTAAACAAAGGTTGATTGAACTACAAATATGTTTATCTTAGAGGGCTTGCCTTGTGAGAAAAAGTACTCACTCAAGGGAATGGCCCAACTAGGAACATGCTAAAGCCAAGCGACTTCCAACTGGTATATAAGTGTGGATTCTTGAGGAAAGTTCAAGAATCACGAGGATTATTCTAACGAGATGGAAAAAAATGGACTCTCGCCGATGTTGGATAATCCCCCATGAATGGAATGCGTACATTAGAACCTTTTGTTTAGAAAAAACCAAAACCCTATCTATCTTGTTGGTGCAAAAAGTCATGTCCTTTGAAGTTGCCCCGCGTTATACATGCGGTCTTGTTGTAGAGATGGAAAGTATGCCATGGGAGAGTCATGGGTACTAATGCTTGGCTGACCTGAGAAGTGTGTGCTGTGGAGGGGAGCTAGTGTGGTCAAGCATTTAGCCATTCACACAAGATATGTGCAGCTGGATTTATCCAAGTGGGAACCCAACAAGATATTGCCTCATCATCCTAGGATTGTGAAAGTGCTTGAAAGAAAAACACATTGCATGGTTCTCAAAATTTTTTGCAAAATAAACATTCACAAGACCTTCAAATTTCGAACCCCTTGTGAGAAAAAAATACTCTTAACGAATTTAGACACTCTTGCTTTCCCTAGGGATCATATTCCTAGAGGTTTCTAAGTGCACAAATTCTACTATCATTTATTTTCAACAAGGTTAAACATAAAGAACTTTTGCCCTATTTTCCTCGATTTCCACACAATGGACCTTGTGGGATGAGAAAGAAGGTGGGACACTAGATATATAGTTTGAAACTTAACCAAGCAAGTGTCTTTGACAAAAATAAATTCATTAAACCAAGATAAAGAGACAAATTGAACTTCATGTGTGTTGTTTCCAATTATTTCCCGCAAGATCAAAATCCCAAAAACAAAGTTAAAAAAAACTAGTCTAAAAAACCATGAGAAACGCCTTGAGATGCTCCTTGAAGTAAGGGAAAGACTTGTATACAACTTCTACAAAAAGGCTTCAAGGAATAATCCAACGTTGTATGCATTTTATTGTCAACAAAATCCTAATTTTTTTGAAAAGTTTGCTTTTCTCCCATAGGAAGTCTAGCATGTTCTTCAATACCGAGGTTTTGTAGGGAGAGAGTCATGTCTAGGTTAAGGTTCAAGGTCAAAGTTGTCATCCTCATTCATTCCTCCATAAATCAAATCTCATTCCATCAACAAACCTTTTGTGAACTCTAGAAAAATTTCTCACACTAAACTTAAAGGGCTAAACCAACATTACCCTATCTTGGCTTAACACACCTAGCCAAAATAGTCAAATCCCTTGGACAAATTTACCTCTAGGATAATGCAAATTCCTGAGGTCTACTAATCCGCAAGTCACATTGGCTTAACACACTTAGCCAATTCATCATTTTGTGCAAGTTCCCCTAGGATAAAACAACTTCCTAGGGAATACAACTTCACTACAAACCTATTTGACTTAACGCATCTAGTCAAATTATCACAATCAATCTAAGCCCTTACAGGTTTAGCATAGTCCTTAAAAATTTCTCCAAAAGGTTTCATTCACTTGTCCCATCCATTTATCCCATCACCATTACCACCACCTTTGATCATTTAGCTTCCCTAGTTCTTCTTTGTTGGACCCAAAAGGTTAGGATCAAACAATCCCTATTTTTTATGGTCCAAACAATATCTCAATACAAGAAGAACATGGAGAATATCAGAGAAATATCAACTTCTGTGGACATGAGTCAGTTAACCTCTAAAATAAACCTAGCGGGATCAAGCAATCCCCCAAGTAACTCTCCTTTATCATCACAAAAACCTCAAGAGGAGATTCATCAAGAGGACATCATGAACAAAGACATGAGGATTACACAATCCAAAATGATAAAAATGGTCCAAAATCTAGAGAACCACAAAATTGTCAATGCCATGTTCAAGTAATTTAATACGCTAGTAGAAGGAGGGGTCTAGTTCCCTTCCGACCTTGACGCAAGCACTAGTACAGATGTACCTCTTACAAATGCATCCCTGATGTCAAATGTCAATAAAGAAATACCTCACACCACATCGACTATCACACCAACCTCCCCAAATGTAAACAAGGGGAGTGCCATGTTCCAAGAATTACAAACACATCGCCTTGTGGCTGACAAATAGGCAGTCATCACCACCACGCTAGTTACTTCTTTCCTGGAAAATCCATCCCACCCATATGTCCTGCTCACCTTCCATAACCATGCTGGATCATCTTCATTCCATGCAACACCAGCCTGTCAATCAAACGTAAAAACTTCTCTACCACTTGGAGAAGGGGGCTTGTTTGGAACAACTGACATTGTCAATCCTTTTTTTCAAGGTAACATCCCATCTCTTCCCCCATTTCCATTCACAAACACATCGCCTCTTGGATTGGGTTTTTCTCCTCTCAACATCGATGGTTTCTCAGAACCAAGCAATATAAACATCACACCCAATTCCCTCTTCTTTCCCACATCATCACAACAACTAGTGGCAACCATTCAAGCCACTACATCAATTGGTCCTCAAGTATCCCAAAGCATACCATCTCAAGGACCAAACATCTCAACCACCCCCCCAAAAACACAAGTCCCAATCATCACCATGATCCCTTCACCCATCACAATGGTCGGCATGATTCCCGTTCCTCCCCCAATCCCACAAAAAGCCAATACGACAAAATCATTCACCACTCTAATCCAAACCCTTCAAAAGGCCAACCAACAAAGAGTACTCCAGCAAAAGCAGCAAGCTCAAGTTAAAGCACAAGCTCAAGCTCAAGCTAAGGCACAAGCACAAGCTCAAGCACAAGCTCAAGCTCAAGCACAAGCACAAGCTCAAGCACAAGCTCAAGCACAAGCTCAAGCCCAAGCTCAAGCCCAACAATAGGAACAAGCCCAATACCAAGCGCAATTGCAAGCGATCCATCTGCAAGCATACCAACAAGCCCTACAAGACTTTTAGGCACAAAAACAAGCTAAACAACAAGCTTTGTTGGCAAAACAAAAACTTGACCAACAACAAGCTTTGTTGGCACAACAAAAACTTGACCAACAACAAGATTTTTTGGTGCAACAATAGCTAGACCAAAAACAAGCTTTACTAGCACAACAACAGATTGATCAACAATAGACTTCATGAGAATAGCAACAGATGGACCAACAACAACAAGATCAACAACAAGCATTGTTGACATAAATGCAAGCATACCAATAGGCCTTGAACACACAATAGATCTTGCAGCAAATACCCACTAGTACTCTTCCCACCCATCAAACACCTCAAACACCTCACAACTTCTTCATTCCACTTCCCAACCCAAGCAAGGATGTCGCAACACAAATCAAACTATTTTTGTAGCAAGTGTTGGACTTACAAGTAGGAAAAACCACGAGAACACAAGGCAACTTTTGTGCTTACCCTTTCGATGAAAGTCTCACCATGATAACACTCCCAAAGGGATTCGAGATCCCCAAATTTGACAAGTACAATGAAATGGGTAACCCTGAAAACCATGTCAGGGAATTTAAGGTGCATTACATGGAGGTCGCGTATGATGACACGTATCTAATGCGACTCTTCCCTCATAGTCTGACTGGTCCAACCATGGAATGGTTTTCTCACGTACCCATGGGTATTAAAACATTCGAGGAAATCATGGAAGACTTCCTTAAGAATTATGCTTTGAATATGAGTGCAGACGTTAGTTTGGAAGAACTATCTACACTCAAACAAAGAAAAGGGGAGCTATTTGCATCCTTCTTAGAAATATGGTGACCCAAGGGCAATCAGAGCAAGTAGACCATGCCAAAAGAACAAAATTTTTGTACCATCACAACAAACCTAGATGAAATCTTGGTGTTCTACTTGAAAATGCAGTGCATCACATCATATGACCAACTAATCCCAAAGGCGCTCAACATCGAAAGAGCCCTTACTGTGCGAGGAGGTGCACCAACATTCACTCCACCGCAGGATAACCACCCATCTAACAACTACAATGATAAACCTCGAACTTGGTCGAGGAATAAAAATATCATGAACGATGGCATGGTTGATGCTAAAGTGGTCATCAGTGCCCCTAAGCAGAATACCCAAACCCATCATCAACCACAAAATCATAATCGCAACAATGTACAGACTAATGCGGTAGTAGCACAATAAAAACCAACTCCCATCAATCAAATCAACAACTTGGGTAATCAAGGAGGACCACCTCCCCGCAAAAAGTATCCCCCCAAGTGGAAATTCATAGCTTTAGGTGAATTGACTGAGTCGATAATGAAGAAGCTGGTCAAAGAGAATCTAATTAAAGTCTCTAACTCAGAGCAATACACAGAACCCATGACCAAGCCACCGTGGTATAATGAGAATCTCCTTTGTGACTTTCAAAAATTTAAAGGACATACCACCGCCAATTGCATGAGACTCAAAAACATCATCCAAGACCTCATTGAGGATAAAATTATCAATATTGAGCAGCCTCCTGAAAACCAAGACCTAAAAATATACACGAATCCGATGTCGAACCACAATTAAGGGAACAATTAGGGAAATAATCAAGGGAACAATAAGGGCAAGCAAAAGTATGCTAGTGCTAATCTAGTATACAAGGAGATAGTCGAATGCGTCGATGAGATGGTCACCGTCATAAATATCAAAGGAGCCAACAACGACTGTGGAGTTACCACACATGGCATAAAAGTTACCATTACTGGGGCACTAGCTAAGATCCCCATTTCTAATACAAAGGCCATCCCCTATGACTACAATGTCATTGACCAGCTGAAGAGAACTCCTGCCCAAATCTCCATCATGGAACTATTGAAAATCTCCACCACCCATAGGAAGATCCTTGATGAAGCACTAGCTGCGTCCACCGTCGCTGCCACCCTTGACACAAAACAATTCCAGGCTATGGTGGGTAACATCGTTACCCCAAATCTCATTACATTTTTGGACCAATATTTCCATCCACAGCCATCTCATAACCATGCACTCCACCTCCAAGTACTAGTCCATAAAAAGAAAGTCAAACGAGTCCTGGTGGATGGAGGTGCAGGCCTTAATATTTGTTTTCTAAAGCTCATAAAGAAATTGGGATTCGTCGAGGATTCCATCAATAAGAACAAAAGAATCACAATAAGGGCGTATGATGACCAAGAAAGAGTGTCTCAGGGCACTATCAAAATCCCCATCCAAATAGGGCTGATAACTATGGAAACCACCTGTCAGGTCCTCGACCTTGACCTACCATACAACATCCTCCTGGGACGCCCGTGGATACATGGAATGAAGGAAGTGGCCTCGAATTATCACCAATGCATCAAGTTCTCACATCAGAACAAGGAGGTCACTATATATGGGGATCCCGAACCCTTTGCCTATTGCATAAACTTGGAAGCCAAGTTTTATAAGATCCCCCAAGTACCCAAAAATGATAAAGGACCATCTACTTCATACATAGACCTAGCCAATCTCATTTCCACTTCTGTGACAGAGACACCCACCATCCCGGACATATCCGAAATCAAAAACATGATTCAGGACAATGGATGTGGTGATTATAGAATGAAAAGAAATGCATTTGTTGTAGGAGAGTTACCACAATCTCCTAGGTCGCATGGACAACCCTAGCTAGTCCAAACACCTGTCCACACTATTAGAGCAGAACCCTCTGGATTCCACAGTTGGGGGGATCTTAGTTGAGAGAATGTGGAGGAGGAGGACATCTCAAAAAAACTATACCAAGATGAAAGAACCACTCCCACCCTGCCCATGGAGGAAACTAACTGAGGGTTAGAAATGATGTTTGGTATGGGCTATAATAGGAATGAAAGCCTTGGAAGAAAATGTGATGGGCGGTTAGAGCCCATAATTGTAGAAAGAAGAATGCAAAACCTTGGCCTTGGGTATACTCCTTCGAGTATAACTGTATGTGGTAGAGGTACTCCTAGAAGAGTAGTCAAGTTCTCTCCTCGGGTAACAACAAACACTCCTAGACCACCTATATGCCTAGGTATCCCACTTGACAACTTCACTTTTGACGTCACCGATGTTTGTGCTAGTAGTGAAGATGATGATACCATAGTAGGTCTCCCTAGGCTCTTTGAGGATCCCACCCTACTAATGATTAGTGCCTCCACAACTGAGTCAAACCAATGAACCCACCGAATCACCTTAGTACACCCACAACTCATTGATCATGATCAACAAGGACCACCAATTCTCGACTCATTCTAAAATGATGAGGCACTCTCGAAATTCATGGGACTAAGGGATACAGTCCCATGTGGGGATCATAAGGCCATCTTTAATATCACATTGGATAGACAAGCATACTACGGGGAGACGATTGAGTCCTTTAGTCGCAAAAGGAAAATATCAAGAATAAGCTCGGGGTTATTGAGTGAAAACCACTTTGTGGTGCTCTCTAACCACAAAACAGTAAAAATAAAGGACGCATCCAATGGTGAAAACCTCTCTAAGGTGCCAGAGGATGAAGGATTCAATCTCCCCCCTACAAATCTACATCAAGAAAAGTCAGCAGTCTTGGTAGAGCAGTGCAACGCTGACAACTTGGGAATAGAAACAAAGCCGCAAATCACATTCTACGCTCAAACACTTCAAACAGAAGAAAAAGAACTATTGGCAGCATTCTTAAAATAAAGAAAGGTAAAATTCGCATGGACTTATGTCGACATGCCAGGTCTAGATCCGGAAGTAGTAGTTCATCATTTGGCCATTCATCCCAGAGTACAACCAGTCAGACAAAAGTTAAGGAAGATACACTCGCAAATAGCCTTGCTCGTTAAGATTGAACTACAAAAGCTCCTGGACATTGGCTTGATACGACCAATTGACTATCCAGAATGGGTATCTAATCTTGTCCCAGTCTCAAAACCAAATGGGTGCATCCGCATCTGCACGAACTTTAGAGATCTAAACAAAGCATGTCCTAAGGATGATTTTCCACTACCCAACATTGACATGATAGTGGACATGACGGCCGAACATGAAATGCTATCCCTAATGGACGGCTTCTCAGGATACAATAAGAAAATGATAGAAAATGAAGACCAATATAAAACAACCTTGACATGTCCTTGGGGCACCTACTGCTAGAATGTGATGCCATTTGGGCTAAAGAATGTAGGAGCTACATACCAAAGAGCAATGACACTGATCTTCCATGACATGATCCACAAAACTGTCAAAGATTATGTGGATGACATATTGGCTAAATCAAAGAAAAGGCAGGATCACATAGCGACATTGAGTGCAATCTTTGACATGCTTGAACAATACAAGGTTAGACTCAACCTAAAGAAGTGTATATTTGAGGTACAATCAGGAAAGCTACTAGGATACATAGTTTTAATGAGAGAGATAGAGGTGGATCCTACAAAAGTAAAAGCAATCCTTGATGTGGAAGCACCCAAAACAATAAAACAACTCAGAGGATTACAAGGTAGACTCCAGTCCATCTGAAGATTCAAAGCACAACTAGTAGATAAGCGAATTTTCTATTCACACCTACTCCACAAGGGAGTAGCATTCAGATGGGATGACAAGTGCGAGCAAGCATTCAGAAAAATAAAAGAATACCTACTTACACCACCTATGTTGATGCCACCAATTGTAGGGAAATCATTGATTCTATACATCTCAGCAATGACAGTCACCCTTGGTGCCCTTTTAGCTCAACATGATGAAAAGGGAACCAAGCGAGCGATTTACTATATCAGCAGAATAATGGTAGGGAATGAGATCAATTACACATCCATAGAAAAGGCTTACCTGGCACTGGTATTTGCAGCCCAAAAATTTAGAAACTACATGCTAGCTCATCAAATTAAGCTAATTGCCAAGATAGACCCTCTGAAATATCTATTGTCAAAAGCAATGCTTACAGGCAGAATGGCTAAATGGGTAATGATACTATCTGAACATGATATTGAGTATGTCAAGAAAAAGGTGATCAAATGACAAGTTATTGTGGACTAGCTAGCAGAAGCTCTCCTCTACATAGACAACCTGCTCGTATCAGAATTTCTAGATGAGTCTCTTTTCAATCTCAATGTAGCCAACCATTGGAAATTGTACTTTGATGGCTCTCACACACAACATGGATTAGGAGCTGGTGTGTTCTTCATCACCCCGCAAGGAGATTGCATAATGAGGTCTTATAAGTTTTCATTCCCCTGTATGAACAACATTGCAGAATACAAGGCTTTAACCATAGGCCTCAAGATCGCAACACAGTGGTGAATCATGGCATTAAAGGTCTATGGAGACTCGCAACATATCATTAACCAAGTCAACAATGAATATCAAACTAAAGATGATAAGATTGCACCATACAAAAAGGTGGTAGAAAGCCTCAAGGAATCATTCATCGACATCACTTTTGAGAAAATACCGAGGGAAAACAACAGAGCAACAGATGCAATGGCAACAATCAGATCCTTGTTAGATACCCCTTGCAATGTCTCAAAACATGAATTTTTGGTAGAGCAACTTCTCATACCCACTTTCGAGGTACCAGAATCGAAATATGCATGTGAACTCATTGGTCCCAATGATCTTTGGTACCGTGACATCTACACCTATATGAGATTAGAAATCCTCCCACTTGACATTACACCAAACCTAAAATGATCCTTCGTCAAAAGGTCCTTATGATTTGTCATCCTAGGAGAAACCCTCTTTCGTAGAAGTGTTGACGGAACATTGTTACGCTATTTAAAACATGAGGAAGCCTTGATTACTCTGATGGAGGTACAAGAAGGCACTTGCGGTTCACATTCGAGTGGTATGATCTTGGCTAAGAAATTGCTGAGAACCAGATACTATTGGCCAACAATGGAAAGAGAGGCACATAACTTTGTCAAAAGGTGTCTGCAATGCCAACAACGTGGAGGTCTCATTTATGCATCAGCTCAAGAACTGCATCCCATTGTTACACCTTGGCCCTTTTCCCAGTGGGGGTTTGATCTTATTGGCAAAATTTCACCCACCTCATCCAATGGCCATAAGTTCATCATCACTGCCGTCAAATATTTCACAAAGTGGGTTGAAGCAATTCCCATGACCTACGTCACTGGAAAGCAAATATCCAAGTTCATCCTAAACTACCTCATTTGTCAATATGGTGTACCCCAATCCATTATCTTTGATAATGGGACACCCTTCAAGAATCAGGATGTCTTTGACTTGTGCGAAAAATTCAAAATCAAACATCACTTTTCCACTCCATACTATCCACAAGGTAATGACCAAGCAAAAGCTACAAATAAAACCATTCTGAAAATCCTCAAGAAAATAGTCAATACCTCTGGTCGTGACTGACATCTACAGCTAAATTGTGCCTTATGGGCCTACCACACCAGCATCCGCACGCCAACAGGCGCCACTCAATTCTCCCTGGTCTACAAATCAAAAGCCATCCTCCCAATTGAGATTGAGCTTCCATCCTTGAGAATATATTTACAAAACCTCATCATAGATGAGGAGTATAGGGTTACAAGACTGAATGAGCTAGAGTTACTATATGAATGGTGCATGGATGCCCTAAATCATCTATAGGTCTACCAAAATCGACTGAAACAGAGCTACAACAAGAAGTTTAGGCAATGCACCTTTCAGGTTGGTGACCTCGTACTAAAAGAGAATCAAAGGAATGTGCCCAATCTGAATACAAAAGAAAAGTTTGAGCCTAAATGGCTGGGACCCTTCATCATCACCACAAATTACACATCAGGAGTATATCAGCTTTTGACACCAGAAGGCAAACCTCTACAAGAGCCCATGAATAAGTCTCATCTCAAAAAGTTTTATGCCTAAGAATTTGCAAGGTATAGAACCAAAAAATCCAAAAAATTATCAGAAAAAGTCCTAAAAAAATGGTTACCTTGATGAAAAACCTAGCAAATATGCGTCTTGGTGACAACAAAAAAAATCCAAAATATAAAAATCCAAAAAAAAATCAGAAAAAAGATTGAAAATAGTAAAGAAAAGAAATCGTCCTCTAGTGAAAACCACTTCGGTGATGCTTTGGACAAGTACCTTGGTGAAAACCTGGTAAATAGGCATCAAGTGTAAATAAAGCACTCTCTATCCACCAGGATATGCGTGACTCATCCATCCATCCATTCACCCACAACCATACAATAGCCTGAGTTGGTGTCCATATCATATTCCACTATGGTACTACTTGGCATAGTCTTAAGGTCAGTTTGTCCTGCCTTTATCAAAGCAGCCTATTGCACCACACTGGGGGCATGTTCCCACATGCATTAGATTAGATTCATTTATTCTCGTAATCTTCTCAAAAGTCATGCGAAAAATCAAAAACATTCAAAATTTCATCAAAAATCCAAAAACATGTTGAAATATCAAAAAATCCTCAAAAAATTAAAAATTGAGTCTTGTTAGTATTTTGACCTTGTCAAACTACATCATCTCTAAGCTTGAACATAGTCAAGGTTGATCTTTGATCATCCCCCGAGACATTTAGGTCACTCCTTTAGGCGTCCGTCGCATTGGTAATCCGTTTGCCCAACTAGTCTACATCTTACGTCGGTTCTTCAAACAATAAAATGGCAATCCATTTGTCCATCTTATCATCATCAAGTCTATCATTTGTCGAACTATGTGGTCTCTGCGTGTATAATGTAGGTAAGGCTAATCTATGGATCAGCTCCTGAGGCCCCTAAGATAGGTCTTTAAGTTAGTCTTTTCATCATAAATCTTGAAAATACCAAAAACATTAAAAAATGTGAAAATACCAAAACCAGCCTCAAAACATCTAAAAAACCCAAAATGGTGCATCCATTTCATCTCGCTTTCACCTATGATCATCTCACTTATAATAAAATCAATCGTCACTGTCACCCTTTGGTGAGTCAGTCAGAAGCAATTTTAGTAGGTTTCAAAGTGAACGCCTAATCGTCAAAAGTCTTGGAAGTCTAAGTTAGTAAGCAAGCAAGTTGGTCAACTTCGAGTATCAATAGCTTATCACCCAATCAATCCCATCAAAACCCTGATCATTACATGTCCTAGGATTAAGCTTTCCTACAATGGACATAAGCATCAGGTACCCCATAGTAGTTTAGTCTTGGCTAGCGGTATGAAGAACATTAGCTTGTTTGGTTGCTTTATCTGGGTTTTGTCTAGACTTATCTTATTTGTTGCACTCATTTCAAGGACCTCTCGATGATGCCTAAACAAACTAGGTTTAGAGATAAAGGAATGGGGCAATGATCATTATCTTTTTATCTGTTGTGCTAATGGGATATGCTTGTAAAAAAACTTAGTCATGCATGTTTTGTTTGGTTTGTAGGGAGGATATTTTAGGTATCTTGTTGACCATATAAGAAAGCTTTCTTTTCTTTGTTTTGGTCTGAGATGTTTAGAATGTCTGAATTACATCTTGAGTAAAGTATTTATGTTAAGTAAGAACAAGAGTAGTCCAATCTAATTATCGAGTCGAAGTCCATCACACTAGGTATCACACCATCCTGGTCCTTTATACCTTGATGCATCGTACCTATGTGTGTTATCAAACATAATGCAATTGACCCTTTGAAAATCCCAATTCCTAGCAATACAAATCGCCATCACCATTCTAATTAACTCATTAATTCTGCAATTCTTCTATCTTCTCTCCACACTAACATGGTATCATAACAGTAATCAAAACATCGCCAATGCACACACCCTGCAACCACACGATCATTAGCATTAAAACACATTGCATCATATCATTATCTTAAGTTACGAAGAATAATATAAATTTGTTATTCTAAGCATCTTAGGAAAAAAAGCATTACATCATTATGCATACATAATCATTTACATCCATTTCCATTTGTGTATCATTACACCATCATTAGCATACATTGCATCCAAAAAGCATAAAAAATATACAAAAAGAAATGCATCCATTACATACATTGTATTGCATAAGCATAAGAATAGAAAACATCTCATGGCATCACATATTTACACATTATACATCTGCATATCATACATGTGCACCATACATATCATGAAGGGAAAATCATCTCATATATATCATCAAAAAATACTGTTATGATACAAATTGGATCAAGTGTACATCAAATACATGGTACAAAAAGGCCAAAATACTGCAACCCGTATATCAAAAATGGAACAAACTGTCAAGTGATCAAAAGGGCTAGCCCTGTTGGCTGCTGCCCTCCCCATCCTGTCTCTCACCATGAGCCTTTTTTGGCCACCTCCCTATCTGCTGAGAGAAATCTGGCACTCTATCTGCTGATGGCACTACCTATCGGTAGTGCTACCGATAGTTTCAACCTCTTTGATGGCATCCCTATACTCCCGAATGTCAATGGATCGGCCCTGAGAGGTAGAGGTTGTACTCTCTAGCTGTCAATGTTGACCAATCTCCTGATCCCTCTCAGATCATGCCTGGTCCCTCTCGGTGGTAACAACAACAACTTGCTATTGTGCCTCATCCCACTCTACTGCCAGAACTTGTACCTAGCCCTGCAGTTGCTGAATCAGTACATCTCGGGGGTCTGGCTGACCCACTGGCTATCTTGTTGACTGCGTTGCTGGCTGCTACTGAGGACCTGGCCAACTGACTATCCTAATCTCCTACTTGGGGAGGTGACTGCTGTGTTAGATCCCTGGGGGGTGTTTGATGAGGAGGTCGCCCACCTCCTCCTTTGCCTCGTTCTCGACCAACTCTCCGACCCCTGGGTCTGCGTTGTGGGGTAGCTATGCCTGGAACTATCAATTTGAGTGGAGGCCTGAACCATGCCCTATAGGCTGGAGTGACCCCCACATCTGCCAACCCCTAGATATGTGTCGTGGGGTAGCTACACCTAGAAATATCAATCTGAGTGGAGGCCTGAACCATGCCCTATAGGCTGGAGTGACCCTCGCATCTATCGATCCCTGATTATATGGCCATGGTCAGGCCACCGACTGCCTGAATGAGGATACCGCCTTAGCTGTCGGGATGGGTTGACCCCATGTTTTCTCTCCGGTAGTGCGAGCAAAGATGGCCACATACTGGTCATCGGGCCTGTCCTGTACCTCCCCAAACTATTGGGCAACCCTGTCGAGAAGATACCTCTCAACCATGGTGTGCTCTTGACCCTGCATCCATCTATCCTGTCTAGAATAAAACAACTGATTGACATCATCGAACCATGGGCCAATGCCCATCCAGGGTCTCTAGACAAACTCTCTCATCTCATTGAGAACTCGTCGCTAGTGCGCAAGACCACCTGTGCTAGTGTGGGTAAAATGAATCTTTGCTCCGTGATACTGCCAAACGAGAGGATCATCTATCTCAAGGAGAACTGGTGTAACATCTGGACGGAGCACTCGGATCCTCTCCCATGCCCAGATGTGTAGTAGGGTGACTCCGGCCCCAAGCGACCTACTGCCCAGGTAGGTGAACTCATGAAGATCCCTGTAGAGGGACGTCAGTAATATCGGTCCCCAAGCAAAACACACCCTGTGGTGAACCATCTGATCCCATGCCAATCCCCATCCTGGACTAAAATGTCGGCCCTGCCGATCGGGTACCACAATGCCTGACATGATGGCAACAATAATCAATCTATAAGTAGGCACACTACCACGATATCTCTCTAAATAAATCAGACCATCAGCAAAGTCAATTTCGTCAAGCTCCATAACCCCATAGCAAGCATCTTGGTCGACGTTTGGATCATAGATAACTCGGGGTCCATGAATAGGTAATCGAAGGATGCACCATACATCCTCGAGGGTAATAGTAGCCTCACCAATAGGAAGATGGAAGGATGAGGTTTCACTATGCCATCGCTCGGCCAGAGCCGTCATCATGCCTAAGTTTGCCCGAACAAGAGGGATGTATGCAACATACTAAAGACCAAGGCCAGCAAGATGCTCTTGATCCAACTCATGCATATCCTGCAATCTACTAAGTACTGGCCATCTATGCTCCCATGAGTAAAGTACATCAAGCTCCTCCTGCACAGGTAAATCCATCGTGTCAGAAAAAAATAAACCTTTTGCATCTCGTGCTTTCTTTTGCACCTAAAATAGAAAATGCGGCACTGTTTGTGGGTGCAGTGCAGTTTGGAAAATCCCAAATTGTGCCACCGTGGTAGGGTTTGCATCTCTCGTGGTTTCAAAATGGCTTATGCAGCACTATTCACAAATGCATGAAGGGAAAAGAATGCAGATCTATTGACCCAACAGTGCGGAATACATTCCCTTAACACCTTTACAATAGGGGAGAGAAGAAAAAATGAAAAACTAACAGTTTCTAAAACTTATAGAGATGCATACAACCATGGTAATGAGAAACCAGAAAGATAAGCAAACAAAGATGACACAGTATTAACATGGGAAAACCCTTTCAGGTAAAAAACCCACCACACAAAGTCAAATCTATTGTATTACAGTAATGAATTGATTACATACAATTACCAGACTTCTTTGTTCAACTCACAATCACCTAGAGAGTTTCAGATTCACTATTACAATGTTTTTACAGCATATAGTTCAAAACCCTCCTCAAGAACTCATGTCCTTTTCTTCAGCTTGCAACTTCAAACTTGCTCTGCAACTTACGAATCAACTCTTGGCTTGTCTATCTTTTGACTTATGAGAAATGACACATCTCTCATCCATATGTAACCGACTTAGAAGAGTAATGAAGTCTATCCTCAAATCACACAACTAGTCGGATCTGACAGATTTCCTACAATGAGTTGACTTTGCATTCAAAGCCATTACTCAAAATGGTTGAGCTCACCACCCTTCGTTGACAAAAGTAACTGCCACAATAACTATCTTGGTATCCGTCCAATCACTATTCAACTAGGTGCCATGCATCCAAGACCCATTAGCAATCGTAGCTAACAGAGCAACCAAAACAGTCAAACAGACATCGGGCACAACCAAGACTTCAAGTCATTTCTAACACTGTCAGAGCTGGAGTCGGAACAGGAGTCGAAATAGGAGTCCACCGAAAATACATACTGCCAGAGTCGGAGTCGAAGACGAAACTGGAGTCGAAACATGACTCCACTGAAATTACAGGTTCGGGAACCAATTCGGTTCTGTGTCCGCCCACGACAAAGGGGAACTCATCGGAAATAGTTCTAACCGGGGTAAGTCAACCCGGGGTCAAACCAAGATGGGAACACAAAAGATCAGAGTCGAAGTCAGAGTCGAAATAGGAACATAAAACAAGACTTCACCAAAAAAGTCCAAGATCAGGAACCAATCCAGTTCCTCTTCCGCCTCCGACAACTGCAAGAAAACAACAATCCAGAACTAGGACAAGGAGAAGAAAAATACCTCAAGGAGAATCCAAACATCCAGAGGAACTAGATCGTAAAAGCAGGAGTCGGACCTGGAGTCAGAATAGAAAATGAAATAGGAACATGGCAAACAGACATTTCCAAATTCCAAAACTAGTTCTGCCTTCGCCAGAACCTGCGAAGCGAGAAACAATAGATGGTAGGAAGCGGAGTCAGAGCAGGAACAAGAACCAAAACTCAAAACTTAGGCAAACAGAGCAATGCCAAGTTCCATCCCAGTTTTGCCTCCGCCAGAGACCCGGAACTTAGGCAAATAGAACAATGCCAAGTTCCATCCTGGTTCTGCCTCTGCCAAAACTTTACAAAAAACAAAAAATCACCAAGGCATGAAAATGAGGACTTCAAATTGGAAGTTGAGACATAATTTCTCAACAATCTCCCACTTGGTGAACACTTCTAGCTTCCTCAAAACATCAAATCTTACTGTCTATCATACGCCCCAAGGCCCATCGATTCTGTGCACCATCTAAACTTTTATGTGCTAACTGTCTTTGTCGCATCTACACTATTCTTCAAGGTGTCAACCTTATCCATACTGACCTTGCCAGCTTCAACCATATCCCTCACAAAGTGATATTGCACATCTATGTGCTTGGTCCTGGCATGGAAGGTCGGATTATTTGCCAAACAAATGGCACTTTGACTATCACAATAGATTGGAATCTGCTCAACATTAAATATAATGTCTAAACACAAATGCCTCAGCCATACTGCCTGCTTGCAAACATGAGTTGCTGCCATGTACTCTTCCTTTGTCATGGATAAAGTAACTATAGCTTGTCACTTGCTCATCTAACTGATTGCTCCACCATTAAGCATGAAAGTGTATCCACTGGTGGATCTTCTGCTGTCAATGTCCCCTGCCCAATCAGAGTCAACATATCCTTGAATGCAAAGAGCCCTTTGTGATGCAACCATATTGCCATGGTAACACAAAGCATAATCTGAAGTACCCTTCAAATACCTGAACACTCTCTTTACAACATCCCAATGTGATCTCCTTGGATTTTCCATAAAATGGCTTAGAACTCCCACTGCTTGGGCAATGTCTGGTCTTGTGTAGACCATAGCATACATCAAACTACCTACTGCACTTGCATAAGGTACACTGGTCATGTCCTCCATTTCAGTAGCAGACTTTGGACAGTCTTCAACAAATAGTTTCAATCCTTGTATGATTGGAACAACTAGCTGCTTGCAATAAGTCATGCTAAACCTCTCTAGAACGGTTTTCACATACTTACTCTGACCGAGCCAAAGCTTTCTGCTTGTTCTATCCCTGATTATCTCCATCCCAAGAATGTACCTTACTGCTCCAAGATCTTTCATTTCGAACTTAGCAGACAACTGAGTTTTAAAATCAGAAATCATTGCCTTGCTATTACCAATGAATAACATGTCATCCACATACAGAGTAATAACAAGCACATGATCATTCTCACATTTATAATAAATGCAATGATCAGATTTTGATCTAACAAACCCAATTGACAACACAAATGTGTCAAATTTTTGGTACCACATTCTAGGAGATTGCTTTAGACCATAGAGAGATTTATTTAACTTGCAAACCATATTTTGTTTACCTCTTTCAACAAAATGCTCAGGCTAGGACATGTAGCTATCTTCTTCCAACTCACCATGGAGAAATGCTGTCTTCACATCCATCTGCTCAATTTCATAGTCATACACAGCTGCCAATGACAATAAAAATCTGATGGATGTTAGCTTTGCTACAAGGGAAAAGATCTCTCCATAATCAATTCCTTCAACTTGGAAAAAACCCTTTGCAACCAATCGTGCCTTATACTTCTCCACACTGCCATCAAGGCTTTTCTTCCTTTTGAATATCCACTTGCAACCAACAAGCTTTTGCTAGGTATCATTCTTTTTCAAGGAATCCATCTCCTCATTCATGGATTCTAGCCAAGACTTTGAATCAGCCATGCTGATTGCTTCTTTCACAGTCCTAGGCTCATCAGTGCTGGTAATTAAGTCATAAGCACAATTTGAATCTAACATAGAGAAACCATACCTTTCTGGTTGCCTTCTTTCTCGTGTAGATCTCCTTAGAGGCCGAGGTTGTTCTTCATCATCAGAACTTCCAGAGTTGCTTGAGCTCTCCTCAATCTTAGGTACACCATGCAACTCTTCCCTTTCTAGAGTTTGGGGAATCTCAACTGCATCCTTCTCCTTGTCAGTTTGATTTGTCTCACACTATTGATCACTTACTAAAGGTTTCAGCTCACGAAATATCACGCTTCTGCTATACAAAACCTTCTTAGTAACAGGGTTCCAAAGCTTGTATCATTTCACACCAACTCCATAGCCAATGAGAATACATTTCACAACCTTGTTATCCAACTTTGATCTCTTTTCATTTGACACATGAACATATGCCTCACAGCCAAATACCCGAACATGCCTTAATGAGGGTTTCTTACTTGACCATGCTTCCAAAGGTGTCATGTCAGCAAGAGCTGAACAAGGAGATCTATTTATCAAATAACATGTTGTAGCAACAGCCTCAGCCCCAAACTTCTGCTCTAGACCAGCACCACTTAGCATACTCTTTGCCTTTTCCATCAGTGTCCTATTCAACCTTTCAACAACTCCATTTTGCTGTGGAGTGTAGGGGGTTGTCTTATGCCTTTTAATTCCATGATCAGTGCAGTACCTTTCAAAATTTGTAGAAAAAAACTCACCTCCATTGTCTGTCCTTAAACACTTTATTTTCCTTCCAGTCTGATTTTCAACCAAAGATTTGAACTCTTTAAACTGACTGAACACTTCTGATTTACTTTTAAGAAAGTATACAAATACCCTTCTCGAATAGTCATCAATAACAGAAACATAATATCTAGACTTCAATAATGAAGGAACATTAACTGGACCAAACACATCAGAATGAACATAATCCAGTATACCAGAAGATTTGTGAGGACTAGAGGAGAAAAAAAAAATGATGTTGCTTTCCATAGATACAATGTTCACAGAAATCGAACTCAAGGTTACAATCATCAAACCCTTCTATAAGGTTTTTGTTCTTCAAGGTTTTTAAACCTTTCTCACCAATGTGACCAAGTCTATGATGCCATAAAATAGTCTTCTCTGCTAGGAGTTTTACCTTCAAAGCATTTGCAGATAGTGAAGAGTCTTCATCTTTCTCTATAGGTGCAAAATTATATGACTTTACAGAGGCACTATTACAAAGAATAGGTCATGCATCTAGCTTGTACAAAGTGCCAGTATGAACACCCTTGGCTAACACCATTGCACCTCTAGCCATTTTACATCCCTTACTAGAAAAAGAAACTTCTACACCAACATCATTTAACTTACTAACAGAAAGAAGATTTCAAGCCAAACCTAGGATGTGAAGAACACCACCAATTCTTTTGACTCTCCCATCAGGAAACTGAATTCTGACCCTTCCTCTTCCAACAATCTCCAGCATTGAATCACTTTCCAAGTATACCTTTCCACCATCATACTTCTCATACTTTGAGAACCAATCTCTATTGGATGTCATGTGAAAAGAGGCACCTGAATCAACTAACCAAATATCATCTGATGCCTGAGTTGTCAAGGTTGCTGCAATGAAGGCATCTGCATCACTTTGAGAAGATTCATTGTCAGAAGCATTCTTCTTCTTCTTCTCCTTGCAGTCCTTCTTGATATGACTAGGTTGCCCATAGTTCCAACACTTTACCTTGAAATTTTTACTAGGAGACTTTGATCTCCTTTTAGACTTGCATTTCGACTTGTTGTCTTTCTTCTTGCCTTTCTCCTTTGTTCTACCTTGAACAAAAAGAGCATCTTTGGCCATCTCAAAAGATTTCCTTTGCATTTCTTTAGATAGAAGCAAAGCAACCACATCATCAGTCTTGAAAGTAGTGGTTGTGCTTCCAATAGCCATCACAAGATGATCCCAACTGTCAGATAGTGAACACAACAGAAGCATGCAACAATCCTCCTCCTCAATCTTTACACCTACAAATGCTAGCTGAGTAACACTCATATTAAACGAGTTTAGATGGTCTGCAATAGATGCACTTTCGTCCATCTTCAAGGAGTACAACTTCCTTCTTAGGAACAACTTATTTACTAGGGACTTTCCTTGATAAATGTCACCAAGTTTCTTCCACAAAGAAGTTGTAGACGTTTCCTCATGAACATTCAGGAGCACAGAATCAGATAGACTCAGTCTTATCAATCCTCTTGCTTTTCTATCAGCAAGATCCCAAGCTTCTTGGGTTGTATTTTGTTGCTTAGTTCTAGACACTGCAATCCAGAGGTCTCTATCCACAAGCAAGTCTTCTATCTTGAGTTTCCATAACTCAAAGTTGCTGCCATTAAACTTCTCAATATCTATTCTACCAGATGTACTCGCCATCTCACAATAGAAACAAGTTTAACAATGCAAGTCTACCACTGAAATAGTATTAGTGCAAAAAACTAATTTTTCCTAGCAAGGATAACACGAACTGGCCAAGCTCTGGTACCACTTTGAAGGGAAAAGAATGCAGATCTACTGACCCAACAGTGTGAAATACATTCCCTTAACACCTTTACAATAGGGGAGAGAAGCAAAAAAGAAAAACTAACAGTTTCTAAAACTTATAGATGCATACAACCATGGCAATGAGAAACCAAAAAGATAAGTAAACAAAGATGACACAGTATTTACGTGGGAAAACCCTTTCAGGTAAAAAACCCACCACACAAAGTCAAATCTATTGTATTACAGTAATGAATCAATTACATACAATATCTAGACTTCTTTGTTCAGCTCACAATCACCCAGAGAGTTTCAGATTCACTGTTACAATGTTTTTACAACATACAGTTCAAAACCCTCCTCAACAACTCACGTCCTTCTTTTCTTCAGCTCGCAACTTTAAACTTGCTATGCAACTTACAACTCAACTCTTGGCTTGTCTAATTTCTAACTTATGAGAAATGACACATCTCTCATCCATATGTAACTAACTCAAAAGAGTAATGAAGTCTATCCTCAAATCACGCAATTGGTCGGATCTGACAGATTTCCTGCAATGAGCTGACTTTGCATTCAAAGCCATTACTCAAAATGGTTGAGCTCGCCACCCTTCGTTGACAAAAGCAACTACCACAATAACTATCTTGGTATCCGTCCAATCACTATTCAACCAGGTGCCACATGTCCAAGACCCATTAGCAATCGCAGCTGACAGAGCAACCAAAATGGTCAAAAAGACATCGGATGCAACCAAGACTTCAAGTCATTTCTAACACTGCTAGAGCCGGAGTCGTAACAAGAGTCGAAATAGGACTCCACCGAAAATACATACTACCGGGGTGGGAGTCAGAGACGGAACTGGAGTCGAAACATGACTCCACCGAAATTATAGGTTCAAGAACCAATTCAGTTCCGCGTCTGCCGACGGAATAGGGGAACTCATCAGAAACAGTTCTGATTGGGGTAAGTCAACCCGGGGTCAAACCAAGACGGGAACACAAAAGACCAGAGTCGGAGTCGGAGTCGGAACAAGAACAGAAAATAAGACTTCACCAAAAAAGTCCAAGATCAGGAACCAATCCAGTTCTGGTTCCGCTTCCACCAACTGCAAGAAGCAACAACCCAGAACCAGGACAAGGAGAAGGAAAACACCTTGAGGAGAATCCAAACATCCAAAGGAACTAGATCGTAAAAGTCGGAGTCAGACCCGGAGTCGGAATAGAAACTGAAACAGGAACATGGCAAACGAACATTGCCAAATTCCAAAACTGGTTCCACCTTCGCCAGAACTTGTGAAGCAAGAAACAACAGATGGTAGGAAGCGGAGTCGGGGCAGGAACGAGAATCGAAATCCAGAACTTAGGCAAACAAAACAATGCCAAGTTCCATCTCGGTTTTGCCTCTGCCAGAGACCCGAAACTTAGGAAAACGAAACAATGCCAAGTTCCATCCTGGTTCCTCCTCTGCTAGAACTTTGCAAACAACACAAAATCACCAAGGCATGAAAATGAGGACTTCAAACTGGAAGTTGAGACATAATTTCTCAACAATGCGGTCCAATATATGGAAAACCCTAGTTTTCCTAACTATGCCGTGTGGTGGAATATGTTTTGGCCTGAGATGTCTAGAATATCTAAACTGCATTCCGAAGAAGGTTTCATTTGTCAAGTGTGAACAAGAATACTCATATCTAATTGTCGAGTCAAATTCCATCACACTAGGTACAATTCCATCCTGGTCCTTTATACCTTGATGCATCGTACCTATGTGTGTTATCAAAGATAATGTAATTGGCCCTTTGAAAATCCCAATTCCTAGCAATGCAATACCTCATCATCATCGGTAATAATGGTAACTTGTGTGGATCCTCCTTCCATCCATCTTAATCTTCTTATTCTTCTATATTTACTGACATTTCTATCTAAAATTGGTGTGTTGTATCAAAATATACATGAGGCTACCCATGGCCGATGACTGTCTATACATCATTAGAATTGTCTACATCAAAGAATTATCTTACATCCTTTGATCAATAGAACCACTCCTCTTGTATTTTATCATGATCTCAATTGGAAAATTGAACATTTCCGCTCGATCTCTCGAGGGGGCAGTATACCAGTGTAATCCTTTCATTGGGGCAACAGTGGGGCAGTCGAAAAATCAAGAATTTTTTAAAACTTTGATCATAGTATATTATTCTTTGAATCAATGCAACAAGTATATTGTTTCAAAGAGGGGAAAAATGTAGACACGTAAAATATACATGCAGCTAATTTTCATTATATTAACATTGTTTCATCTTGAATCATACTCTCAGCTTATCAACACCTTTCATCCCTTAATTAAATAAATCATTATTTATTTAATTAGGTCTTTCTCCTCTGCTATTAAATTAATCAATTTAATTTAATTAATCCTCAATCCCTCTTTAATTAAATAATTTATTTTATTTTATTAAGTCTCTAAAGTCCTCTTATTAAATTGAATAAATTAAACCTTATTTAATTTAATCTAGCATTATTCCCTTTAGTTAAATAAATCAAATCATTTATTTAATTAAATCATTTCCTCTCAATTCTGATTTAAATTAATTCATCTATTTAAGTCTAAATTGTCAAATCACCTAATTCTTCATTAAATTAATCAGAACCTTGATTAAGCTAATCTCTCTCACTAAAATCCTCTAGAGAATGCAACTTCCACAATAAATCAAATACTTTGATTTATTAATTCATCTATTTTCCCTCACAAGGCATCAAAAGGGAATATTCCCTCATTTGAATTCAAAAAGGCCAAGTGGACTTGGTCCTTCCAACAAGGCATTTAAGACCTCTTACATGTCCTTTGCATTGAGCCAAGTGGTCATAACTCCATTTTACTTCTCATCCACCTTGTCATTTCAATATTTCAAAATTCAAATTTATGCATTTATCATGCACATTGGCCAAAATGTGTTCATTCCTCATCCAATCACATGTGGACAAGTGGCAAAATTCCATTGGATTATCTTTTATCCCACATTTCTTATTTTAACTCATTATTCCAACTCAGGAATCTATAAATGAGAGACTCTTCCTCTCATTCAGAGATCCACCATTTGAGTAGACTTATTATACTCAAATCCATCATCATCCACAATCATATGCAAAATTACTCTCTTCATATTGAGAGCCAATTTTTCCCATTTTAATCAACCATTCATCACTTTTCAAGATTTGCAACAAGGTTATACTCAAATCTCTTTGGAGATTTGACCATTTCTCCATCACATACCATTGCTACTTAGGAATTGGGAAAGGGCCAATTGCAACACTTCATTGACACCAATTCCCCCATAAGATCATCATGCTATTAGCTTAATTAGGATTTAGTTTAAATTTCAGTTTCTTATATTGTGTTCTTCTTTCCTAGTTTAGTTTGAATAGATGGATTTTATGGGGAATCTCTCATACTTGTTTGCATGCATACGATCTAACAACTAATGTTTTTTGTTGCTCTTGTGCATATGCAGGTTTAGGGATTCACAAGGTAATCCTTATATATAAGCCTTGGGTCAACTTGCTTTATTAAATACCAATATAATAATGATAATAGGACTTAATTAAGAGATAAGATAGCCACAAGCCGACTATTCATAACCCAATGTACTCTAAAATTAAAGGCATAGCATGGCCTCCTCTTCGAAGAAGCATTGTCCTCAATGCTAAGCAAGTTTGGATGCTTTTGAATGAACTCCTCATCCTCCCATGTGGAATCTTCAATTGGAAAATTCTTCTATTAGATGAGATATTGAGGGAGTGTTTTGGCCCTTAGCTTCCTTGTGTGTTTTTGAAGAATAAAATTTGGTTCCAATATGATTCTTCATTCTTCATTGAGCTCGAGTAATTTTGTTGGAGTAGGGATATTATTCTCAATTACCTTCTTCAAAAAAGAAACATGAAAAACTAGATGTGTCTTTGTTGTTGATGGCAATTCAAGCTTGTAGGAAACACTACCTATCTTTTGCATGATTTGATATGGGCCATAATATTTTGGAGACAACTTTTTATTCTTTGACTATTGCTTTAGTGACATTTTCTTGTAAGGTTGCAATCTCAAGAAATCCTAATCCCCAACTTTAAAACTTCTTTCATTATGGTGTTGGTCCACCTATTGCTTCATTCAAATTTTCACCATGGATATATTTTATTTAATTCTTGAAAGTACTTGTTGTTGGTGAAGCATGTGGTCCTCCACATAATGAACTCTTGGTGACACCTTCAAAGATGATGTGATGGAAGGAGGATGATAGCCGTACAATGCCATAAATGGAGACATTTTTTATGAATTATGTAAGGAAGTGTTATACCACCACTCTGGTAGAGGTAGCCAATCGACACATTGGGATTGTTTATTTGCAGTGAAAGAATGTTTAGTAAAGATAGGATCACTATCACTAGTAATAACCTTAGGTATACCATGTAGCTTCTCAATATTCTCCAAAAATACTTTTTCCACTATACTTGATGTAAAAGGATGTGATCATGTAATTAAATGTGCATATTTATTGAGGTGATCCACTACTGTCATGATGAAATTCTTAGGTTACCATTAGATCTTAAGTGTCATGTGATGAATTCGATGGATACCTCTTCCCAACATTGGCTAGGAATAACTAAGGGTTGTAATAGAATAGGTGTCTTAATTATCTCCCCTTTATTTCTTTGACAAACCAAACATTCTGCTACACATCTTTGAACATCCCCTTTTAGCCCTTCCCAAAAATGTCTTTCTTGACCCAATGAAATGTCTTAAAAAATATTGAATGACCACCACCTAGAGACTCATGAAGCTCTATGAGAATATTATTTTTGAGAGAGGAATTCTTGCAAAGCTATATTATCTCTTTATACCACAAAGTATCTCCCTTCCAACAAAATTTATCTGAACAACTAGGATCACTTTGTAATTGTTGAATGATATTACTTATAGAAACATCTTTCAACCACTCTACTTTGGCTTCTACTACCCAATTTTCTTGTAATATTGAAATGGAACATAATAAATCTTAATCCTTCTCACCCTTCCTCGATAGTGCATTTGCCACAACATTTTCGTTCCCTTTCTTATATACAATATCAAAATTATATTCCGACATCTTAGTGACCCATTTTTGTTGCTCTGCAAAAGATAATCTTTATTCCAAAAAATATTTTAGGCTATCATGATATGTCTTAGCCTTGAAGTGTCTACCCATTAGATAAGGTCTCCATTATTTTATTATATGAAGAATTTAGCTAGCATTTCGTTCTCATAATTTGGTTTGAGTTGATTCTTACCATTTAATTGATGACTCTCAAATGTAATAGGTTGACCCTCCTACATGAGAACTGCTCCCATACCATTTATTAAAGAATCATATTCCACAATAAAATCCTTGGTGAAATTTGGATTGGAAAGAACTAGAATTTTACATATAGCCTCCAACATTTAAAATGTTGCATTAGAAGATTATTTCTAATGAAAAGAATCCTTTAATAAAACTGTGAGGGGTGCTGCTATAAGACCACAATTATTCAAAAATCTTCTATAGTATCTAGTCAATCCCAATAAAACCCTCAATTTCTTAATAGTTTTGGGAATAGGCCATTCCATGATAGCCTTAATTTTGTTAGGATCCACCTTTACCCCTTCATGTGAAAATATGTGTCCCAAGTACTCCACCTCATTGAGACCAAAAGTGCACTTGGATGGCTTAGAATATAGTTGATGATCTTCAAGAACTTGTAATACTTGATCTATATGTTCAAAGTGTTCTTCCCATGTATTGCTATAAATCAATATATCATCAAAGAAGACTAATACAAACTTCCTCAAGAATTTATTAAAAGGAGAATTCATCAAAATTTGAAATATAGATGGTGCATGTAATGAAATAACTTGCATAATAGAATAATATGATATTAAATATTCTATAAATACTTGATAATAACTGATAATAACAAGCCACTTCAAGGGGAAAACCTTTGGAAATATCTCCAATGAGAACACAATTCACATATGATGATGAAATAAGACTCACAACCTCCTATATATACCTATTTATGTCTAGGATATCACCCAAGAAAACTTAGATAACCCTATATAAGCCCTAGGCTGACCTAATCAACTAAATAACAATATAATATTGATAATATAACTTAATTAGTAGTTAAGATAGACACAAGCTGACTATTCATAACCAAATGTACTCTAATATTAAGGGCCTAGCATGCCTCCCTCTTCAAATAAGAATTATCCTCAATGTTAGGAAATTTTGGATGATTTTGAATGAACTCCTTCTCCTCCTATGTGGCATCTTCAATTGGTAAATTCGTCCATTGGATGAGATATCGAGTGATTGTTCTAGTCCTTAGCTTCCTTGTGTTTTTTTGAAGAATGCATTCTGCTTCCAATATGATTCTTCCTTCTTCATTAAGCTCCAGTAATATTGTCTGAGTAGGGATATTATTCCCAATTACCTTCTTCAAATAAGAAACATGAAAAACTAGATGTATCTTTGTTGTTGATGGAAATTCAGGCTTGTAGGAAACGCTACCTATCCTTTGCATGATTTGATATGGGACATAATATTTTGGAGACAAATTGTTATTCTTTGAATGTTGTTTTAGTGAAATTTTCTTGTAAAGTTGCAATCTCAAGAAAACCCAATCACCAATAGCAAAACTTCTTTCACCATGGTGCTAGTTTTCCTACTACCTCATTCAATTTTGTGCCATGGATAGATTCTCTTTAATTCCTAAATTACTTTTTGTTGATGAATCATGTGGTCTTCCACATCGTGACATATTCAATGATGATGTGATGGAAGGGGGATGATATCCATACAATGCCATAAATGGAGACTGTGAATATGAAATTCCCATGCTCCCTTTGGGTAGTTCTATTTTACCGAAGTATTAGACACACCCTCCTCTAAAGAAGCAACATCAGGCTCCTTTCACAAAGTCTCATTGAAAATTCTGCCACTTGTCAATCGAGCGTTCCTCGCAAGGTTTCCTCCTCTCACTTTTCAAAAGCTTGTGCCATGCTTCCACGTGTTGGTAGTTCACAATATTCTATGCCCCTTTGCATTGCTCTCATTTTAGGCCTTGACCGAATGCCATGTAGCATCTGTCTATGCACATTCCTTGGTGGACCCCACCTTTAGTGCAATATATTCAGAGACCTCTACGTGCCTTCACATCGCAGGTTTTTCATCACTTAAGGGGATGAACGAGCATTGGTCTCAACATTTTTCCATGTGATCTTCGAAATACTTCCTCGCAAGGGGAAACTAAGCAGGTGATAACCTATCACCAACTACCCAATTTTGTAACTACCACCATGATTGAATTGCATGTGTTAGCACTCTGGTCTACTGGGACCACTTCCATCATTCACAAGGGATGCATCCAGCTCTAGGGTGTCCTCATTCATGGATGGAATCTTTTCAGTTGCAACAACAAAGGGGAAATCATTGCTCATGATTGGAGGATCTTTTTTGTTATTGGCTGATCGAGTTGGGTTTCATTATAAATACTACTTCTTCCATCAAAGCAAGGGTTCAAATTTTTTGAGAAGAAAATATCAGTAGAAGAACCAAGCCTTTACCACTTTTTATATTATTGTGAAGATTTGTAGACTGTGCCATTGTTTGGCCTTTCTATTTTCTTGAAGATTTTGATAAAGTTTTACTGTGTCATTGTGGTTCTAAATGTTTCATTTGTAGAACTTCTATAATTTGAATGCAAGTTTGTTGGTTTAGATCATGTATTCAAATCCTCTATTTAGTAGATGTGTATGAATATTATTTTATGTCACTAAAGTGAATCATTTAGATTTTATCTTAGTTTCATTTCATTCTGGACATGGCAGATTGCTTAGCGGACCCTTAGATCACATTTATAAGAGAGGTCTGTCATACTTTACATCTAAGTCTCGATGCATTGCCCTAGTTAGATACTTTATTTTTATACTTGCTTTCTTTTCCCATTCAAAACCCTAGTTCTAGAAGAGCTGATTTCTTTAAAATCTAGAGATCTCTTAGTTTAGCACAATAGGTCCCCCCTTTAATTGAGTTTCCCACAAAAGGCTATTACTTTTCCAATTTTTGGCATCAACAATTTCTTTTTTCCTAGCATGCTCGATGGGACACTTTCTTAGATATACCAAATCAAAAGGGTGTACAAGTCATCGGCCTATAACTAGGTCATGAACCACAAAATCCTAACTTGCTAGTGCTTCCACTAGTAATAGTCGTACCCAAATTTGCTTGATTATATTTTTCACATCCCAACCATAATGTTGATCGCAAACCAAAATTATGTGGCCTGGGACGCTGTAAGTCCCCTTGTCACCCTAGTTGCACCTGCCATATGGGCCTCTATCCTAGTCTTTGATCTCAAAGATATTGTAAAGTTCATTGGAGATAGCTTAAGAACACCATCTGAACATCTACAAGATGTTATAGACGTGTGTCTAGTGCACATAGTCACAAATCAGAATATAGCACTAAGATTGCTTGCTACTTCTTTGCGAGGAAAAGCACTAGATTGGTATCACAACCTACCAACTAATAGTATCACTACTTGGGAGAAGCTCGGGGATCCATTTTATGAGATATTTTCTAATGACAGAGACAAGTCTTTGCTATATCACCAGCTATCAACAATCAAATGAGCCCCATCTGAAGCCATGATCGATTTCAATGCCCAATTCCATACAACCTGATAGAGAATCCAGAATACTATCCGACCACCAGTTGAGTTAGCATTTATGTTCTACCTAAAATCCATCAGCATTGAAATCTCCATGATGATCTAGTCACTCGATGAAACTACATTACTAGATGCATACAACATAGCAGTAAAGGCAAAGAACAACCTAATTGATGCTAAGAAGTTTCCACCTCAACCCACTATGCCGATATTCCCCAAAATATTGATTTATACTCAAGAGATTCCATCTACCAACACACCCACGCCTCCTCCATCTATGTATATATCCATGTGCACCAAAAAATGATGCTTCTACATCCAGTGCTTCAAAGGACAAAATGAGCAAAATAAGGGAGATGTTACAGAACTTGAAAAACAAAGTAACCACTATCAAGCGTAACCAGGATGCCCCTCCAAGACCATCCTACCAAGGCTATCAGGGTGGTAGACCCTCCTACCAACATAAATAATACCAAGGAGCCACACACACAAATCCATTGACTTAGACAAATAACCAAATGTTGCTAGTATCAATTCTGCTGGGAGCCGCACAAACTAGCACAAGCAGGGAGCTGACCATAGGACAAAACAATCTCACCGAAGACTTCAATCCTTGGTGTTGTCCCTACGATGACACTCATATGCCTCAAAAGTTTCCACGTGGCAATTTACAGAAGAAAGTTGTGGAGCAAAGCAAGCAAGTAGTGGCAAAAAATTTGGGATATGCATATGACTCTCACCAAATGGAGAATGCAGTTTTCACTACATAGATGTAGGGAATTCCCTTAGAGAAAGAAAATGATATGGATCCTGACCAATCTCTCCTCTCATTCATAGAAGGAAAGGAAGAAGTGTTCACTTATGATGCATCTACATCAGTGAGCCCGCAAGTGTAGTCTAACTACAATACTCGATTAGAGAGGAGATTTACAGGTGAAAGAATCACTCCGCAGCTTAGAAACATCTCGGACTAGCTCCATGGCCCTTCTACAATCGCTCCACAACAACAACTATGCAAAGAAATTACCACAGAAAACCCAAGGAGTAGAAGCCTCCAAATCCGCCACCATTCAACTTGGTGAAACAATTGAAGAAATCTTCTGTTAAATTATCCATTTGGGATATTTTAGCCATTCCAGAAGAGAAGTCATTACTACAGAAGGCCCTGCATAAAGATATGACTGAACTATCAATAGGACAAACTCCCAAAATTTCAACAAATGCAACACCTCCAACCAAAGTTCTTGCTAATACTACGAAGGAGTCTTCGACCAAGGCTAAAGGAGAGAAGCCAAAACCTAAGTCTTTCTTCTTGACCCTCATTATAGGGAAGAAACTACTACACAATTTCATGATTGACTCTAGTGCTAGTACCATACTCATGCTCAAGCAAATAGCTAAAGCTTTAGGGCTCAACTACAAGCCTTTAAAGAGAGGAGTTATGTAACTAGATGAGAACAAGGTCAAAATTGTGGGCCTTGTTAAAAACCTCCCTTTAACCTTGTTTTCCTATCTTAGCATCACAATGCTACAAGACACCATGATCATTGATGTTCCTCCCACGTTTGGTCTCTTCCTATCATGAGAGTTTACAACAAAGATAGGTGGATACCTTTATTTGGATTGGTATCACCTAATTCTCAGGACCAAGCACGATTCTAAGATGAAGATAATGTTAGAATCCCTACATTCAGAGCACGTAGCTGACGAAGCAATGATAAAATTCAAAGGCACTGATGCCTCTATTACCAAAGAAGAAGCTAGTGGCAGTGAATTGTTAGAGCATGAGCAAAAAATTGATGACAAAGCCGATTGAGAAGAAGTCTTCTTGACTGAGAACATAGGCATCTATTCTTTCAACAATTATCATGCTACCGATTTGGGCACCTATGTCATCTATGATGAGGATCAAGAGTTCTTGAGGATATTGAAGGATTCCATTCCTAAACAAGCTTCAGAGCTCTGGATATTGCAGTTCAATGTTGTGAGATGCAAGGTCAATGCAGGAGCCAAGATATGCCTAACATCTCCATCCAATGAGAAGACCTTCAGGTCATTCCGCTTCTAGTTTTCTTGCTCAAACAATGAAGCCAAGTATGAGGGTCTCGTGCAAGGACCAAGTCTCATTGAATGCATGGGTATCAAACAATTAGTAGTATTTGGAGATTCTGAACTTGTAATCAACCAATTCAGAAATATATCTGCTGCAAAAAATGTTCATATGCGGTCTTACAGGAACAAGGTATGGGACTTCATCAAAGTTTTCAAAGCTTTTAACATCCATGTTGTGCCAAGAGAGCAAACTTCAGATGCAGAATGCATGGAAAAGATAGGATCCCAATTTGATCTTGTCTTCAACTTGATAAAAAATGTACACTCTGTGCGAGTGATCATTTGACCATCCATTCCGGATAATGATCAGAGCTGGAAAGTGTTCAAAATCAATGAACAAATTTCCTTGTTCATTTAACAGTCGGGAGAGTTCGCCGATCAGTTTTAGCCGAAAATTGAAGAAGCATACGAAGGATAGATCATCTAGTTGAAATCAAACAAGCTTCCAAAGGGGTTGGTCACCCTCAAAAATCTGTTTGATTGTGATGATACAAGGAGTAATAGAAGGAAATTTTTTGCAAACCAGGTGGACTACACTGACCTTGAGGTTGGGAACGAAAGAAAAGTTAAATTTTGGAAAAAAAGTCCCACAAAATGATAAAGATAGGCTGATACACTTCTATGAAAAATACAAAGGAGTAGTGGCTTAGTCTTATGGTGACCTCAAGGGATATGATCCCCATGTCATTTAACAGACCATTGAACTAATGGAAGGTGCTAAGCCTATTTGACAAATGAAGATTGAAGCCTTAATGGCATAAGAGCTAGAAAAGCTGATCCAGTCCAAGATTGTCTTCCCAATCAAGCACAATACATGGGTATCTAATCTCATTCTGGTATGAAATAAAAATGGAGACATTCATCTTTATGTTGACTTCTATGACCTAAATCGGGCATCACTAAAGGATCATTACCCATTGCCTTCCATGGAATCAATCTTGTAGTCTGTAGCAGGGTTCAAAGATGTTTTCTCTACTGGATGGTTTCTCGGGCTACAACCAGGTTCAGGTTAAAGAAGAATATCAACACAAGACCATGTTCACCACCAATGGGGGAAAATTTTCATATACCAAAATTCCTTTTGGCCTATCAAACGCGGGGGCTTCAAATGCAGGGCCTACCTTCTAGCGAGAAATGGATATCGCTTTTAGTTAACTGAGCAACAAAATGAAAGGAAAAGAAACAGTACAAAAATGTTTTCCTAATGCTAAAATCACTGAGGAGAAGTGTAAAGACCAGTTTTTAAAACTTTCAAACACTTAAAATGAACACATACAAGAAAACAAGAGTAACAAAAAAGAACAATCACAAAGATAGCAGCAAAATTACGTGGGAAAACTCGTACGGGAAAAAACCCACTAGACCAAGAGCAATCACTTTGTATTACAGTAAAATATTACATAAAAAGTTAACAAACTTCTCTCTCTCTGATTTCAGCTCACAACAACAGACTTCCTTTTTGTTCAACAACTCTCACTATTACAATGCATTTTCTACATACAATGAATAATTATCTCACATCCCGTCACCTTAGTGACATCTACCATAATATATATTCTACTATTACAAGTCTTACATTCATTATTCTGCCAACCAACCAATCAGGTGCCATTATTATGCACCTTCCTTCTGATAGATGAATCCGATTGCTTTTGATGAATTTTCCCTACAATCATGCATTAGGCTGTCCAAGCATTAATTCTCTTTGCCATAATCGGATCTTGTCACCTACCGAATCAAGCCTTGTAGTTAATTCTTTAACTACTTCAAACTTCAACCAATCAGTCATTGATTACTCACCACGTGTCATCTCTCTATTCATTCATCGCTTCTAGTCGAGTTAGATCAGTCAAACTATGTCCACAAGATCTTTACCATGCCATCGCCCCAAGCCAAAGAGGCCGCTGCGATATAGTGGTGTCATTGTGGCACCACTCCAAGGTTGAAAAAACTCCATGGTATGGTGGTGCCACAACATAACCATTGGTCTCTCCTAACACACTCGTGGTATTGAGGTAGTGACTTGTCTGCCAGCCCGTCACCCATCATCGCATCACCACCGAACACTGTGAAGCCTTCCATGGTATGGAGGTAACCACCTCTAGCAGCCATCGAGTCCACCGCGCTACTGTGCCATGATCACCAGACCTCTGCGATAAGGAGGTAAGCAACCCCTATGACCGCCATAGCTTACCTTACCACCACAAAGTGGCCAAAAGGCCATCGCAGTATGGTGGTAAGAGATCTTCACTGATTGTCTTCGTTCACCATGGCCATTGTGCTCCTTTGATCAACCTCCATGGTAGGGATGTAAATGATCTAACCGACCACACATTCAACCGCACTACTGCTAGCATTGACATAGACCCCGCAGTATGGCGATAACACTGCCCAATCGCGGAAAAAGCAACAGAGGCCCACAGTATGGTGGTAAACCATGCTACCATGCCTCTAAGAAGAATTCCTAGTGGTAGAGAGGTAAATTCCAAAAAAAGGCTACAAAATTCCATGTCTTTGATAGAGGTTCAAGCCAGAAGTTGAGGCACATATTCCCAACAAGTTCCCACTTGATGAAGAGTTCCTAGATTCTTGTAGACTTTGACATTATTGATGGTCATAGGCCCTAAGGCCCATCAAATTTGTGCACTATCTGAACTTGTTCATGCACACTAGCTTCATTAATGCATCTGCAACATTCTTCAAAGTGTCAACCTTTTCCAAACAGACCTTTCCATCCTCCACCATGTCTCTAACAAAGTGATACTGCACATCAATGTGCTTCGTCCTGGCATAGAAAGTGGGGTTCTTTGCCAAACAAATGTAACTTTGACTGTTAGAGAAAATTTTAATCTTCCCTACATTAAAACCAATATTAGAACACAAACGACTGAGCCAAACAACTTCTTTGCAGGTGTGTGTTGCTGCCATGTATTCAACCTCTGTAGTGGATAAAATGACTATAGCCTGTCACTTGCTCATCCAACTGACTGCACCACCATTTAACATGAACATGTATCCACTGGTGGATATTCTATTGTCAATGTCCCCTACCCAATCAGAATCCACATATCCATGAATGTTGAGTGTTCTATGTGATGCAACCAAATTGCCATGGTAACACATAGCATATTCTAAAGTCCCCTTTAAATATCTGAACACTCTCTTCACAACATCCCAATGCGTCCTTTATAGATTTTCCATAAAATGGCTAAGAATTCCCATTGCTTGGGCAATGTCCAGTCTTGTACAGACCATTGCATACATTATACTACCAACAACATATTCATAAGGCACCCTGGTCATGTCCTCCATCTCAGTGGTAGATTTTGGATAGTCTTCAACATATAGCTTCATTCCCTACAAGACTGGAACAACTAGCTGTTTGCAATCATTCATACAAAATCTCTCTAGAACAGTGTTAACATACTTACTCTGGCTAACCCAAAGCTTTCTACTTATTTTTTCCTTGGTTATTTCCATCCCTAGAATATACCTTGCTACACCCAGATCTTTCATTTCGAACTTTGCAGACAACTAAGATTTAAGATCAGAAATCATAGTCTTACTATTTCCTATGAACAACATATCATCCATATATAGGGTAATAATAAGCACATGATCATTTTCAGACTTATAATAAAAATAACGATCAGATTTTGATCTCACAAATCCCATAGACAACACAAAAGTGTCAAATTTCTAGTACCACATTCTAGGAGACTGTTTCAAACATATAGAGATTTATTTAATTTGCAGACCAGACTTTCTTTACCTTTTTCAATGAAGTGCTTAGGTTGCGACATATAAATCTCTTCTTCTAGCTCTCCATGGAGAAACACTCTCTTCACATCCATCTGCTCAATTTCTAAGTCATACGCTACTGCCAATGATAAAAGAAATTTGATAGATGTCAGCTTTTCTACAAGGGAAGATATTTCTCCATAATGAATTCCCTTTGTCTAGGAAAATCCCTTTGTGACCAACCTTGCCTTATATTCTTCAACACTACCATCTACACCAGTCTTCTTCTTAAATACCCATTTACAGCCAATAGGCTTTTGCCCTTTAGGCAAAGGTACCAAATCCCAGGTTTCATTTTTCTTTAATGATTCCATTTCTTCATTCATGGCTTCTAACAAGGAATTTGAATCAAACATGTTAATAGCTTCTTTCACAGTCCTAGGCTCGTTAGGTGCTAGTAATCAAAGCATAGGCACAGTTCGAATCCAACATAGAGAAACCATACTTATCAGATTGTCTTTTTTCATGTGTAGACCTTCTTATTGGTTGAGGTTGTGGTTCTTCATCTTCATAACTCTCTAAGCTGCTTTAATTTTCCTTAGTTTTAGGTACACCATGTAGTTCCTCATTTTTTGGAGTTTGAGGAATTTCAACTACATCATTCTTATTTTCTCCTTTATCGGTCTCTAACTGTGGATCAGCTGCTAAAGGTTTTAGCTCACAAAATATTATACTTCTACTGTACAAAACCTTCTCAGTATTAGGATTCCAAAGCTTATATCCCTTCACACCAATGCCATAGATGATGAAGATACATTTAACAACCTTTCTCTCCAACTTTGATCTTTTCTCATTTGGCACATATACATATGCCTTATAGCCAAAGACACGAATATGTCTCAGAGAGGGCTTCTTACCCAACCATGCTTCCAAAGGTTTTTTGTCAACAAGATTAGAACAAGGTGAATGATTTACCAGTTAACATGCTATAGCCACAACCTCAGCCCAAAAATTCTGCTCCAGACCAACACTGCTCAACATACTTCTCGCTCTCTCCATTAACATTCTATTCAACCTTTTAGCAACTCCATTCTGTTATGGAGTATAAGGTGTAGCTTTATGCCTTTTAATCCCATGGTCTTTGTAATACCTTTCAAAATCTACAGAAAAAAACTCACCACCATTATCCATCCTTAGACATTTGATTTTCTTTCCAGTCTAATTTTCTACCAAAGTTTTGAATTCTTTAAACCGACTGAACACTTCTGATTTACTTTTAAGAAAGTATATAAATTCCCTTCTCGAATAGTCATCAATAAAAGAAATATAATATCTAGACTTTGATAACAAAGGAACATTAACTAGACCAAACACATCAGAATGAACATAATCTAGTACACCAGAAGATTTATGAGGACTTGAATAAAATGAAACACAGTGTTGCTTCCCATAGATACAATGTTCACAAAAATCAAACTCAAGGTTACAATTAACAAGCCCTTCAACAAGATTTTATTTTTCAAGGTTTTTAAACCTTTCTCACCTATGTGACCAAGTCTATGATGCCACAAAATGGTCTTCTTTGCTGAGAGTTTCACCTCCAAGGCATTTGCACCTAGAAGAGCTTCATCATCCTTCTCTACAGGAGAAGCTTTGCTTGAATTTATAGAGACATTGTTGCATTGAATAGGACATGCATCCAACTTGTACAGAGTGCTAGTACGTACACCCTTAGCCAAAACCATAGCGCCTCTAGCTAGCTTACATCATTTACTCGAGAAAGAAACTTCCACACCAACATCATTAAGCTTACTACCATAAAGTAGGTTATGAGCTAAATCTAGTATGTGCAGTACATCACCAATCCCTTTGATTATTTCATTAGGGAATTGTATTTTGACTCTTCCATGACCAACAATCTCTAGTGTTGAATCACTTGGCAAGTACACCTTTCCACCATCATAATTCTCTTACTTAGTGAACCACTCTCTATGAGACATCATGTGGAAAGATGCACTCGAGTCAACCAACCAACCATCATTTGATGTCTGAGTTTCCAAGGCTGCAATGAAGGCATCTTCATCACTTTGAGATGAGTCATTGTCTGAAGAGTTATTATTATTCTTCTTCTTCTCCTTACAATCCTTTTGGATATGACCAAGTTGCCCACAATTCCAGCATTTCACCTTGAACATTTTACTAGGAGACTTTGATCTCCCTTCAAATTTGGATTTGGACTTCTTGTCCTTCTTCTTGCCTTTCTCCTTCGATCTACCTCAAACAACAAGGGCCTCTTTGGCCATCTCTAAAGACTTCCTCCGCATCTCTTCATACAACAGTGAGGCAACAATGTCTTCCATCTTGAAGGTAGTGGTCATACTTCGAATAACAATTACAAGATGATCCCACATGTCAAGTAATGGGCATAACAATAGCATGCAACAATCCTACTCCTCTATCTTCACACCCACAAATGCCAACTAAGCAACACTCATATTAAATGAGTTTAGATGGCCTACAATAGATGCACCTTCTTCCATCTTCAAGGAGTACAACTTATTCCTTAGGAACAACTTATTTAAATGAGACTTTCCCTGATAGATATCACTGAGCTTCTTCCATAATGAAGCTATAGACTTCTCCTCATGGATGTTCAGGAGTACATAATCAACCATACTAAGTCTTATCAGACCTCTCTCTTTTCTATCTGCAAGGTCCCAATCTTCTTGCTTCATACCTTGTGGCATAGTTCCAGACACAACAACCCAAAGGTCTCTATCCACAAGTAAGTCTTCCATTTTGAGTTTCCACAACTCCAAGTTGCTGCCATTGAATTTTTCAATCTCTACTCTACCTGATGTACTCACCATCTCAAAAAAAACTAGATTCTAACTTTGCAAGACTCCCACTAGAACAATATTAGCACAAAAAACCAGCCCTACTAACAAGGATAACACAACTGGCCAAGGTCTGATACCACTAGAAAGGAAAAGCAATAGCGTGGAAATTCTTTCCTAATGCTAAAACCACAGAGAAGTACAAAGACCAGTTTTTATAAATTTAAAAGACTTAAGATGAACACATACAAGAAAACACGAGTAACAAAAAAGAACAATCACAGAGATAACACCAGAATTACGTGGGAAAACCCTTGTGGGAAAAAACCCACTAGACCAAGAGCAATCACTTTGTTTTATAGTAAAAACTTACATACAAAGTTAACAAAATTCTCTCTTTTTTGAATACAATGAATAATTATCTCACATCCTGTCACCTTAGTGACATCTACCATAATATATATTTAACTGTTACAAGTCTTATGTTCATTATTCTACCAACCAACCAATCGGGTGCCATTATTATGTAACTTCCTTCTGACAGATGAATCTAATCGCTTTTGACCAAGTCGCCCAACAATAACAGATTGGGCCATCCAGCCATTAATTCTCTTTGCCATAATTAGATCCTGTCACTTGCCAAATTGAGCCTTGTAGTTAATGCTTTCACTGTTTCAAAATTTGGCCAACTAGTCATTGATTACTTGCCACATGTCATCTCTTTATTCGTTCACCACTTCCAGTTGAGTCAGATCAGTAAAACTATGTCGATGAACTCTTTATTGCACCACTGCCCCAAGCCAAAGAGGCCATTGCAGTATGGCGATGTCATTGCAACATCACTCCAAGGTTGACAGACCTCTGTGATATGGTGGTGCCACCACGTAACCGCTGGTCTCTCCTAACACCCTTGCGGTACCGAGGTAGTGGCTTATTTTCTAGCCCATCACCCATCACCGTGTCATCGCCGAGCAGTACGAAGCCTTCCATGGTATGGCGGTAACTGCCTATGTAAGCCATCGAGCCCACCATGCCTTGACCGCTAGACCTCCATGGTAAGGAGGTAAGAAACCCCTTTGACAGCCATAGATTACCTTGCCATTGCATTATGGCCAGAAGGCCATCGCGGTATGGAGGTAAGAGATATTCGTTGACTATCTTCATTCACCATAGCCACTGTGCCTCCTTTAGGCAACCTTAATGGTAGGGAGGTAAACAATCAAATTGACTGTGTAGTCAACTGCGCTAACACCAGCTAAGGACAAAGACCCCATGGTATGGTGGTAACACCACCCAACCATAGACAGAGCAACAGAGGCCCGCAGTATGGTGGTAAACCATGCTACCACGCCTCTAAGAAGAAATCCTAGTGGTAGAGAGGTAAAGTCCAGAAAAAGGATGCAAAACACCAAGTCTTTTATAGAGGTTCAAGCCAGAAGTTGAGGCACCTATTCCCAACAAAAAATCATCCTCATCTACTTAGATGATCTGACCGTATTTTCAAAATCTAAAGATGACCATTTTTATCATCTAGAAAAGGTTTTCATAAAATGCTAGGAGTTCGGGGTGTCCCTAAACCTGAAAAAATGTGTTTTCAGAGTATCACAAGGCAAATTGTTGGGGCATGTAGTATCCCAAGATGGAATCGCTATTGATTATGAAAGAGTAAAAGCAATTAGAGAACTTCCTCTTTCGGTAAACAAGAAAGGTGTACAATATTTTTTAGGGAAGGTTAAATTTGTAAGTAAGTTTATCTCGAATTTTGTAGGAACAATTAGACTGATCACCCTAATGCTAAAAAAGGACCAATTATTCAAATGGACAAAAGAAGCAAGGGAGGCCTTCAAGAAAGTGAAAGATGTTGTTTCTTCAGATCCTATGTTGGAAAATCCTGACTTGTCATAGGACTTCATAATGTATGTTTTTAGTAGTAAGACAAGCATCACCAGTATTCTGATTTAGAAAGATGATGAAGGAAAGGGAGAACACCCTATAGAATTCTATTCCTAAAATTTGAAGGAATACGAAGCAAACTATAAATTCATTGAATGAAAAGCTTTCACAATTGTAAAGGGACTCAATAATTTCTGACATCTTATAGCTTGCACTAAAGTAATTTTTTACATTGCACATTCTAGTGTACAGGAGTACATCATGGAAGGAGAAATCACCGAAAAAAGGCTCAATTGGATCACTAAGATCCTAGAATATGATATTGAAGTCAGACCTACGAAGACTGTCAAAGGAAGAGGGTTGTGCGAGTATTTGGCACAAGACGAAGAGATGGAAATTGAGGAAGAACAAGCGGAAATAGTTCTAACAAAGGAGTCAAAACCTGAAGGCTACTAGTTGATACATAGGGTAAGATATATGCATACCAACATTTATCCATCGAGACTTTTGTCTCAAAGAAGAAGATTCTACCGGCTACAAAATAGTGTGTACTCTCTTATTGAAGGAATCCTTTTCAAAAGAAATTTCAAAGATGTTCTATTGTGATGTGTCACCATGGAGCAAGCAAATAGATACTCAACTCCTTCCATAGAAGCTCAAAAGGTGGAAATTTCTCTGTGAAGACCACTGCCATCAAAATTTTGTGCACTGGGTACTTTTGGCCTACATTGTTAAATGACTCCTACGAAATGGTAAAAGCCTGCAAAGAGTGTCAATTCTATGCAAGAAGAAAAAAGAATTCTGCTATGCCTCTCAATCCGATAGTAGTGGATCAACCATTCACACAATGGGGACTAGATTTAATCGAGATGATCAACCCTCCCTTTAGGGCTAGTCATAAGTGGATCCTAATAGCCATCGACTACTTCACAAGATGGACCAAAGCCTTACCCCTGAAGAATGCGACAAATGCATAAATTGTAGATTTTCTCAAAGGGATGGTAACAAGATTCGGCGTGCCAAAGACTATCATCTTAGACATCTCCAAAGATTTCCTAGGCTCAAAGGTAAGTCAGCTGGCATTAGAACATGGCATATTTTTGAAAAAATCCTCAAACTACTACCTGCAGGGAAATGGCCTGGCTGAGTGAACTAACACAAATTTGGTTTGACTCATCAAGAGGATCAGATCAGATCATGAGAGGGAATGGAATAAAAATGTTTGAATGACATTGTGGGAAAACCACATAACTCCTAAGCAAGCCCTGAAGACTTCTCTCGATGAGCTAGTATATGGGAAGGAGGTGCTATTACCAATATCTATAGAGATACCTACACTACAGCTACTCAAGTCTCTAGAGACTAAAGAAAACAGAGCTATGGAGGTTCAGTTGGCCGAATCATTGGAGATACAAGAAAAAAGAGGAAAATCCCTAATAGCCATGAATAACCACCAGTAGGTGGTTAAGAGATGGTTTGACAAGAAATCTTCAGACTAGGGTCTAAAATAAAGAGACATAGTACTAAAATTCAATGAAAGAGCTACGAAGCCTAACCAACATGGGAAATTCGATAGAATATGGGAAGACCCTTTCAAAATAATTCAATGCAAACATAATAATGCATTTGAAAGGAAAAAATTGAACAAGAAGCATTGTGAATTTCGGTTAATGGAATTCACCTAAAATTATTCAATTAAGTTTCAGATACTTCATACAAGTGTAGATATGTGATTAATGTAGTTATTTTCCCTTTTATGTTTTGTCGACCAGTTCTTTTTCAACATTTTCACAGTTGTGAATAACATGAAAATTCATGAGACCCATTTTTATAGAAATAGAGGACATTGTCACTCATATTTCAAAAATCAAAGTTCAAATGCGGAGAATTCCATAAAATTTGCAGAGAGCACAAGAATGAAGATGATGGTTTGAAGATAGCAAGTATATTCGTTATATATATACTTTGATAAGAAACATTGAAAAAATGGGAAATGCACTCAAAATATGACATTTTATGAGGCTTCCTTATATATATGGTTATATGCAAGCCCTCTTTCAAGTATATATATACAAAAGAGAAAAAATATATTTTAATCTTCAAGTAGTTGGAGCATGGACATTGTCGCCATCTGCATGAGCATTTCCTTCATCAATGAGAACATTGTTAGGGGCAACAAGACGGTTATCAACAATAGTAGAAAGATCCAAAATAGCAACACCAACACCCAGAACAAGTGGCTGAGGGAACACAAGGTTCTTGAAGTCGATGTACTAGTCCAGGTCATAGAATAGCACTACATTGTAGTAGCGCAGTAGGAAGTGGCATGCATAGGTGGCTCTCTCATGATGCTCAATTAGAAAATGGAGCTAGAGCCCACTCATAAATGGTACCCATGGTACCACCACATCCTCTTCAATATTCCTTCATAGGTCACTCACTACCGGAAGGCCCAAACCATACACTGCATTGGTTACTGCTTCACCAAGGCCTTCGAGGCACCTTTTCGAGAAAATCTGAAGCATCAGGTGAAGTATCATGGATTTTGGAGCCTGAATGTCAAGAAACAAGTCAACGAAGTGGGAGAATATATCGGTGTTCACCTGATATTTATCTTCATAATCAATATAATCTCTGCCCAAAATCCATTTCATGGCTATAATGACCAGTGAGTCTTTTTTTTTGGTTATACGTTTCAGATGCCTATTGGAGATCTCTCCCAAAAAATTCATTTGAGACTTTTTGCACACTAGCCTAATCGAAGTGTTCATTATGTTAGCCTCTTCTCAAAAAACCTAAGTCTAGTGCTATGCAAATTTAAAACCTACTCAACCGCCTAAGCAATTATGCTATCTAAGTTGCCTAATGCTTTTTCTAAATCACTAAGTATAGTTTCGTTGCTATGAAAAGACCCTTTTATAGAAACACCCAAGGTAGCCTGCATCCCAAGCATGGTGGTAATCAAGTTTAGTTTGAGAATCCCACCCAAAAGGCCAACTAAATTTTCCAACCCGATTGCATCTACAAGTATGAATTGCTATGTGTAGGGTTAAGGAGTGGTAATCAATTAATACGTATTGATGGCAAGCTTAGGCAATGGCTCATATAGACATGTGCTTAGGTGTCAGCTTGTAGGAATTTTCAAGCTCCAAGGTTGAGCACGAATCCTTCTAAAGTACTCATTATGACACCAGCCTAATCGTGCTTTCAGAGATATTAATGGTGAGGACAAGTGAGAAGGTGAAAATCAGGGAGACGATGACTCAATTTCCCATAAAACTCATGTTGAAGGGACGTTATCTCTAACACAATTATGAATTCTTGTCTTGTAAAAAAGGGAAATTAGTTAATTTCACATGGACAGAGGATCTGGCAGTACATGCCGAATTAAATGCAGAAAGGAAATTGTTGTCTATCGGTTGAGGGTAGGAAATTAAAGAGAAAAGATAAGTATCACATTTAAAAATCTGATGGAGTATAAAACTTCTTGAGTGGTGAAAAGACTTAGAAAAATAGAATTATTAAGGAGCTAGGTATGATGCAATTTTGCAGCAAAGGAAGCCAAACATAGGAGTAATCACGAAGAATTCACTACCCTGGTGTAAATTAAACCTGAAGTGAAAAGCTATCTAGTTTTGAAACTAGAAACCTTGTGTTGTGTTTTAGGTTCCATTTATACCGCTTTAGTGTGCTTTCTAGGTAAAAAATTGCAAGTTATGACAAATTCTCAAAGTTCTTAGGTTGAGATACAAAAAGAAGAGGCCCAGAGTTTATTCAATATCATGCATGCGGCACCAGCTGCCAAAGTCTTTGAGGATGTCTCTTATGCTTCGTTTGGAATTCTAGAAAATCCGACATGGGTAAAAATGTGGGTTGCAAAGAAGAAGGACCCTCACAAAGGTAAGAAATGAATAAAAAAGGAATGGGAAAATATTCATGACCCCATTCTTGCAAAAAATCCCAAATCAGTGAGGGAAGCAACCTGTGAGAGGATGAGAAAGAATAGCGACCCAGACTCCTTGGCAGAAAAATGTTGGTACAATGGGCTTCCACAATCTATGGTCTCGCTTGTGAAATATTTCCTTGAATTGGTTGACGAGGCCACCAAAAATTTCAATCCATAAACCAACACCATTGAGGGTTGGGAGGTGAGCGTGGTTATATGCGAGGAGGCTATATGGAATATGTTATGTATCCTAGAGTTTCACTCCAAAGTGCCTAAAATGGATAATTTCACTCCAACAAAAGGGGAAAGCTATTGGAGGACTAGAGACCTTGCATTGAATTTCTATAACACGGAGACTCAAAAAATCAAAGAAGCTCCTAATAAGCCAATGCAGATCCCCGTGACGCATAAGGGATTCAAGGATGATATGAAGGATGGTTTCACTATGATGGCATTTGTTTGCAGACTAGACATCGACAATGAGGTCTAGGAATTTAAGCTCAGTTTAGGTTTTCAATTATGTAAGCAACATTCTTTTTTCTAGTATGATTTTTTTGAATTCCTCGTGCAAAAGATGCTTAGCTAGATAATAGAGTACCAACTTCAATGGCGGTTCAAGTTCCCATCCTTTCTCGTACATATGTTCTTGCCTTAGAATATCGACTTCTTCCAGAAGTGTCTGGGGCTCTCAATTTTTGATGAAAATCAGAGGAGGAAGCCAGTTTCCACATGGACTCCCCTTCTCTCTAAGACATTTGACTATTACACATTTTTTAGATTATTTCTTATATCCGATTCTGCAAGATTTAAGAGGAGACAAAACTATCTTGTAGTTTAACTCAAACCAAACTGAGTTCATGCATAACTTCACTCAAGAGTGTGACTAGTTCCTGGGTGAGGACTTCACTTTCATTTGATTATGGGGTTGCACAAGTGAGCCTTTCCAGCTTCCAATGTGTCTTATAGACTGGGTATTGGTGCTTGAAGTATTCCACCAAGTATTGATTATAGATGTCACCTTTTGCAGCGGGAAAGTAAGGAAGAAAGGATTTATTAAATTCTCGAAGCTCTACAAAACTATTGTCATGGCTAAGAGAAAAACTCATGACATATTGGAAACAAAGCTAGCTCATCTAGGGTTGGTTTGGATTTGGGATAAATGGAATTATAACCCCAATGATGACTTGCCGAACAAGTATGTCAAAGTGGTACATTACCCCTAGCCTTATTGGGAGAAGCATCAAAACCTAGTGTCAGATGCAGATGAGTTTATTGTTGACCTAGCATACATCCCTACTGAAGGTGGTTGACCTACTTATGTCAATTTCTACCTCTCCACTATGCAGTATGATAAGACAAGAAAAATGGGGACTACTCTTTGCAACAATCTGCTAAAGAACTACAACTAGAAGGAGGAGAAGATCCATGATTTATGGATATATCGTCAGGAGACCCAATGAACTGAGGCCCCTTATGATATTGAAGAGATGGATGATAAGTTTGAAAAATTATGGAATGACGAGCACCCAAATTTTGACGAGAGTGGTGAAAAGGACTCTAGTTCAGATCTGGCCGAATCACAGTCAGACGAGGGAGTAAAACCAAAAATTGAGATGTAGGATGTCTCAACTCAATCAAAGGGAAAGGCTATGAAGCAGCCTAGAAGGGTCTCCTCTAATGTGCGGGTTAACATATCATGTGTGAGGTCTTCACTAAGTCGCACCTGGACTGCAAGGAGTACTAGGGAAACCTCTCTGCAACAATCTAAAACTATAGTGGTAGGTGACTCGCCACCAACAAAATGACAATGAGTTGAGGCATCATTTGGAGAGTGTTCCCAGGACCTTGAAGCAAGTGAAGAGCCAATGAAGGATGAAGGACATAAATCATCTTCCGCATAGGTATCTTTCACTCCCTCTTCTCTAGTTTCACAAAGCTTAGTTGCCCTTGTTGTGTCTACAACACCTCTTGTTTCATGTACCAACCAAAGAATTTTGACCTCTGCTCCAATGATAGAGAGGGGTTTCACATAGTTCTCTTGTGTGCCTACTTTTTCCCTTACTCCTCTATGAAACCTCACACCATTCACCTTGGCCCATTCTGCAACCCAAAGCATCACACACTCTATCCCCCCTTCCATCGATACATCTCCTACCTCAACAATGATAGAACTAATCTACTCTTCCTAGTAGTTAGAAACCATCATGACTCTAGTTCTTGCAAGTCCTCCTACTAGTCCTCAATTAGAGTATTGGAGTATCCCTCCTTTTTCACGTTAGACAATTAGTGTACCGAAGAAGAAGTCTCTTAGTACCACCACCCTTTCATTTCCTTTTTCCCTTCCTCCCAGTGCACCTTTCACTGACGGACTCATCAGGTCACCCTCTGAATTCTTGTTGGAAGGTGATAAAACTAGGCAAGCACAAGAAAACAAAGCCCAAAGATAAAAGGCTAAAAATTCTAAGAAGCCGATAGAGTCGAAGGTTGAGACAATTTTTATTGAAGCACAATAGTTGCTACATTTTGTGACCATTTACCCAAATATTAGCAAGCCACAAGGAGAAATTCAACTAGATGACTACAGCATGTATGCCATTAGGCTCAATTTAAGCATAGCCCAGCCTCAAGACAAGGTGGAGCTCTTGGAGGAGATGCAATGAGTGGTGACCACTAGTTTTCTTAAGACCGATTGACAGTTAAAGTAAAGGGAAGAAGAGATGAAGAGCATAAAGAGTAGAGTCGAGGTCTTGCTCACCAAGGAAAAAGTTAAAGAAGCTTAATACAAGTGCTTATCCTAGCAAACAGAGACATAATAAGCAAAAATATGAGAAGAACTAGCAAAGTTTTGATCCCTCGATCCTAACTTGATCGTCGAGCTGCAATAGAAGAACAAGGAGTATCAGGACCAGTTAGCAAAGTTGGAGCAAGAGATACAAAAAAATGATTAAGATTTTTGTCACCAACGCACCCAACTAGAGGAGAAAATACAATATAAGGATGCAAATTTTGATATCTGTCGAGCTTAATTAGAAAATGAAATTATAGAACTAATGTCTTCATTGGAGTAGAAAGCAACAAACAAGGAGTAGGCCGAAGCTAGCTAGGTCATGGAATCACAGATTCTATAGGGACAACTCACCATAACAAACCAAACGGTTATGGAGCTAGCACATGATATGGAGAAAAAGGATGCAGATATTTCCTTATTGAAGGACTCTACCTCAACTACCGTCAATGAAATAGACCTTCTTCGGGTGGCCCAATAGTTGTATGTCTCATATTGGGAAAGAGTGAAGGATTTCTGCTTAACTCTACAGCCAATGATTCAATTTATGGAAGAAGCAAAAACCTTAGGCAAAGAGGTTCATGCAACGATTAGGCATTTCCCTCAATCAATCATTGAAAAGGTTCTAGAGGCCATAAGATTATTAGATAGGCTATATCAGGTTGCAGATGAAGTCTTGGTAGGTGCAGAGATTGAAGACCGAAAATTTGTTTGCTAAATTATCTAATCGGTTCATTCATTGCCACAAAGTAATCCTGCATGCCAACGAGTGTGCTACCAAATTGGATCAGCTCATGAGCAACATGTGGGATAGGTTTTTTCACCTAACTCAAATGAGATTACCATCTTCATTTCTTGAAGATGAGTTAGTGGCCACGTCGGAGCATATGGCAACAAAAATTGCAAAGATGCAACATGACCTGTCTACCTTTCAAAGTTTTAGTTAGCCCCTTGTTGCAGGAGATATTGAGAGCATCACTCATCTAATCATGCAACTTATTTTTTAAATCAAATATTGGGCCGGTATATTGTCGGTGCTGCCTTACAAAGAAGTTATCAATCTGCATGGAGCGCAAGAGAATCTGTGCGACATATTGACTCCATATGAATATGAATGTATGCCTCTTTAGACTACCCTCTCTAAGATTTGATCATGCTACCTGATGAATAAGTCTCTGGTCTACAAGCCAAATTTTTTTGGGTTCCTCATTTCGTAGGTGAAACACCTTTGATAAGTCACTAAGAGCTGTGAATACAAAATTCCCATGCTCCCTTTGGGTAGTTCTATTTTACCTAAGTATCATCCAAACCCTCCTCTAAAGAAGAAACATTGGGCTCCTTTCATAAAGTCTCATTGCAAATTCTACCACTTATGAATCGAGTGCTCCTTGAAAGGTTTCCTCCTCTCGCTTTTCAAAATATTGCGCCGTGCTTCCATGTGTTGACAGTTCACAATATTTGTGCCCCTTTGCATCGCTCTCCTTTCGAGCCCCGACCAATTGCCATGTAGCATCTATCCGTGCACATTCCTTGGTAGACCCCACCTTCAACACAATATGTTCGAAGACCTCCACATGCCTTCACATTGCACGTTTTTCATTACTTAAGGGGATGAACGAGCATCGGTCTTGAAAGTTTGCCACGTGATAATATACAAACTTCCTCGAAAGGGGAAACTAAGTAGGAGACAAACTATCACCAACTACCTGATTCTATAACTCCCACGATGATTGAATTGCATGTGTCAGCCTCTGGTCTATTGGGACCACTTCCATCATTCACAGGGAATGCATCCGGCTCTAGCGTGTCCTCGTTCATGGCTCAAATATTTTTAGTTGCAACAACAAAGGGGAAATAATTGCTCATGATCAAAGGATTTTTCCTGTTATTGACTCAACGAGCTGGGTTTCTTATAAATACTACTTCTTCCATCAAAGCAAGGGTTCAGGTTTTTTGAGAAGAAAATATGGGTAGAAGAACCAAGCCTTTACAACTTTTTATATTATTGTAAAGATTTTCATATTGTGCCATTGTTCAGCCTTTTTGTTTTCTTGAAGATTTTGATAAAGTTTTACTATGTTGTTGTGGTGCTAAATGTTTCATTTGCAGAAATTCTATAATTTGAATGCAATTTTGCTGGTTTAGATCATGTCTTCAATTCCTCTTTTTAATAAATGCTTATGAATATTATTCTATGTCACTAAAGTGAATAATTTAGATTTTATCTTAGTTTCCTTTCATTTTGGACATAGCAGATTACTTAACAGGCCCTTAGATCGCGTCTACAAGATAGGTCTATCGTGCTTTACATCTAAGTCTCGGTGCATCGTCCTAGTTAGATACTTGATTTTTTATACCTACTTCCTTTTCCCATTCAAAACCCCAGTTATAGAAGAGCTTGTTTCATAAAAAACTGCCAACCTTCATGGTTTTTAATTTTTCTTCGCTATTGTGCCTTACCGTTAAATCGCTCACATCGCTCGGTGCTTGCCACATGGCTCCCTCTCGAGGCTTTTTGGATTTCATATTGCTTCACTCTTGCCGGTCTCTGTCTGTGTGACATGTGGCCTTCTCTAGCTGATTTTTGAACTGGGCCCACCTTGCACTTTCGTTCGCTTAGCATGCTTCACATGGCTCCCTCTCAGAGCTTTTCACTGGGCATCCCTTCATTTTTTTTGCTGGTCTCCATCTGTGTGACACATGGTGGTACTTTATGCACCGGTCACCTTGGAATTGCCGTTGCACCTTTTGTAGTTGTTTGCTGCCACATTTTCTTCTATGGTGCTGTGTATTCGTTCCTACTGCTACGTGGTTTTCCATTCCCCATAATGGATTTGCTGACATGTTCCTGGGCAATTGATTTTTGATGTGGCGGCTCAAGGTAATCTGGGGCATCGATCCTTTCTTGCAACTTTCTTTCTCCAAATGTGTTTCAAGTGGTGGACTGGCCTATAAATGCGGCCATATTTCTCTTTATTAGGTTGTTGATTAAGTTGCAAAAAACTCCTGAGCACTGGGAAGAAGCCTTTGTAATAATTTTATTAGATTTAAGACTCCAGACTATGCCAAATCAATTCAACCTTTCTGGTTTTCATGCATTTAGTAAGACTGTTAGTCTATGCTGTTATCTTCTTTTATTGTATGAATTCTTGTTCTTCAACTTTTGTAATCTTTCATAGCTCAATGAATATAGATCATGTTTCCTCGACTCCTCTGTGTTAGCTAAGGTTATGCTAGATTATGCTATGCAAATTAGAAGGTATTTGTTATGATTAGAGTACTTTTGAGAAAATTTACTTGAGAAATAGCATTTTGAGTGGTTTGGGCCTTTGCATCCTACACTGTGCTCTGATAATTTCGTCTAAGATTTTGGCACATCACTTGTAGTGTAGATTTTATATTTCACTATCTTTCTAACCTTTTACCTACCCTACTAAATGAAGAGCCGACTTTGATAAAATCTCAGAGGTCACTTAGCTAGCGCATTATGTCCCACAATAGCTAAGTTTCCCATTAGACTGCTACTACCTGCAAAATATTGTGTCAACAGTTCTTTTTCTGGCACACCCGGTGGGACACGAACTAGCATGTTCACCTAAGTTTATAAGTGTGTATGAGCCATCGACCTATAACTTGGTTGTAGACCACATGATTCCCTGGCCAACTTGTACCACCACTAGTTTATGTGCATCCGAGAGGCCGCCGAGGTAGTCCTTCACCTCCTCCTTCTCCTTCATCTCCGTAGTCACCTGTTTCTCCTCCACCTATGGCTGCTAGAAACTATGTAGCTTGGGATGCTGGTAGTCCCCTAGTAGCACCTGTGCCTCCTGCAGTATGGGCCCCAATCCCTGCTTCTGCTCTAAAAGCTATCCCTAAGTATTGTGGGGATGAGTCGAAGATGCCGGTGAAACACTTGCAAGATGTAACAGATCTATGTCTGGTACATGGCATATCAAATGAAAATTTAGCCCTTAGATTGCTTGCTTCCTCCTTCTAAGGAAAAGGCGTTGAACTAGTATAGGACTCTTGAGGTTAATACTATTGCTACTTGGGACCAGCTCAGAACCCCATTTTATGAGCATTTTTTGAACGTTGGTGATAAATCTTCACTGTACCATTAATTGGAAAATATAAAGCATGCTCCTCATGAAGCTCTACCTAATTTCAAAGTGAGGTTCCATTCGACCTGGCAGAGAGTGCCTATTCATAGTCATCTTCCCTCAGACTTGGCATTTATGTTCTACCTAAAGTCCATCAACCCTGATATTTCCATGATGTTACAAGCTCTTGGCAGAGAGACTCTTCTTGATGCTTACGCCTTGGCTGTCACTGTGGAAAACAATTTGATCGCTGCAGGAAAGTTGGCACTGAGACCCATCATGCCATTGTTTCTCGAGTGTAACGCTGTGGAAGCTGAAGTTCCTTCGACCAGCGCACCTACAGCTCCTCCCCAATCTATATACGTATATCCTGGAATAGCCCCGAGCATAGCTCCAGTTGTGGCTCTAGTGCCTAATCCATTGGCTACTGAGATGAACGAGATGAGAGAAAAAATGTGGGCCATAACTAATGAGTTAACTACCATTAAGCAGTAGAAATATAGCTATCAAAAGCTAGCATACCAAAATTACCAAGGCAGAAAAGCTCCGTACCAATAGAACCAGTGGCAAGATAGATCGTGCGGGAACACTCAGGCTCAACCAAGTAGCCATATGGTTTTAGTAACTATGCCGATGCAAACCATTCATCCTAGTTCCAATAAAGAGCTGGTGGTGGGATAAAATAACTTAGCCAAAGATGCCAATTCATGGTGTTTTCCTTGTATTGATGCTCACATGTGGAGAAATTTTCCACAGGGAAATTTGCAACAAAAGATCACAGACCAATGTGGTCAAGGTGACACACCTGATCTCAACAACCAATCATATGCCTCTTAGGAGATGGATAATGCTATCCTCGTTGCTCAAATGCAAGGGATGTCCATTCAACAAGATTTAGATATAGCTCCAAACCAAGTGCTCTTTTCATGGATGGAAGGAGAGGAGTCAACATTTCCAAATGATTTTCCTGTAACTCAAATTCCATGAGTACAGTCTGATTACAACACGCGTTCTAAGCAAAGATTTACTAGAGAGTTCACATCTCCGTCAGCTAATGCTTTATCTTAGCTAACACCTAGTCCACCAGTAGGCCTGTCATCTGTCCCACTGTAGACTAGCGTGGTCCCTCCTAGTTCTTTGAATCCGCCTCCTCTAAAGGACAAGACTCCTATGATCATCCCAACTATTTCCAAATAACCAGATGCACCAGTCGCAAGGCCAACACTAACTGCAAAACCTAAAGAGAAAGAAAACGTGACTCATCAGTCACGAGCACAGCTCAATGTGGTGAACAATTGAAGAAGTCTTCTACTAACACTTCTTTGTGGGATGTCCTAGCTATTTTGGAGAAGAAGGTGCTATTACAAAAGGCATTGTCGGGAGAAGAAGAAATGAAGGGGCCTGTTCAGTCCAATGAAGAAAAGATATCCAAGGTAGACCTGGATAAAGTGCTAACAAATCAACCCGAGGAAAAGAAAGAAACCGGAAAAGAGAGTAAGCCTAAACCCAAGCCTTTCTTTCTAACATTTGTCATTGGTGACAAAATATTGCATAATTGTATGATTGACTCTGGTGCGAGCACCACTGTCATGCCTAAGCAAGTAGCTGATGCTTTGGGTTTAAAATATGAGCCACTTAACAAGGGAGTCATGTAGCTAGATGGAAAGAAAGTTGATACCATCGGGGTAATCAAAGGATTGGTTATGACATTGTTTTCCTGCCCTAGTATCATTGTAAATCAGGATACCATACTCATTGATATTCCTCCTCTATTTGGGATTTTCTTGTCCTGAGAATTCACAGCAAATGTCAGAGGATGTCTAGTGTTGGACTAGTCACACCTGATTTTGAGGACCAAACATGGAGCCAAGATCAAACTACTGTCAGAAAATTTGCATTCTAAGCATGTCGCTGATGAGGGTTTTCTCAACTTTGAAGCATCACATACTTCAATTACTCAAGAAGAGAGGTTCAATGTAGAATTTCTAGAAGAAGAAGAGGCTACAAGCTCCCGAACGGAGGATGAAGAAAATTTGTTGAAAGAGTTTATTGATACAAACCCTTTTGAGAGTTATCACATGACTGGACTTGGTGCTTATGTCATACATGAGGAGGGGCAGTCTATGCCCAAAGTTACTAAAGATTCCAGAGGCGAATCATCCTCAGAGTTATGGACTTTACATTTTGATGGAGTGAGATGCAGAGCCGAAGCTGGAGCAGGCATATGTTTGACATCCCCATATGAGGAAAAGACCCTGAGGTCTTACCATTTCTAGTTCACATGCTTAAACAATGAAGTAGAGTATGAAGGCCTTGTCCATGGTTTGAGCCTTGCAGAAAAAATGGGTACAAAGCAAATAAGTGTATTCCGAGATTCAGAGTTGGTGGTCAACCAGATCCGAGGAATTTCTACTACAAAAAATGTCCGTATGTGATCCTACCGACACAGAGTCTAGGATCTTATTGACACTTTTGAGGCATTTAATATTCAAGCTATACAAAGAGAGAAGAACTCTGAAGCTAACTGAATGGCGACTATTGGAGATTAGTTCGAGCCAGCCTCTAAGTTATTGAAAAATAAGCATATAGTGAGAGTAATTGTAAGACTCGTTGTTCCAAACAACAATCAATATTGGCAAGTGTTCGATAGCAATGCTCATATATTATCATTTCTCCAGTCATCTGGAGAATTCACTGATCAGATACAACTGAATATCACCAAAGATTATGGGGATCAAGTTATCTAGCTAAAATCCAACAAGCTTTCGAGAGGCCTAGTCACTCTAGAGAGCCTGTTTGATTTTGATGATGTGACAAGGGACAAAACAAGGCTCGTAGCTGACAAGGGTGACTATACCAATTTGTACATTGGAGAAGAAAGAAAGCTCAAGGTCAAAAAGGAAGTTTCTCAGAAGAATAAGGATAGACTAAGGCACTTTTGTGAAGAGTATCTGAGTGTAGTAGCTTGGTCATATGATGATCTTAAGGGATACAATCCCAGGATCATTGAGCATACAATTGAGCTATCAGAAGGGGCGAAGCCAGTTCGTCAAAGACAAAGGCATGTGAATCAAAAGATAGAATCTCTCATGTCACAAGAACTAAATAAATTAATTGTATCCTGAATAGTTTTTCCAATCAAACACAGTACTTGGGTGTCAAACCTGGTACCAGTCCGGAAGAATAATTGAGACATACGGCTATGTGTAGACTTTCGAGACTTGAATAGAGTGTCCTGCCTTCAATGGAGGTAATTTTATAGGTTGTAGCTGGTTCAAAAATGTTTTCAATGTTGGATGGCTTTTCGGGCTACAATCAGATTCAGGTAAAAGAAGAAGACCAATACAAAACAACATTCACCACCAAGTGGGGAACATATGCATATGCCAAGATGCCTTTTGGACTATTGAATGCTGGAGCCACCTTTCAGAGGGCCATGGATATTTCCTTCAAGGATTTAATCCATAAAATTATACTAATCTATCTGGATTATTTGACAGTATTTTCAAAATCTGCTGATGATCACTTTGATAATTTGGAACTTGTCTTTCAAAAGTGCCAGGAATTCGAAATTTCTTTAAACCCAAAGAAATGTGTGTTTGGATTTCCCTAGGGGAAGCTATTGGGGTATGTCATCTTGAAAGAGGGAATTTCCATTGACCCTAAAAGAGTTGATGTGATCCAGGAGCTTCCGTTACCTGTAAACAAGAAGGGGGTGTAGTCATTTCTAGGTAAGGTCAACTTCATTAGCCGGTTCATTGCAGATTTTGCAGGGACTGTTTGGCCTATTACCTTAATGCTTGAGAAAGACCAAACTTTCAAATGGACAACGAAGGCAAAAAAATCTTTGAGCTTATAAAGGAGGCTATTTCTTTTGCCCCTATATTGGTCAACCCAAATTTATCACAAGATTTTATTATGTATGTTTTTGGTGGTGGCAATAATATTGCCAGGGTACTTATGAAAAAAGATGATGAAGATAAAAGGGAGTCTCTTGTTGCTTTCTACTCATGAACCTTAATGGAGTATGAGGTGAACAACAATTTTGTAGAAAAGCAGGCCTTTCTAATTGTAAAAGGACTTAAGAAGTTCCAACACTTGATATCATATAATAAGGTGATTGTTTGTGTACCGCATCCTGTGTGCAGGAGTATATCATGAAAGGAGAAATCATGGATAAAATAGCTAATTGGATCACTAAGATCCTAGAGTATGATATTGAAGTCGCCCTATCAAGACTGTCAAAGGAAAGGGACTGTGTGAGTACCTCACTAAAAATAGTGAAACAGTGACAAAATTTGGAGCTCTGAAACTTGTGTTAATAAACAAAGAAAGCTCTAAGGGTGACTGGCTAGAAGATAGAATGAACTTCATGTAGATAGGAAGGTATTCGATTAATCTCCCTTCTTTTAAAATGTGTTTCTATTGCTTACAAAATAACAATTATATTCTCTTAGAGGGTGTCCTATTCAAAAGAAATTTTAATGGCATCCTACTAAGGTGTGTAAATGAAGAACACGCGAAGAAAATATTGGATCAATACCACAATAGCCCAGTTGGAAATCATTTTTCTGCAAGGACTACAAAAATAAAAATGATACGTGTTGGTTATTTTTGGCCAACACTTTTCAATGATGCATTTTCATTAATTAAATCTTGCAATAAGTGTTAGTTTCATGTCAGAAGGAGAAATAATGCTGCTATGCCATTAAGGCCTATAGTAGTAGAGGAACCCTTTGCTCAATGGGGTCTGGATTTCATTGGAATTGTAACATAGAATTAAAATCTGGGTTAAGATATCTGCAAACTAGAATAAACAATGTTAATCTTAGTCTAACTAATATTAATCTAAATCAAACAACAAAGAGTGAGGAAATAAACATAATGAATAACCAAATTAATGGAAATATCTCACCGAATATGCATTCACTCTTTCGAATTATCTTGATTTCTCTTCTCCATTTTTCCTTTTCAGTATTCTTGCCCTCAAATTTTAGTGTTTGAATGCAAGCAAAACTTCGTCGAGTGTCTAAGAAAAATATCGAAGATAAGTTTCTTCTCAAAAGTGTATGATTTCGGGAGGAGGAATACTAATAATGACATGCCATTTTATAGATTTTGGGTTTTTGAATGATCGACTCAGATTGAAAGAGAGATCAACGGATGAGATTGATGAATGTCATGCGATGTGAGTTATGTGTCAGATAGAATGTGAGTTAGAACATGAGTCAAAAAGGACTACAGGATACATACTAAGTTAGAAGGTGAGTTAGAACATGAGTTCAAGATTTTAATCTTCAATTAAGAGTCTTCGAAAATAGAAGAAATAGACTTTGAATGTCAAAGACAAAGTTAGAAGTTGAAGAATAATGCATTCAAAAGAAAACATGAGTTAATTAATTAAATAAAGATATTTAATTAATAAACACATCATGCATATGAGTTGGAACTAGTTAACTGACTAGTTGTGATAGAGAGTCCTCTCACAGAGATAATTAGATGTTGAATCTGGAGATAACTGGAGACCTAAAAATAGATCTTGAATCAGAAGGTGAGTGAATGACTAGTCAACTGATTGATAGAAGAATGTGACATAAGTAATTAAATATGTATTAAATGTTAATTTAATTCAACATTCGAAAATAAAAGATTTAATTAAATAAATAAAGATCATTTATTTAATTTGACTGTTGAAAAGGATAATATGAATAATTAAATAATAAATATTTAATTATAGATAAAGGGGGTTAAATTGAATAATTAAATAAAGATATTTAATTATAGTTGGAAAGGTATGATAAAGGGGTAATGAAATAATAAATTATTTAATTAAGAAGGAAGAATTAATTAGTTAGCGACATAATTAAATAATTATGATTTATTTAATTAATCAAGGTTGAATAAATGAATTAATGAATTAGTGAAAAAGGGGTATTTAATTAATAGAGGAAATATGTATTAGAAAGGTAATTAAATAATTAGCATTATTTAATCATGACCATGGATAATAGAAAATTATGTCGAAAGTGGTGTTCACAGGGCTAAACCAATTTTCATCATCTACAGTTTGCCCCTCTTTAATACAATGTTGGTACAACATTGTGTCAAAGAAAATATGCCTCGATCGTGCCCCAACATGAAACAGGTTAAGGTATGCCCCCTCAGGAAAATTGATAAATTTTTTAAAGTTTTAAAAAAATCAATAAATATTCTCGATAAGTCAATTTGATAGTCAGAAATGCTATGGAGTTGACAGAATTGAATTTGGAGATGATACAGATGAGGACGAGTCATTTGAAGTTGAAAGGTTAAGCAACCAATAGACTAGGTCTGAGGAAATACCATTAAAACCCTACCTATAAATAGGAATTAGGTCTAAACCTAATTCATTTGCACCTAGAGGAGTTAGAAAAAGAGGAGATTTGCTCTGACTAGCTGATGAAAATGGCACCCATTCCCTATGTTGCGCATCGTGGATATCAGATCCAAATGTTTAGAAGGCTAGCCGACGCAGGACCACCTGTATGTACCCAAAAATGTACACTTGAAAATTATTTATGCACATAGATTTAGGTGTTGAAAAGTCAATAAGAAAATGCGGTCCGTCGTGAATGACGCATATAATGTCGTATTTGTAGCATTTTACCGTGAAACGACGCATGTGCGAAAAAACGCCTAAGTTAGGTTAGGCATTTTAGGGATTAATTGCATATGAAATAAAATGCACCAAATGTGTAGTTATGCAATGAATTTGCTTTATGATTAGATGCATGTGTGCTAGTGAACCACATATGCAGTAGTGAAACACATATGTAGTAGTTTGGTAGGTTGATGAAAATGCATCGCATCTGTGAAAAAGCACCGCATTTGGTTTAGTGCAACACATGTGCAGTAGGGTGAACATGGGTGTTGAAGATATGCAACGCATGTGAGGTTTGGTGCAATGCATTTGCAAAAATGAACCGCATCTGTTAAAGTGAGCCGCATTTGATTGGTACAGTTTTCAAAAACAATTTCTATGAAAAATTATAAAATTCTTGACATCATGATTTAAATGTAGGTTGTTTTAGATCTTATATATAAGCGGGAGTCACGTCTAGAGACATTCGATCTGAGAGATCATTTGACGAGTGCAGAGATTCAACTATTATGGAGATTGGGTCTACGTCAATGTTTGTCGATGCCCACTATTCAGGCGAACAAGGGTATGCTATCAACATTGTGCGAGCGATGGCACTTTGAGACATTGTCCTTTCATTTTCTGACTGGGGAGGCCATTGTCACATTGGAGGATGTGTACAAGATCTTGAGACTACCTATTAGAGGAGAGTGGGTTATGTATGATACCCAACATGGATTGACCAAGTTAGCGAGGTTCTATCAGGTAGATGATATTAGTAGGCTCGACATTGAACACTATGAGATCAAATGGCCAGTGTTAGCAGATAGATACGATTGGATTGATTGTATATTATATACATTTATTGGGGGGATAATTCTTCCAGACAGACGGGGTCACAAATTTCCAGTGGGATGGGGTGCTGTGCTGGTTGGTATGTTAGAGAGCAAGGCTAGGTATGGATGGGGTCCATGTCTACTTGTGATGTTATACTTTCATCTACATGACATTGCTTATAGAGATGTACAATCATTGAGCTATGGGACCACTTTGCTGATGGTGTGGGGTTGGGAGAGGATAGTTGTGTTTCACCCTCCAATTATAGTAGAGCGAGGGGCAAGATTCCTGTATATGTTCTGGTATACAGGACACATTACTCAGACACATGTTGGAGACACAGGGTATTGGTGACATGCACTAGATATTCTTGATCATTTCACATGGAGACCTTACATGGATTGTGAGGAGTGGGTGAATGAGAAGGTACATTTTGTATTCTGTAGAAAGACATAGTATTTTATTGTGAGGACTATTTCTAGTGTACATATCATTGAGAGACACCTAGCAGACAGGGTTTTGAGACAGTTCAGTGAGGTTCAGGATGAGCCTTAGATTAGAGCAGAGTTTGCTCTGTCATCCAGAGAGGTTCCATATTGGGGGCCTATGATTCCAGTAGCTACTTCTAAGGAAGAGATACAAGCATTACAACCAGTACAATGGGGGTGGAGAGATGGAGCAACAGACCTAGGGATGATTGCTGTGTATGGTGCATGGTGGGTAGAGCATTGGTCTGTTCCTTACATAGATCCAGATCAGCTGACAGCTATTGAGAGATGAGGCATAGGACCTAGAGGACGACGAAGAGGTGGAGGTGCTAGAGTCAGGAGAGTTGGAGGGAGAGATGGTGATGGTAGAGGGGGTTGATGAGGACAAAGAGGATAGAGAGGGGGTCAGGTAGGTGCACTATCACCTATCCATGAGGCAGTAGCAGAGGATGTACCGATGTTGGACATCAGAGGTGGAGTGGATGTATAGGATGGGGGTGAGCATGCTATAGAGGAGGTAGTGGTAGAGGAGTGTGCAGAGGTGGATGTTGGAGTAGAGGATGTTGTAGATGATTTAGATGTGGATATGGCTATAGACCCTTTGGGTGTTTTAGTAGGATATGGAGAGGATGATGTGGAGGATGATGTTGAGGAGGATGCACTGACGGAGGAGTAGGAGAGAGAGCTTAGGGATCAGATTTTGGAGGGGAGACAAGAGGATGACGCTCCTAGGGATGGTGATAGGGAGGCTTTGGAGGAGAGACTCAGACTCATGACAGTAGAGTTTGATGCTATGAGATTAGAGAGAGACAATGCCTACATAGAGTGGGACAGTGCATTCACATAGAGGGATAGTGCACGTATAGAGAGGGAAAGCACACTTATGGAGAGAGATCAGGCTATAGCTCAAAGACATGATATAGAACAACAATTCACAAAGGTTAGATGCCTTTGTAGTGGGTCCTCATCTAATGGCATGGTATGAGAGTTGGTCAAATCAGTTGAGAGAGCCACCTATTACAGGGACTTATATGAGGTAGTGGTGTTGGTAGAGAGACGGGCCCCTAGATTTTTAGAGGTGCAGAGTTAGAGGACACAAAGTACTGAGGGGGTGGTAGGACCACCGAGGGAAAGTCTATATGAGAGGCCTTCCACCTCACAGAGAGCACCTTCAAGGCTATTTCCACCACCTTCACCACATGATAGCAGTGGTAGTGGGACATGATGATAGCGATATATTCATGTAGACATTTGTATTGTGATCAGAGAGCCTACGAGCCCGTGTTTTATTTATGGATATATTCAGACATTGTACTGTGACACACTATTTTTGAGCGATATATATATGATTTTGGTAGCTTCTATATGATATGCAGTTCTATTTTTATGGATGATGCATTACTTCTACATGATTATGTTTCCTACATGATGTATATACATGTGTTATCAATGAATGTTTCTATATGTTATGAGTTATGTATTTTATAATGTTATGGGTGTCTTAATCTACCTATGATAATGGATGCAATGATCTATATGATGCTTATTTATATGTGATGGTGATATGTGCATGCAATTTTTACATCATGTATGTTATGATGATGAAATGCCTATTATGTCATGATTTCGGATGTATGCAATGAAGATGTTAATGTTACTATCTATATGTTTGAAATACAATGCAACTATGTGGAATGCTTATGGAATTTATGCAAATGAAAATGATCTAATGTTTTTATTGTGTCACAGGACTGTATCATTATGTTTGAAGAAGAGAACTATTATGATGAAATGAACTCATAATGTTAGTAAGAAATAATTAAGGATGATTGATTGAGAAAATGATATTATCTTCGATATATTTCCAAATACGCTATGCTTGCTTGTTATCATCATTGGGTAGGACATGAAACAAATGGATAGTACACACTGTGATATGAGATAGATCATAGTGTACAAAGTCATCCATCTGTGAAAAATGGATAGTCGCAGACAAGGAGTGTCGTAACTCAAACTAAGGACAAGATGCCCCAGTCTTTTCGTCTTAACAAACCACATACAACATACAAATAAAAGATGGGTCATGAGACGCCATTGCTCCTCTAAATCCTTGATAGGACATCCTTGAGGAAACTAGTAACATGACTCAAAAACCAATGTTGAAAAGGTAGTTGACAGACAATAGCCAAAGAAAAAGAGTCCTAAGACATCATTGGTTCTCTAATCCTTCAAGGGACATCCTTGAGAAAGCTAGTAACAATATCTTGCACAAATTGATAAAAAGATAAGACAAAATAAGATATCAATCCATAAAGCTAAATAAATGTATTCGTCAAAACTTGATCTTGTGGGACTATTTAATTGTTTGATGTTTGACATAGCGTAATGTGAGGGATGACACATACCACAATAAGACATTGAGTTTGGTTTCGACTGGGTGACTATTTGTATAAGGCATGAGAAAGCCTGGTTTCTAGAAAAGACACATGCCATATAATACATTGAAGCCTGATAACATTGATGCGACAAGCTACATGATGCTATGACAATTTGATGACATTTTTTGACAAGAAAGACATATCTTGCAAATACATAGGTTGATCGCTTTGACAATGTGTTCAATATTGACTTGATGAAAATTTGAGATGTTTTTCCTTGTTAATGCATGACTTGTTTTGATTCCTTGATTGATAAACGTGTGTGCGTGTACAGTGTATGACATGAGATGACGCCCTAAACTATGATATGAAATTTGTGTGATAGTGATTATGAATGAACCCTATTGGACTGACCTATTGTGGTCTTGAGAGCTCATCAATTGATTAGCCTTGCCTACGTTGTACATGCAGAGATCTCGTAGTTCGACATGACCAATGACTTTGAATATACAAAGAGCCATGATTTTAATGTGTGTGATACATGACAAAACTAGAATGACAGACCTAATGCCTCGGGGGCACATTGATTAATGGCCTTTCCTATGTCCCAGTCGCAGAGGCAACGTAGTTCAACTATGTCTACAATTGACTTAACATGACCGACTTGACATGATTGACGCTGTTTTTTTTGGATTTTCTAACATGTTTCGATTTTTTTTGTATTTTTTGAAGTTTTCTACTATTTTTTTAGGACATTTTCTAATTGTGTGACGTTATGTACAAGGTGTCATGGAAGAGAACTAGGATTTGCCCCCAGTTGGGAATAAGACCTATGATATGGAGTGTGATGGAATGGACATTAGATGTCAATCGTTCCAAGCAATGGATAGGACAACAATTTATTATGAGGGATGGTGCAAAAGTCTAATTGGAATGATGGTAGACAAAAGAGCAAGTTTGACTACACATGGTGCCTGTTTGCTAGGTTTTCACCATGGTACTTATCTATAGCTCCACCGAAGCGGTTTTCACTATTGGAGGAATTTATTTCTCTTTAATTTTTTTATTTTCTAATATTTTTGGTGTTACAAAGATGCCTATTTGCCAAGTTTTCATCAAGGTAACCATTTTTTTGTTTTCTCATTTTTATTTTTATTTTTCTAGATTAAAGCATGAATTCTCAGAAACTAAGCATAGAACCTCTTTAGATACAAACTGTTGATAGGTGACAAAAGTGACTCTCCTTCAGGAGTAGAGAGTTGGTACGCTCCTGAACAAAGGCTTTGGTGACAATATAAGGCTCTAACTAGTTAGGTTCAAACTTTCCTAGCTTTTCACATTCAGCTTGATTCTTATGATTCTCCATTAACACCAAGTCACCAATGTCAAAGTGTCTATTTATAACTTTCCTATTATAGCTTCAATGAAGATGATTCTGATATGCTTGAAAATTGTCTAGTGCTTTATGTCTTTGTTCATCCAGTAACTCTAGCTCTTGTAACCTAGATACATAGTAGTCTTCATCGTCAATGTGACCCTCCAAGGATACCCATAGGGAAGGTATCTCAACCTCAATAGGTAAGATGGCTTCAGATCCGAATACTAGGGAATATGGAGTGGCATTGGTGGGAGTACAAATGCTTGTATGGTAATCTCATAAGGCAGGATTTAGCTATAGGTGCCACTCACGACCAACATCATTGACAATCTTCTTCAGGATTCTAACAATGGTTTTATTAGATGCCTCGGCTTGGCCATTACCTTGTAGGTAATATGGGGTGGAAAAATGATGCTTGATATGGAACTCTTCACATAGATGGTGTACTTCTTGGTTCTTGAATGGGCGGCCATTGTCTGTGATTATGGATTGGGGTACACCATACCAACAAATGATATAGTTTAAGATAAACTTGGATATTTGCGTGCCGATAATGTAGGTCATGGGAATAGCTTCGATCCATTTGGTGAAGTATTCGGTGGCAGTTTTGATGAATTTATGGCCATTGGATGATGGAGGGTGTATGTTACTGTGAACCCCTAAACCTACAAATGCACAAAGAAGTCAAACATTGTTAGTGTTAGATCAAATATGCATGTAACAATGAGGGATTCCCCATAAAATCCATCTATCTAAAACTTAAATTAGGAAATGAAGAACACAATGAAATTATAATATGTAAATCCTAATTAAGCAAATAGCATTATGATCCCATGGGGGAATTGGTGCCAATGATATGTTGCAATTGGCCCTTTCCCAATTCCTATGATTGCAAATGTGGATTGATGAAGAAATGGTCAAGTCTCCAAAGAGATTTGAGCATAACCTTGATGCAAGTGTGAAAATATGAAGAGTGTTTGGATGAAATGGGCAAAATTAGTTCTCACTTGAAGAGAGTAACTTTGCATATGAGTTGTGGATGAAGATTGAGGAGAAGAGTCTCCAATTTATAGATTCAAATCTTGGAAGAGATAGTGGAAATAAGCAATATGGGACAAAAGATAGTCCGATGGCATTGTGCCACTTGTCCAAATGTGATTGCATGAGGAATGTGCAAGTTTTGGCCAATGTGCCAATAAATGCAATTAGGTGGCAAATCAAACTTGAGAAATGATATGTTGAAGAGGGAAAAGGAATGAAGTTAATGTCACTTGGCTCAAGGTCAAGAACATGTAAGAGGCTTTTAATGCCTTGTTGGAAGGACCAAGCCCACTTGGACTTTTTGAATTCAAATAAGGAATATTCCCTTTTTGATGCTTTGTGAGGGAAAATAGGAGAATTAATAAATCAAAGTAATTGATTTATTGTGCAAGTTGCATTCTCTAGAGAATTTTAGTGAGGAGGATTAACTTAATCAAGGCTTTGATTAACTTAATGAAGAATTAGGTGATGTGACAATTTAGACTTAGATTTATGAATTGATTTAAGTCCAAAATTGAGAGGAATTGATTCATTAAATAAATGATTTGATTTATTTAATAAAGAAGGAATGTGTTAGATTAAATCAAATAAAGTTTAATTTATTTAATTTAATGAGAAGACTTTAGGGATTTCAATTAAATAAAATGATTTATTTAATTAAACAACAATGGTTAATTAAATTAATTGATTAATTTAATCATTGAAAGGGGAAGACTTAATTTAATGAGTAATGATTTATTAAATTAATGGATAGAATGTAATGAAATAGTGAGAATGTGATTTAGGAGGAAATGTTATTAGTAAATCGGGATCAGGTGTGCCAAATCGGAACTGTACATTTTCCATGTCTACATTTTGCCCCTCTTTGAAGCAATGTGATTCATTAAATAAATGATTTGATTTATTTAATAAAGAAGGAATGTGTTAGATTAAATCAAATAAAGTTTAATTTATTTAATTTAATGAGAAGACTTTAGGGATTTTAATTAAATAAAATGATTTATTTAATTAAACAACAATGGTTAATTAAATTAATTGATTAATTTAATCATTGAAAGGGGAAGACTTAATTTAATAAATAATGATTTATTAAATTAATGGATAGAATGTAATGAAATAGTGAGAATATGATTTAGGAGGAAATTTTATTAGTAAATCGGGATCTGGTGTGCCAAATCGAAACTGTACATTTTCCATGTCTACATTTTGCCCCTCTTTGAAGCAATGTACTTGTTGCATTGATTCAAAGAATAACTGATGTGATCAAAGTTCAAAATTCCTGATTTAGATGCCCCACTGCTGCTCCAGCGAAAGGATATTGCTAGATATTGCCCCCTAGAGAGATCGGATGAATTTTTTTTAGTTTTTTGGCTGATCTCATGAAAAAGATGGCAAGGTGCTTGTCAAGCTAGAAATGCCCCAGAATGCCAAAAAACTACATTAAAATTCCATAAGGGATGCAAAACGACTCTCAGTTGGATGAAGACAGGCTCAAGGGACCAAAACCCAAGCTGGGAGGTCAAATTAGGTCAAAAAAACCCTAATTTTCAGGTTTAAATAGACCATGAGGGGTCATTTTCAATTCATTTTGCACTCTTAGCCTTAAGAAAATTTCAAATTTTAGCTCTAAGTTTGAGTGGAAATGGTGCAATGATAGCTTCCCAGACACATGACAGAGAGGGTTCAGACACATCAGCGGCCAATCATCACAGGACCTGTGGTATGTACCCCTATCCGTTTTTTAATTTTATCATTTTACGTGCATTAAATAGGGTTAAGGGCCTGTTCAAACTGGCTGGTGCCATATGGCACCGCAGAAAGTGTCTTATCGCAACCACACGGTCCTGTATTGCACTGCATATGTGAAGTGCACCGCATGAGGCAGTTTACAATTTGGCATTTGGTTGGCTGAAAGTCCATCGCATTCCATTCTTCACCGCATGGCATAGTTAGGAACTTAGGGTTTGCGTCAAATAGGACCGCATATGAAAAGTGCACCACGCAGGTCACTTTGTAACTGCTAAAATGGCAAACCCTACCACGGTGGTGCAGTTTGGAACTTTCCAAACTGTGCCACACCCGCAAACATCACCGCACTTTCCAATTTGAGGCAGATTTTGACCTTAAAAGTTTATTTTTTTCTGACGCGACAACCTTCTTTGTGCAGGAGGAGCTTGGCGTACTCTATTCATGGGAGCATTGATGGCTAGTGCTTAGTAGATTAGCGGCTATGCCTGAGCTAGTCCAGGAGCACCTTGGTGCCATTGGCCTTTGGTACATTGCGTATGCCTCTCCTGTTCGAGCTCACCTAGGCATGCTTACAGCTTTGGTGGAGCGATGGCATAGTGAGACCTCCTCCTTCCACCTTCCTACTAGTGAGGCCGCTGTCACACTTGAGGATGTATGGCGCATCCTTCGATTACCCATTCACGAGACCTGAGTCATCTATGATCCAGATGCTAGCAGAGAGGCCTGTTATAGAGTGATGCAGATAGATGTTATTGAGTTTTGTGATGGTCAGATTGACCTGGAGTTGTATCATGACCGTGTGCACATGTACCGACTGATTATTGCTGCTATTATCTCAAGCCTTGTAGTACCTGATCGGCGGGGCCGATACTTCAGTCCAGGATGGGGACTTTCCTAGCATCAAATGGTTCATCAAAGGGAGTGCTTTGCTTGGAGACTGATACTACTAGCATCCCTCTATAGGGATCTTCATGAGTTTGTCTACTTAGATAGCAAGTCCATTGGGGTAGGAGGCACCTTACTGCATGTGTGGGGATGGGAGAGGATCCCAATGCTTCATCTAGACATCACAATAGTTCCTTTGGAGATAGATGACCCCCTCATTTTGTAGTATGGTGGTGCATTGATGCACTTTTTATTTACTGGTACGAGTGGTATTCCGCACTAGCGGCGAGTTCTCGATGAGATGAGAGAGTTCGTTTGGAGACCGTAGAGGGATATTGGTCTGTGGGGAGATGATGTCTAACAACTCTTCTTCACTTGACAGGAGAGGTTGATGCAGGGCCGAGAGCATACCATGATTGAGAGGTACCTTCCAGACAGGGTTGCTCGTCAGTTCAGGGAGGTACAGGACAAGCCCGATGACTAGTATGTGGTCATCTTTGCACGTACTACTAAAGAGACAGCATGGGGCCAACCCATCCCAGTAGTCTAGGTGGTGTCCTCTTTTAGGGAGTTAGTGGCTTGACCATGGCCATATGATCAGGGGCTAGCAGATGTAGAAGTCACCATAGCTTATAGGGCATGGTTCAGACCTCCCTCCAGATTGACAGTTCCTGGCGTAGTTATCACACGGTGCAGACACAGGGGTCGGGCAGGTGGCAGGGGGTGAGGCAGAGGATGAGGTGAGGCACTTCCTCATCAGACACCTCCCAGGGATGGGGCCCAGTAGTCACCTATCCGAGTAGGAGATCAGGATGATCAGTCGAGGGTAGATCCTCAACAGCAGCCAGCAGGATAACCCAATCATCGAGATGTGCTGATTTAGCAGCTACAGGTGTAGATATAGGTTTTGACTATGGAGAGAGACTAGGCACGATCCAAGAGGGATCAGGAGATAGGCTGACAGTGGTAGTTAGAGAGTGCAGCGTTCTCATCTCGGGCCTGATCAATTGATATTCGGGATTACAGAGAGGCCGAGTACTATTGGCATCATTATCGATAGGTAGTGTCATCAGACTGCAGAGTGCCAGATTTTTCTTAGTAGACAGGGAGGCGACCAGCAAAGGCACATGGTGAGAGACAGGATGGGGAGAGTAGCAGCTAGTAGGGCCGACCCGCCTTTTGATCACAGGACAGTTTGATTCATTTTTGACATACGGGCTATAGTATTTTGGCCTTATTGTACTATGTACTTGATGTACACCTAATCTGATTTGTATTATAATAGTATTTTTGATGATATATATGAGATGATTCACCCTTTTATGATGTACATGCAAGTATTTGAATGCAAATATGTGATGTTATGAGATGTTTCTATCCCTATGGTTTATGTGATGTAGTGTATGTAATGAATGCATTTGTTTTTGTATTTTCCGTGCTTTAAAATGATGTAATGCGTATTAATGATGGTAATGGATGCAAATGGTAATAGTAATGGTTGTAGATGATAATGTATGATGTAATGACAAATTTATATTATTCCTCATAACTTAAGATATTGATATGATATAATGCTCTTCTGATGTTAACTATCTAGTGGATGCAGGATGTATGCATGAGCAATGTTTTTGATTACTATTATAATACCATGTTAGTGTGGAAAGAAGGTAGAAGAAATGTAGAATTAATGAGTTAGTGAGGATGATGATGGTGATTTTATATTGCATATAGGAATTAGGATTTTCAAAGGGTCAATTGCATTATGTTTGATAACACACATAGGTACGATGCATCAAGGTACTAAGAACCAGAATGGCGTGGTACCTAGTGTGATGGACTTTGACTTGAAAATCAGATAAGAGTATTCTTGTTCATGCTTAGCATTCATACTTTATTCAGGATGTAGTTCAGACATTCTAAATATCTCAGACCAAAACACAAAAAAGCAAGCTTTCCTATGTGGTCAACAAGATACTTAAACTATCCTCTTTACAAACCAAACAAAATATGCATAGCTAAGTTATTTTACAAGCATATCCCATAAGCCTAGCAGATAAAAGATAATGATCATTGCCCCATTCCTTTCTCTCTAAACCTATTTTGTTTAGGCATCATCAAGAGGTCCTGGGAATGAGCGCAAAATAAGATAAGTCAAAAGAGACCTAAGTAGAGTAAATAAACAAGCTAGTGTTCTTCATACCGCTAGCCAAGACTAACTACTATGAGGGTTACCTAATGCTTATGTCTATCGCAGGAAAGCTTCATCCTAGGACATGTAGTGATCAGGGTTTTGGTGGGGTCTATTAGGTGATAAGCTATTGATACTCCGAGGTGACTAACTTGCTTGCTTATTGCTCTAGACTTGAGACTTTGACGATTAGGGAGTTCACTTTGGAACCTGTTAAACTTGCTTCTGACTGACTCACCAAAGGGTGAAAGCGATGATTGATTTATTATGAGCAATGTTTATTGCAGGTGAAAGCGGGATGAGACAAGTGCACCATTTTGGGTTTTTCAAATGTTTTGAGGCTGTTTTTGGTATTTTCAAGATTTACGACAAATAGACTAACTTAAAGACCTATCCTAGGGGTCTCGAGATCTGATCCATAGATTAGCCTTGCCTACATTATACACACAGAGACCACGTAGTTCAACTGGTGATGGATTGACTTGATGACAAGATGGACAAATGGATTGCCACTTTATTGCTTAAAGGACAGGCTTAAGATGCAGACTAGATGGGCAAATGGATTGCTAATGCGACGGACACCTAAGGACTGACTCTAACTATCTCGGGGGATGATTAAAGATCAACCTTTCCTACATTCAAGCTCAAAGACAATGTAGTTTGACAAGGTGCAAGATTGACAAGACTCGATGATTTTTTTTTTGAAGTTTTTATGATATTTCGACATGTTTTGGACTTTTGAATGATTTGGATGTTTTTGGATTTTTGATGAATTTTTTGAATGTTTTTGGTTTTTTTTGATGAATTTTGAAAAAGATCACGAGAATGTTCATGAATCCGATTAGATGTTGTGAGAACGTGCCCCTAATGTGGTGCGATAGACTGCTTCGATAAAGGCAGGACAAACTGACTTTAGAAATGCCAAGTAGTTCTATGGTGGAATATGATGTAAACACCAATGCAGGCTATGGTATGGATGCAAGTGGATGAAATGAATCATGCAGATCTTGGTAGATGGGGAAGGTGCTTTATTTACACTTCGTGCCTATTTTCCATATTTTCACCAAGGTACTTGCCCAAAGCGCCACCGAAGTGGTTTTCACTAGAGGATGAATTTTTTCTTTTTACTATGTTTTTGATTTTTTTTGTTGTCACCAAGATGCTTGTTTTCCAGGTTTTCATCAAGGTAACCATTTTTTCAGGACTTTTTCTGACTATTTTTTGTATTTTTTGGTTCTATACCTTGCAAAATTTAGGCATAAAACTTTTTGAGGTGTGAACTATTCATGGGCTCTTGCAAGGGCTCGCCTTTTGATGTCGACAACTGATATACCCTCGATTTGTAGCTTGTAGTGATGATAAAGGGTCCCAGCTAGTTGGGCTCAAGCTTTCCTTTTGTATCTGGATTTGGGATGTTCTTTTGGTTTTCTTTCTGTATCAGGTCACCAACTTGGAAAGTGCATTGTCTGATCTGCTTGTTGTAGCTCCTTTTTAGGCAATTCTGGTACACTTGTAGATGATTAAGGGAATCCATGCACCTTTCATCTAGTAATTCCAACTCATTAAGTCTTGTGACCCTATATTCCTCATCTATGATGAGGTTTTGTAGTGATATCCTCAGTGACGGGAGCTCGATCTCAAAAGGGAGGATGGCTTCTGATCCATAGACCAGAGAGAATGGAGTGGCGCTTGTTGGCATGCGGATGCTAGTGCGGTAGGCCCATAAGGTAGGATTTAGTTGCAGATGCCAGTCATGACCAGAGTCATTGACTATTTTCTTGAGGATTTTCAAAATAGTTTTATTTGTAGCTTCTGCTTGGCCATTTCCTTGTGGATAGTATGGAGTGGAAAAACGGTGTTGGATTTTGAATTTTTCACACAAATCACGAACATCCTAATTTTTGAAGGGCGTCTCATTATCAGAGATAATGGATTGGGGAACATCATATCGACAAATGAGGTAGTTTAGGATGAACTTGGATATTCGTTTTCTCGTGATGTAGGTCATGGGAATTGCTTCGACCCACTTTGTGAAATATTCGGTGGCGGTGATGATGAAATTATGGCCATTGGATGAGGTGGGCGATATTTTACCAATGAGATCGAGCCCCCATTGTGAAAAGGGCCAAGGTGTAACAATGGGATGTAGTTCTTGAGCTGGTGCATGAATAAGGTCTCCATGTTGTTGACATTGTAGGCATTTTCTGACAAAGTTGTGTGCCTCTCTTTCCATCGTCGGCCAGTAGTACCCTGTTCTCAGCAACTTTTTAGCCAAGGTCATACCACTTGAGTGTGACCCGCATATGCCATTGTGTACCTCAATTAGAGTAGTCAAGGCTTCCTCGGGTTTTAAACAACATAGCAAGGTTCCATCGGTACTTCTACGGAAGAGGGTCTCTCCTAGGATGATGAATCGTGAAGTCTTTTTGACAAAAGTGCGTTTTAGGTTCGGAGTGATGTCAGTGGGGAGGATTCCTAACTTTAGGTAGGTGTATATATCATGATACCAAAGATCACCAGGACCAATGAGTTCACACGTGTATTCTGAATCTGGTACCTCGAATGTGGGTATGAGAAGCTGCTCTACGAGGAATTCATTTTTTGAGACATTGCGAGGGATGTCCAGTAAGGATCCAATTGTCACCATTGCATCGGCTACTCTGTTGTTTGTCCTTGGTATTTGCTCAAAGGTAATGTCGATGAAATATTCCTTGAGGCTTTCTAGAACCTTCTTGTATGGTGCAAGCTTATCATCCTTCATTTGGTATTCACCGTTGACTTGGTTGATGATAAGTTGCGAGTCCCCATAGACTTTTAATGCCATGATTCACCATTGTGTTGCAATTTTGAGGCCTATGGTCAAAGCCTCGTATTCTACAATATTGTTAGTACAAGGGAATGCTAGCTTGTATGATCTAGGTATGCAATCTCCTTGCGGTGTGATGAAGAGCACACCAACTCCTGATCCATGTTGCGTGTGAGAGCCATCAAAGTATAACTTCTAGTGGTCTGCTGCACCAAGGTTAAAAAGGGCCTCATTTGGGAATTCTGATATGAGTGGGTTATCTGTGTAGAGGGGAGCTTTTGCCAGCTGATCCACAATGACTTGTCCTTTTATGGATTTTCGTTCTACATACTTGATATCATGTTCAGATAATATCATTACCCACTTAGCCATTCTACCTGTAAGCGTTGCTTTTGACAATAGGTATTTTAGAGGGTCTATTTTGGCAATCAACTTGATTTGGTGCGCTAGTATGTAGTGTCTGAATTTCTGAGCCATAAATACCAGTGCTAGGCAAGCTTTTTCTATTGATGTGTAATTGAGCTCGTCTCCCAGCATTGTTCTGCTGATGTAGTAGATAGCCCGCTCGGTTCCCTTTTCATCATGTTGGGCTAAAAGGGCCCCCAAGGTGGCTGTTGTTGCTGAGATGTATAGGATTAATGGTTTCCCCACAATTGGTGGCATCAACACAAGTTGTGTAAGTAGATATTCTTTTATTTTGCTAAATGTTTGCTCGCATTTGTTGTCCCATCTGAAAGCTACTCCCTTGTGAAGTAGGTGTGAATAGGAAATCTGTTTATCTGCCAGTTGTGCTATGAATCTCTGGATGAACTGGATTCTACCTTGCAATCCTCTTAGCTGTTTTAATGTTCTTGGTGCTTCCATTTCAAGGATTTCTTTTACCTTTGCAGGGTCCACCTCTATTCCTCTCATTGAAACTATGTATCCTAGTAGCTTTCTCGATTGTACCCCAAAGACACACTTCTTCGAGTTGAGTCTAACCTCATATTGTTTGAGCCTATCAAAGATAGCACTTAGAGTTGCTATATGGTCTTGTCTCTTCTTTGATTTAGCCAGTATGTCATCTACATAATCTTCAACTATTTTATGGATCATGTCGTGGAAGATTAATGTCATGGCTCTTTGGTATGTAGCTCCTACATTTTTCAACCCAAATGGCATTACTTTCCAGTAATAGGTGCCCCAAGGACATGTGAATGTTGTCTTGTGTTGGTCTTCTTTTGCGATCATTATTTGATTGTACCCCGAGAAGCCATCCATTAGGGAGAGCCTCTCATGTCCGACTATCATATTCACTATCATGTCAATGTTGGGTAGTGGAAATTCATCCTTGGGACATGCTTTGTTTAGTTCTCTGAAATCAGTGCAGATGCGGATGCCCCCTTTTTGTTTAAAGACCGGTACGAGATTTGATACCCATTCTGGATAGTCGATTGGGCGTATGAAGCCAACATCCAGAAGTTTCTGCAGCTCAATCTTTACAAGCAAGGCTATTTGTGGGTGCATCTTCCTTAGCTTTTGTCTGACTGGTTTTGCTCCAGGGTAAACGGCCAAATGATGAACTACTACTTCAAGGTCCAAGCCTGGCATGTCTATATAGGTCCACACAAAATTCATCTTTTTCTCCTTTAGGAATGCTACCAATAGTTCTTGTTCCTTTGTTTGAAGTGTTTGGGCGTAGAATGTGATTTGTGGCTCTGTTTCTGTTCCCAGGTTGACAGGGTTGCACTGTTCTGCCAATACTGTTGACTTCTCCTGGTGTAGAGCAGTAGGGGGAAGATTGAATCCTTCATCCTCTGGTGCCTTAGGGAGGTTTTCACCATCGGATGCATCCTTTATTTTTATTGTTTTATGGTTAGAGAGTGCCATAGTGTGGTTTTCACTCAATAACTCTGAGCCCATTCTCAATATTTTTCTTTTGCAACTGAAGGACTCAATCATCTCCCCATAGTATGCTTGTGTGTCTAGTGTGATGTTAAATCCAGCATTGTGATCTCCGCCTGGGATTGTATCCATTAGTCCCATGAATTCCGAGAGAGCCTCATCATTTTCGAACGAGTCTAGAATTGGCGGTCCTCGTTGGTAGTGATCGAGGAGTTGGGGGTATACTAAGTGGATTTGGTAGGTTCGTTGGATTGGCTCAGCGGGTGAGGCACTAATCATTAACAAGGTGGACTCCTTGAAAAGCCTAGGGAGACTTGCTATGGTATCCTCGTCATCACTACTAGCACACACATCGGTAACATCAAAGGTGTAATTGTCGAGTGGAATACCTAGGCAAACAAGTGGTCTAGGGATTGTTGTTGTTACCTAAGGAGAGGACCGGATTGCTCTTCTAGGCGTACCTCTACCACATATGGTTATATTCGAATTAGTATAGCCGAGGCCAATATTTCACATCCTTCTTTCCATAATGATGGGCTCCAAATGTCCATCACTATTTCTTCCTAGGCTTTCATTCCTGTTATAGCCCATGCCGAACATCATTTGTAATCCTCTGTTTGTTTCCTCCATGGGTAGGGTGGGAGCGGGTCTTTCATCTTGGTACAAAGTATTTTTGATGTCCTCCTTTTCTACATTCTCCTGACTAAGATCCCCCCAATGGTGGAGTCCAGAGGGTTCTATTCTAGTGCGGATAGGTGTTTGAATCAGTTGTGGCTGCCCATGTGACCTAGGAGATTGTGGTAACTCTTCTACAACAAAAGCATTTCTCTTCATTCTATAATCACCGCATCCATTGTCCTGTATCATGTTTTTGATCTCGGATATGTCGGGGATGGTAGGTGTCTCTATCGCAGAAGTGGAGGCAAGATTAGCTGGGTCTATGTATGAAGTGGAGGGTCCTTCATCATTTTTAGGTACTTGAGGGATCTTGTAAAACTTGGCTTCCAAGTTTTTGCAATAGGCGAAAGGTTCGGGATCCCCATGTATAGTAACCTCCTCATTTTGATATGAGAACTTAATGCACTGGTGATAGGTTGAGGCCACCACCTTCATTCCATGTATCCATGGGCATCCTAGGAGGATGTTGTATGGTAGATCAAGGCCAAGAACTTGATAGGTTGTTTCCATGGTTGCTGGCCCCACTTGGATGGGGATCTTGATAGTTTCCTGAGACACTCTTTCCTAGTCATCATATGGTCTTATCGTGATGCTTTTGTTCTTATTGATGGAATCCTCGATGAATCCTAAATTTTTTATGAGTTTCAACAAAAAAATATTAAGACCTACACCACCATCTACCAGGACTCGTTTGACTTTCTTTTTATGGATTAGGAATTGGAGGTGGAGTGCGCGGTTATGAGATGGCTGCGGGGGGAAATCTTCGTTTGAAAATGTGATGAGATTTGGGGTAATGATATTACCCACCATAGCCTAAAATTGCTCTATGTCAAGGGTGGCAGCAACGGTAGACACAACTAGTGCTTCATCAAGGATCTGTCTATGGGCGGCGGAGATTTTTAGTAATTCCATGATGGAGATTTGTGCGGGTGTTCTTTTCAGCTGGTCAATTACATTGTAATCATAGGGGATGGCCTTTCTGTTGGTAATGCGGGTCTTAGCAGGTGCCCCAACAATGGTAACCTTTCTGCCTCGTGTGGTGACTCCACAGTCATTGTTGGCTCCCTTGATATTTATGATAGTGACCATCTCATCGACACATCCAACTATCTCCTCGTATACTAGATTAGCACTAGCATACTTTTGCTTACCCTTATTATTCCCTTGGTTATTTCCCTGATTGTTCCTTTGGTTATGATTCGACATCGGATTCATGTAGATTTTCTGGTCTTGGTTTTTGGCTGGCTACTTGATGTTGATGACCTTATCCTCGATTGGGTCTTGGATGATATTCTTGAGTCTCATGCAGTTGGTAGTGGTGTGTCCTTTAACAATGTGAAAGTCACATAGGAGATTCTCATTGTACCACGATGGTTTGGTCATGGGCTTCGTGTATTGTTCGGAGTTAGAGATCTTGATTAGGTTCTCTTTGACTAGTTTTCATGACAGACTCAATCGATTCACCAAGGGCTGTGAACTTCCTCTTGGGGGAAACTTGTTGTGGGGAGGTGGTTCTCCTTGATTACCCACATTGTCAACTTGACTGGTGGAAAGTGGCTATGCCACTACTGCATTAGTCTACACATTATTATGATTATGATTTTGTGGTTGATGATGGTTTTTCTTAGGAGCACTGATGACTACCTTAGCGTCGACCACGCCGTCGTTTGTGATATTTTTATTCCTTGACCATGTTCGAGGTTTATCATTGTAGTTATATGGGCGGTTATCCTGTGGTGGAGTGAATGTTGGTGCACCTTCTCACACCGCAAGGGCTCTTTCAATGTTGAGCACCTTTGGAATTAGTTGATCATATGATGTGATGCACTACATTTTCAAGTAAAATGCCAAGTTTTTATCAAGGTTGGGTATGATGGTGCAAACTTGTTGTTCTTATAGCATAGTCCACTTGCTCTGATTGGCCTTGGATCACCATCTTTGCAAGAAGGATGCGAATAACTCTCCTTTTTCTTGTTTGAGTGCAGATAGTTCTTCTAAACTGACATCCACACCCATATTAAAAGCGTAATTTTTAAGGAAAGCCTCCACTATTTCCTCGAATGTTTTAATGCCCATGGGTAGGTGAGAAAACCATTCCATAGCTGGACCAGTCAAGCTTTAGGGGAAGAGCTGCATTAGATAGGTGTCATCATATGCGACTTCCATGTAGTGCACCTAAAATTCCCTGACGTGGTTTTTAGGGTTGCCTGTCCCATTGTATTTATCAAATTTGAGGATCTCAAATCCCTTTGGGAATGGTACCATGTTGAGACTTCTATCGAACAGATAAGGGCACAAGTTGCCTAGTGTCCTTGTGGTTTTTCCTGCTTGCAAGTCCAACACCTGCTGTGAAAGCAGTTTCATTTGTGTTGCAACATCTTTTCTTGGGTCAGGGAGTGGGATGAATGAGTTATAAGGCGTTTGGGGAGTGCACGTGGTGGGAGGAGTACTAGTGAGTGTTTGTTGCAAGCTTGGATATGCATTTAAGGCTTGTTGGTAAGCCTGCATTTCTGCCAACAATGCCTATTATTGATCTTGCTGTTGTTGTTCCAATAGTGCTTGCTATTGGTCCATCTACTATTGTTCCCATGAAGCCTGTTCTTGGTCAAGTTGCTGTTGAGCTAGTAATGCTTGTTGTTGGTCTAGCTACTGTTGCACCAACAATGCTTGTTGTTAGTCGAGCTATTGTTGTGCCGATAAAGCTTGTTCTTTAGCTTGGTACTGTGCCTGAAAGTCTTGTAGGGCTTGTTGGTAGGCTTGTAGGTGGATCACTTGCAATTGTGCTTGGTATTGAGCTTGTGCCTTTTGTTGGGCTTGAGCTTGAGCTTGGGCTTGAGCTTGGGCTTGGGCTTGAGCTTTCACTTGAGCTTGAGCTTGGGCTTGGGCTTGATCTTGCAATTGGGCTTGAGCTTGATCTTGTGCTTGGGCTTGAGCTTGAGCTTGAGCTTGCGCTTGGGTGTGAGCTTGCACTTGGGCTTGCTGCTTTTGCTGGAGTGCTCTTTGTTGGTTAGCCTTTTGGAGGGTTTGGATTAGGGTGGTGAATGAATTTCTTGTGTTGGCTTTCAGTGGGATTGGTGGTGGAGTAGGAATCATGCCAACTATCATGGTGGGTGGAGGGATTGTGGTGGTGATTGTGATTTGGGTTGTCTAAGGGGTGTTTGAGATGATTGGTCCTTGAGGAGGCATGCTTTGGGAGACTTGAGGACCAATAGATGCATTAACCATGGTGATAGGAATAGTTGTGATTTGTTGTGAGGACATGGGTAAAAGAAGCGGTTCAAAGTGGTGGTCGGATTGCTTAGATTGGAGAAAGTTTTGATGGGTAATGGTGGAAAGCCCATTCCAAGAGGTGATGCGGATGTGAAAGGAAGTGGGGGAAGGGATGATGCACCACTTTGGAAAGAAAAAGGATTGATAGCTTCCATCATTGCAAACAAGCCAGCTTCCTTATGTGGTGGGGCAGTTGGTATGTTCAATTGATAGGCTAGTGTGGCGTGAAATGAGGATGAACCAGTGGGATTATGAAATGTGAGTGGGATGTATGGGTGAGATGGGTTTTCTAGAATAGATGTAGCTAGTGTGGGGGTGATGATTGCTTCTTTATTAGCCACAAGGTGGTGTTTTTGCGATTCCTGGAACATGGCACTCCCCTTGTTCACATTCGGGGAGGTTGGTGTGATAAATGATTAGGTGCAAGGTACTTCTTGGTTGATGTTGGACAATGGGGATGCATCTGTACTAGTGCTTGTGTTAGGGTCAGGAGGGGGCATGACCCCTCCTCTTGCTATCATATTTAGGTATTTGAAAATAGCACTAACAATTTTGTGGTTCTCTGGATTTTGAACCATTTCCATGATTTCATTTGGCGTCATCCCCATGTCTTCATTTGTGCTGTCCTCTTGATGACTCTCCTCTTGAGGATTTTGTGATGATAAGGGAGAGTTGCTTAATCCCGCTAGGTCCGCTTCGGTGTTTAGATGACTCATGTCCATAGAAGCTGATATTTCTCTGATATTCTCCATGTCCTTCTTATGTTGAGATCTTGTTTGGACCATAAAAAATAGGGATTTGTTCGATCCTAACCTTTTAGGTCCAAAAGAGAAGAACTAGGGAAGCTAAAAGATCAAAGATGGTGATAATGGTGATGGGTTAAACGGATGGGGTGAGTGAGTGAAACCTTTGGAGAACTTTTGAAGGTATGTGCTAAACTTTGTAAGGGCTTTTGATTTGATTGATTGTGATAATTTGACTATATGTGTTAAGTCAAACAAGATTGTTGTGAAGTTGTTTTCCCTAGGAAGTTGCATTATCCTAAGGGAACTTGCACAAATGGATGAATTGACAAAGTGCATTATGCCAATGTGTTTTGAGAACTAATAGAATTTAAGAAGTTGTGTTATCTCAAATAAAATTTGTCCAATGGTTTAAGACTATGTTGGCTAGGTGTGTTTAAGCCAAGATATGATGATGTTGATTTAGCCCTCTAAGTTTAGCGTGATGATTGATTCTAGAGTTCTCAAAAGGTTTGATGATGAAATGAGATTTGGCTGATGGAGGAATGAATGGGAATGACAACTTTGATCTTGAACCTTATCCTAGATGGGGCACTTTCTACAAAACCTCGATATTGAAGAACACGCTAGACTTCCTATGGGAGAAATGCAAACCTTTGAAAAAGTTTGGGATTTCATTGACAATAAAATGCATACAATGCGGGATTGTTCCTTGAGGTCTTTTTGAAGAAATTGTATAGAAGTCTCTCCCTTACTTCAAAGAGCATCTCAAGGTGTTGCTCACGGATTTTTAGACTCACTTTCTTGAACTTTGGCTTTAGGATTTTAATCTTGTGGGAAATCATTGGAAACAATACATGTGTAATTCAATTTGTCTCTTTATCTTGGTTAAATGAGGTTCTTTTTATCCAAGACACTTGCTTTCTTAGGTTTTCAAACTATATGTCTAGTGTCCTATTTTCTTTCTCATCCCACAAGGTCCCTTGTGTGGAAATCGAGGAAAATAGGGAAAAAGTTTCCTTATGTTTATCCTTATTGGAAACAAATGATAGTAGAACTTGTACACTTAGAAACCTCTAGGAATGTGATTCCTAGGGAAAGCAAGAGTGGGAAAGCTCGTCAATAGGTATTTTTTTCCCACAAGGTGTTTGAAATTTCAAGGTTTTTTGTGTATGTTCGTTTTTCAAAATGTTTTGAAGATCAAGAAATGTGTTTTTTCCAAGCACTTTTTACACTCCTAGGTTGATGAGGAAATACCTTGTTGGGTTCCCACTTGGATAAATCTAGCTACGCATATCTTGTGCAAATGGCTAAATGCTTGACCACACTGGTTCCCCTCCATGACACCCACTTATTCGGGTCATCCAAGCATTAGTACCCATGAATCTCCCATGGCATACTTTCCATTTCCACAACAAAACCACATGTTACGTGGGGCGGCTTCAAAGGACATAACCTTTTGCACCAACAAGATAGACAAGGTTTTGGCCATTTTCTAAACAAGGGGTTCTAATTTGGGCATTCCGTTCGTGGGGGATTATCCAACATTGGCGAGAGTCCATTGCTGTCCATCTCGTTGGAATAATCCTCGTGATATTGGCCTTTGTTCCAATATCCACACTTATATCCCGGGTGGAAGTTGCTTGGCTTTAGCGTGTTCCGGGTTGGGTCATTCCCTTGGGTGATTACTTTTTCCCACAAAGCAGGCCCTCTAAGATAAACAAAAGCGAGCTAACATATCCCGTCATTGACACAACCCTTGTTGAAAAAAAAAGGGGAGAACGTCTACAATATATCGTGCTCACACTCACATCTTTTGTTCAATTTTAAGTGCCCAAATCAAAATGTGGAGGCAATCTTTTTGGCAAGTTAATATCACTAAAATGATTTTGATTCTCAAGATCACTATAAAGCATGAGAGAAGCGCATACGCATTTTAATGATGTTAATTTGTTAAAAAGTTTGCAAAACATAACAAACACTTGTTCATTTTAACCTTCAAAGCAATGATGAATTCATTTTAGAAGCACCAATTGAAATGTGAAGTTTTCCTTGTTCAATTTTAAGTCCAAATCAAAATATAGTAAATGTCTAAAAATTCGTTTTAGCCCCTTGGCAACTTTAAAAAATAAAGTTTGTTTGTTCTTTTTAAATCCCAATGAAAATTTAGCATTCTAAGGTCAAAGATTTTTATCATTTTTTCTCAAGAAGTGTTGAAGAACACTTAAGTGTTTAGAAACACTTTGCACAAAATGAACATGATATAAAAGAAAATTTGAACATTTTTTAAAGCCCAAAGTGAAATTATTTTTCCTAAGGCCAAAGATTTTAACAAATTTTCTAAAGAAATGTTAAAGAACAATTTTAGTGTTTAGAAAAACTTTGGGTTTGTGAAGATAACATCATGGTGAACTTCTCCTTTTGCCTCCATCCTGCAAAATAACAGAAAAATAGAGAGTAAAAAAAAAGAAATATAGCAAATCAGGTTAATATAAAAAAATTATTCAAATTTTAAAAACCAGACTGATCCCGTGGCAGAGTTTAGCAAGTGCGGTGCTCCTTAACGGTTGCGGTGCTGCTTAAAAAACATAGGCAGTGCTATACAACGCCACACAGTCGACTGTATGCAATGCTCTACAGAAACAGAGACTATGGGTGTGGCGGAGTTTTACATGCAGTGGAGTTTGGAAGCTGCGGTTTTCAACAAAATTTCAAATTTGATGCACGGGAAGCAGTTGCGGTGCTATATGGTGCTGTGGGTTTCGGGAGGTGTGGTGCAATACAATGCCGCATATGAGTCCGCAGTGCAATATAGCACCGCGTGTCTGGTACGTGATGTAGTTTCCTGCATATGAACAAAAAACGTGAAAAAAACCGCAGAAATTTGAGGAAAACGTAATAAATTTTGAGATTACCCTCCTAGCGCCAAAATGTGAACCCCTAAACCTATAAATGCACAAAGAAGTCAAACATTGTTAGTGTTAGATCAAATATGCATGTAACAATGAGGGATTCCCCATAAAATCCATCTATCTAAAACTTAAATTAGGAAATAAAGAACACAATGAAATTATTATATGTAAATCCTAATTAAGCAAATAGCATTATGATCCCATGGGGGAATTGGTGCCAATGATATGTTGTAATTGGCCCTTTCGCAATTCCTATGATTGCAAATGTGGATTGATGAAGAAATGGTCAAATCTCCAAAGAGATTTTAGCATAACCTTGATGCAAGTGTGGAAATATGAAGAGTGTTTGGATGAAATGGGCAAAATTAGTTCTCACTTGAAGAGAGTAACTTTGCATATGAGTTGTGGATGAAGATTGAGGAGAAGAGTCTCCAATTTATAGATTCAAATCTTGGAAGAGATAGTGGAAATAAGCAATGTGGGACAAAAGATAGTCCGATGGCATTGTGCCACTTATCCAAATGTGATTGTATGAGGAATGTGCAAGTTTTGGCCAATGTGCCAATAAATGCAGTTAGGTGGCATTTCAAACTTGAGAAATGACATGTTGAAGAGGGAAAAGGAATGAAGTTAATGTCACTTGGATCAAGGTCAAGAACATGTAAGAGGCTTTTAATGCCTTGTTGGAAGGACCAAGCCCACTTGGACTTTTTGAATTCAAATAAGGAGTATTCCCTTTTTGATGCTTTGTGAGGGAAAATAGGAGAATTAATAAATCAAAGTAATTGATTTATTGTGAAAGTTGCATTCTCTAGAGAATTTTAGTGAGGAGGATTAACTTAATTAAGGCTTTGATTAACTTAATGAAGAATTAGGTGATGTGACAATTTAGACTTAGATTTATGAATTGATTTAAGTCCAAAATTGAGAGGAATTGATTCATTAAATAAATGATTTGATTTATTTAATAAAGAAGGAATGTGTTAGATTAAATCAAATAAGGTTTAATTTATTTAATTTAATGAGAAGACTTTAGGGATTTTAATTAAATAAAATAATTTATTTAATTAAACAGCAATGGTTAATTAAATTAATTGATTAATTTAATCATTGAAAGGGGACGACTTAATTTAATAAATTAATGGATAGAATGTAATGAAATAGTGAGAATGTGATTTAGGAGGAAATATTATTAGTAAATCAGGATCAAGTGTGCCAAATTAGAACTGTACATTTTCCATGTCTACAGTTACCTATGAGGTCAAGTCCCCATTGGGAAAAAGGCCATGGTGATGTAATCAAACGAAGCTCTTGTGTTGGTGCTCTTGTAAAATCTCCATGTATCTGACACTGTCTACATGTCTTTATAAAGATATATGAGTCTTTCTCCATAGTAGGCCAATAATAACCTAATCTCATAATCTTATGGGCTAAAGTAGGACCCCTCAAATGGGATCTGCATATACCCTCGTGTACCGCTCGCAAAGTTGTTTTTGCTTCTTCAACATCGAGACATCTCATTAGGGTGTTATCTAAGGTACATCTATACAAGGTTTCTCTAATGATTGTGTAGTTAGCTGATTTTGGGATGAAGGTTCGACGTTGGTTATTGGACAAGTCTTGAGGTAAGGTTTGATTAGTGAGATAGTCGAATATGTCTTTATACCAAGGAGACGTAGGACCTACAATGCTGCACACCATTGCAGTATTAGGGACATCATAGGCGGGGACCAATTGATGTTCAACCAGGAACTCGAACTTAGGCACGTTACTCAGAATATCCAACAAGGAACCCACGGTTGCCATAGCATCTATAGCGCTATTCTGGATATGTGGTATTTGTTGAAATGTTATGTCATTGAAATATTGCTTGAAACTATCAGCCATATGCTTGTAAGGGGAAAGCTTCTCATCCTTAGTCTTGTAATCATCATTTACTTGCTAGATTACCAACTGAGAGTCACCAAAAATAGGTAGGCTCTTAATCTTCCATTGAGCTGCCATTTTTAACCCTATCACTAAAGCTTCATATTCGGCTATATTATTTGTATAAGGGAAAGAAATCCTGAATGATTTAGGAATGGTATCACCTTGAGGTGTAACAAATAAGATACAGGCTCCGCAACCATGATGTGTATGTGACCCGTCAAAGTATAATTTCCAATCTATTCTAGTGTCAATGTTAAAGATAAATTCATTAAGAAAATCTGGCACTAAAGGATGGGCTGCCTTCATAGGTGCATTGGCTAACTGATCTACAATCACCTACCCTTTTATAGCCTTCCTCTCAACATATTGGATGTCATATTCATTAAGTATCATAACCCATTTAGCCAGTCACCTTGGTAATGCTGCCTTACTTAGGAGGTATTTGAGTGGATCAATCTTTGCAATTAATATTGTTTGTTGATATAGCATATAGTGCCAAAGTTTTTGGGTAGCAAAAAATACCACAAGATAGGCATGTTCTATGTTGCTTTAATTCAATTCATAGACCACTAAGGTATGACTGATGTAATAGATTTCTCTTTCATGACCTTGATGATTGTGTTGTGCGAGAAGAGACCCTAATGTCAATTGAGTTGTTGAAATGTATAGTATCAATGGTTTTCCCTCTATAGGTGGCATTAAGACTGGTGGAGTGAGAAAATAGTCCTTGATTTTTTGGAAGGCTTCCTGACATTTAGGTGTCCACACAAATGGTACTCCTTTCTTGAGTAGATGTTGAAATGGGTGTATTTTATCTACCAGTTGTACTATGAAATGCCTAATTGAATGTAATATGCCCTGTAGGGTTCTGAGTTGACCAATGCTGATAGGAGAAGGCATTTCTATGATAGCTCTTAACTTCTCTGGATCTACTTCAATACCTCTTCTGGAAATGTTGTACCCTAACAGTTTTCCTGATTTCACTCCAAAGACACACTTCTTCGGATTTAGCCTGACATTGTAATTCTCTAGCCTTTGGAATATCTTGTCTAGAACCTCCAAATGATCTTCCCTTGTTTCTAATTTAGCTATTATGTCATCTACATAATCTTCCATAAGAGTGTGTACAAAGTCATGGAAAATCATAGTCATTTCCATTTGATAGGTAGCTCCTATGTTCTTAAGCCCAAATGGCATAACATTCCAATAGTACGTACCCCATGGACACGTGAAAGCTATCTTGTGTTGGTCTTCAGGCATGATTTTAATTTGGTTATATCCAGAGAAACAATCCATGAGGGATAGCATCTCGTATCCTGCTATAAGATCCACTATCATGTCTATGTTCGGCAAGGGGAATTCATCCTTAGGACATGCCTTGTTGATGTCTCTAAAGTCTATGCAAATGCGAATTCCCTCAATTGGTTTAGTCACTGGCACAAGATTTGAAATCCAATCTGCATAGTCTATTGTCCTTTTGAATCCTACATCCAAGAGTTTCTTAAGTTCTGCTTTGACCAATAGAGTGATTTGCGGATGCATTTTCCTTAACTTTTGGTTGACTGGCTTAATACCTGGTTGTAATGGTAAATGGTGCAATATTAGGTCTGGATCCAACCCAAGCATCTCAACATACAACCATGCAAATTTTATCTGTCTCTTTTTGAAGAAGTCCTAAAACTCATGTTGTTTTGTCTCTGTTAAAGAAGCTGCAAAATATACTATCCAAGGATTCTCTTTTGTACCTATGTTGACTGCAATAGACTCTTCTACTAGCATTGGTGAATTTTCTTGTTCAATGAGGAGAATATTTAAACTTCTATCCTTGGGTGCCTCAGAGAGGTTTTTGCCCTCGGATATGTCCTTTATTTTGACTGTTTCTTCATCCAAAGGTGCCTCCGATTTTCACCTAGGGACTCATCATTTTTATCTTTTTCATATTTTTTCTTTTTATTCTCATTTTTTCGACTAGAGGTGTAAATAGACTCCCCAAAATATGCCTTTTCATCCAAGTCTATTGTACAACTAGCTTTATGATCCCCTCTTGGTATGCCTTCTCTAAGTCCCATAAACTCAGCAATTGCTTTGTTGTTCTCAAATGTATCTATGATGGGTCTACCTTGTTGATCCTAGTCAATAAGCTCAAGATATATGAGGGGCATGTCATCATCAAATTTTTTAAAGGTAGTGGCTGACAAGGTGAATAGAGAGTGGTTGACATAATCATAGAAGTTTTGGACTAACTCCTTCTTGTTCTTCTTCCTATGGGCAGGTATACGTTGTTGTGGGACTATCATAAGGGTTGTGTTGTCAGAAGATGGTTCAGCAGGTGCCCAAGATGCACGATCAAGGATTTTCCAATAATAGTGTTTATTGCATTATTCTTTAGACATGTGTTTCCTAAGACGGGGATTAGATGATTTTGGTACAGGTTTCACCTTTAGGTCCAATTCTCCAAATAGATCAGCTATGTTCATAAACTGGGGGAGGTGATTTGTGAGACATATCATAGATTGGGGGAAGTGGTTTGTCAGACTCATCGTAGACTAGGGGAAGTGGTTTGTGAGACTCATCATAGACTGGGGGGAATTGGTTCATGAGATTTCTTGATACCTATATAAGCACAATATTCCTCTTGAATTAGTGATGAAGTACCAAGAAACCCAATTCTAAGTGGTTGCCACCCTAGCCCTAGGTATTTTGGTCATGGTGAGACAGTGATCGTTTTTGTCCTTCCATTATGATGTATTCCTAACCACTGTGCCCATCATAGCCTTCACTTTGCATAATATTAAAGCCCTTTCCATACTGGTCCTTAGCTATTTGAATAGATGGGGAGGGGTATTCATGTTCTTCTTGAGACAACCAGGAATCACCTTGATCCACAATTTCTTCACTTATCTCTCCCCATTTGGTCAAATTCATTGTAGGGGGAACATGAAATGTGACTACTGACTGTCTTCTATCTGCCATGGGCAAGCCATATGCCTTAGGTGGAATTAGTTGACTGACATAGTATGATGCCTTTATGTGATATTCGCCACAACCCTTGTCTTGGATCTCAACCTTAGGAGTGTTTTATGTTGGTTTGAATAAAATGGGCTTGGTAAGATGTGATGGGTCAATGTATAGGGACAAAGTGGATGAAGAAGCTTCTTGGTTAATAGGTACTTGTCATTGTGGAATTTCCCTTAGGCTTGTACAATATTGAAAAGGATCTAGATCACCATCAATCATTATCTCGGTGCCATTATAAGGGAACTTAAGACATTGGTCGTATATTGAAGGGATGAATTTCATTGTGTATCCAAGGTCTACCTAACAAAAAGTTGTATGGAAAGGTGAGATCGAAGACTTGGAAGCTGGTGTTCATAATTGCTGGGCCAATTTTGATAGGGAGAGTGAAAATGCCTTTGGACAACCTTTCCTCATCATCATAAGCCTTGATGACTATACTCTTAGAAGTGTCTACACAGTCTTCTAAGAATCCTAATGCCTTAACCAATTTTAGGGTACATAGGTTCAAACCTGCTCCTCCGTCTACCAAGACTCATCTGACTTTGGTTTGGTGGACTAGGACTTCAAGATGTAATGGGTCATTATGATCATACTTTTCGGTTGAGTAGTCTTGTTGGGAAAATGTGGCATGATGCGAGTAGGTCAAATATCCCACCATTTCTTCGAAGCGATTGACATCCAAGTCCGTGGGAATAATAGTGTTCTTCAATGCTTTGTCAAGTATGGCTTGATGTTCAGGTGAAAAAGTCAATAGTTCCAAGATAGATATTTGTGTAGGGGTTTTTCTCAATTGATCGAGGACATTGTATCTAAACTTGAACCTTTGTGTAGGTGGCTCAGAAGAAGGACCTGGAATAATTATTTTTGTTTTGTGTGTGTTCACATTATATTCTGGATGCTTCTTCATGATGATGGTATCAACATGTTCATTTGCATCTCAGAGGCTATATATGGTCTTTCCTTTTCCATAGTAATACTTGGAGTTTATGTAATTGGCAGAGGGATTGTTCTGGGTTCCTAAACATGAGGCGTTTCCTTTTGTGTGGTCATGTAATGGGTCTGTGAAGACCTTATGATCATTATTCTTAGTATTTTTTTGTCCATTTACCTCTATGGATCTGTTTTCAAGAAATTCTTGGTTGATATTCTTTAATTGGTAACATTGTTGTAGGTTGTGCCCTTTCATTCGATGATAGTCAAAAAAACCGTTATCATCCCACCATGAAGGTTTGAACTATCTAGGATCATAATCTCTTGGTTCCAAAGGTTTGAAGAGATTATGTTTGACCAATTCTTTGAAAACTACCTTGATTGGTTGTCCTAAAGGTGTAAATTCATGCGTAAGAAATCTCCTTTGGGGTCTTTGTTGTGAGTTTTGGACATAATTAGCCATTTGATCTGGATAGTTCATCATATCTGCATTTTGGTTGTATCCTCTAAGTGTGATAACTAGTCCAATATGTATGTGTTTAGCATCAACAATACCATCATTCATGACATTCTTGCTCCTAGACCAAATTTTTTTTCTATCCTTCGGTGCATTTGGATGTCGGACAATTGGGCTCTTGCTTGGTACTTTTTTTTTGCCTTTGTCAATAAGGCCCTTTTCAAGGATGATCCCCTTTTATACCAAGTCAAGGAATGAAGTGCAATAGTGTACCTATAAGTCACCTCTTAGTTTCAGATTGATGTTTTCGAGGAACATTGTGACCTTTTATTTTTTGGGTATTTCGATTAGACATCGGCTAGCTAGACTTCTCCATCTCTGGAAGAAAGTGGTGAATGTCTCACCATATTCTTGTGTCGTGTGGCACAAGGTTGCTATGGTTACTTCATTGTCTATGTTAAAGGCAAAATGTTTGACAAAATTCTTAGCTAATTCACCCCAGGATCATATACCATATGGCAATTTAGAAAACCATTCCTATGCTATCCCTATGAGGGTTCACGGAAATAGTCGCATCAAGTATGTCGGGTCATATGATATGTCCATGCATGCCATTGAGAATTCTCTAATGTGTTCTAAAGGATTCTTCCTCCCATTATGCTTAGGAAAATTTGGTATAATGTATCCATGGGGGAAAGGTGTCATATAAAACGATTTGTCAAATGGACATGGACATAGATCTTGTGCTGATATAGTTCATTTTCCTGACATAGACATGTTGTCCATTTGTTGTTGAAGAGTTTTCATTTGGTTTTGAAGGACATCTACTTGTGTCAAGAACATGTTGTTTGCGTTGTATGGATCAATGTAGGTATTCTGAAATGCCATGTTCTGTGATGGGTTGTGATTTGGTGAGGGAATATATCTCGTTAGAATGTTCTAATTTGGTATAGGGATATTTCCTATCTGAATGGTCTGATTTGGTATGGGGATGCTTCCTTTCTGAATGGTCTGATTTGGTATAGGAATGCTTCCTGTTTGAATGGTTTGATTTGGTATAGGTATATTCCCGCCAACTTTGGATCTCTTACCAGTTCTGTTGATGCCAAAGGGGTTGGAGGAAGTTACCCCCACAATAAATGGTAAAACTTATGTTTCGTTGAAAGGGATTGTCATTCCAATTGATGATGTCTGAGTAGATACACTAATTGGTATCGCTGCAATAATTTGGGGAATAGACACACTTGACATGACAGTTTGCATTGGTTGAATCAACATTGTTTATAAAGTATGAATATCAAATCCTATGGGTAGTTTAGCACCTTCTGCTAGCATCTTTGCTAGATAGCATTGGGGATCATTTACCAAACACTAATCCACAAAGGATGCAAACCCAGGATCTTGTACAGTTGCGTCTATTTCTTCTATGTAAATTTGTCCATGTGTGTCTCTAATGACGTGTTTTTCAAGCAAAGGTTTGTGTGGTCGTTTACTTCTTGATGATTGATTTACGAATGGATTGATTAATTCATTGGGGTCTGTCATTGCTTTATGTTTCTTTTTAGACCTTGTTTCAATCATGAAAAAGTTGCTCAAAAAGGGGTAATGCAGACTATGTCTAAAAATTGATATGACCTATGTCTATGTTTTTGGATTTTTTTTGACAATAAATGATGTTGCTAAAATGATTTCTAAAAAGACGTATTCTAAGATGACATATGATAGGATGGAAAATATGCAAAATATCAAGTAGACTATGATGATAAATGAGTCTAAGATGGGTATAACCTACCACCTATGAAATAAATGCATGCAAGGTTTTGTGTTTGACCAAGGAACCTGATTGTAGGACAAGGACAATTGACAAGGTGAATTTTCCAAACTAGACTGTTGAGCTGAAAATATCCACTAAATGGGACTAAAGTGACTAGGTTCAATGATTGTGACAAACTGAATCATGAACATTTCTAATGATGAGGAAAGTTATCTATTCTGTGATATGAAATTTCCTAGGAAGTATCTATATGCATGCAACTCAGGCTGACTATGACTAAGACGTATATGACACCTAATGATGCAAGGTTTTGAGAAAAAAATTATGTTTCTATCCAAGGTTGATCTTAAGAACTAGAAGCAATGTGACAGTAATGTTTCAGACTTAGTTTGTGGTTTCCAAAGTTTTCTGTTGACAGTTAGATGCAGTTCACCTAACAATTGCGGTTCAAATTTTGACAGATGCGGTTTACTATGATGCATGCGGTGATTGGACTAAATGCTTGTTTCAGACATTGACAGAGTTTGGACTTTTGATAGATGCATTTTAGTTTATGACATATGTGGTTTTTCAATATGCATGCGGTTTTCTGATAGATGCGGCGTTTCCTATGACAACTACGGTTTGTAATATGCATGTGGTTCTAAATATGGAATCTATAACCCAAATTTTATGATAGACACTTGCGGCTTGGAAATTGACATATGTGGTTTGCATGCATGCATGTGACTCAAAACATGACAATTGCGGCTCAAAATATCCAGACTATGGAAAATGAAAATTTTTGACAGACACATGTGGCGTTTACCCTAACAAATGCGACTCGCTAGGATAGATGCAATGTTAAAATTGATAGTTACAACTTTGTTTTTGATAGTTGAAACTTTTCCCAAAAGTTTGTTTTGACTGACTCCGATTTTTATCAAGATTTTGGATGAATACAACAAACAAAAGCACATAAATCAATGTATTTTCAGTTTGTCATGAAGGGACTATTAGGACTCAAAAAAAAATTTACAACCTAGGCAATGATGGACAATACTTGTTGAGTTCTTACTTGGATTTCTCCAGCTACGCATATTTATGGCGGATGACTAGTAGCTTGACCCCACTGGCTCCCCTCCATGACACACACTTATATGGGGCAGCCAAGCTACTGTACCCATGAAACTCCCATGGCATACATTTCATCTCCACACATAAACTATAAGAATGTAAGATGGCTTCACAGGGCCAACCCTGCTACACCAACAAGTAGGTAGGATTTTGGTAACTCTACAACAAGGTATTTAATAAGGGCATTCCATTCGTGGGGCACTATCCAACATCGACAAGAGTCCATTTTTATCCATCTTGTCGTAATAGTGTGTGTGATTCTTGGGTTTCTCCAAGAATCCTATTTTATATATCGGCTGGAAGTCGCTTGGCATCTAGCGTGCTACCGGTCTGAGTCATCTTGGGGTGAGTACTTTTACCCACCAAGACATGCCCAAGTTCTAGAGCTGGTAACCATTTCTATTATGGCTAGGATCACATGAATGTGCAAGGGGAGAGGATATTTTGGTGTATTAAATCGTAAGGGTGATAAATATGTGCTTTCACACCAAACAAAGAAGACAGTGATTCTTTTTATTCCAAATGATAGTTATCTATCTACCAGAAAAACACATGCTAAATAAATAAAGAAAAAGCATTAGGTGTTGCATGCAAATTGATCAGTAGTTCATTGTTCTTGTCTTCATCATTCATCCTACAAAAAATATTGTCTTTGGTTTTTATTGTCTTCTATTCTTCGTCCTGCAAACACTACGTTATTCCCCCTTTACACAACTGAAACAAACATTAGCAAAAAATGTAAAAAAACACACCAAATCGATAAAAGAAAATGCAGATGTATGAAAGTCAATAAAAAAAGTGAAAACTATTTACCAGCCAGATGCGGCTTTTTGAGCCACAAATGCGGTTCGACGTTGACAGGTGGATGCGGTTTGTAAATTTTTTGACAGGCTGATGCGGTTTAGGACTTCACGGATGTGGTTTAGGATGAAAAATGCGTCGTTTTTTTTATCAGATGTGGCTCATAATACAAATTCGATGCACCATAGGAAAAACTTGCAAAAAAGAAAAATGAAAAGATGAAAGATGTGCAAATTTTGAAGCGTGTTCACGTCAGGCTCACCAAATGTAACATATAACTAAAATCTGGGTTAAGATATCTGCAAACTAGAATAAACAATGTTAATCTTAATCTAACCAATATTAATTTAAATCAAACATCAAAGAACGAAGAAATAAATGTAATGAATAACCAAATTAATGGAAAGCTCTCACCGAATATGCATTCACTCCTTCAAATTATCTTGATTGCTCTTCTCCATTTTTCCTTTTCATTATTCTTGCCCTCAAATTTCTGTATTTGAATGCAAGCATAACTTCATCGAGTGTCTAAGAAAAATATCAAAGATAAGTTTCTTCTCAAAAGTGTATGATTTTGGGAGGAGGAATAATGATAATGATAGGCTATTTAATAGATTTTGGGTTTTCGAACGATTGACTTAGATTGAAAGAGAGATCGACGAATGAGATTGATGAATGTCATGCGATGTGAGTTTTGTGTCAGATAGAACGTGAGTTAGAACATGAGTCAGAAAAGACTACAAGATACAAACTAAGTTAGAACGTGAGTTAGAACAAAAGTTCAGGATTTTAGTCTTTAGTTAAGAGTCTTCGAAAATAGAAGAAATAGACTTTGAATGTCAAAGACAAAGTTAGAAGTTGAAGAATAATTCATTCGGAAGAAAACATGAGTTAATTAATTAAATAAAGATATTTAATTAATAAACACATCATGCATATGAGTTGGAACTAGTTAACTGACTAGTTGTGATAGAGAGTCCTCTCACAGAGATAATCAGATGTTGAATCCAGAGATAACTGGAGACCTAAAAATAGATCTTGAATCAGAAGGTGAGTGAATGACTAGTCAACCAATTGATAGAAGAATGTGACATAAATAATTAACTAAGAATTATATGTTAATTTAATTCAACATTCGAAAATAAAAGATTTAATTAAATAAATAAAGATCATTTATTTAATTTGACTGTTGAAAAGGATAATATGAATAATTAAATAATAAAAATTTAATTATAGATAAAGGGGGTTAAAATGAATAATTAAATAAAGATATTTAATTATAGTTGGAAAGGTATGATAAAGGGGTAATCAAATAATAAATAATTTAATTAAGAAGGAAGAATTAATTAGTTAGTGACATAATTAAATATTTATGATTTGTTTAATTAATCAAGGTTGAATAAATGAATTAATGAATTAGTGAAAAAGGGGTATTTAATTAATTGAAGAAATATGTATTAGAAAGGTAATTAAATAATTAACATTATTTAAACATGACCATGGATAATAGAAAATTATGTCGAAAGTGGTGTTCGCAGGCCTAGACCAATTTTCAGTCTCTACAAGAATGATTAACCCTTTCTCCTTAGCTGGACACAGATGGATATTGACAGAAACAAACTACTTATATGGGTAGAAGTAGTGCCATTAAAAAATGCAATAGAAGTGGAGATTGTTAATTTCTTGGAGGAGTTGGTGGCCAGATTTGGCTCACCAAAAAAAATCATCTCTGATAATGCTAAAGCTTTCCTCAGCTCGAAGATGAGCCAGTTCGCATTAAAGTATGGGGTTTTCCTGAAAACCTCTTCTAACTATTATCCCCAGGGGAATGGCCTCGTAGAGTCTACAAATAAAAACCTCATTAGGTTAGTTAAGAAGATAGGCTCGAAACACAAAAGAGAATGGCATAGGAACCTCTAGAACAGCGCTATGGGCAGACTGAATCATGCCCAAATAGATATTAAAGACATCTCCTTATGAGATGGTGTATGAAAAGGAGGCATTGCTGCCTATTGCCATGAAAATTCCTGCCCTGTAGTTACTTAAATCTCTGGAGATTGAACAAAATAGAGCAATGGAGGTAAGGTTTTCCAAGCTACTCGAGGTTCAAGAGAAGAGAGAGCACACCTTTGAGGTGATGAATAGCCACCAGTAGGTGGTAAAGAAATGGTTTGATAAAAAGGTATCATATCAAGAGTTACAACATGGAGACTTGGTGCTCAAGTTCAACGATCGTGGAGAAAAGCCTAGTCAGCACGAAAAATTTGACAGTCTCTGGGAAGGGCCTTTCAAAATTGTCCAATGTAAGTAGCTCAACTCCTTTGAGTTGGAAGACATGGAAGGTAATGCCTTAAGTATTCCAGTAAATGGAATACATCTTAAGAAATTCAACTAATTCTGCCTATGTGATGGTTGTGTAAATTTGTAAATATTGTAATTATTTTTCCTTGCTTTTAAGTTTTGGGTCTTCTCAGTTCTTTATGAAATAACAACAATAAGTGTAAGAAATTGATAAAACATTGTAAATGAGCCAAGATTTGTGAAAAATATGTATTATATATTTTGGCTGGAAAATTTACATTATATAAGATAGAGGTCATTGGCCTTGTATCAAGATATACATCTATCCGCTATGAAGTGGAGGCTGGAAAAAGAGAAAAAACAAAATTGGGGACCATTTTCATTCTCAAATTATTAAGCATGGGATGGACCAGCAATTGCAGCAACCGACGACGCGAGATCAAGGAACACCATTCTTTCAAAATCCTAATACCACTGGAGGTTTCAGAATGGTTCTATGTAATGCACCCACATGAGGAAGTAGTAGCCAGCACACACCTTGGCGCAAAGCTCCTCATGAGTCTCCAAATAAAAACCAAAGAGGAAGGGCCTAGTTGGCATGGGTCCTCCATGCAACTACAATAGATGAAGGTTGCAAAATGAGGGAACCCCATGATCAAATTGAGTGGCACATAGTACTTGCTCTAGCCCTCCGAGGTAGTGCCACGAGAACACTCTCTTCATCAGCTTCAAGACCTTGCGCTTGGAGACGCTAATATCTAGCAGCGAGGTGACGAAGTGGGAGCAGATGCTGGTGTTGAACCAGTGTTGCTCCTCACACTCTACGTAATCCTTGCCAAGAACCCACTTAATTGCCTTCACATATTGCAGGTTTTTCACACCTGTCATGCACTTTAAGCGCTTGCACCTAATTTTTGCTAAGAAGCCAACTTGAGTCTTTTTGCAGACTAACCTTATTGGTGTTTCCATGCTGCTTACTATCCTAGCTCAGAATTATGATTTTCAATGTTGCTAATGGCCCTATTTATAGACTGGTCGAGGTTCACCTGATGAGGCAAACCATAATTATGATAGAGGTAAAGTGTGTTGCCAAGCCTCGATTTTCAATACTACGACGTGTGAAGTGAAGGGAATAATTAGGTATAGTTGCAACTTTCTTTGTTCAAATTTCCCAATTGAATGAAGATTGGCCAGGTGTTAGCACAAGGAGCCGCCATCGCATCCAAATCAAGGAAAATCTTAAAGATAGGCTGTTGGGCGATGTGCCCAAGTATGTTCAAGAAAAACAGTAAATGCACAAAGCTTGTGAAAAGTTTTTGCAAGGTTGTCTTGGTTCGTTGTTCAAGATAAATCAGACACCACCTCATGCAAAATTATGTCTCTTAAATGCAAAGATCAATTTGGAAAGATGGTGATCTTTTCGCACACATGAAAGGCTAATGACACATATAGCAACTAAATGTGAAAGGCTAGCACATACACCTCACTTGACCATTTTTCACGAAGATAAAAAAATAGGTTGAGCATGCAAAGCTCATTTATTGCAAGAGTTATCAAAAGATAAGCAACTAAGCTATTCGCAAGAGAGAAATATTTTTTAGAAGCTAAGCCGTTTGTGAAAGTTTGTGAAATTTTACGAAAGCTTCTTAGGAATACAGAAAAAATGGCTGAGATTGCAAAGAATGCAACACAGGTCTTGGCCCCAGTGAGTATAGATGAGCAAATGAAGAGGACACCCTACATACAAATCTATGACTAGGAGTCTTACGCTACCCCAGACATACCAACAAATTCATGCTAGCCCTTTACCAGTCAGGTGGACCAGAGAATACTAAACACAATTCCTCAAAGAAACTAGGATGTGGTTGCAGAGGATTGGGATAATGCCTTTGATCCTGAGCTATCTCAGAATCCTAAGAGCCTTTGGGAAGCTGCATGCAAAAAAATAAAAAAATTATCGGACCCTATCTGAAAGCATCTATGGTATTGTGGGCTTCCCCAGTATATGGTTCCCCTGGTGCATTATTGCCCAGAAACTATAGTAGCTTGCGTGATAGGCTTCGACCCGAATAGCGGAGTATTAAGTGACACTAATTTCAAGGTAATCATGAGCCCTGAAGCCATTTATGATATGTTATGCATCCTGCTTCCCTTGACATTGGATGTTGATATTTTTGACAAATAGAGGATGCATGATAAGTGGGGAGGGCTCAGATTGGTGCCACAGTATTACCACACTAAAACTGCTCAATCAACAAATGTCTCAACACCACCCAAATTCCCATTTGGTCTGGGTGCTTTGAAAGGTGTGTCTTCTTCTATCTATTCTATGCTGGCGTTGGTATGTGGTCTAGACACATAGAAGTAGGTTTTCTAATTTCAAATGTGTCTCAGTTTCATGTTGAGGAAGAACAACGTGGCTTCACTTTGCGAGAGTTATTAGTGATGGAATTTGGCAGCAGCTGCAAGACTTCCAGGTCGGTTCTAGGTTCAGGTATCTCTCTTTCCTAGCCTACTTAATATTACACCAGAATCCAAATTATTTTTTTACATTTATGTCTCTGGCTATTTTTGACGAAAGCGGCCTAAGGAAGCCAATCTCGACATGGACTCCTATCATGTCAAAAAAAATTGATTATTATGCATTTTCGGATTTATTCCTAGCGCCAACTTTGCGGGCTTTGGATAGAGCTGGGATCGACATGTTCGCACACCTATCGCCAAGAAAATAATCCTAGTTGGGAAAGCTTGTTCCACCCTACGATTGGTTCTTTGGCATTGACTTCACCATGCTCCACATGCAAGGATGCACTTGGGAACCTTTCTGGCTCCCATGCTTTCTTTCAGACAGAGTGCTGGCCCTGGAAGCAATGAGGCAGATATGTAATATTGACAATGACTACTGGGGGGAAAGAATTTAACCTCCTATTTGCTATTACTGGTTATGTTTGGTTCTGTGTCACTGATCAAGAAAAGGACTTTGAAGATTGACACTTTAGAGATTCTATTTTCAAATTTGGGTCATCTCAGGTTGGTGTTGATAAATGACACCTAACAATACAATCCTAAAAATAATTTGTTGGAGATTGGCATAAGAATCCCACATCAACCTCGACCTTTCTAGGACCCCCAAAGAAATGTTGATGAGGGGAATTTAAGGAAGTATGTAGGCCTTGAATATCTTCCTACTGAGGACATGTGACGGTGTGATTGAACTTCTACTACATAGTTGGGAAGGCCAATCCAAATAAGAAGATCAATCAGGCCCTGTGCACCTAGTTGCAAAAGCTTGAATGGTGTCCTAAAAAGATTTGAAACTTCTAGATTTATTGAAAGGAGACTAAGAAAACCACCAAGCTTTGTGAGGAGGTGGCCCTTGATGAAAAATTTGATGATATTTGGGAGAATGCCCACCTAGATACAAAAAAGTCTTCAAACCGTTCAACATCGAAGCAACAATATAGGGGAGGGGAGAATCCAGCGGAGCCCAGAGAAGAGGTAACTCATAATTCCTCCACTATTGAGGAGAATCCAATGCATAAAGAAGATGCCAGTAAATGACCCGCACAACAGGAGAATTCATTAAACGTGAAAGCGTCGGAGTCATCCGGATCCTCTAAATCTACAAGGAAGCAGGTAAGGACTACCAGTAGTAAAAGGTGGGTCATTTTAGACCTTAAGGATTATTTAGATGGATAGTGAACATAGACAAGAGGATCCGATGGACAGGAAGAGCAACAGCTGGAGGAAGCGGTTGTATCGTCTGCAGCTCCTCATGAGCCTCAGGTATCATTTCCTCCCTCTTCTCTCCCTACTATGTCTCTAGTCTCTTCCTTGACTGCCCTGGCTTTTTCATCTGCACCAGTTTTCTTGGTCATTGGATATCCCAAGCAGTCGAGTCTTACCCCTCCTAGTTTCCCACTTTCATCCTCCACTTTCCATCCCTTACCTAGAACACAATTTGGTATAAGTCTTGGGCTCATGAGCCAACAATTCTTATCCCTGAGGCCTAGCCCTTCGATTGGCACCTCCCCAACATTTCTTTATACCTCACTATCATCACCTCCGAGTGGCCAATTCATTCCACCATTCTCCTCGGCCATTATAACAAGGCCCAACAAAACCACCGATGCGTTGAGCATGCTATCTTTCACGATTACGGTTCCTCGAGAGTTTCCTTTTGCTGGTGGCCTGGGTATCCCTTTCCAAGAATATTTCTCATAGGTGGAAGCAAACAAAAGCCCCTGAGCTAGCCGAATGCAAAAGAGAAGACACAAGGATGCAGACAAGTAGGCAAGGACTCTCTTGCAAACTGTGTTCAATGAGAGCTGGAATTCATTATTATTTGGAAAAATCACTCCTAACATGATTAAACCGGTAGGAGAAATGCTATCGAGTGATTACTCTTTCAAGGCTATTGGGCTAGATCTATAGCAGGCCCGTCTGTGAGACAAGGTTGAGCTAATTGAGGAAACTCAAAATATTGTAACTGTAATGATGATTAAATTCCTGCAAGATCAAATTAAATGATTAGTTGTACCTACAAGTTAATAACATCATACAATAAAATACAAAGGAGAAAAAATGCAAATGGAAGAACATTGGAAAGGTCTCACCCATTTACTACTCCATGGCTTACTTCTATTGCACCTCCTCAAGCTTGTTGTAATAATAATGCTCTAAGATTTGTGAGCAAATTGTATGTGTCTAGCCCTAGCAATGCCTTTGAAGGATTTCAAAAAATAAACTAATGTGCAACTAGCAATTCAATCCTAGCATGAAAATAGTAATAATAAAAGCCTAAGATGTGAGAATTCCTATAATAAAAATAGATTAAGCAAATGATTCATAGATCCGAAAATGAGATCAAGATTGTCATTTTATAGAAAATGCAATCTTGAACGGACGGACAAGATGAAAGATTTGAAGAATGCCCTAGAATCAAAGGTCAAGATTCAATAAGGAAACTCTCAATTAGGGTTAGGGAAAAATACCCATATGTGTGAATGAGATTTAATTAAATGAATTAAATCAAGACTAAATGTGACAGTTGAGATGAAATTAGTAAAAAATCAGAAGACAAGAGGATGGGATTTTAGAAAATCAGTAATTTTTGAAATTACTTGATTTGTAGAAGAATAATTCTATTTTGAATTAAATTAATTCAAAATATGGATTTTGTGAGATAATAAGCAATTGATTTTTGAAATTAATTACTAAATGAAGAATCAATTAAGTATGTGAGATATTTTTAAATGATTTGTTTTATTTAAAAATATAGAAGTGTCACATACAATAATTAAATAATTACAAATAATAATTTAATTTAGAAGAAGTGGTTAATTAATTAAATAAATTAGCAAATCTATTTAATTAAGAGGATTTAGGAATTATTGACACATTAAATAAATATATTTATTAATAATCAGGAGGACATTTATGATAAGGATTAATTAGATAAATAAGATTTTATTTAATTGCAAGAAGACTTTGATAATTAGTGACATATTAGATAAATAAATAAGATTTATTTATTTAATAATCATGAAGAGTGAGAGATTATGAATTATTTAAATAATTATAAATTATTTAATTAATAGTTGAGTGTGGGTTAGAAACATAATTAAAATGTTATAATCATGTCATGACGAAAGGTGGTAAAATAGTGCTTGTAGGTCTTAGTCATTTTTATGTGTCTACATTTGCCCCTCTTTGTCATAATGCAACCTATCGCATTGTGGCAAAGAAAACAAGTCCAAAATATGCCCCAGTGAAGGTATGGAGTGCCTATGCCCCCTCGGGAAAATTTTTGAATTTCGACCCGGGGTTAGAAATATTTGGAAAATATCCGACTAGCTCAATTATTGACCAGATAAGCAATGGTGCGAATGATTTCAAAAATGAAGGACGTTAAGCAAGCCAAAAAGTTGGTCAAAGGTGGTCAAATGAGCCTCCAGTATAACCTACCAGGTCAAAACCCTAATTTTTTAGCCTATAAATAGGTTGAGAAGCTCAAACCAAATTTCATTTGCTCATTTATCATATAGAAAATTCAGAAACCAGAGCTCTAAGAGATAATGGTGATTCCGATGACTACACACCATGGATATCATGTACGCAACTTCTAACGACCCGAGGGCGCAGAGGCACCGGTAAGTACCCTATCCAACTTGTCAAATTTCAAATTTTATGCAATTATTAGGGTTTAATGGGGGGAAAACAAATGTGGTGCGATGCAAATGTTGTCATGTAAGCTGCAAACGCATTCGCGTTTGCTGCATTTGATTGCATCACGATGCAAGTGCGATGGGTAGGCTAGTTTTTTGTGTGATTGCGCAATCGTCAAGTTAAATGACACAATCGCCAGGTTGCAACACATTCAAAGTTTTTGCAACGCATTTTCCATTTTGCAATGCAATTGACAAGTCGAACGACACATTCATTGTGAGATCACGCAATTGCTTTCTATAATGACGCATTCGTTGTTCGATTGCGCATTTTCTATCTGTAGTTCACGCATTCGTTGTAAGATCACGTGTTTGTGGGTTAGAACGACGCATTTGACATATTGCAATGCATTTTCCATGTGTAGAGTTACAATTGATTGGTTGGAACGCATTTGTGGTCAACATGATGCAATTGCAGTTGACCAAAGTTGAATTTTGTTGACCTTGTGTCAAGATTAACTTTTATGTACCCTTGACTTACCAGTAGTAGTAAAATTTCCATAATGTTGCTCAATATGTGCTAATCCTTGGCCTTTCTTTGTGCAGAGTTGGCTTGTGCCCATTTATACACAAGAGTTTCGACCAGCTACCTATGCTTTGAGAGATTGCCTTAGTGATAGACAAAGACAACAATTGATGGCCCTAGGACTATACCATGTTACTTACATGCCCGTTATTCGGGCAAACAAAGGTTTGCTGACAATCTTCTGTGAGAGGTGGCATTCTGAGACCTGCTCATTCCACCTGCTACTACAGAGGTGATAGTGACTTTGGAGGACGTGTACCATATTCTCTGGATTTTGATTAGTGGAGCGAGGGTGGTCTATGATCCACACTGAGGATGACAGGCCCTGTCAAAGATGTATAAGGGTGTCGATGGTGCACAATTGGCCATGAACGGTTATGAAATCAGCTGGGACATTGTAGCCAACCAATTTCCTAGGTTCGATGCCATGCTCATGACCTTGATCGCCGGATTACTGATCCTAGATTGTCGTGGTCATGGATTTCCTATTGGATGGGGGGATGTTCTTGTTCATATGCAAGGACATAGAACTGGTTTCACTTGGGGGCCATGCTTGTTGGCCATGTTGTACCACTAGTTACACAAGGTTGTCTATCACTAGGGGCATAGTATCAACTGTGACACTAGCCTCTTGATGATCTGGGTATGGGAGCGTATTCCCATTTTTTGACCACCGGTGCAGATTCAACAGCTCGGTGATGGGATGCCTTATGTTTACTTATATGTGGGATCAGTGAGTCAGACTCATGTAGGAGATATCGGGTATTGTCGTCATCGGATTGATATGATGATCAACTTTGTCTGGAGACCCTACAGAGATTGTGTGCAGTGGTCAAAGGAGGATGGCCACTTATCTTTTTGTAGATAGTTCAGGTATCTGATTGGCCACATGGTATAGACTCAACAGATTATCAAGATGTACTTGCCCCAGCAAGTATTACAATAGTTTGGGGAGTAGTAGATTGTGCCAGTAGGCATGACAGAGTATGCTTGGTCTTCCAAGGAGACCATGTGGGGGCCGCCCATATCAGTTATAGAAGCAGAGCAACAGGTTGACAACTTTGTGGCAGTTCAGTGGGTATGGAGAGGGGGTCCAAAAGATCCAGGGACATCTACTGAGTTTGACACCTAGTGGCAGGTTCACAGACCCATCCCTTTGATAGATTCAGGTGGTCCACCACCGATAGATTGCAGATTAGTCATTCCATGGATTCTGAGGAGAGGTCAGAGTGGCAGAGATGGAAAAGGTGCCAGGGGTAGAGATGGAGGCAGGGCAGGAGGAGGCTGAGATGAGGGAGATAGAGGAGGTGGGGAAGGTGGAGGAGGTGGAGGAGACGATGGAGGTGGAGGAGATGGAGGAGGTGGGGGTGATGGCAGGCGTGCCAGGAGGAGGAGAGATGATCGAGGGCAGAGGCAACCCAGGAGAGTTAGGCAGAGAGTGGGTGGTGTACCATTGCCACCCATTTGGGAGGAGGGGGAGGAGAGAGAGCCAGAGGTGAGGGTTGCAGAGGCTAGAGGTGGTGAGGAGGAGGTGGAGGTGGTGGTAGAGGAGAGAGTAGAGGTGGATCCACTAGTTGGGGGACACCCTCTTGACATAGATGTGGAGGAGGTCCAGGCCGAGGGGGAGAGAGATGAGGCAGATCAGCAACTGCGGGAGTGCATGATTTTTGGAGACGGTGAGGGTGACAGGTCACCCATTTTGCCTGCTGATGCCACTATTGATCAGCAGATTGTGGACCTATAGAGCAGACTTGATGCAACCTTGTCTCAGAACAAGGCCTTAGCAGCGAAGCTAGAGGTCACCCGGGTGGAGGGAGATTAGGCTATTGTCCGATGGCAGGAGTCAGATCGATGGGTGATCGAGTTTGCAGAGTTGTACTCTTGACCGATAGGGGATATGGCTCGAGAGTTAGCCAGGATGACAGAGAGCAGGGGCCGATATAGGGTGTTATATGAGCAGGCTGTTCCACCAGATAAATGGGACCTAGGGTTGTCCTGATCCTATAGTAGGATAGGTAGTGGCACCCGGACACACAACAACAGGTCTCATAGCAGTAGTTACACTAGTGCTAGGGGGTCTACTGCATTAGGGAAATCATCAGGTCACAGGTATCATAGCTCCCACATGCATTCGTTAGGTCATAGTCACCGATTAGAGCATGGGTATAGATCAGTGTCATCAAGACACTAGGTAGAGCAAAGCCAACCTCTTGTTACCGAGGCCTCTAGATCATAGAGTCAGACGTAGGACACCGCTCCCATTCAGGTCACATTTCACGTGGTTGGTAAGACACAACCACTGCGCAGTTCACCTCCATGAGACAGAGGAGGGCCATCTTAGGACTTATTTGTAGACATTTGTATTATGATATTCAAGCCTGCGAGCTCTATTTTTGGTATATCATATGACTTTATCCTATGACATGAAATTTTGAGATTATATATATATGCGATGTAGTTTTGATGTGGCCTATATGGTGCTATGCATTATTGTATTCTAATGTTTATGAGATGTTGATGTGATGCTTTTATGATGCTATGAGGTGTATTTATGCTTATGTTTATGAATGCATTTATGGACGTGGTTATGTATGCATTGTGTAATGTGATGATGATGTGATTCCTATATGTTAATGCAAATTTTTATTTATGATGCTTATATGTTGATGCAAATGATGGTTCTATGAATGGATGTAAATGATAGCATTTATGCAATGTGAATATGAAGTGCTCATGCCCGTATGTATGCAACTTTGTTTTTGTATGTCACAGGATATCGTCAGAGAACTAGAGAAGAGAAGATGAAATATGGATGTTAGTGCAAAGAAAGACATGCATGTTAGTGTGGAAAGGAAATCCTTCAAAGCTTTGCTATAGTGCTATCCTAGTTGCTCTTTAATCATCATTGGGTGAAAATATCATGATGGTCAACAAACACTATGATCTGACATAGATCAATAGTGTGCAAGGTCAAACCATCACATAGATCAACAGTCAAAGACAGAAGGATGATCATGACTCATGTAAGGAACACTATTGCCCCTAGTCACTTTGTCATGACCAACCGCCATTAAAACCAAACCAATCATGAGACGTCATTGCTTCTCTAAATCCTGCTGATAGGACATCCTTGAGAAACTAGCCACATGATAATAAAAGAAACAGATAGTAAAAAAATAAAATCATCGTACTATGTCGTTGCTTCTCTAAATCCTGAAGTCAGGACATCCCGAAGAAAATAATAGTAGAGTGACAAGCAGACAAGGATAGTCATCATGATATGTCATGGTTCCTGAGACATAAGGAACTAATATCATGATAATTATCAAAAGACAAAAAAAGTTTGCCAAGTGTTTTTAATGTCAGGTTTTTGATTTGATGATGAGCGATATCAAATTCAGGAAGGACACATCCTGAATGATGTTGATATCTAGGAGATCGATTCTCGGACTTAGGAGAATCCATCAAAATTTGTAGATGATGATGATGATGTTTAGGAAGGACACATCCAAAAGCATAAAGAAGTGACAAAAGTTGTCTTTCAAAAGGACATATCTGAAGCAAAACCCAAATTTTTGCCATGATAAATTGTCTTGATAGGATTTTGACTACATGTCATTGCTGACATGCTGAATTGACCGAAAGTGTTTTGACGAAATAGATTTCCGATAGACTGATAGTTCAAGATTGACATAAGATTCGATTGATTTTAAGATAGTTTTACGTGTGTGAAAGTGTAGTGTCAAGAACCCTAATGGACTGACCTAGTGTAGCCTTGGGGGTCCATCGATTGATGGCCTTGCCTACATCATGCACTCAGAGACCTCGTAGTTCGATATGACCAATGACATTCTCCAAAGGACAAAAGTTTGAATCATGATTTATTTTGCGACAAACCTAGAAGGATTGATCTAATGTCTTGGGGATTCAAAGATGAATCTTGCCTACATAGCAAAAGCGCAGAGATAACGTAGTTCGAACTAGGATGAAGATTGATTGACGCAATCAATTGAATTGATCCATTTGACTCTGTTGTTGGATTTTGACATTGATTTGGATGTTTTTGTGTTTTCTCAAGACATTTTGAAATTTTTTAGACCTTTTTTTTTTAGGACTTTTTCACTTTTTAGGATTTTTTCAAAACTTTTTCAGATTTTTATGATTTTCTTAGAACTTTTTAAGAATGCAGCATCATGTACGGTACCCACTATAGTTGCATGATAAAGGTCTTGCCCCCAGAAAGAGCGAGGATTATCTGAGTCCAAGGATATGGAGATAAGCAGACAAAAGGAAAGGATATGCAAGGGATGATGTCAACCAAATGTTAACCATGGTCAGAATTGACAGGACTTAGGATGAATGTTGTGAATGTGTCAGGCCTTTGTGATTATGACAAATGGATAAAGGTTGATTTGAGTGATAGTAGATGGCGAAGCAATGATCGACTACACATGGCGCCTATTTGCGAGGTTTTAACCATGCTACTTATCCAAAGCGCCTGTTTGCAAGGTTTTCACTATTGGATGAATTCATTTCTTTTTACTATTTTTGCCATTTTTTGATTTTTTTGGTGTCACCAAGACGCCTATTTGCCAGGTTTTCATCAAGGGATGATTTTTTCTGATTTTCAATTTTTTTGTATTATGCAGTTTTTTAGCCAAGCTCTTTGATGCTATGTGTAGAAATTTCTCAGATGTAAGCTATTGATGGGCTCTGTTAGCTGTTCTCCATTAGGTGTGGCCAACTAATAAGCTCTGGAACCAAATGCGGTAGTAATGATATAAGGACCAAGCCAATTAGCCTCAAACTTACCAGGCTTTTCATAGTCTGCTTGATTTTTGGGATTCTACATGAGAACCAAGTCACCAATTTCAAACTTTCTCACCATGATTCTTTTATTATAACTTTGGCAGAGATGATTTTGATATGCCTGTAAATGATTTAAGGCATTTTTTCATCTTTCTTGTAGCATTTCTAGCTCATGGAGATGAGTATGTTTGTACTCTTCATCATTGATCATTCCTTTCAAAGAGACTCAGAGAGAAGGAATTTCGACCTCAATGGGTAATATGGCCTCAGATCCGTAGACCAAGGAAAATGGAGTGGCTCCAGTGGGGGTACGAATGCTAGTACGATAGGCCCATAAAGCAGGATTAAGTTGTAGGTGCCAATCTTGGCCAGCGCCATTGACAGTATTCTTCAGAATGCAAAGAATTATTTTGTTGGATGCCTCAGCTTGGCTGTTACCTTGTGGGTAATATGGGGTGGAAAAATGGTGTTGGATGTGGAATCGCTCACAGAGTTCATGAATGCCCTGATTTTTGAATGGACTATCATTGTTTGTGATGATGGATTTTGGGACATGATATCAGCAAATGATGTAATTTACGATGAACTTGGATATTTGCTTACTGGTGATGTAGGTGAGAGAGACAGCTTCAATCCACTTAGTGAAATACTCAGTGGCGGTTATTATGAATTTATGGCCATTTGAAGAGGATGGATGGATCTTACCCACAAGGTCAAGTCCCCATTGTGCGAAAGGCCATGGAGAAGTGATAGGTCTCAATTCCTATGCAGGTGCATGAATTAGATCACTATGCACTTGGCATTTCTGACATGTTCTGACAAACTAAAGAGCATCTTTTTCCAATGTCGACCAGTAGTACCCAAGTTTGGTGACTTTCCTAGCTAAGGTTGGACCACTCGAATGAGATCCACATATACCCTCATGTACTTCACGTAATGTTGTTTTAGCTTCATTAGTTTCAAGACATCAAAGAAGGGTGTTGTCAAAGCCACGACAGTATAAGGTGTCACTGACGATGGTATGTCTAGCCGCTTTTTGGATAAAGGATTTTCTTTGGTTGTTGGATAGGTTGGGTGGGAGGGTTTGGGATTTAAGATAGTCATATATGTCCTGGTACCAAGGTGAACTAAGACCAACAATCTCACACACCATTTCTGACTCGGGAATATCGTATGTAGGCATTAGCAGTTGTTCCAATAAGAATTCAAAGTGTCACACATGCTTAGGGATGTCGAGGAGAGATCAAATGGTAGCCATTGCATTGATTGCTTTATTCTGTGTCCTTGGGATTTGTTCAAATGCCATCATTTTGAAATACATCAGGACACTATCCACCATTCATTTGTAGGGAAGCAACTTCTCATCTTTTGTGTCATAGTCATCATTCACTTGATTGATGACCAATTGAGAATCCTCGAATATGAGCAATGTCTAAATTTTCCATTTAATTGCTATCTTGAGACCTGTGACCAATGCCTCATATTTTGCAATATTATTTGTACAAGGGAAGGCAATCCGAAATGATTTAGGAATTGAATCCCCTTGTGGTGTGATAAATAAGATGCCAGCTGCTGAGCCGTGACTAGTGTGGGACCCATCAAAGTATAGTTTCCATGGTAGAGCTGGTTGTGTGTCAAAAATAGACTCATCCGGAAAATCCGTTATCAGCGGATGAGTAGGCTGGATTGGTGCATCCGCCAGTTGATGTGCTATTACTTGACCTTTTATTGCTTTGCACTCCACATATTGTATGTCATACTTGCTTAATATCATGACTCATTTTGCCAAACAACCTGTCAATGCTGCTCGACTCAGAAGATATTTTAATGGGTCAATCTTTGCTACTAAATGTGTTTGATGGATTAGCATATAGTGTCTTAGTTTTTGTGCCGCAAAGACAACTGCCAGGCATGCCCATTCAATGGTTGTGTAGTTGAGCTCATATGCAATTAGTGTGTGGCTAATGTAGTATATGGCTCTTTCTTTTTCTTCATGGTCATTTTGCCCCAATAATGCCCTCAATGCATTTGTCATTGCATAGACATACAAGATTTATTAGTTTGTCCTCAATAGGCGACATCAACACTGGTGGTGTCAGTAGATATTATTTTATTTGGTCAAAGGATATGTTGCATTTATATGTCCATACAAAAGGAATGCTTTTGCGTAGTAGATATTGGAATGGTTGACACTTGTCTACCAACTGTGTAATGAAATGGTGAATAGATTATAATCTGCCCGGAAGTATGCACAACTCACTGATTCCCTTTGGTGGAGGTATGTCTAGAATTGCTTTTACCTTTACTGGGTCAACCTCAATGCCTCGTCTTGAAACTATGTATCCTAGCAACTTGCGTGATTCCAAAAACACATTTCTTTGGGTTCAATCTAACCTTGTAATCCTCAAGCCATCTAAAAATTTTATCCAAGACTTTGAGATGTTCCTTCCTTGTCAAGGATTTTGCTAATAGGTCATCTACATAATCTTCCATTAGGATATGCATCATTTCATGGAAAATTGTTGTCATAGCCCTTTGGTACGTAGCGCCTGCATTCTTTAAGCCAAAAGGCATGATGTTCCAATAGTATGTTCCCCAAGGGCAAGTGAATGTTGTTTAATGTTGATCCTCTATTGCAATTCGGATTTGGTTATAGCCTAAAAAACCATCTATGATAGATAGCATCTCATATCCTGTCGTGAGGTCAACAATCATGTCTATGTTTGGTAGGGGGAAGTCATCCTTTGGGAAAGCTTTGTTTAAATCTCTGAAATCCGTGCAAATACGGATTTGTCCATTCGGCTTGGTAACAAGGACAAATTTGGATATCCAATTAGCATAGTCTATTGACCTTATGAACTCAACATCTAGTAACTTTTTTAATTCAACTTTGACAAGTAGTGCAATCTATGGATGCATCTTGCGCAACTTTTGTTTTACTAGCTTGATTCCTGGAATTAGAGGAAGATGATGTAAAACCAATGTTGGATCAAGGCCCAACATGTCAGCATATGACCATGCGAAGTTAAATTTCCTGTCTGTGAAGAATTGTTTGAATTCAGGTTTTTCTTCGTCTGACAATGATGCGGCCAAGAGAATAATTTTGGGATTCTCTGGTGTGGCTATGTTAACTTCCACTATGTCTTCAATGAGCATAGCTGAATTTTCCTATGTCATAGGAAGAAATTCCAATCCTACATCCTTAGGCACCTCAGAGAGGTTTTCACCTTCGGATACGTCCTTTGTTTTTACTATTTTATTGCCAAAAGGTGCCTTGCGGTTTTCACCTAAAGGCATTTATTTTTATTTTTTATTCTTTGTATTTTTGTGACTGGAGGATTGCACAGTCTCCCCGAAGTAAGCTGCACAATTGAGATCAATGGAGAACCCTATTTTGTGATCCTCCCATGGAATACCTTCTCTTAGTCCCATGAATTCTACAATTGCCTCATCATTTTGAAATATGTTCATCACCGATGAGTCTTGTTGGTTCTAGTCGATTAGTTGTGGATAAACAAGAGGGATCTCATCATCAGTGTTGGTGAAGGGTGGGGAGGATGGAAAAAGTGTGAAAATTGATGCCTCGAGTGTAAAGGAAAAGTTGTCAATTTCCACTTCCATGTCTGATGTAATGGATGGTCCATTCTCCGAGTCAGATGAATCGAATTCAAAGTCATAATATGGGATAAAATTATCAACATCATGACTACTAGTTGGCGTTTCAGAAGTATGGATAGTGGGCTCGGATAAATTAGGCTCATAGGTGGGTTTAGGAATGGGGGGGGATGATTCAGGTATTGCCGACGATACCTTATGTTCCTCTGAATTCCAAGGAATGCGTACCCATTCCTTATTTTTAGAATGTCGATCAATAGGGTCTATGTTATATTCTTGGTAGAATCGTTCTTCAAAGGAAAGTTGGCCAAGTTCCAAGAATAGTTCATCAATGTCATAGTCACTGACTGTTTTGTCAGATCCCCACTCCCATTCATTTGAGTCTATTTCAGTAAGGGATTCTTCATATGTCTCAACACCTTCTGTAGCCATTACAACTTTACTTGAAAGTTCAAGGGTACATTGATTGTCAGTTCTGACTTGGTCAAACCCTAGCCTTATGTATCTTGGTCTTGCCATCATGATAATAGGTTCCCATCTTCCATTTCTGTTCTTTCCAAGGCCGCTTGTACCATCGAAACCTTGGGCTTTGCATATATCATATCCTTTACCATAGAGATGTAATGGTAGTGGAGATAACTCTATTGGGTCTTTGTAGATCCAGTTATGCATGTCAATAATGACCTCATTACCCATATCACCCCACCGTGTAAAAACACTTTTTGGTGGAACCTTGAAAGTTATTTTGGGCTCTACTACAAAACATGGTCTACCATAGACCTTAGGTGGCTTTGATATTGTCATTATATAGTAAGCCGTATTTAATTTGAACTCTCCACAACTAAGGTCCTGGATCTGAAAGTCTTTACTTGGGATGGAGGTCGTTGGAGATGGTGTGGTAGAAGGTGATGGAATGGATGATTTCGTGAGTGTCGATGGGTCAATATATTTGGATGAGGTGGAAGATGAGGCCTCCCGATTGATGGGTACCTGGTGCTCAGTAGTGGCTCACAAGTTGGTGCAGTATTGGAATGGATCCGGATCTCCTGGGATAGTGATCTGAGTTCCATCAAATGGGAATTTGAGGCATTGGTGGTATGTGGATGGAATGGCCTTTAGAGCATGAATCCATGGATGACCAAGTAAGATATTATAGTGTATGTCATGATCCAGGACCTGGCATGTTGTGTCTATGATGACGGGTTGTACCTGGAATGGAATGGTAATGAAGCCTTTAGAAGCGTGTTCTTCATCATCGTATGCCTTGATGACAATGCTCTTGCTAGCATCTACACATGCATTAGAAAAACCAAGAGCTTTGACCAATTTGAGAGAGAAGATGTTCAATCCTGCTCTGCCATCTACTAGGACTCATCTAACCTTATGCTTATGGACAAAAACCTCAATGTGAAGGGCATCATTATGCGATGGTTTGGTGAGGAATAGTCACTGTCTAAAAAGGTGATGTGGTGAGGTGAATTTAGGTATCCCGCCATCGTCTCAAAGTGGTTGAAATCGATGTGTAGGTGAAATACGGAGCAGTTCGAGAATGGATATTTGAGTAGGTGTTTTATTTAACTACTCGATAATGTTGAACTCCGGTTTTGGGTTGGACTGTCTGGCGGATGGACCAGGTATGGTGACTTTTGGTTGATGGGAAAAAGGACCTGGGATAGTGACCTTGCCTTTACGCGTAGTCACATTGCATTCCAGGGCCTTTTTAATGGTAATGGTATTAACACATTCATCTTCATCAACAGCGTAAAGATTGTTGATAATAGTACCATAGGGATAACTGTATGCATGATAGGTAGTATTATAGGCCTGATGAATGTGGTTTGCTTGATTGTTAGTATTCTTATGCCAAATGAGGAAGCTTTACCATGATCTTGTAGTGGGTTTTTGTGTATGGTATGATCCACATTATACGTAAATGATTGACCACCCAATTCAATGGTGTGGTTCTCTATGAGGTCTTGCACCAGATTTCACAATTGATGACAAGAGGAAGTTTTGTGCCCTTTGGCATGATGGTAATCACAAAATGAACTGCCATCCCACCATGATGGCTTGAATTGACTTGGGTCATATGGCTTTGGCTCTTCCAACTGTATGATGCCATTTTGAAGAATTTTCTTTAAGAAAATTTAAATTGGTTCACCCAAAGGGGTGTACGTGCATTTTTAGAATTGTTGGGGTTGATGCAACTGCCTTTGATTCATTTGTGCATGATTGCTTTAGATAGCATTAGCAGTTGGTGTTGGTGTAGCTACAGGTGCGTTTTGATTTTGCACTCCTTTGATTGTGAGTACATGACCTATTGCATTGACGATTTTTGCATCAACTACACCATTGCTTGTGATATGCTTGTTCTTAACCCAGTATTTGTTTTTGTCATTTGAGGTACTCGGGTTATTATTTGTGGTGGTGTTGATTGTTTTTCCACCATACGTTAACTCACCCTTGGTGATCAAGGCTTTCTCGAGTTGAACACCCTTTTCCACAAGGTCAACAAAGGTGGTGCAACAATGGAATTGTAAGTCATACCTTAGGGGTCCTAGGAGAGTTTGAACAAACATGGTAACTTTCTCCTTTTTAGGCATTTCAATCAGACATCTGCTTGCTAAGGTTCTCCATCTTTGGAAGAATGGAATGAAAGTCTCTCCTACATCCTCTTGGGTAAGTTTGCATAAGGAGGCGATGTTGATGTCTGTGTCAATGTTGTAAGCATAGTTTTCGACAAACTTGTTTGCCAATTCATCCCATGTTTTTATTCCCTTAGGCAAAAGCAAGAACCATTCTAGTGCATGACCCACAAGACTTCTAGAAAAGAGTCTCATGAGATGAGTTTGCTCATATGCAATGTCGATGCAACTAGTGGTGAATTCTCATATGTGTTCAATGGGGTTTGTTTTGCCTTTGTACTTGGGAAAATGAGGGACCACATATCCATGAGGAAATGGTGGCATATACAAGGTTGTGTCAAACGGATATGGACACAAGTCATGTGACATGTATGACTTTTTGTTGGATTGTTGCAAGGTCTCCACTTGTGTTTGAAGAGCAACGAGTTGGAGTGTGAGTGCTTCCACCATGGGATGGTTGGTAGCATCACCTATGTTGTTGATAGGGGTGAGTGCAACTATTGTGATGAGATGTGTTGATTTGGAATGGGTTGTCAGTGAGCAAAATGAGTGTATTGATTAGGCGGTTGTTGGAAATGAGTATTTTGATGAGGGATGTGCTGTTGTGTATGGATTTGAGAGGCATAAGTGGGGATATGATATCCTGCCATGTTGGATTGAATTTGAGGGCCTTGTTGGTTTTGATTTTGTTGATGTCCAAATGGAGTAAAGGATTGAGGGCCTTGTTGATTTTGAGCTTTTTGATGCCCGAATGGAGTGAAGGATTGAGCGCCTTGATTGCCTTGCCCAAATAAAAGATTGTGACCTTTAAGAATGTTTATGTTTTGGGTCACAGGAATGTGGTTATTAACCTATGATGAAGTGGGTTGGGTGCCTTGTATGGTAACTCTTCATTTATTTCTCCCAAATGGGTTGGATGAGTTGGTTGCCATGGCATTTGAAGAACCTAATAATAGGTTTTTTGATGTACTCGTGGAACTAGATGTAGTTCCAAAGAGGTTTGATGTGGTTTCCCCCATTGCTTGTGAAGGGATGGTGGATGTTTGTTGTGGAATGGATTGTGATGTGGTGTTGGTTTGGGAAGATGATCCTCCAATAGATGTTGTGTTAGTTGTGGTGGTAGTATGAACAAGGGAGGTAGCATTGATTGTGTTGATGACATTTTGTGAAGAGGCTCCCATGGAAGGATTGTGTGATGTTGGAGTGGGAGAAATTGCTCTAAGAGTGTTAAGATTAAATCCCTTTGGTAACTTAGCCCCTTGGTCAAGGAGCATAGCTAGGAATTTGGATGAGTCATTTAGGATCAATTCTTCCACAAAAGAGGCCACTTCTGGGTTTTGGGCAGCAGCTTGTATGTCTTCTTCAAAGACATCCCCATTTCGATCCCATCAGATAAATGGTTCAAAAAGACGTGATGGAGATGATGGGATGTTCATCTCACTAAAAGGATTGATTGTGGAATTTCCCATGTCAAAACAAGGATTGTTCATGGTATTAGGAAATGAGTCCATGTCAGTTGTGAACTCAAGAAAGTTGGTGTCTTGTCTAAAAGAATCCATAAGTATTTTCTTTTTCTGTAATCTAGTTTCAACCATACAAGGTTTTGCTCAACTTGGGATGATGGAGAAAAATGATCTAAGTATGAGACTATGTTTTTGGTTTCTTTTTGGATATTTAAAGGATGCTATGAAATGTAAGTAAGACTAAAGGCTTGTGAATGCAAGTGGTGTGACACTAAATGGAGATGCCAAATGATATGCAATAAATGATCCTAAGATGTACTTACTAGTGAGAGATCTAAAGAGGAAAAACTTGGGAAAACAAAGTTCTTCCAATGATTTAGTTTTGGAAGATCAATGGACTGTAGAAGGACTATAAATATGATAAAGTGAAATCTGCACACTAGACTGTTGAGTGGGAAATGCTTCACAAAAGGATGGACAAAGTGACAAAGGTAATTGGGTCCAATGATAACCTACTATTGAATGCAAAGTTTGGACAATGAGTGTTTTAAAGAGATGGTGAAGCTATCAATGCAATCTAATGGAAGGAAAAATGAAAACCTATTGTGAGCCTAAAATGGTACCTAGAATGAAATGTTTGAGGAAAAATTGAGCAATTCAAAGTCTGGCTTGGACTGTAATAGTGAAGGAAGACTTGATTGAATTTTAAAGACAAGTTGTGGACTTTCTGTTTTTGACAGTGAGAAGTTGTTAGCAGTTTTTAGCAAATGCGTTGCAGCAAATGTATCTCACAAAATCGAATGTGGTTCAGGGAGTGTCAATGTGACATAGTCTGGCGAATGTGGGTTGATGTTTCACAAATGTGGCTCAAGTTACCAGATGCGGTTTAATAATGGCACATGCGGCTCTGTATGGCTCAAATGCGGGTCATCAGATTGAATGCGGCTCAAGATGACTCAAATGCGGCCCATCAGAGCAAATGCAGCTTGATATTTGGTGATTTCAGTGTAGCAGAGTGATTGCATCGCAATGGACAATTTTTTGAAAAATGGAGCACAATTTTGACAAGTTTTTGTGGTTCAGATTTGTGATTTTCAAATTGTTGAAGTCTGTTAAAACAGTTGGCAAACACATAAATTAAAACATTAAGTGCATGTTCAAGTAGAATCACTCTTAATAGTCAAAAGGTCATTGTAATGATCACAACCCACAGCTTAAAATCACATCGACTCACACAAACATGTCACCCCCTAGAGGGCGCTCATGTTTTTGTCTTTTCTAGGTGCGTACTCAAGGTGACGGAAGTGGATACTGAATCCCCTGAGAAAACAGTCTGTGGTGATTATATGGTGAGTGTCTTGGGGGGAGATTCTTCCCTCCCCTTGTACCGTGATTGAAACAATGTCTGGTTACTAACATGGTTGGCTTCTACACTATGGTTCTTAGTCAAGGTTTCTATGCGGCGCGACAAATGATAAACTCCCTCACAAGACCTCCCAACCTTTAGAACAAAGGTTTTGGGGATGGTTATCTTGCACACTGCCGTTGAATATGGGTTTCCCCAAAATTCACTTTTGATTATAGTGGGTTGGAAAACCTGGCTTTGGTTGTTCCCACTTAGGCCATTCCTGTAGGGTGAGTAATTTTTCCCACTATGGCAGGCCTTCTAAAGGTTGTAATAAAGCAGTTAAATGCATAAAGAAAATGGGTAAGTCTGGTTTTTTGATCACCTAGTAAAGGGGAGAGCATATACCTATTACCCAACAAACACAACAAAAATATGTTCAATTTTAAGCCCAAATGAAGATTATCTAAACTAAGTGAAGATATTGCTTCACAACATGCATTGGATTCATTTTTAACCAACAATTAAGATGTGGTGACTATCCTAGAGTTGGTAAATTCCAAATTAAAATTGCCCATCCTAGGATTGATAGATTTCCAATTAGATGTCTATCCTAGGGTTGGTTCTTTTTAATCCAAAAAATAAAATAAAAAAAAATTAACCAATTACTGGCCGCAGATTCGTCGGATCTAGATTACAATTTTATTTTATTTTTTTAAAAGATGAACTTTACCAGTCATTTGTGGCGTGGTATGGTGAATGCGGCTCGTCAGATGCGTTGCGTTAGATGCGGCTCTAAGAGTGTTGAATGCAGTGCAGAAGGCCAGTCGCGTCGCACATGAAGGCGAATGCGGCGTAGCAGAGCAATTGCGTCATTTGAGAAGACTAATGCAGCTTAATAGAGCAATTGTGTTGCATGAATGCGGCATTCCATACCTAGTCCTGCAAAAAATAAAATTATGAGGCCATACAAAACCTACAAAAAAAATATTAGATTGTGGGGTTCACCAATGTAATGACGATTAAATTCTTGCAAGATCAAATCAGATGATTATTTGTGCCTGCAAGTTAATAACATCATACAATAAAATGCAAAGGAGAAAAACTGCAAATGAAAGAAGACTGGAAAGGTCTCACCCATTTACTACTCCATGGCTTACTTCTATTGCACCTCCTCAAGCTTGCTGTAATAATAATGCTCTTAGATTTGTGAGCAAATTGTATGTGTCTAGCCCTAGCAATGCCTTTGAAGGATTTCAAAAAATAAACTAATGTGTAACTAGCAATTCAATCCTAGCATGCAAATAGTAATAATAAAAGCCTAAGATGTGAGAATGCCTATAATAAAAATAGATTAAGCAAATGATTCATGGATCCGAAAATGAGATCAAGATTGCCATTTTATAGAAAATGCAATCATGAACGGAGAGACAAGATGAAAGATTTGAAGAATGCCCTAGAATCAAAGGTCAAGATTCAATAAGGAAACTCTCAATTAGGGTTAGGGAAAAATACCCATATGTGTGAATAAGATTTAATTAAATGAATTAAATCAAGATTGAATGTGACAGTTGAGATGAAATTAGTAAAAAATCAGAAGACAAGAGGATGGGATTTTAGAAAATCAGTAATTTTTGAAATTACTTGATTTGTAGAAGAATAATTCTATTTTGAATTAAATTAATTCAAAATATGGATTTTGTGAGATAATATGTAATTGATTTTTGAACTTAATTACTAAATGAAGAATCAGTTAAGTATGTGAGATATTTTTAAATGATTTGTTTTATTTAAAAATATAGAAGTGTCACATACAATAATTAAATAATTACAAATAATTATTTAGTTTAGAAGAAGTGGTTAACTAATTAAATAAATTAGTAAATCTATTTAATTAAGAGGATTTAGGAATTAAGGACACATTAAATAAATATATTTATTAATAATCAGGTGGACATTTATGATAAGGATTAATTAAATAAATAAAATTTTATTTAATTGCAAGAAGACTTTGATAATTAGTGACATATTAGATAAATAAATAAGATTTATTTATTTAATAATCATGAAGAATGAGAGATTATGAATGAATTAAATAATTATAAACTATTTAATTAATATTTGAATGTGGGTTAGAAACATAATTAAAATGTTATAATCATGTCATGACGAAAGGTGGTAAAATAGTGCTTGCAGGTCTTGGTCATTTTTATGTGTCTACAGTAACCACTGATTACCTTAAGCTCAATCGCTAGGCCCAGAAAAGAGAGGAGGAAATTTCAGAGCTGAAGGGAAAGGTTGATATCTGGGTGAATAAGTACAAGGCCCAAGAGAATGAAATAAGTCACCTATAGAAGGAGAGGAGTGCTTTCAAAAGTCAGATCAAGGAGTTGCAAGTTATGAGCACTAAGATCATTTCGATCCTCCAGCAGCAGGTCGAGAAGAGCCAAGAAAATGAGGAAAAACTCTGCGCTGAGTCCATGTAGCTAGTTGAAGGAATGAAAGAGCTATGCCAGAGCACAAATGATGAAATAAATGCCACTTTGGAGTTGGAGATTCATAAAACAAAGCGGGCCGAATTGACCTTGCAGGAAAAAGAAAAGGAAATTTCCGCTCTAAGAGAACAAGTGTCTACATTGGACAGTGGCATATCGGAGCTTAAGGTGGACTTGAGCAGTAGAGAGGTGGATTTGAGTGTCTTGAGGACCCAACCTCTTGCACCATAGATGAGCTCATTGGAGATTGCCAAGGAGTTGTATGCATCGTATTGGGATAAGGTCAAGGCATCATACCTTACTCTATAGCCCACCCTAAAATTTATGGCGCAGGCATCCAACCTGTGTAGAATGATAGGTGAAATGATCCAATAGATTCAACAGGTAACTTCTTATAAGGTTCCAAAGGCTAGAATTTTGTTGGGCAAACTATACACAGCTTCTGATGAAGCTTTGAGCGGCGTGGGTATTGTGGATCAAACAACGACAACCATGGGTGTAAGCATCCTCATCTCTATGCATGAGGATGTCCAATAGGTGGTAGAATATAGGGTTAGGTTGAACTAGGTTACTAGTGATATGCGGGCAAAGCTTTCCTGCTTAACTCAGAAAAGCCTCCCTTCGCCCTTCATTACAGATCAAGCAATTGCCGATGTTGAACATATTGTTGCAAGGATTGAAGAGAAGAAACAAGACCTTTCTATCTTTGAGTATTTTGATCAGTCTCCAACCACCAAGAAGATTAAGGCGATCATACATCAGTTGGCACAACTCTTCTTCCAGTTGGAATTAGAGATGAAGGTATTTGGAAGATTTCCTTTCAAGGAAATTATCAATCTTAAGTTGGCACATGAAAATATACGAGCTCTCTCTGCACCTTCAAACAAGGTCTAGACCAGCCTACAAGTTGCCCTCTCGAGGCTGTGGGAAATTTTTGGGATGCTTATCTGAGATTTTACGGGGTTCTTCATTCCGCGAGAAAAATGTCCCTGTGAGTCGCCAAACTGTTTCACAAAAAACCGCCAACCTTCGCGGTTTTTATTTTTTCTTCATGGTTGTGCCTTACCGTTAAATCACTCACATCACTCGGCACTCACCACGTGGCTCCCTCTTGAGGATTTTTGGATTTCATATCGCTTCACTCTTGTCGGTCTCCATCTGTGTGACATGTGGCTTTCTCTTACTTCTTTTTGAACTGGGCCTACCTTGCACTTTCTTTTGCTCGGTATGCTCCATGTGGCTCCCTCTTGGAGCTTTTCATTGGAAATCCCTTCATTTTTTTTTTTGGTCTCTGGCTATGCGACACATGACATTACTTTATGTGCCGGCTACCTTGGAATTGTCGTTGCACCTTTTATACTCTCTTACTGCCTTGTTTTCTTCTTTGGCACCGCATGTTCATTCCTATTGCTACATTGTTTTTCGTTCCCTATAACGGCTTTGCTGGCATGTTCCTGGGCAATCAATGTTTTCTATGGTGGCTCGAGGTGATCTAGGGTGTCGATCCTTGCTCGCAACTTTATTTCTCCAAATGTGTTTCAGGCGGTGGACTGGCCTATAAATGCGGCCATGATTCTCTTTATTAGGTTGTTGATTAAGTAGCAAAAAACTCCCAAGCACTGGGAAGAAGCCTTTGTAATAATTTTATTAAATTTGAAGACTCCAGACTATGCCAAATCAATTTGGCCTTTTTTTTTTCCATGCATTTAGTAAGATTGTTAGTTTGTGCTGTTATCTTCTTTTATTGTATGAATGCCTGTTCTTCAGCTTTTGTAATCTTTCATAGCTCAATGAATACATATCATGTTTCCTCAACTCCTCTGTGTTAGCTAAGGTTATGCTAGATTTTTCTATGCAAATTAGAAGGTATTTGTTATGATTAGAGTGCTTTTGAGAAAATTTACTTGAGAAACAACATTTTTGGTGGTTCAACCTTTGCATCCTACACTATGTTCTAGTAATTTCATCTATGATTTTGGTGCATTTCCTGTAGTGTAGATTTTATATTTCGCTATCTTTCTAACCTTTTACCTGCCCCACTAAACAAAGAGCCAACTTCGATAAAATCCCGGAGGTCACTTAGCTAGTGCATTATGTCCCACAATGGCTAAGTTTCCCATAAGACTGTTGCTACCTGCAAAATCTTGCGTCAAGACAAGCCAACTTTTTGAAAATACAGAGGTCATTCAGTTTAGCACAATAGTTCCCCCCTTTAATTGAGTTTCCCACAAAAGGTTGTTACCTTGCCCAATTTTTGGCATCAACATAGACATTTTTGATGAACTATGGAAGGAAGTGTTTGTTGGCAAAAAAAGGATAGACAAATGAGAGGGGTGGGTGAATTAGTTGTTGCCAAAATAAAACTTATTTAACATTAATCAACCTTTAAACTCAGATCTAATAAATAATAGTGCAAGCATAAATTAAGAACACACTAGAGACACATGAACACCAAAATTTTATAATTGGAAACGCTATTAGGGGAAAAACCACGGTGGATGTTAGTCCACAAGAATATACCCTATTAGAATTATAATGAAGAATGAATAAGGAATGCACTTGCATACAGAAACACTTCCTAGAGAAGACTGCTTAGAGGAAGGCTCACTACCTTACATACAATAATCAAATTAAATCCATCTGATGAATCTGAATTAAGAAATTAGCTTCTACAAAATCTTGATTACTGTTCTAGTTAGGCACACAAAAACTTCTACACACTCTCCCACACTCTACTCAATATTTTTCACACTCTGCTATACTCTTGAATGATTTTATCTTTATTCACACATGTACACCACTTTCACATATCGAGCATACATCAAAATGAGGAAAACAATCGCTCTTATATATCCGCTACACAAATTTACATCAACTACTCTGTCGACCACAAATAAAGAATAAATTACAATTGTTGGCCTCAATACATGAATAAATCTAAATGTGGACCAAAAAAAGTTGGTCACAACATAGTGAGGACCCAAAGAAACACCTTCAAACATGCAAAACAATAAAATATTAAACTTCATGGATCCACATTATGCTACCACCATCATGTCATCCAAGAACATGAAAACTCGAGCACACATCAGAAAAATCTTCGATCACGAACACTCTGATCAATGTGAATGTACAACAAGGATAGACCAAGAACACCTGCTATAGAAATTGAATAATTGTAGGCACACAAAACTTCATAACTTTCTCAAAACCTGATGTGTACCACTAAAAATTTCAAACAACATACTAGATAGATTCAACAAAAATCCCTTTAGTGTGTGCCACTATAAACTCAACGATCCCAAATTTCCAACACTCTAACCTTCTCAACTTCACTGGCTGCTTGTAATATATTTTTTACAATTTTCTCAATATCTTCAACATATACAACCTTCATAATCACCAATGCTAATAGTGTTTACATCAATTAAAAATCCATATCAACAACATAGCCACAACATCCAATAATTTCCCCCTTTAGCATTGATGGCAACACATGATGTTAAAAATAACACCATCAACCCAACTAGCTCTTCTCCAACAATCTCCCCCTTAGATTGTGCACACATTTCTTGTTTTCTTCTTCTCCCATGTTTTTCACATTGTTCTTCTCCCCATTTGAAATCAATGGAAAAGGTACACATGCTCTGATCACATATTTGAATCATCTTACTACTCCCCCTAAGTAGTAGCCACCACAACATCAATCCAAAATAAGATATGGGTATGAATTCATGGACTGATGCAAAGACCTACATCTTAGTTTAGATTAGGAGGGGAAATCATCCCTAACTTTTCTCTAAGGTACTTAAAAGTATCCTTAGGCAACAAATTAGTAAAGATGTTTGTAATTTTCTCCTTGGTAGGTATATAGTCTAGTATAACTTCTTTGTCACTTACTTTATCTCTCAAGAAGTGATATTTGATGGATATATTCTTTCTCTTTGAATGCAACACTAGATTCGTAGAAATATTTATGACACTTGAATTGTTACAGAATATGGAAATAGGTTCTTCATACTCAATTCTGACATCTCTCAACATTTCTTCATCGACAATACTTGGGTACAACTATTTGCAACAACAATATATTCTACATCAGTAGTAGATTATGAAAGAGAATTTTTCTTTTTTCTTAGCCAAGATACCAACTTATTCGCTAAGAAGAATGCACCGCCACTGGTACTCTTCCTGTCATCTACATCTCCTGCCCAATTAGAATAAGTGAAAGTGCTCAGGGAAAGATCATCATCCATAGGATACCAAAGACGAAGATCAAATGTCCCTTTCAAGTATTTGAAAATTATTTTCACAATAGTTACATGAGACTCTTTAGGATCATCTTGATATCTAGCAACCATGCATAGAAAATTCATTATATCTAACCCGGTCTGAGTCAACTAGAGTAATCCACAAATCATTGAACTGTATCTTGTTTGATTTTCTTTGGGAGAATCATCATTTTGTGTAAATTTGCATCTGGTTACCATAGGTGTACCAACTGGTTTTGAATCTTCCATGCCAAACTTTTTCAGTAGCTCTTTCACATACTTAGACCGAGATACAAAAATTCCATCATCTAACTGAGTGATTTGTAACCCTAAAAATAATTTCAACTCTCCTATCATTGACATTTCAAACTCACTTTTCATTTCATCAGAAAACGTCATACATAAATTATGATCACCTTCAAAAATAATGTCATCAACAAAGATTTCAATGATAAATTCTTTATTCTAATCTAACTTGAAATACAAATTGCTATTAGTAGTACCTTTATTGAATCTAAGTTTCAACAAGTATTTGTCCAATCTAGCATACCAAGCTCTAGGATCTTGCTTAAGTCTATATAGGGCTTTCTTCAATCAACATACCATGTCCTTTTCATCAATCAAATTAAATCCATTTGGTTTCTCAACATAAAATTCTTCTTCTAGTTCACCATTCAGAAATGTTGACTTTACATCCATCTGATAGACTTTGTAATTCTTGAAAGTATCACAAACAAGAAATAATCTTACAGCTTCAATTCTAGCAACAAGGGCAAAATTTTCTTCAAAATCAATACCTTCCATCTATGAGTACCCTTTGCAAACTAGTCTTGCTTTGTTTCTGACCACTTCACCTTGCTCATTCAGCTTATTTCAAAACACCCATTTGGTTCCAATCACATTTTGTTTTGAGGTTTAGTAACAAGATCCCATGTATCATTTTTCTCAATCTACATTAGTTCTTCTTTCACGGCTTCCATCCAATATTCATCTTTGCATGCTTCATTGATATTTCTAGGATCTGCTTTGGAAATTAGACAATACTCTTCTAAGATTCTTCTTCTAGTTTGCAAACCTTTTCTCTTGTCTCCTATGATTTGACTATCAAAGTGATTTCACCTCACATACTTGGGAGTATTAGGATTTTCTCTGACTTCTTGTTCTTGTGTTCTTTCTTCTACACTTCTACTAGTTTCTTCTTCTTGATTCCCTTGGTTCACCAAAACAATTTGAAGTGGATTCTATGCCTGCACATTATTTACATTTTTAGCACTATTATGTTGATCATATAAATCATATCCACTACATCTGGATGGTCTACCAATATCTTCATGAACTTTGACATTTTCACTTTCAACCATTTTCTTCAACCTCCTATTAAATCATTGATAAGCTTTGCTTTTAGTAGAGTAACCTAAAAATATTCCTTCATCACTTCTAGCATCAAACTTGCCTATATCATCACCTCTCTTGATGTAGCATTTGCTTCCAATTTTTTTGAAATACTTGACACTAGGCTTATAACTAAACCATAGCTCAAAAGGTGTCTTACTAGAATTACTGTTGACATTCACCTGATTAATGGTATACACATTAGTACTTACAACTTCTCTCTAATAGAAATGAGGAACATTGGCTTCCAGCATCATGGTTGTAGTAGTGTCTAGAATGGTTATGTTCTTTATTTCAACAACTCCATTTTTTTGAGGGGTCTGGGGAGCAGATAGTTGTCTTTGGATTCCATGCTCTTCACATAAAGAATTCAATTCCTGGGAAGTAAATTCACCACCTCTGTCAAACCTTAGGCATTTGATCTTTTGACCTGTCTCATTTTCTTCCATAGATTTGAAGCTTTTGAACTTTTCTAATGCTTCATGTTTTTCTCTTAAGAAATCAACCCATATCATTCTAGAGTAATCATCAATAAGCAACATAAAGTACCTTTCACCTTGTAGACTTTTGATTTTGGATGGACCACATAAATCAATATGTATCAAATCCAATACTCCGTTAGAGCTATATTATTTTCTCCAAAAAGAACTTCTAGTCTGATTTCCCATCTAACATTCCTTGAACATAGTGTTAGTAGGCTTTACTAACTTAGGAATATCTCTGACTGCTCGAGTAGAGATTATCTTGACTATGTTATCAAATTTCACATGAAACAACCTCCTATGCCATATCTAGCTTACACCAATTTGAGAAATCAAAAACATTTCACTAGCAACAATCAAATGAAAGATATTACATTTTGTCTTTGTACTTGAAGCAATCATATTTCTAGAACTTCCCCTTATTTTTCACTTACCATTCTTGAACTAAAGATTTTAACCCTTGTCTACCATTTGTCCAACACTCAACAAGTTATGCTTTAAGCCTTCTAAATAAATAACACCATCAGTATTGTGCTTACCACCAAAAGAAATAGTGCCTCTTCCATGAATCACACCAGAAGTGTTGTCTCCAAATCTTACAACACCACCATCATAGTTTTTCAAGATTACAAACTTGTTTTTCTCACCAGTCATATGATGTGAGCATCCACTATCAATTACCCACTCATCCTTTTCTTAATTTTTTGGTGCAAGAGCTTTCTCAAAATTCACATTACTAGTAGATTTAGTGGACACTTGACCATTTTATTTGATAGAAATAAATACCCATTGATCTTCATTTCTAGTTTCTTTATCAAATTCTTCATCAGTTACACCTTCTTCAGCATAATAACATTTCCTTTGAAATCTAGTCTTCTTAGGTTTGTACTTGGAAACTCTTTCAGCACATCTTGATGCAAAATGACCTATCTTAATGCAAGAAAAACATTTAATAGGTAACTTTCCTTTGTACTTACCATGACCTATGGATTCTCTTTTCACAATCAATGCTTCTAGTTATTCCAATTCTTTTTTGTCATCTTCAATCTATTTCATCTCATCTTCATACTTCAATTTCCTTTTGGAACTCTCTCCTGAATCATATCCCTGCTTTCTTTTCTTAGATACAATAGCCTTAAATATAGATTCAATCTTAGGAGAAGATTCACCAAATTCACTTAACTCAAAGGCAACAAGTTTTCCAATCAGCATGTCTCTTGTCACATTTTTCATTGTCTTGAGTTCATCAATAGCATGAGCTTTTGTTTTTTAGGAAGGAGGCACAAATCTAAGTATCTTAGCCATAATCTCTTCTTAATCCAAGACTCCATCAACACATCTAATGCTCATCACCAGTTCATTTATCTTTTGAGAGAAAGAGAGGATTTTCTCATCTTCACTCATCTTCATGTTCTCCCACTTGCCTTTTAGACTTTGTAGCTTAGCACTTTTCACTAGTGCATCTCCTTCATACAATTTTTCTAAATTTTTCAAGATCTGATATGAAATCTTCAATCCTATCACATTTTTCATCTTTGAATCTATCAAAGCACTCAACAATGCTTCTAAAACCCTGGTATTAACTTCTGCTTGTTTGATCTCATCTTCAGAGGAGGGACCATTTTGAGGAATAGTATATGCATTTTGTGTGATCTTCTAGAAAGGTTCACCAATGCACTTCAAATGACACTCCATTTTGAATTTACATAAAGAGTAGTTTGTACCATCGGATCTATGACTATCCTTCTTGTATGATGCCATCTCATATCACCTCAAGCTGTTAGGCTTCTTCAGAGGAACTAGCTCTGATACCAATTGTTGGAAAAACAAGGATAGACAACTAAGATGGGGGGGTGAATCAATTGTTACCAAAATCAAACTTATTCAACATTAATCAACCTTTAAACTTAGATCTGATAATTAACAGTGCAAGCAAAAATCAATAACACATCAGAGACACATGAAAACCAAGATTTTATATGTGGAAACCCTGTTAGGGGAAAAACCATGGCGGATGTTAGTCCACAAGATTATACCTTGTTAGAAGTATAATGAAGAATGAATAAGGAATGCACTTGCATTTCGGCACACGACCTAGAACACACTACTCAGAGGAAGGCTCACTACCTTACATACAATAATCAGATTAAATCCATTTGATTAAGTTGAATTGAGAAATTAGCTTCTAAAAAAGCCTAATTATAGTTTCGGTTAGGCACACAAAAACTTCTACGTACTATCCCACACTCTGCTCAATATTTTTCACACTCTACTATGCTCTTGAATTATTTTATCTTTATTTCAACATGTACACCACTTGTACATACTGAGCATACATCAAAATGAGGTAAATAATTGCTATTATATATTCGCTACACAAATTTACATCAACTACTATGTCGGCCACAAATAAAGAATAAATTACAATTTCTAGCCTCAATACATGAATAAATCTTAATGTGAACCAATACAAGCCGGTCACAACATAGTGAGGATCCAAAAAACACCTTGAAACATGCAAAACAATAAAATATTAATCTTCATTGATCCGCAACACGCTACCACCATCATGTCAGCCAAGAACATGAAAACTCAAGCAGACATCAAAAAAATCTCTGCTCACGAACACTCTGATAAATGCGAATGTACAAAAAGGATAGAGCACGACCTAGACTCATCCATGAATGTCATAGGAACATTCATAAAAACTAAAATTACCAAAATTTCATCCTCTTCTTCCAAGAACACCCGCTACAGAAACTGAATAACCGTAGGCACACATAAATTCATAACTTTATCAAAACTTGGTGCATACGGCTGAATTTTTTTAAAAAAATACTAGATAGTTTCAGCAACAATCCATTTAGTGCATGCCACTAGAAAATAAATGATCCCAACTTTCCAACAATTTGACCTTCTCAGCTTCACTAGCTGCCTGCAATATATTTTTTACAGTTTTTTCAATATCTTCAACATATATAGCCTTTAGAATCACCAATGCTAATAGTGTTGATATCAATCACAACCACATATCGTAAAAATAACCATAACATCCAACAGTGTTATTGTTGGAGTGAAAATGACACTGAGAGGGGGAGGGGTGAATTAGTGTCTTAACATATTTTACCATTTTCAAAAATTAAACCATAGCACACATTTGTTCTCAATATTTCAATAACAAGTACATTCATGAGTTGAATGCAATCATTTATAAACTGAAATGAGAAATGTAATATCTGAACAATAAACAATACAACATTGACAAAGTAAAGAAATTAAACCAAAAATTAACAATGAGACACAATATTTTCCGAGTGGGAAACCCTCTAGGGGTAGAAAAACCACTCCTAAAAATGTTGCCTTTTAGGGTCTTATTAGAAAACCACTATAAACAATGCCTTATAGGCTAATTTCTAAGCACCAACTCAAGGAGCACCAACCCCTCTTTTGTTTCAGAATAATAAATAATATCAGAGGATTTCTCTATTTCAATTCTTTTACACTAAAAAATCTTTACATTCCAATACCCCTAATATCCTAATGGTTCTCTATTGAACCCACAAAATACTGGACATATCAAAAGGAAAAGCCTATCGCTATGCATTGTGTTTCAGATTTACAATTATAGAGTTATCACAAAATATCTCTTAGGAATAGACAATACAAAACTATGTTCAATCACATGATATCTCATAGTTACAAAATGTATATATTTTTACTTTTGAACCTTCAACAAAGGTATATGGATAAGAAAAATATTATATCGGTTATATGCCAAGAATACCAAAAGATACAGTGAAGTATGCATCGAGAAAATGATTTCTTTTGACAATGTCAAAGAGATTTGAGAAAAAATACATTTCAAGGAAATGACTCAAAACCCTTCAAAGGTCGTGAAGGGTGGAATCTGCACCAACAATATCATATGCTATAGTTGTAAAGTATTTTGATAGAACAATAATTCCCATTTGGATTTGATTACAAAAAACCCATAAACGTGACAAGTGGAACATAATATTTTACCAATCTGATAAAACAAAACAACTATCATAGCTAAAGCTTGTCATGCAATGTAACCAATCTCATATCATTATGAACCTCATACTCAAAATAAACAAAATTTTCAAAATACCCACAATGAGGTCAAGAATAACTAAAAACAAATCATGCTTTTTTGACATAATAATCAACAATGCATTTGTTCATTTTCAAATTCAAACAAAAAACCAATAGCTCTCTTTTGTGAAACAAACACCAAATGATGAAAGAGATACGTGAACACACATGAAGCTGAAAAAAGAATGCATGAGAATCTGTATCAAGTATTTACCAACCCAACAATGGAGAAACCAACAAATCTTCTTCCTCTTTTGAGCCTTCAAAAAATGAAAAACACCAGACCACGACATAGCTCTTACTATGAGCTTCACCTACTTCCTTTAGAGTTGCAGCAGGTAGAATCAGCTGGGTAACAACTGCTACTTTCTATCCATGGTGGCAGGTGAAGCAAGGGTTTAAACCCTTAACAAAAATGAAAAACAAAAGACTTTTCCCTAATTCCATTGGATTCCCCATGTCATTCAAATAATTTTTAAATGATAATGATTCCTTGGAGTCCACCGTATCAAGACTCAATAATAAAAAAATTAATAAAATGCAATGAGTCTGCTGTCAATAATTACATTGGAGGCCGACACAAAAATCCCTTTGATTATTGATCTTAATATGTCGATTCAACTTCATAAAATTTATACAATGTCCAATGAATTTCAAGAAAATTCCAACAAAGATAATGATTATGATGGCTGAAAAATGCCTTTTAAAAGATGTCGATGATAATATGACTTTTAATTAAAGTCAATTCCTTTAAATCCATGATACCCGATGACACCAACATGTCAACCAAAAAAAATAATTTTATAATGCCGATGTCAATAAAGTCCCATTTTATCTCAAGGAATTATCAAAATATAATGTCATTGAGTGCTCAAGACACCTAATACTCAGCCACATTAAAATGTGATAAACAAGACCAAACCATATGAAGTCCTTATGCACTTGAACCTATTAAAGATGTTGTGATCAATTATCAAACAATAAAGTTGCTCAATACCAAATCACTTTACGAAGTGATTGACCATAATGAAACTTGTTGATGGTGTTTTCTACATAGCAACAAATCAAAAAGAATATGATATCCTATCTCTCTTGAAAGGTAAATATCAATGAACAAAGAGATAACCCCAAGGTCTCTAATGTCGAGTCCTGAAATTGCAAATAAAACAACTCAGAGATAATGTGAAAATGCTGGTAATCGAAAAGGGACATTAGTACAAGCAAATGCTGAACTCGAATTTATTAGATCTAGCAATATGATGATACTTCAAATCCTAAATCTAACCTAGATAATAAAAGAAATAGCAAAATAGATAAGGGTTTCAAAGAGATTTCTAAGTTCAATTCTAATTCTAAGATTGACAATGCAAATGATAAAATGCTCGAAATGGACCAATCCCTCAAAAATGAATTCCTTTTTGATCAAGATAAACCTACAATCTTATAGAAATAGTGCAATCTTCTAAGGTATTAAAGATTTTCAGATTATGAAAATTCATTCAAAACAACCCTATTGCAATTGAAATGAACAAGCATTGATAATCAAACTAAGCACAATTTTAAGTCCAGGCTAACTTTACAAAGCAGCTAACAATCAGTTAACTACAAAAAGTATGGACTAGAGATTGTTGCAAATGCTTCAAGAATTAAACCCTAAACATCATCAAATCATCTAGTATCAAATAAACTTAAGCAATTTTAAAGATAGAAAATCAAGAACTATGTTGGATAAAACTCAACACAAGGAAGGCACCAAATCATGATGTCTTTACTTGTATTAAATCATCCAAAGTGGCAAAACTTTCAGTCTTCTATTACAACACTTGCTTGAAAGATAAAACTAAATCCTAATTCTACCTCTTGCTTCTTATCTCAATTCACTCTAATACAAAAATCATCTCTCTCTACAAATGAGGCACAATGCAAAAATTATAGAAAACTCCCCAAGACACATCGGCCAGATTAGGTTTACAATAACAAATGACCAAAAATAGGTCGTCCAAGAGGAATTCAAAAATAAAATGAAATGTGCATTAAATGCACCAATTTCATCCAAGTCGGCCTGGGATCTCCAACATAACTCAGTCCAATGCATGCGAAGGAAAAGGAGGAATAATAGGGAAGCACAAATCCTAATGAGGCATTGCATTAACTACCCTCTCCTTTCTCTTTATCTTGACTTTCCCTATCTTGTATCATCAAAAATACCTTCTCCAAGTCGTAAATAGGTGGCATAACTAACACCTTCATTCTTCTTTCTATGGACTTAACATCGTCCCTTGATTGCTTTACCACCTTATCCTAGTCCACCTTCAGGGTCTTGTATTTATCAATTACTACAATGTATGTAGTTGCATCATCCAACAAGTGTTCGGTGACTTGGTCTTCATTGATTGGAGAAAACACTTCTCCCCACCATTTTCTCAATTGTTCCAGGCTCAGATGCTTTGACACAAACTTCTTTCTACTTATCATTACCTCAAAGAAGTAGATGCATTTTTTGTAAATTTAAGTCAAGGAATCCTCAATATTCTTCCCCTGCTCGAGCACCTTCTTCAAATCCCTTTGCCATATTTGCAAAACCTCAAACCATTCCCAAGTTTCTTCTTCTTTGGAAGAAGGAAGAATTCCATCTCCTACGAGCTTCTCTTTGGTGTATTCAATGATGATTCTAGTCTTTTGCAGAAAAAGATCCATATCCTCCTTGTCCTAGGACAATATATTCTTCAACCAATCTATCGATCTCATAGAATCCCCATCAGTTGAAAGGATTTCCTTGATGGAATTGTCCCCCTGAGTTTGCACTCCTTGCAACTAGCCTATTGTAACATGGGTAGTGACCTTCATCTTTTCTAACTCAGTGATTGTTTCTTGTTGAAGGAATCCTGCAATAGATGATGAGGAGCTAATGGATTGTAATGGTTTCATTAAATCTTGTAGATATCTTTTAAGTTTATCATTTTCCTTCTTCAATTCCTGCTTGCTTTTCACCTCCTTCCTTAATCGGCCAAGGATTATAGCACTGGAACCCTCATATTCTTCAATATCCTATTCCATGGAAGCATGCCCTAGGTTGACAATTTGCACATTGTAATCATTCCCACTCACATTATCCTTATTCTTGTCAGGAGAAGGAGTAGCAATGTGGACCACTCTGTTATTTGCCTCATCTCTCTCAATTTTGGAAATAACCTTGGTTTTCTTCTTTATTTTCTCCTTTCCTATGTTTTCAAGCAATTCATCCCAATTGGGAGGAGTATCATCCACCACAATTTGTTTATTCATCAACTCCTTGTCCAACCATCCTGGGACTATGAGATCCGACTGTACATTGTCTTTCCCCATTGCATTTGTTAAACTTTGGATGCATCTTCATCCAAACTTTACTTCTCAAGAATCTCCTCAACTGTATCCTCCTTTCCTTTATCGTGCTCTCCTTTTTCATGCACTGGTGAGGGAATCCTAGCTGGAATATCCTCCTTCTAAGGAGGTCTATCCTCATGAACCTCTATAGGTGAATCCTCATAAGCCACCAAAGGAGATTGCAAGACTTTCTCCATGTCTGAATTAGCATTGTAGAGTTCTCCCTCCTGGAATTCTTCCTCTCCCTGATCCTAGGGATCCTCAACATCATTTGATTCATCTGGCACATTGTCAGTCTCATGAGAAGGAGGGACATCCTCATGCTCAGTGATAGGAGTGGTCATGGGAACACTTTATTTTTGTGCACCATCCTTGGGAGATGGAGTCCTTGATCTCCTGGTATATACCTGTGTCTTTTCTCCCAATCTCTCCACCTCTACCACCGAGAGATCAACTTCTTTATCTGCCTTAGAGGTTTCCTTCTCCTTCTGTGACAACCTCACAATTATCCTTTTCTTGGGGAATGGGACACTAGCGCCCCCTTCTTCTTTCTCTTCTTCATCCTTTTCAACCTTCTTCTTCTTCGAGACATGTTTCCTTTTCTTGGCTATATGATTTCTTTGCTTTCCCGCCTCCTCTGCCTAAACATCTTTAATTTTAATCTTGAAAGGGGATCCCACCTTGGTCTTACCTTTGGGGTCATGTTCAGTTGATTCCTCAGAAGCGGAGTGAGACTCAAAGTCTCCCATTAGATCATAGGTGCATTGCACCCCCTCACTCTCCAACTCCAACATCTTGTGCTTGAGCCATAACTTAGTGTACTTGATTAATGGAGTCATAATTTGTTCCAATTCTATCTTCTCCTCCTCCAGCCAATCCACTTCTCCAATTGGCCTATCCTTCACAACTTTGAAGTTATGGCCTTGAATCAAATTTCCATCTTCTTCAACTTGATCTGGGACTTCCTTTACGTTGTATAGCCAGACCAAGTTCACTGGTAGCCTATATAACTTCTTCCTTTTAACCTCAAATTCATCACTAATGTTAGCCCAATAGTATTCTATGTCATTTTTATGACTGTACTCTCTACTGGCCTTCTTTTGTGCTTCACTAGTTATGTCAAATCTAGATATTTTGGAATGGAAGGAAAGACCAAGAGTACTCATCTCTTCTTTAGAAGCATGGGCTGAGTTAATAGAAGGGCATGCATCACCACTACCTATCCTCAAAGAAAAGTCACCACCAAATCCAATCTTGTGCTTCTCCTTCTTCACAATTACATCAAAGTCAAAGATCTATCTTGTGACCTCTAGAAGTAGAACATGATTTGTGGGGTACCTAGGGAGTCTACATGGAGGCATCTAACAACCATCAATTCTGATTTATGAAAAGGTAGGAAACTGGATAAACTAGGCTCCAAACCTATTGATTAATTCCTTGGCACTATCTAAAATTTGAACATGTTCTGCACCCTAAAACAACCTAGTGATGTACATGGTGAATTAATCATTCATCCTCCTATAGCTTGTGCCACCCAAGTGTAATTGTGGGTACACTTCATAAATTACATCCTGCCCAAACTCACCCCTCGTGCTCAGTCCCTTGTATGGGTGATACCTTGCAAGTGCATACACCAAATAGGAGGTCATTGTGAAGGTCTTTTTCTGCAAAACATTACACATCTTCTTATTTATAATTGCACTTAAAATTCCTACCTAATGGTAGTCCATACCCTGCTCCATCCTTGCAATGACATGGAAGATCCAATTCTCAAACATTCTTGCACTTTTCAATCCCACTACCCTACTGAGGAGTGCGATAACATCATAGTATTCCTTCCCAAACTTAGCTCTGAATAGTTGCTTGGGTAACTTGGAGAAGTGGGACTTGGGTTTCTCCAACCAAGAATTGATTACTTGTTGGGATTTGACGACATTCTCATCATAATAATTCTTTGCTACATCTATATCAAAGGCCACAACATGAGACCTATCAAGCATGCCAAAGGTTTGAGCAATGGTTACAGGGTAAAGATTCATGAAAATTATTCATTGAGGACCAACTATCCCCTTGTATGGCCCTATAATAGTGCTTGGCACATTCAATCACTAACTCATAACACTGGACTATAGGAGGAAATCCAACCACATGTGCCAGTCCCGACTCCAATATTATTTTGGCCAACATAGAGAGATTCTGTGTTGCCATTCTTGCCTTAAATTCCTCATAATCCCATAGCCCAATGTTTGTATTAGTGATCCCTGACCAAATAGAGGTCATCTTGCTCTCAGGAACTCTATTCTTCAAGTCCATCTTAACCCTCTCTTCTTCAGAGATAGCCAAGCCCTCAAGTTTTGGATCCATTACCTTACCCTTGCTCTGCCTAGCAATAGCGTGACTTGATTATGCCTACATACAACAAAGACAACAAAATAAAGATCCATCACAAATGATATACCCATTCCTTAAAAAAATACCATAATAAGAAAAATCCCCCAAAAACTCCATAAGAATCACTTATTATAAAGTTCGGGTTTTCAGCCTTCTCACAGAATTTGGGCTAGAGAGGAATTTCAAGAAATTTTGGACTATGCGGAATCCAACAAAATGACCACAAAGAAACCTCCAATCCATCATATTAACCAAGAAACCACATGATACACCTTGAAATAACTCAAATCAATCATTAAAATGTACAATCATTAACCAATAAATCATGCGCTCTCTCAATTCTTCATTTTCAACAAGATTTCGAGAAAATCCGCCAAGGACGGAAATCCGCGAAAATGACAAAAAATTACAAATTCTGGGAAAATGGAGGGACCAAGAAATTCCAAAAAAATCCCGAAGGCATGAAATTCTGTGAAGTCAATGCAATTTTCACGCTTTAAGCCCACTTTTGTGAAATCGATAAGGTAGCGGATAACTCAGGGAAAACCCTAGATAAATGAAATCCATGAGGGGCTTGAAAACCCGAAATCTTTGACTTCGTCAAGATTTCATCTAGATCAATCAAATGATTAGGAAGTTGGGGATTTCTCCCAGGATTCAGATCGATTATAATGCAAGATAAACAATCTAGGTTCAAATTGACCAAATTAAGATCCACTCAACGAGAAGGAGGATTTAAACAAAGGAAACCCTAGGAAATTGCCATGACAACACAACCCGGATCTTGATTTGTTGTTTTCATTTCACTATTCCTCACATAACTCAACTAATGATAGGGTGATTATAAAATTGGATGATAGCAATAGGTTGCACTTCACCCAGGACATGGTTTCATCACAAGTCAGGGAGTTTCAAGTTAAACTAGAGCTCATGATAGGGAAGCTCAAAATCAAATAGATGAAAGCAAAGCAATGGAAAACCTGCTTGAATTACAATCATGCAGAAGGAGAGGAGATGCGAGCCATGAGGAAGGGCATCAAGATAGCAATTGGAAACCCTAGCACTGCTACAAGACCATACCACACAAATATCCTAACTCAAAGTATACACCCAAACAAATGTTAAAGAAGATTCAATTCATTCACTAAAAGGGAGGGTAGCATGTACATACCATGAGGGAAAAGAAATCAAGGTGGAAAAAGCCAACAAGAGACCCAAAAAAATAGGGTAGAATACAAGCGATCACAAGAAAGCTTGACTGCAACCCTCGACCATGAGCTCAGACACATAATCCAACAACAACAATCCAAAATGAAACTCCTTAATTCTCACAATAAGGAAAATGACATAAACCTCCTCATAAAGTTCAAATAAACTCGATAAAGGAAAACTGCAAGACCGTATGAGGAACTTAAATGCATCGACAAGACAGCAAACCCAGGGATCTGAAGGCACAACGAAATCTCAGGAAAAATTCGGTCCAAGAGGAATTATGTGAAGTTTCAAAATTTTTGAAAACAATACAAAGCAGACTCCATCGGGTTTCCACGGTGTCCGAGGAATTAAGCCCCAGTTCCCGAAAATAAAGAAAAACCTGAGATGGATCCTAGAATGCAGAATTTTCAAAGTGTGCCCCTCAAGGGGCATTTGCACGAGTAGGATAACCACTTGGGAACATGCCAAGACAACCAAATCCTCAAAACCAAAAAGGGCAGGGGGAAACACCAAGAACGAAAGCAAAAAGAGCAAGAAAGAGGGTCCCCACTTTAGTGGGGCGTGTGTGCAAAAAGTGCACAACAAAATTGTGTCATAGCCTATATGCTTTGTGCAAACATAAAATGTGCCACACAAAAATCATGTGAAGACAAATTACAAGAAATCAAGCTGAATATACTGTAATCTTAAAATGATTTCCTTTCTTATAGAAAATCCACAATCAGTGTGTCATAACCATTGATACCAAGGAAATAAAAATATGCCAAGATCAACCTGATAAGTATCAATGAATCCAAACTCAAATTGACAATGAGAAATCAAAATAATATACCTATGACATGCAATAAAGAAGGGCCAACCTATCAAACTGAATATCCTACACCTGTTGCATGATCATCTTTAATGACCTGTAATAATGATTTATCACACTGTCAGTAACCATAACCATCTGAAAATATGTCATTCATAAATTTGAACCAAAAGCCATATGTGCAATATCACACTGAATATCAACATGAAAAACCTGAATCATCATGAAAATCTTGAATTATCATAAACATGAAGACCAGAAACAAAGCCTCTGAATGATTATCTAAGATACCAAAGAGAATGCCAATTGATTTTGTCATCAAGGACAACGAAAGACAACTAACAAGTCAAAAAACTACCCCTTTGTCCTTGATGGAAAAACACAAATTATCTCCCCCTGTTTTCCTCAATAACAAATAAATGCAATGCAACCACAACTGAGAAGCCAACAAAGAACTATATGAACCAGCTACAAGTAAAACAATAAGAGTAGAAAACTGAAAATATAAGAGAGTTGTGAATGAATAAATGTTGTAATAAGCTCCCCCTAAGCCAAAAATGGCTAAATAAGAGAAGTAAATATTGAGAGATAACTCCCAATCGAAGTCTCAGCCATTCAAATAATTATTTAGCTAAAGGATTAATAAAAATGTTAGCAACCTGTTCTTATGAGGAAACATATTCTAAATAGACCTCATTAGCCAACATTTTTTCTTGAAGAAAGTGAAACTTGATAGCAATGTGTTTAGTGCGAGAGTGCATAACATGATTTTTGGAGGTATTAATCGCACTAGTGTTATCACATTGAATATAAACAGGTTTAGGAACTTCAATACCCATATCAGATAGAGTTTGTGCCATCCAAAGTACTTGAGTACAACAAGAAGTGGCAGCAATATATTTTGCTTGAACAATAGAGAGTGAAACATATTCTTGTTTCTTGTTGTACCTTGCCACTAATCAATCACCAAGAAAGAATGCAACACCACCGGTGCTTTTCCTATCATCCAAGCAACCAGCCCAGTCAACATCAATATAAGAAATTAATGAAAAATAATTTCTTCTAGGATTCCAAAGACCATAATCAAGAGATCCCTGAACATATATAAGAATTATTTTAATAGAAGTAACATGAGATTCCTTAGGAGATGACTGAAATATTGCTACCATGCAAACTGCCTGCATTATATCAGGTCTAGAAGCTATTAAATATAACAAGCTACCAATCATTGACCTATATTCAGTTGGATTTACATCAGGAGAATCATCAACTTTAGTAAGTTTGTAGTGTGTAACCATTGAAGAGCTAATTGGATGACATTCATCCATTTGATATTTCTTAAGCATCTCTCTTGCATAATTTTCTTGAGAGAGAAATATACCAGTTTCAAGTTGTGAAACTTGAAGACTCAGAAATAAGGTAAGTTCTCCCAATAATGACATTTCAGATTTAGATTCCATAATCTAAGAGAATTTTTTACTCAAAGAAACATTATTGCAGCCAAAGATAGTATCATCTACATAAATTTCAACAACTAGAATATCAAAACCTTCAATCTTAACATAAAGATTGATGTCAACACCTCCTCTAACAAATCCATTAGAAATCAAATGATTATCTAGCCTAGAGTAGCATGCTCTAGGTGCTTGTTTTAAGCCATATAGGGCCTTTTTTAGCCTGTAAACATGATTAGGCTTGTTTTTGCAAATAAATCCTTCAGGTTGTTCTATATAGACCTCTTCATCTAAATAACCATTCAAAAAAGTAATTTTGACATCCATTTGATAAATAGTGAATTTCTTGAAAACAAAATAAGCCAAGAATATTTTAATAGATTCAAGTCTAGAAAAAGGTGCAAACGTTTCACCAAAATCAATACCTTCTTGCTGAGCATACCCTTTGCAGACATACCTTGCCTTGTTGTGAACAAAATTTCTATTTTCATCAAGTTTATTTCTAAAAATCCATTTACCTCCTATGAAATTCTTGTCATCTAGTCTTGGGACTAACTCCCAAGTCTGATTTTTCTCAATTTTTCTCAATTTCTTCTTGCATAGCATTAAGCCAAAATTCATCTATGAGAGCTTCATCATAGTTTTTAGGCTCAAACTGTGTAACTAAACAAAAATTTGTAAGCTCAGATATTTGAACTTTTTCATTAGATTTAGCAGTCTTTCTTCTTGTTTGAACTCCTGCATATTTATCTCCAATAATATGATCTTTAGGATGGTATCTAGCCAGAGATTTTGAAGGAGTTTTTGACACACACTTTTCAAGACTTGTTTCATCAAGTTTAGGACTTGTTGATTCAACATTAGTTTTTTCTGTTTCAAATCCTTTTGAAATTATTTCAAGTTCAAATCGTTCTTCCTCATCATCCTACATAGGTTCAACATCTAAATGTAGTCTTTCATCAACTTTTAAATTAAAAACTTCAACAATATTACTAAGCCTTTTGTTAAGACATTTATAGGCTTTACTATGAGTTGAGTATCCCAAAAAGATACCCTCATCACACTTTGATTGAAAGCTGCCAAGATGATCATCATCTTTCCTGATAAAACATTTGCTTCCAAAAATTCTAAAATGCTTCACAATTTTTTTTTTTCCATGCCATAGTTCATAGGGGGTGTATTTATATTTCACCCTAAGTTTCACTCTATTCAAAATGTATATAGCTGCATGAACAACTTCTTTCCAATACGTATCTGGAAACTTAGCCTCATCTAGCATTGTTCTAGCCATTTCTTTTATTGTTCTATTTTTTACGTTCAACTACCCCATTTTGTTGAGGTGTTATAGTGGCAACATACTCTCTCTTGATACCGTTCTGCTCACAGTAATCAATAAACTCCTAAGAGGTGAACTCACCTCCTTTATCAGATCTTAGACATTTGAGCTTTAAATCTAATTCTTTTTCAACCATTTTATGAAAGATTTTGAACCTTTCAAAAGATTCTTATTTGTGTTTAAGAAATGTGACCCAAACCATTCTAGTATAATCATCCATAAATAGCATTAAGTACTTTTCACCATTAACAGACCTTGTTCTACCTGGTCCATATAAGTCTGTATGCACTAGCTGTAAAGGTTTTGATGAAGAATGTTCTTTTGTTTTGAAACTGATTCTAGTTTGTTTACCACTTAAACATTCATTGCACATAGAATTTTCTGGTTTGTTAAGGACTGGTAAACCTCAAACATTTTGATTTTTTATAATTCTAACCGGATTGTCAAAATTTATGTGTCCTAGTCTCTTATGCCAAAACCAACTTTCTTCAACTTGACCCATTAGACACATACCTTCATTATTGTCATTACCAGATGTGTTAAGAAGATTGTAAACATTTCCTTTAGTCCTAGCCGCAACAACCTTTCCAAGCCCTTTTTTAATCTCACATCCCTATGAAGCGAAAATGACATGATAACCATTATCACAAATTTGACTAACACTTAGAATATTCTACTTTAGACCTTCCACATAGTACACATTGTAGATAGGAGTGTCCTCATTTAGAAGAAGTGAAACTTTACCTTTAATTTGTATACTAGAATTATCACCAAACTTCACATATCCACCTACATAATCTTCAAGTTTGATGAATTTATCCTTGTCACCTGTCATGTGGTTAGAACAACCACTATCCAAGATTCATAAGTCCTTTTTGTTGGAATGAAAATCAGTTTGAACTAACATAGTTTTCTCTATGTTTTTTACATTCTTAGGTTTTCAAACCATTTTGGTTTTTGGCTATTTATTTTGCAGATCAGCTTTGCACTGCTTGACAAAATGACCCAAAGTATTGCATTTAAAGCATCTGATATGTTTAACAAAACCAAAGTATTTCTTATGACCAAACCTAGGTATTCTAGGATTCATAAGCCTACAAGAGCTCACTTTATGGCCAAAATTGTTGTAGAAAAAACAATACCCATAAAAGAAAGGGTTGAATCTGTATGATATTCTATTATTCCTAAAAGAATGAACATGATTCTTATTAGAATCAAGATTATTTGATTCATAAATTTTGTTTGCAACAGCATCTTTTTTCTTTGCATCATCATTTGAACATTCACCCTTCTCAAACCCAACACCAACTTAATCCTAATTCATTTTTTTCTTACTAAGCATGTCATTCAGTTTTAAAGTATTTTCATACTTTTCAATGGTCTTCCTAAGATCAATAATTTCATTTTCAAGTCTTTGTATTTCTTGATCTTTATTACTTATATCAACACAAAGACAATCCTCAAATCTCTTGGCTTCTTCAAGCTGAGTCTTCAAAGAGACTATTACTTGATTTGAAGTTTGTTCTTGAGCGAGAGCTTGAGAAATTTTTTGTTCTTGAGAAAGAATTTGCTTTTTGAGTTTTTTAATCTCTTTTAAAGCACATTTCAGTTTACCTTCTAGATCTACTTCACCATCTTCAACATCATTGTTGTTTGTATCTTCTTGCTGAATGATTTCAGCCATGAATAGTGTTTCATCTTCTTCAACTAAAGAATCTTTAGATTCAGTGTTTGTTTCATCTTTACTAAATAGATTCTTCTTCTTTTTGAAGTTGAATTTTCATGTAGGTTTATAGGTCTTTTTCTTAGGCTATTTTTCAGATTTCTCATTGTCACTATTTTGATCACCATAGGGGCACATTGTAGCAAAGTGACCTATTTTTCTATAGTTAAAAAATTTAAAGGGAAGTTTTCCCTTATATTTTCTAAATCCCTTTTTAAGCTTTCTAACAAAATGGGATTCTTTAGAATCAGAACATTTTGACTCACTATCCTCACCTTTTTCTTTCTTTTCAATGTTAAAGGCAGTTTCTTTTCCTTTTGAAATGTTTTTGCTAGTTCTCATTTCATAAGTAGCAAGAGTCCACTGTACACTATCTAATGTAAACTTATCAAAAAAATTATTTTCTTATAGGGCTGAAACCTTATATTCAAATTTAGCTAGTAAGGTTCTAATGACCTTTGTAACCACATCAAACTGTTTTACATATTATCCTAATCCTTTCACAGAATTCACAATTTCATCTATTCTTAGGAAATATTCAACCACTTTTTCATCATCCTTCCTTCTCATTTCCTCAAACTAATGTTTGAGAGTAAGGATTTTTAATAGTTTGAATTTTTCATTTCCTTGATAAATGGTTTCAAGTTTTTCCAAGATTTCCTAAGAAAATTTTCAATGCATGACTTTGACAAACACATCTTTAGTTAAACCACACAAGATGGCATGCTTAGCTCTAGCATTAGTTTCATATTTATTTTTCTCAGCAACATCTTTGGGTATTACAGGTGGAACAATGTACCCATTTATGACAATGCTCCAAACATCATGATATATAGAAATCAGATATGTTTCCATTCTGATTTTCCAAAATATATAATCTGTTCCATCAAACAAAGGAGCTCTAGTCACTGAACTGCCTTCTTGAGCTTGAGACATTTTTAACAGACTCCAAGACCAGAATCAATCCTAGGTGGTTAGACCTATCAGAGGAACCTACACTCTGATACCAATTGTTGGAGTGAAAATGACACTAAGAGGGGGGGTGAATTAGTCTCTTAACATATTTTACCATTTTCAAAAATTAAACCATAACACACATTTGTTCTCAATATTTCAATGATTAGTACATTCATGAGTTGAATGCAATCATTTATAAAATGAAATTAGAAATGTAATAGTTGAATAGTAAACAATACAACATTGACACAATAAAGTAGTGAAACCACAAATGAACAATGAGACACAAGATTTTCCAAGTGGAAAACCCTCTTGGGGTAGAAAAACCACTCCTGAAAATGTTCCCTTTAAAGCTCTTATTAGAAAATCACTATAAACAATGCCTTATAGGATAATTTATGAGCACCAACTGAAGAAGCACCAACCCCTCTTCTGTTTCAGAATAATAAATAATATAAGAGGATTTCTCTATTTCAATTATTTTTAGTCAAAAATATTTACATTCCAATACCCCTAATATCCTAAAGGTTCTCTATTGAACCCTCAAAATACTAGACATGTCAAAAGGAAAATCCTATTGCTCTACATTGTGTTTTAGATTGATAATTGTAGAGTTATCACAAAATGTCTCTTAGGAATAGACAGTACAAAACTATGTTCAATCACAAAATATCTCATAGTTACAAAATGTATATCTTTTTAATTTTGAACCTTCAACAAAGGTATATGGATAAGAGAAATATTATATCGGTTATATGCCAAGAATACCAAAGATACAGTGAAGTATGCACCAAGAAAATGATTTCTTCTGACAATGTCGAAGAGATTTGATAGAAAATGCATTTTAGGGAAATGACTCAAAACCCTTCAAAGGCCATGAAGGGTGGAATCTACACCAACAATATCATCTATTATAGTTGTAAAGTATTTTGATAGAACAATAATACCCTTTGGGATCTAATTACAGAAACCCCATAAACGTGATAGGTGGAAAACAATATTTTACCAATTTGATAAAACAAAACAACTATCATAGCTAAAGCCTATCATGCAATGTAACTGATCTCATATCATTATGAACCTCATACTAAAAAAACAACTTTTCAGAATACCCATAGTGAGGTCAAGAATAATTGAAAACAAATCACGCTTTTTTGACATAATAATCAACAACCCATTTGTGCATTTTAAAAGTCGAACAAAAAACCAGTAACTCTCTTTTGTGAAACAAACACCAAATGATGAAAGAGATACCTGAACATGTATGAAGCTGAAAAAAGAATGCATGAGAATCTGTATCAAGTATTTACCAACCCAACAATGGAAAAAACAACCAATATTCTTCCTCTTTCAATCCCTCAACCAATGAAACACAACATACCATGACATAGCTCTTACTATGAGATTCACCTACTTCCTTTAGAGTTGTAGTAGGCAAAATCAACAGGGTAATGACTGTTACTTTCTATCCATGGTGGTGGCTGAAGAAAGGATTTCAACCCTTAACAAAAATGAAAAACAAAAGACTTCATCCTAATTCCATTCGATTCTCCAAGTCATTCGAAGAATTTTCAAATGATAATGATTCCTTGGAGTCTGTGGTATCAAGACTTGATAATAAACAACTTATTAAAATGCAATGAGTCCGCTATCAATAATTACATTGGAGGCCAACACAAAAATCACTTTGATTATTGATCTTAATATGTCGATTCAACTTCATAAAATTTATACAATGTCCAATGAATTTCAAGAAAATACCGACAAAGATAATGATTATGATGGTTGGAAAATGCCTTTTAAAAGATGTCGATGATAATATGACTTTTAAATAAAGTCAATTCCTTTAAATCCATGATACCTAATGACACCAACATGTCGACCAAAATAAAGACTTTTATAATGCTGATGTCAATAAAGTCCCATTTTATCTCAAGGGCTTATCAAAATATAATGTCATGGAGTGCTCAAGACAACTAATACTTAGCCACATTAAAATGTGATAAACAAGACCAAACCATATGAAGTCCTTATGCAGCTGAACCTATCAAAGATGTTGTGATCAACTGTCAAACAATAATAAAGCTACTCAATACCAAATCACTTTGCGAAGTGATTGACCATAATGAAACCGTGTCATAAACTATATGCTTTATGAAAATATAAAATGTCCCACACAAAAATCATGTGAAGACAACTTACAAGAAATCAAGCTGAATATACCACAATCTGAAAATGATCTCCTTTTTTACAGCAAAGCCACAATAAATGTGTCATAACCATTGATACCAAGGAAATAAAAATATTCCAAGATCAACCTGATAAGTATCAATGAAGCCAAACCCAAACTGATAATGAGCAATTGAAATAATATACCTATGATATGAAATAAAGAAGGGCCAACCTATCAAACTAAATGTCCTGAACCTATTGCATGATCATCTTTAATGACCTGCAATAGTGATTTATCATACTGTTAGTAACCATAACCATCTGAAAAATATGTCATTCATAAATTTGAACCAGAAGCCATATGAGCAATATCACACTGAATATCAAGATGAAAAACTTGAATCATCATGAAAATCCTGAATCACCATAAACATGAATACCAAAAACAAATCCTTTGAATGATTATCTGAGATACCAAAGAGAATTCCAACTTATTTTGTCATCAAGGACAACTAAATACAACTGAGAAGTCAACAGTTATACCTCCATTCTACTAGTGGTAGCCAATCTATGCATTGAGATTGTTTATCTGAAGTGAAACAACATAGATATCCATCCAAACACTTATTAACGACCTCTATTTACCCATTAGATTGTGGATGGTAAGAAGAACTGTGAGCCAATTGAGTACCCAAACATTTGAATAAATCTGTCCAAAATTTACTAGTAAAGATATGATCATGGTCACTAACAATAACCTTAGGTATACCATGTAGCTTTTGAATATTCTCCAAAAATTTCCTTGCAACTGTACTTGATGTAAAAGGATGTGATAAGGCAATAAAATGTGCATATTTAGTGAGGTAATCCACTGCTGCCATGATGAAATTCTAAGCATTAGATCTTGGAAGCCCTATAATGAATTCCATGGAAACCTCTTCTCAATGCTAGCTAGGAATAACTAAGGGTTGCAAGGGACCAAGTGTCTTAATTGTCTTCCCTTTATTTCATTGACAAACCAAACATTCTACCACAAATTTTTGAACATCCCCTTTTAGGCCTTCCCAAAAGAAGTATTTATTGACCTAATGATATGTCTTAAAAAATATTGAATGACCACCCACTAGAGACTCATGTAGCTCTATGAGAATATTTTGTTTGAGAGGGGAATTTTTGCAAAGATACAATCACTTTATACCACATATTATCTCCCTTTCAACAAAATTTATCTAAAATGTAGACTAGGATCATTCTATAATTTTTGAATGAGATTACTAGTAGCCACATCATTTTTCCACTCTTCTTTGGATTCTTCTACCCAATATTCTTGTAATTTTGAAAGGGTACACAATAAACCTTCATCCTTCCTTGACAATACATCTACCATAATATTTTCCTTCCCTTTCTTATGTAAAATCTGAAAATCATATCCCAACATCTTAGTGACCCATTTTTTGTTCTTCAGAAAATAATCTTTGTTCCAAAAAATATTTTAGGCTATCATGATTTGTCTTAACCTTGAAGTGTCTACCCATTAGATAAGCCCTCCATTGTTTTAATGCATGAAGAATAGCTAGCATTCCCTTCTCATAAATAGGTTTGAGTTGATTCTTAGCCTATAATTCACAATTCTCAAAAGCAATGAACCAACCCTCCTACATGAGAACTATGCCTATACCATTTTCTGAAGCATTATATTTCACAATAAAATCCTTTGTGTGAATTAGGGAGTGGAAATCATTAGAGTTATGAGTGTAGCCTCCTTTAATATTTCAAATGCTAAATTAGTAGATTCATTCCAATGAAAGAGTCCTTCTTCAATGAATTTGTGAGAGGTGTTGCTATACGCCCAGAATTCCTCAAAAATATTCTATAGTATCCAATCAATCCCAAGAAATCCCTCAATTTCTTAATGGTTTTGGGAATAGGCCATTCCATGATAGCCTTAATTTTGTTAGGATCCACCTTTAGTCCTTTATGTGAAACTATGTGTCCCAAGTACTCCAACTCATTAATACCAAAAGCACACTTGGATGGCTAAACATAGAATTTAATTCTTTTAGAACTTGTAATACTTGTTCTACATTCTGCAAGTGTTCTTCCCATGTCTTGCTATAAATCAATAAATCATCAAAAAAATTTAATACAAACTTCCTCAAGAACTTTTAAAAGATGGAATTCATCAAACTTTAAAATGTAGAGGGAACATTAGTATGACCAAATGGCATCACCAAAAACTCATAATGACCCTCATAGTCCAAAATTTTGTCTTACAAATATCTTCTTCCTTAATTCAAATTTTGTGATAACTATATCTAAGATCCATCTTTGTAAAGTACATAGCTCCATTCAATTAATCTACCAAATCATCAATGACTAGATTAGGAAACTTATCTTTGATGGTGTACATGTTGAGCACTCTATAGTCTAGAAATATGCAACAAGTTTCATCATTCTTCTGCACCATCAACATAGGTGAAGAGTAAGTACTTTGGCTATGTATAATAATTCTCGCCTCTAACATCTACTCAACAATCTTTTCTATCTCACTTTTTTGTATATGTAGGTACTAGTAAGGCTCGTTGTTGGGGGCTTGTCTCTCTGGAACTAGTTGTATGACATGATCATGATCTCTCTTAGGAGGAATTCCTTTAGGAATATCTCCAAAAAAAATTGAATGATGCTCAATTATTGATTTTAAATCTAGATGGGTAGGAGCATTAGATTGAGAGACTTATAATGAACATAACTGGGCCACAAATCCATCAACTCCTTTCTTAAGAAACTTCCGCATTTGATGTGAGATAACTATTTGTGGGAAATTATCCTTCAACCCTCTTAGCTCTATTGTCTTTCATTATAATTGGAATGTTGTGAATAATTCTTGAAAGTTCATTAGAATTATTCCCAAAGTAGTAAGCCATTGTACTCACAAAATAATATTTGTTGAACCCATGGAGATAGCATAAATTGGGCTATCAAGGTGATAATATCCAATGGATAATTTAACTCTTTGGAACTTTATAGAACAACTAATAGTACCACCATTTGCAATCAAGACTTAAAATTCTAGAGATAAATATATAAAAAAATTATACGAGTAGCCAATGTTTTGTTGATAAAATTATGAGTATTACCCGAGTCGATCAACATGGTTACTTTTTTCTTCTTTTAGATACATTGAGATTTTGTGGGGTACTAAAACTAGAGAGTGCATGAAAATAAATGATTGATTGGGAATCATGTGTTTCATCATCTAAATACCTATCACTTTCTAATACTGGTTCCTCCTCTTATTGAATGTGTAGGACATCACCTTTCATTGAAATTTATATTCCCTTGTCTCCTACTAGCCAAATAATTCTCCTCCACTTGTCTTACCTTTACTATTACTTGCGATAAGGATTGTGGTTGGAACAATCATACTTCATATTTTATGTGATCCTTTAAACTACCTAGAAATAGATCCTTCATATCCTCTTCCTCCATATTCTTGACTCTTAGAGAAAGGGTTCAAAATTACTGAATATAATCCTTGACCATGCATGTTTGCTTTAATTTAGTGAGTATGCAAAAGTATCTTTCCATAAAGTTATTTCCATAATGGGTTAAAAGTTCTTGAAAAATTAACCATGTGACCACATACCCCTTTTTATCTTCTCATCACATAACCAATGATACCGAATGAATTGATTTGGTTCTAGGTATAATGATTCCATATCCACCTTTTGTTGACTAGGAACATGATGAATATCAAAGAAATACTCCATTTGGCATAGCCAATTGGTTGGATTCTTGCCATCAAACTTTATCTTATCCAACTTAGGTATGAATTGCCTTGGTATATGATTATTAAAGGAAGGATCCTTCTTGAAACCCAAGTCAATTCCAAGGAATTCATGTCCAACAAAAGCATTATCTTCCACCTTATGAGGTGAATCTTCACCCTTACACTACATAGCTTGAATAAATGATTTCAATTCATCCAGTTCTTCAATAATATTAATCTCTAATGATGAAATATCACCCTTGAATTTGGTTATTTCATCATTAGGGTTAAAATCCACATTTTCTACTCCCTCATTCTCTAGATATTTTCTTGATGTGGTAGCATTATTTTTGCCTCTTGTTGCAGGCCACATCATGATGGTAGAAAATAATTTTTTAATAAATCACACAAATAAATTCAAAAAATTTTGAAAAGCTTATTGTGACTTACCAAGGCCTAGTTCACACTCTAATAGAAAAATATCCCAAAAATTAGGTGATTTGCAACCTTGAGAGTGAATTATTTGAAAACCCTAATTTCCAAATAAATTGATTATTTATACTTTAATTTATTTAAAAATTGGACTATATTCTCCTCTAATAAGTCTCTAAAAACCCATAAAAAATCAGGAACCAATTTATCAATATGTGGGAGATATGTGTTTTCCAAATAAATTGGGTAGAAACCCTAATTATGTAATAACTCGCTCAATTATAATCCAATTATTTTATTTTGAAACCTAGACTATAGATTCTTGAAAATGTCCTTCAAAAACCCTTTAAAAATTAGAAAAAAATCACCAAATTTTGGGAGATATAGATTTCACAAATAAACCTCCAAAATTGAAAAATGCCTTATCGTAACAGCGCCAAGATCATGGTCTAATACCACTTGTAATGAAATAACTTTCACATTAGAAGAATATGATATTAAATATGCTAAAAATAGTTTATATTAACTAAGAACAACAAGCCACTTTGAGGGGGAAAACCTCCAAATATCTCCAATGAGAACATAATTCACTGTTAGTGTTGATAGTGAACCCCACAGCTCTAAGAAATACCTACAACCAAAATGCCTATCACAAGAAAGAGATCAAAGCAACTAATTTTCTATGGAACCAAGAGAGAAAAGACAGAATCTAGAAGAGCACTGGTATGTGCAATGTATTAACTTGAATGGTTCTGAATTAAATTATTACAATGAATATGCAAGGTTTATAAAAGCATGCAAAAAAAACCCTTGATGAGGATTTGACTAGATAGTGACAAGTGTTCTAATACCATGCAATGAGACAATTTGTCATATATTTAACTAAAAATAATAATAAAAAATCACTCCTAAGTTTAGATTAAGTGGATAAATTAATAAGAAACTTAATAATTAATTATCAAGTGATTATCCCGATTACTCTAACAACCACCCTTAAGATCAACTTGGGGAGAAGCTATAAAACCCTAATGTATAATGCAATGATGGATGCATATATGGGTCCTAGATACAAGTCCTAATGGGGTACCCATGCACAAAAAATGAAATCTCTCATAACTGGAGAAAAGATTAAAACCACATGGGAAAAATCCTCTCCAAAAGAGAGAAAAATAAATGATTGCACTAGTGAAAGAAGGATAGAAGGAGAACTCAATGTGACCCCTAAGGAATAATTTTTTCATGCAAGTAAAATAGATGTCCCTCTAATAGGAGACAGAAAAAGAGGATATGAATCCCTCCATAAAGAAAGAGCTCTTGTGCCAATGATGTATGCCTGAAGACAAAATATGATCCACTTCCTACAAACAACATTTCTCCCATTAGGAAGAAATATATTCACTCATGATTGGAGATGTTAGTGTAATTAATTAATTAATTATTACACTAGCATAAGTTAACTTAGGTTTTAATTAATCATATTAGTCCTAAGTTGCATTTAATCATTTAATAAAGTTGTTGAGATAAGATTCCCTTCTAGAAGATGAGTTATCTTTTCTAGAACTTATCTCCATCTTGTTATCATTCCCTAGGTAGTTGGTTAGGGTTTCTTGCTGTCACATGTAGTGTGATTTGAACACTTGGCAACATCCTTTGCATTCTAGGTTTAGCACTTGCCTATATAATCAGGCATATGTACTCTTTGTAAAATATCCATCTATCAATAAATCAATACTTTCTTTGTGGTTGAATATTTCTTCAAACCCTTGTTTGTTTTGTCCATCCATTCTCTTCCTTGTGATAGGTATCCATTTGCATGCAGGTGATCTTGGAGTCTGAAGTTGGTTTTGACAACTTCTACAGGAGAAGCCAATCCAAAAGAATGAGTGATACTAGAATCAAAATCCAGATGATGTGTACCTATGAAAATTGCTCATGTGTCCACATGTCAAAAAATGATGATATCGATCCAAGATCTTGAGAAGACTAATATAGAACAACCTACAAAGGCAATGAAGATGTTGGGCCAATAGTGGTGATGTGGCTATCAAAAAAGAGGATATGAATTTATTCAAAGTAATCCTCCAAATCTACAATATAGGACTCCATAAAAAAAGATGAGATGCCTGCGAGATATGAATCCCAAGTAGCCGTGTCTGGAAGATGTATGTCTTGTTGCACTGAACTAATAGGGGTCAAAGATGTGGCAATGCCAAACTGATTATGAACAACAAATGATGATGATGTAGTCTCAATCTAAAGAGGGGGAAGACAAGTATCTAAACCATTGAAACATGCAAGAAATGTGATATAATCAATTTCCTCTAAATTATCATCATCAAAGGGTATGAGATCAACATCTACAAGAGGGATGAGACAATCTGCAACAATCTCCTCTAGGTATGAAGAGATATGAGAGTCTCCATAGATCTCTCAAAGTTGTGTCCAAACTATGTGGGGATATTCAATGTCTGATACAACATCCATAGTGTCAAGATCAACACTAGAATATATAGCCCCTATAATATGATTACTGATGATGCCCCATTTTGATAAAATCCTTGGTGTGTTTGGTGTAGGTATGAGTCCATACAAATAAGGAAAAATGTTAAGCCACCTAAGATGTGTCAAGATTCCATTTCACCAATAATCATATTTATCCTTATCCAAGTTGATCACAAAAGAATGAATGGAAAAACCCATGACACTCACTCAAATGAAAAAATCAGAAACTAATAATCTCATTACTGATAAAAAAGATCCAAATATATCATCCTATGCAAACAAATCCTTTCTAGGTGCCAAGATGTCCAAGTAATTAAGAAAAGTGTGAAAACATAAAATATTAAATAAAATGTACCCAAGGTAGATTCTGGAAAAATTGCATGAATAGATTTGAAGAGCTTTGAAATACCTTTCCAATGCCACTTGAATCAAAAAAATCAAAGATATAGGAGAAAAGGTTATGAGCTCAAAAAAACAAAATGAAGATCTAACTTTGAATATGAATAATAGGAGCCAACACCAAAATATGATAATGAGACTTTCACCACTAGAAATTTCATGGAACCAACTTTTTAATAATATCTCATTTTTCTGATTTCGGCATCGTATGCCCAAGTTATGCCAAAAAGAAAAAAATCACTGCTTTAGGGAAATGGGCTGAGGAGGGGGTATTGAGTGGTTTGGTTGACCATAAAAATGATGTAAGCATGATTTCATGCTGATGTTAGAGATTTTGAACTTAAATTTGATGGCCGGATGACTATCACCAGAAAAATTACATTCCCATCAGAAAATAATTTTATGTAGCCGAGAAAAAAACCCTTCATTGGGATATACCTTCAGAAGTGAGAATATTCGTTGGGAATCTACAAGATTCTTGAGAGATTCTCTACTGCCCAATTTTGGGGAGATACACCAAAAGAATTTGGAAGGCCAAATTTTTTTTTGTCATCGCTTGGTTTAGAAGGTGTTGGTTTTTTTTTAAAAGGTTGACGACCCTTTTTCCGCCGGTGGGCTTGTGGGCCCTATCAACCCCACCCTCTGGTATTGCCTGCACAATGTATTAAAAAATTGTATAGGATTTTTGAAAGGCCATGCACTTTTTTTCTAATTTTTTGATTGATTTTTTCAAAAATAAGTTTTTGATGGAATTTTGTTTGGATTTTTGAAATTTACAAAAAACTTTTTTTTTTTTGTTTTGCAGGGAAAAAATAATAAAACCTTTAAATATTCAAACCTATACTATCAACACCTATGCACAAAAACCAAGGCAACATGTGTTGTACAGATCTGTACTTCTGTACAAATTTTCATCCAAAGTTCCTTGGTGCTGATTTTGTTTTATTTTTTTTCAATTGCATTGAATTCGATGAAATGACAAGTGATACTTACGTTTTTGACTATTTTGGACATAACAGTGATGCTTGTTTCACCCTAGGATAAGCCATTTTTTCTCTCAAGGATGGATCTCTCAAAAAATGGACATGAATTCACAAATTTGAATCTCTGATACCATGTTAGATTTGATAGTGAACACCACAACTCCCAAAAATCCCTGCAACCAAAATGCCTGTCACAAGTAAGAGATAAAAACAACTGATTTGCTATGCAACCAAGAGAGAAAAGATTGAATCTAGATGAGCACTAATATGTTCAATGTATTAACATGAATGGTTCTGAATTGAATTATTTCAATGAATGTACAAGCTTTATAAAAGCATGTAAAAACACACCCTTGAAGAGAATTTGACTAGATAGTGACAAGTGTTCTAATCTCATCAATGAGACAACTTTTCCTATATTTAATTCAAAATAATAATAATAAAAACTCCTAAGTTTAGGTTAAGTGAATAAAGTAATAAGGGACTGAATAATTAATTAATGATTAATTAATCAAGTGATTATCCTGATTACTCAACATTCAAAATATGATGATGAAATAAGACTCACAACCTCCTATATATACTTATATATGCCTAGGATATCACCCAAGATGACTTAGATAACCTTATATGATCCCTAGGATGATCTAATCAACTAAATAAAAATATATCGATAATATGACTTAATTAGGAGTTAAGATAGCCACAAGCTAACTATTCATAACCTGATGTACTCTAATATTAAGGGTGTGAGCCCCAATCATATACCTGCACAAATATAGAAAACAAGCACATTATTAGATTGAAATGCAAGCAAAAACAAGGATTCCCCATGAAATTAGATTGAAACATTAACATAGGAAGAAAATGAAGAACATTACAAATGAAAGTAAATGAATCCTATTTTAATGAACAAACTATCAATCCCATGGGGGAATTGGTGCCAATTATGTGTAAAAATTGGCCAATTCCCAACTCCTTTGTAAGCTTTGATGATTTGATCCACTTGATGGTGAAGAACAATGATGAACTCCTTGACAAAACCTGCAATAACCTAGCTATGGTCTTGATAAAATCGATGAAAGTATATATGCTTGAGGATGAAGTTGAGTATAGTAAGTTTATTCAATTTTTGGATGAAGAATGAGAGGAAGAGTCTCTCATTTATAGATTTCAAAATTGGAAGAATGAACAAGATTGAGCAATGTGGGATCATTCAACATCCAATGGCCAAGTGCCACTTGTCAAGATGTGAATGGAGGAAGGTTGTGCAAATTTTGATCAAAGTGCCAATAAATGTTATTAGATTCAAATTTGAACTTGAAAGTTGGCAAGTTGGAGGGAGAGAGGAATGGAGTTAATGTCACTTGGCTCAAGGCTAAGGACATGTAAGAGGCATTAAATGCCTTGTTGGAAGTACCATCCCCTTTTGGAGGGATTTTTGAATTGGAGGAATATTCCACAAAATATCCCCTTTTGAATGGAAATTGGTGAATTAATAAGTCAAATAAATTGATTTATTGTGCAAGTGGAAAAATCTAGAGAATTTAGGTGATTAGGATTAAATTAATTAGGATTTGATCAATTTAATAGGAGATTAGATGATTTGACAATTTTGACTTAGATTTTAGGATTTAAATAAATCAAAGTTGAGAGGAAAGGTTTAATTAAATAAAAGTTTTATTTTATTTAACTAAAGGGGATAATCTTAGATTAAATTAGATAAGGTTTAATTTATCTAGTTTAATAAGAAGACTTTGGCAATTTATTTAAATAAAGTGAATTATTTAATTAATAGAGGAGAATGATGAGTTTGATAAAATTGATTTATTTAATTAAGAGATGAAAGATGATGAGTTTAATAAAATAAATATTATTCAATTAAATTAACTAGTAAAGGGGATGATTTAGGAATAAATGATGTTAGTAAGATTAGGATCAGGTGTGTCGGTCAACTAGTATATTTTCCATGTCTACATTTTGCCCCTCTTTGAAGCAATGCACTTGTTGTATTGGTTCAAAGAGTAAATTGGTGTGATCATCATTAAAAAAATTCTTGATTTTTTAGATGCCCCATTGTTGCCCCAACAAGAAGGATTATGCTGATATGTTAGCCCCTCAAGAGATCCGAAAAAAAAAAAGATTTTTGGATGATGTTGTGAAAAAAGAGGACAAAGTGCCTGATAGGTCCAAAAATTCCCCAAGATGCCAAAAAATGTGTTAAAATGCTACAAAAGATGCAACATGGCCCTTGGTTGGGAAAAAATGGGATTGGGGGACCAAAACCCTAGCTGGATGGTCAAATTGGGTAAAAGAAAACCCTAATTTGCAAGCTTAAATAGACCCTGAGGGGTCACTTTCAATTCATTTGCACACTTAGCCTTTAGAAATTTTTGCACCTTGAACTCTAAGTTTCGGTCGAGATGGCACAACGATAGCTTCCCAGGCACGTGTTAGAGAGGGTAAAAGTGCATCAACAACCAGCTAGTGTAAGACTCGTGTTATGTACCCCTATCTCGACTTTTAATTTTCTTGTTTTACATGCATTTAATAGGGTTCAAGTCAACTTTAGGTCAAGCGACGCTATATAGCATCATTGCAAATGTTCAATCGGCACCGCACGACCTCAAATTGTGCCGCATATGAGAGTAGCACTATTGCGAGCCAGTTAGGAAAATTAGGGTTTCGGCCAAACTCAACTGCATATGAAAATCAGACCGTGCAACATAGTTTGAAATTAGGGTTTGAGTACAAAGTCAGCCGCACTTGCAAATTGAATTGTGTGGCACATTTAGGAATTTAGGATTTTTAAAACTTCACCATGATGACATAATTTAAAACTTTACAAACTACGCTGCATTTGCAAACAACGCCGCATTTGTTGTTTCAAATGCGAAAAGATGAAGCGAGAGATAGATTTTTTACGAGACTTGACATGATGGTTTCCCTTGTGCAGGAGGACCTCGATATACTTCATTCGAGGGAGAACAGATTCCTAGTGCTGTGGAGACTATAGGGTATGCATGTATTCCTTCAGGAGTAGCTTGGTATTCTTGACCTTTGGTTTGTTGCATATGTTTGTCCTATTTGAACCCACTTGGGGATGATGACAACTTTGGCAGAGCAATGGAATAGTGAGACCTCCTCTTTCCATCTTCCCACCGGTGAGGCTACTATTACACTCGAGGATATCTAGTGCATCCTACGACTGCCTATCCATGGAGTGAGATTTATTTATGATCTAGATGCTAGTAGGGATGCTTGCTACGATGTGATGGGTCTCGATGAGATTCACTTTTCTGAGGGACATATAGACTTAGAGAGGTATCGGGGTGTAGTGCCCACCTACAGATTGATTGTTGCCACCATTATATCAGGTTTTGTGGCACTAGATCGGTGGGGCTAATACTTCAATCTAGGTTGGGGGATAGCTTGAGAGAGGATGGTCGTCCACAGAGAGTGCTTTGCTTAGGGACTGTTGATGGTGTTTTCTACACAACAACAACTTAGACAAAATATGATATCCTATCTCTCTTGAAAGGTAAACCTCTATGGGAAAAGAGATAACCCCAAGGTCTCTAATGTCAGGTCTTGACAATGCAGTGAAACAACTCAGAGATAATGTGAAAATGTTGGTAATCACAAAGGGACCTTACTACGAGCAGAGTTGGACTTCAAACTTATCAAATGTAAGCAATAGATTGATACTATCTAACTTGATACAAATCGGATAATAAAGAAACAACAAAAGATAAAAGGTTTCAGAGATAATTTTAAGATTACTTCTAACGCTAAGATTGAAAATGCAAAAGGATAAAATTCTTAAAATGGACCAATCTCTCATTAACTATTTTCTGCTTGACCTAGATGAATCTGCAATTCCACAGAAATAGTGCAATCTTCTAAGGTATTGAAAGATTTTCAAATCATAAACATTCATTTAGTCAACCTTACAACAATTGAGATGAATAAACTTTCACAATTGAACTAAGCACAAATATAAGTCCAGGCTAACTTTGCAAAGCAGTTAACAATCAACTAACTGTGAAAAGTATGGACTAGAGATTGCTACAACATTCCAACATGAAACCCTAAGCATTTATCAAACAACCTAACTATGAACTCATAAGCAATTTAAAAGATGGAAGAACAAGAACCATGCTAGATGAACTACACAAGATAGATACCAAAACACAATATCTTCCTTATATTGAATCACCCAAGATTGCAACAATTCCACTTCTATATTACAATATTTGCTTGCTAATAAACCCTAACTTGATCTAATATCACTTGATCCACCTATCCTTCTATTTCTATCTTAAATTTCTCTATCTATATCTCTATATTCGAATGAGGCAACATGCCTATTTTTATAGAGAATCTATAAGATAGGTCAGCCCAAACTATAATTTACAATAAAACATGACCTACAAGAGGTCGGGCAAAAGACATTCAAACATATGAAATGTGCCATTGGCACCAATTTCATCCAAAACCGCCAATGCATGAAAAGGGTCAGCCCAATACATGAAAATTAATGGGAAGCATAAATATCAATGTGACTCTATATAATCACTCCCCATCCTTGTCTTTAGTTTTATCTTCTTCGACATGTACAACAAACAAGACCCTATCCAGCTCAGTAATAGGTGGCACAGGAAAAACCCTAATCTTTCTCTCGAGAATTTTGATGTCTTCCCTTGCCTGCCTAACTATACCATCCCAATCGGTTTTGTTGGTCAAATATTTGTCAATGACTGCAATGTATGTTGCAGCATCATCCAACTGATGTTTAGTAACTGACCGTTCGCTGACTGGAGAATACACATCTCTCCACCACCCTCTATGCTACTCCAAACTAAGATGCTTCAGAGAAAACTAGTTCCTTCCAGTCAGGACCTCGAAGAATGAAATGCACCTCTCATGAACACCAGTCAGAGTAGCCTCAATTGGCTTCGCCTATTTGTTGATCTTTTTTAAGGCCTTCTACCTCATTTGCAAGATTTCATACCATTCCCAAGGTTTGGAAACTCTTGGAAAAGGAAGAATCTTGCACTGCACTAACTTGTCCTCGGTGAACCCCATGACTGTTGTAGTCTTTTGCAGCAAGAGGTTGGTATCCACATTATACTGTTCCAATGCAGCCTTTAACCAATCAACCGACCTTAGTGCATCCCCTACAGTGGATAATATACTTTCGATGGCCTCATCTCCCTTAACCTGGACACCTTGCAACTAGGTAACCATAGCATGTGAAGTACCTTTCATCTTTTCCAACTCAGAAATTGTCTCCTAGGGTAGGAATCCTGTAGCAGAAGAGGAGGAGCTAATAGCTTGCAAAGGTTTCACCAAATCCTGCAAGTATTTCCTTAGTTTTTCATTCTCCTTCTCTAGCTCATGTTTGGTTTGCACGACCTTCTTCAATCTCCCCACAATAACTGCACTGGAATCCTCCTACTCTTCAATGTCTTGCTCAATAGTAGCATATCCTAAATCAATAGTTTTCACATTATAGTCCTGAGCAGTCACATCATCCCTATCTTTTTTTGGAGTAGGGGTAGCAATATGGGCCACCCAATTACCTAACTTATTTCTCTTAATCTAGGATACAACCCTTGCCTTCTTCTTTGTTTTTTTCTTCTCCACATTAGCCAAGAGGGCATCCTAATTAGGAAGAGAATCCTCCACTATTGTCATTTTACTTGTCAATTCCCTCTCAAGCCAATCCAGAATGGAGGACCCAGTAGGCACTATGTCTGGTTCATCTTGTTCCTTCTCTATGTGATCAACAGTTGCATCCTTTTCAGCAGTTGGACTTTTAGGGACCTCCACAGTTGGATTCCCTTCCTATCATACCTTCTCTTCCACAACTACATGCATTGGTAAAGGGGCCCTAGCTATTTCTTCTTCCTTTTGAGGAGACTTGTCCATTTGTTCCCTTGCACGAGAGTCTGCATATGCCATCAAGGGGGACTACAATACCTTACCAATTTCTGCCTCTTTCCTAAAGAGGTCTCCTTATTGAAGTGCTTCTTCCTACAAACCCTTTGGACTTTCATCTTTCTTTGGTTCTTCTTATTGGTTACCAGCATTCTGGGAAATAGAAACACTCACCTATTCAACAATAGGAATACTGACTGAGACCTTCTCCATTGTTGTAGTGTCCTTCGGGGAAGGAGTCCTTGATCTCCTCATGTAAACTTGGGTCTTTTGCCCCGAACTTTCCACCACTACCACTGGTGGTTCAATTTCCTTATCAACCTTAGGAGCCTCTTCCCCTCTCTGTGACAATCTTGTGGTTCTTCTTCTCTTTTCCATTGGTGGAGCACTTTCAACTTCTTCTTCCTCCTAGCCTTTCTCAACTGCCTTTTTAGAGGCATGTTTCCTCTTCTTGGAAATAGGCTTCCTTTGTTTGACCACCTCTACAACCTTTTTAGTTTGTGCCTCTCTTACCTGAATTCTGAAAGGAGAGTCCACTTTCTCATTACCTCAATCGAAGCCTTAGAAGTAGAATGAGACTCTAAGTCTCCCATCAGCTCATAGGTGCATGGAACACCTTCACTCTCTAGCTCCAACATCTTTTGTTTCAACCATATTTTGGTGTATTTAATCACTGGCACCATAACCTAATCTAAGTCAGTCTTTTCCACCTCCAACCAGTGAACTTCTCCCACTGGTTTGTCTTCTACTACCTCATATACATGACCCTGGATCACATTTCCATCCTCCTGAATCTGGATTGGGATAGCCTTTACATTATACAGTCTTACCAAGTCCACTGGCAGTCTGGAGAACCTCTTCTTCCTTACCTCAAACTCGTCAGCAAGGTTAATCCAGTAATCCTCAATATGAGGCTTATGGCTATAATCTCTGTTGGCTTTCTTCTAAGCTCTGCTAGTAACATCAAACCTTGATCTCTTGGAATGAAACGAGAGCCCCAGAGTACCCATCTCCTCTTTCGAAGCATGAGCAGACTGAATGGAGGAAAAAACTTCACCCATTCCTATCTTCAAAGGGAAATCATTCCCAAAACTTGTCTTGTGCATTTCTCCCTTTACTACATTGTCAAAGTCACAAATTTTCCTAGTGACTTCCAACAACACAACATGATCAGTGGGATATCTAGGGAGTCTATAAGGAGCCCTCTAAAAACCATCAACCCTGATATATGAGAAGGTTGGGAACTGAAGAAACCAGGCTCCATACCTTCCTATCAATTATTTTTCCTTGTTTGAGATTCTTACATGCTCTGCACCTTGGAGCAATCTGGTGATATACATTATGAAGGCATGATTTGATCTCCTGTAGCTTCCACCAATAAGGTGAAACTATGGATACACTTTGTAGATAGCATCCTGCCCAAAGATACCTCTAGTGCTCAATGCCTTATACAGATGAAGTCTTGCCAATGAGTACACTAGGTAGGAAGTCATAGTAAAAGTCTTGGTTTGCAAGACACTACATAACTGCTCATGAATCACAACACTGATGGCACCTGCCCAGTGATAATCAAATCCTTGCTCCATTCTAGCAATCGCATGGAACATCTAGGTCTCAAAGATCCCCGCATTCCTCAATCCTACCAATCTACTGAGATGGGTGATCACATTATAGTACTCCCTTTTGAACTTAAGCCTGAACAGTTTCTTATGCAACTTAGAAAAATGTGATTTAGGCTTCTCTAGCCAAGAGTTAATCACCTGTTGTGACTTGACTATGTTTTCCTCATAATATTTCTTAGCCCCATCCTTGTCAAAGGCTACCACATGGGATCTGTTAAGCATGTCAAATGTTGCAACCATGGACACCGGACTGAATTTTGAAAGAATCCTACCTTGAGGGCCAATAAACCTCTGTGTACCCCTATCATAATTCCTGGTACACTATAGCACCAACTCATAATACTAAACCGTAGAAGGAAAGCCTACCACATGAGCCAGTCCGGAGTCCACCATTGTCCTTGAGAATAGAGGAATGTTAGGTGCTGACATCTCAGCCTTGAATTCCTCATAATCCCACATGCCTACATTTGTGTCTGTAATTCCTGACCAAATTGAGGTCAGTTTACTCTCAGGAACTCTACTCCTCATATCCAACTTCACCTTCTCTAAATCAGTAATGGTAGAAGCCTCTGCACTAGGATCCATTACCTTTCCCTTTCGTTGTCCTACAACATTCTATCCTGATCTGGCCTGCAAACACATAAAGGTAACATACAATTAGATCTATAAGAAGCAATAAGTACAAAAATTTATTACCTCAAAGTTCATGATTTTTCACCCCTTGAGGATTCTGCACTGGGACAGATTCTCAGAAAAATCCAGGCCAGGCAGATTCTAGCGAACCAAACATACAAAATCCCAAAAATAACGTTCAAAATCAATATCTTAACCAAAGAAAATCATTATAAACACTTAGCATAAGCTCCTTAAATAACTCAAATAATTTACCAAGAAACCCACCATCTGTAACCATCAAATTTAGTATTTCCCCAAAACACCTAGAAGAATTCACTGGAGATGGATTCAAGCGAAATTAAAAACAATTACAACTAACCCGAGGAAAAAGAAGGGACATGGACTATCGGAGAAAATTCGGATGGAACGGATTTTGGCGAACTTCAGATATATCAGTATCAAAGCTCAAAATCGGAAAAATGACCCAACCGTGGACTTCGAGAAAATTTGGAAGGAACGAATTTTGGCGAAACCAAATGAAATCCGACAGAAAGTAAAAAAAGGAAGAGGAGATAGAAAATTCAGGGAAATCCGAGGGAAGCGGAATTCCACGAAGACCTCAAAAACCTGAACCTATCTACATCTTCGGTACTTTCATCAAATCAATTCAAATCACTCTAGATCTATGCCGGAACTCTGAAACTAGCAAACCTAGGACCATGAGAAATAAAACATGGACTAAGGACACTCTTCATAGAAAATTGAAGAGGATTGGCCATGCCCTAGGTCGAAAACCCAAATGTCTGCCATGAAAGCACATACAACTTTCTAATATACCTAAATGGAAAGTAAGAAACCACTGCAAGCCCATGCCTAAATAAAAAGCAACACCAGATAAAGATGCACATGCCCAATCAATGAAAACGGAATAGTGCACCACATGAGAACCCAAAAATGCCCAATAATGACGTGCATCCAGAGAAACCAGAAAACCTACGAAGGACTCCCCAAGCAACACGAAGAAAAGCGATTGAAATCAAGAGAGAAAAGGGATTATTTACATACCATGGAAGTGGAGAGGTTGTGATGAATGAAACTGATAAATGGCCGCTTGATGCAAACTAGATACAACCCACACACTTCAAATGCAAACATTCAGTCCAAATGGCCTCAAAAATCTAGATATCCAGCAAACACAAGAACCTCAACACATAAGTGGAAATGATAGCAAATGCACAAAATCAAATGATCAATTACTTGTCAAAGAATCAATATATCAAAGCCCAAAGACCTCTGCACAAATGCTATTAATGCGTTTGACAAGATAGCCGCGACCACAAAGAACTTCAGGAATTCAACATCACCCAGGATTTCGGGGATTCAACACTACCACATATTTCAGGGAAATCCGAGATGTGTGGATTTTCCCGAAAGCAATGCAGATGATCAATTTCGGACATCAGGAGGGAATCGAGAGAATTTGGCCTAGGCGGATTTTCTCGAAACAGTGGAAAAACCCGAGATAAAGCCAAAACTTCAGATTTTCAATATAGCTCAAAAGAATGCCACTTCAATTGAAAAATTGGTTGTTAAAGCACATACCCAAGCAAGAAAAACCTCTAGAAAAGAAGGGCCAAAATAGCAAAAAGCAAAAAAATAAGGGTCCCCACCTTCAGTGGGGCGTGTGTGCAAAAACTGCACAACAAATGTCGACTCTACTAGGAAAATGATCCAGAGCATTTCAAGAATAAACTGAAATCAAGAATCTGGAATTTTTGGTTTCAATCTTTCCATCAAGACTCTTGAGAACAAAGTTTTAGAAACCACAAGTAAGAAGACCTTTTCCTATACCAGGGTCCAAGTGTGTGAATTATGCATTGATCCTTATCATGTAAGTGCAAGAAGAACTAGAGTAAATTTGACCAAGCTACATAGGATTCAAACTTCAAAATCAACCTGGATAGAGCCTCGCTGCCAATCAAGTGTCCATAGCCCCGGTGAGGTTATCATTGTGATCCTCCCAATCATAGCTCTACTACTAGTCAAGCATCTATAGCCCTAGTAGAGATACTAGGATACTCCTAATAAGGTGAAGGCACTCAAAAAATAAATTTAAATTTTTCTTCTTTTCTCTTTTTCTTATAGATCTTTCTTGTTCACCTTTGTAAGTAATGAAACTCATGCTCAGGGATGAGGAACACAGTGGCACTGAAGTAGAATATAAGATTTTTTACCAGGCCAAACTACTCAGGAACATCATGCAACTCCATAAATTTTGTTATTATAATAGAAAATGTGATACCCAAATATATTCCAAAGTGTATCTAAAACAAGCAGTTATAATTCTGAGCACAAAGAAGATCAGATAAAAGAATTCCACCACTTGATTCTAAAAAACTAATTAGAGTTTATAAAAGAAATCTTTAGAATAATACCAAACAAAATAGCCCTGGTGCACAAGCACAACAGCCCAAAGAAATTAGGAACCCAGAAAGCAAAACAAAACGAAAAAGAAAGACAAACCAAAGCAAACATAATCTACCAAAGCAAAATAGAAACAAAGCAAAGCAAACCAAACCAAAGTAACCCTAATCTAGCTATGTACAGGGTGAACTGCAAGCAGTTCAAGGTTGAAAATAATGCTTCAAATACTGCCCATTAACAGGCAGTGGGATATCCTCACCAGTGAGGGTTTTCAAATGAAAAGCATTATCTCCCAGAATTTCTAAAATCTAATAGGGACTGAGCCAAAGTTTATCAAATTTACCATGCTATCCCTTATGATCATGGGCTTTATCCCAATAAAGAACTAAGTCAGAAATTCTAAAGGCCTTCACCTTAGCTCTTTTGTCAAACTATCTTTTCACCACGCCCTGATGTTTAGCAAAGTTCTCTAGGGCTTCATCCCTTTTCTCTTCCAAATGCAATAGTTCAGCTAAGCGGGCTTCATGCTTATCTTCCTCATTATAATATTCATTAATGAACTATAGGGTAGGGATTTTCAATTGTATAGGAAATACAGGTTCTAGGCCATACACCAGGTGGTAAGGAGAGGTTCCTATAGATGCCTTTTGTCTAGTACGGTTAGCCCATAGAGTAAATCGGAGCTGGGTGTGCCAGTCCTTATGATTTTGTTCTAGCAACTTACGGATGATTGTCAGCAAGTTCTTATTGGAAGACTCAGCTAGACCATTACCCTAAGGATAATAATTAGATGAAAATTCAATAACAATCCCATGTTCAAATTCCCAATTAGAAAACCTTAATGACACAAATGCTAGACCATTATCAGAAACCAAAGATAGTGGGCAACCAAAATGATTAATAATCCTAGACTCAAGAAAGTTGATTATTACATCTGAAGTACATTGTTTGCAAGCCAAAGCTTTTGTCCATCTAGTGAAATAATCAATTATGGTAAGAATATACCTGTGGCCCACAGAGGATGGAGGGTTTATTGGACCTATGAAGTCCATACCCCACTGTGCAAATGGTTTTACCTCAATGACTGGTTGGAGTGGAAGAGTTGTGTGTTTCTCCTTACTTGTTGTAGTCTGACATATGTGACAAGTTCTCACATGTTGGTGTACATATTTGAACAAATTAGGCCAGTAATAACCTACCCTCAAGATTTGGTGTGCATTGGATGATGCAGAACCATGGCCTATGCCATATTTCTCATGAAATTCAATCATCACTCTAGCAGCTTCATCTGTACCTAAACACCTCAAGTAAACACCATCATGATTTCTCTTATACAAAATAGCTTCCACTCCTCAGGCGCAAGGCTCATCTCTGGACTGTGTTAAGATGATCAAGACACTGCTGGTTTAGCAAATAGGAAATGATTTCATCATACCAATCTCCTAGGACACCTCTTGGAGGTAATAATGTTGGGTCGTAAGATTAGGACCTGTTTCAGCCATTGTCTTTGTAAGTCCTTGTCCTCTTACCAATTTCATGGGTTGAATCTTCATATCATATTCCTGCAACATGGTCACCTATTTTTCCCTTCATTCACCTAACTTGTTCTGCATCAACAACAACTTTACTGTAGGATCAGACACTATGGAAAAAATTTTATTCCTCAAGATATAATGCCTGAAATTCTTCACTGCTCAGACCAACGCGTAGGCTTGTTTCTCCACATTATGATATTTTAATTCTGCATCTTTCAAAGGATTACTCATGAAGGCTTTAGGGTGTTCATCCCCTTGATCAGACTTTCGAGTTAACATTGCAACACAAGAATGATCAGAAGCAAATGAATATATTTAAAAAGGCTTAGCATAATTTGGAGTCACCAATACAGGAGCCTCGACAATGGCTTTCTTGATTTCTGTAAATGCCTCCTTAGCTTCTACATTCCATTCTATTTTGGCTTCTTTCTTTAACATAGCATTCAATGGTTTAACTATTTCTGCAAATCCAGTAATAAATTTTCTAACAAAGTTAATCTTACCAAAGAATCACTTCATTTCTTTCTTACTTGCAGGAGGCTGAATCTTCATAATAACCTAAATTCTTTCAGGGTCAATGGAAATGCCCTATTCTAATATAATATGCCCTAACAATTTTCCTTCGGTAACCCCGAAAATACATTTCCTCAGATTAAGTAAAATGCCAAACTCTCTGCATCTTTGGAATACCTTGCATAAATTTGATACATGATCACCTCGTTTCTTAGAAAAAATATTCAGATCATCCATATAGATAATGATGCATTTTCCAATTATATCTTTGAAAGCAATATCCATGGCTCTTTGGAACATAGCTCCAACATTGATCAACCCGAATGGCATCCTTCTGTAAGCAAATGTTCCCCACTTTGTAGTAAAGGAAGTCTTGCGTCTATCCTCATACTACACCATAACCTGGTTGTAGCCAGAATATCCATCCAGAAAGGACATCATTTGTGATCCATTGACAATCTGAAGCACTTCATCCAGTGAAGGAACCGGATAATTATCCTTTTTTGATGCTCTATTCAGATTCCTAAAATCCACACATAGTCTAATTTCTCCATTCTTTTTCCTTACTAGAACTAAATTCACCACCCAAGTAGAGTGTCTCACTGGAAATATAATGTGTGCTGAAAGCAACTTCTACACTTCCTTCTGAATAATGGGTTCTAACAGAGCATTGATTGGCCTTTGTCTCTATCTGAACGGCTTGACATCCGATCTCAAGGGGATAGTTTGTGTGATGATTGAAGTATCATATGTTTTCAAATCCTCATAACTCCAAGCTATTACCTCATGATATGTATGTAAGGCATCAATAATCCCTTTCCTTTCTTTTGGAGTACATACCTTGCCAATAAGAACATTCTTCAAATCATCCGACATCCCCATATTATATGTTTCACACTGAATACTAATAGAATCTCTTTTGATCTGCTGTTCTTGAACTCTTATTTTATCCAAGTCAAAAATTCATTCAAGTTGCACCATACCTCTTGGGATGGTATTAGTCTTTAGATTGATGATTCCTTCAAAATCTATATTTGTTTCCTTAGGCTCAACCTCATCAATAACTTGGGAGGCAAACACATCACAGCTTGTAATAAAATCCAAAATATGCTTATTGTCTTCAAATACTTGGGAATTAGTGACGTTGTTGGGCATTGAAGGGACTGGAGTGAGCTCAACTGTAAACTTCTTCAATCCTGAAAGCGATAATGACTGTAGGGTGCTAGCAGCTTGCGCTAAAGAATCAACAACCTAATTTTTGTTTCAAGGGATTAACTATATATTGAAAGCATAGAACCCTTCTATGAGATCCCATACTCTATGCCTATAGTTGGTCATCCTTCTATCATGGCATGAATACTATTTTCTTACTTGTTTGATCACCAATTCAGAGTCTCTAAAAACCTGTAATATCTTCACTTTCTTCCTTGATGCCATCAGTAAGCCATGGATCAAAGCCTCATATTCAACAACATTATTAGTGCATTGAAACTAGAGTCTGTTAGCAGCAAAGTAATTCTTCCCTTTAGGACTAATCAATTCAAATCCTTCCACAGCACCCTGTTTGGATTTAGATCCATCAAATCTTAATGTCCAACAACCCTCAGGTCCTTTTGGCTTCAATTTGTCTTGTTCTTTGTTGAGGGTAGGATATTCTTCGGGAAGCATAGGGCTCTTTCCCTTATTTCTTAGTTCTTCCTACACATTAAGTCTGGTGAGTGGAACTGGATTAATGCATTTCTGTATCCGTTTGACAATAGTCTGACATAAGTTACACTCCAACTTAGAATGAGGTGTGTCATGTACCCTACACCAATTTGGAAGAAACAATTCTTCAAGCCTCATGCTTCCTTTCAATTGGACTTGGTCTTCCATACACTTCTGAATGAATTCTTGAAAGTTATCCAGCAAACTAAGTTGTTTGTCTTCTTCATCACTTATTTCATTCTCTAGTTCAATCAAAATCTCAGGATTGTTGGTCTCCAAATGGTATTCATTTGAAGAATCTTGGAACATAAAAACTTCTTCATCTTCAGTGATTGATGTAGCCAACACATAGCTTCCTATGCCAACCTCAGACACCAATACCTTGTTTGAGATATTTTGGTATTTTGTGATCACATATTTCATCCTAGGTTCCCTTTCAATTCTGATCTAATTTGGAACTCCTTTCCATGGTAACCACATGTGGGAATGATCTGTGGATGTGTATCCATTCAAAGTTTTAGTGAAATCCCTACCTAAGATCAACCCATAAGTATCAGGGATGTCTGCAACTTGGATATTGATCACCTGCTGCACCCTAGGATCTGATGCCAGTTGCATAGGGATCATGTTTAATTCTCCAACCACACTTACCTCTATTTTATCCAGCTGAGTAACCTTCTTTTGAGAAGCTATAGGAGTGATACCCAATGCCTTGCAGACATCGAAAGGCATAACATTCGTAGAGGCCCCTGAATCTAGAAGACAATTATGCAAGTTCTTCCCGAAAATACGAACATAAATTAGGAAAGGGGGGGTTTCCATCTTACCTTGAAATAAGTTCAGATGAGTATCAGCTTGTGCAACCTGACCTTTATCTTTATCTCCCCTTTTGTCCATAGGTGGGATATGACTCCTAGATGCTTGGGAATTAGAAGACCTAATAGTGACCTCATTTGTAGCTACCCTTTGTGATGTTGTATTTGAACCAAATGTTTCCAAAATGACATTTCTAATAGCAGAAACTCTTAACAATTCGAAAGCAGAAAGACTTACATTTACTTTCTTGAATTCCTCAGTTACATATTCACCCAATTGTTCCACATTCAGGTCTGCCTGGGATTCCTTGTAACCACTGGTCTACTTATCCTTAGAAACTTCAGTGTTGTTCCCCTTTGACAGGTATTGTGTTGGCACCTGAGGATATGATGGGTTGTTACTAGCTTGTGGATCGGGTGGAGTACTAAAATTATTAGGAGGGATATAAGTAGTGAAAGGACCCCCAGCCTATGGACCCCTGTTAGGTCTATTTCTCAAGTCATACTTCTTTGTTGGTTGTTGAAACATCTAAAATTCTTCAATACTAACTTCCTTCTCATCCATAAGGCCATTATCATTCTCATTTTCTTCATTAAACAACTAGGAGATCTCATCTTGATTCAACACCTGCTCCACCTCCTCCTGTGTGCTAAACACTTCTTGTGGTTCATTTTCTTCAATTTTTGGGAATGGAGCATGATTAAGTACTAGTACTAGAGCATCATAAGGGTTTGAAGGTACTATTTCCTACCCAGTAGAATTATTTTCTACTTCATACTGAAAGATAGACGTTGCAGTCTAAAATTCAGCACAATCCAGCTCAGAGTGTTGATTTGTTCTATGGAGTCTGCACCACCCAGACAAAGCCACTTCTGCTAAGTATATGCCATTTGGAGGTTTCTCTTGAGTAACAGATTGATCCAGAGGAGTGGGAATCCCCCCATTGTTGGGCCCAATATTCCAAGATCTATTATGTCTGGGTTGTTGCCCCCTGTCAAATCCTTGTCCACCTTGTTGGTTTCTATCAAAATTTTGACCAGAACCTTGTCTTCTATCGAAATTCTGACTAGAACCTTGTCCTTTGTCATAATTTTGATTTCTATCAAAGTACTGACCTCTTTCAAAATTCATGTTTTCCCTACCATAATTGGATTATATATTCTTCTGAGCAGCCTAAAGCTAGCTATTCTGATTTCTCAAATAAATTACCTTTGTGTTCAACCTCTTCACCTGTTCAGACAATTCATCCAATCTCTCCCTATCTAGATTATTAGGTGGTATTGGATTACCTCTCAAAGGATATCCAGGTACATTCCTAGAACCAACAACCTAGTTCAAGACTTTTGAATTCTGCAAATATGTAGGGAAGCCAACTTGTTGCTACTGTAAGGGTTGATTAACTCTCTGCTGGGGATAAGAAGTTGTAGGTTGAGTTTGACTTAGAGGTGGACCTAGATGAGGAACCAAAGGTAGGGATGGTACAGGATTCATCAGTGGAGCATGACTAGTTAAGGCTTGATTAAGGGCTTGGATTTGTCCAGGGTGAGCAACAGGTCCCAAATATTGCAAAGGTCCTGATAAATGTTGTCTTAAGTCTATGCTAACTTTCACTACCTCCACATATTCAGTGAGCAGAGTATTTGGAAGATTTGTCCTTTGCTTCAGAAAGGTGGATGTAAAACTATCCAGGGCTTCAAGGTATATCTCCAAAGTAGTATTTTCATTTCCAGCATAAGGTGCCTGGAGCCCGGTATATGCTCAATGGAACCTATCATTAAATGATCCTATAGGCTCATTAATCTCTTTTTTTACTCCAGTAAATTGTAGATACAACTCGTTAGCACTAATGGGAATTTTGAACTTCTATAAAAATGCAGCTTCCAACTCAATCCAATTATAGACAGAAGTAGCAGGCAGGTGATTATAGCAATAAAAGGCTTCTTCTCCTAAAGAATAAGGGAACAACCTACATGCAACATCATCATGGTTAATCCCTCTATCTCTCAGACAAGTTTGAAAAATCCTAATATACTCTTCTGCAGTTTTGTTAGGATCATGAGTATGAAACTTAGAGCAGAAATGATCAAGATTTTTTGGCATAACATTGTAATTATTGAAAATCAATGGGGATGGATTAGTATCAAGGAAAGCCATTGGTGGAGGTGGGGGTGGTAATGGTTGATTTGTAATAGGCTATGGTTGTGGAATGAGAATCCCCTCAGAGTCAGATGAAGAAGAAGATGATGGAGATGATGGGAGTGGATGAGCTGATGATGACAGAGATGATGATTCTTCCCCTCTTTTGGTCCTTCTTGACATAGTAGGGGCTTGTAATTCTTGAAATTATTCTCCTCTTGGAGTGGATCTAGTTCTTCTTCTAATTCTCTTAGGAGAGATGGAATTTAAGAAATGCTCCAGCTTTCTTATTCAAAGGCCCTCCTTCTAGCACCAATCTGTTGATGGTATTTTCTGCACAACAACAACTTAGATAGAATATGATATTCTATCTCTCTTGAAAGGTAAACCTCTTGCTTGCCTAACTATACCATCTCAATCATTTTTGTTGGTCAAATATTTGTCAATGACTGCAATGTATGTTGCAGCATCATCCAACCGATGTTCAATAACTAACCCTTCACTGACTGGAGAATACACATCTCTCCACCACCCTCTAAGCTGCTCCAAATTGAGATGCTTCGGAGCAAACTTCTTCCTTCTAGTCATGACCTCAAAGAATGAAATGCACCTCTCATGAACACCAATTAGAGTATCCTCAATCTGCTTCACCTATTTGTGGATCTTGTTTAAGGCCTTCTTCCTCATTTGCAAGATTTCATACCATTCCCAAGGTTCAGAAACTCTTAGAAAAGGAAGAATCTTGCACTGCACTAACTTGTCCTCGGTGAACCCCATGACTGTTGTAGTCTTTTGCAGTAAGAGGTTGGTATCCACATTATCTTGTGCCAATGCAGCCTTTAACCAATCAACCGACCTTAGTGCATCCCCTCCAATGGATAATATACTTTTGATGGCCTCATCTCCCTTATCCTGGACACCTTGGAACTAGGTAACCGTAGCATGTGAAGTACCTTTCATCTTTTCCAACTCAAAAATTGTCGCTTGGGGTAGGAATCCTGCAACAGAAGAGGAGGAGCTAATAGCTTGCAAAGGTTTCATCAAATCCTGCAAGTATTTCCTTAGTTTTTCATTCTCCTTCTCTAGCTCATGTCTAGTTTGCACTGCCTTCTTCAATCTCCCCACAATAACTGCACTGGAACCCTCATACTCTTCAATGTCCTACTCAACAATAGCATGTCCTAAATCAATAGTCTACACATTATACTCCTGAGCAGTCACATCATCCCTATCTTTGTTTGGAGCAGGGGTAGCAATATGGGGCACCCAATTACTTGACTTATTTCTCTCAATCTAGGATACAACCCTTGCATTCTTCTTTGTTTTTTTCTTCTCCACATTAGCCATGAGGGCATCCCAATTAGGAGGAGCATCCTCCACTATTTTCATTTTACTTTTCAATTCCTTCTCAAGCCAATCCAGAATGGAGGACCCAGTAGGCACTATGTCTAGTTCATCTTGCTCCTTCTCTACGTGATCAATAGTTGCATCCTTTTTAGCAGTTGGACTTTTAGGGACCTCCACAGTTGGATTCCCTTCCTGTCATACCTTCGCTTCCACAACTACATGGATTGGTGAAGGGGCCCTAGCTATTTCTTCCTCCTTTTGAGGAGACTTGTCCATTTGTTCCCTTGCAGGAGAGTCTGCATATGCCACCAAGGGGGACTGCAATACCTTACCAATTTCTTCCTCTGTCCTAAAGAGGTCTCCTTCTTGAAGTACTTCTTCCTACAAACCCTTCGAACTTTCATATTTCTTTGGTTCTTCCTATTGGTTACCAGCATCCTGGGAAATAGAAACACTCACCTGTTCAACAATAGGAATATTGACTGAGACCTTCTCCATTGCTGCATTGTCCTTCGGGGAAAGAGTCCTTGATCTCCTCATGTAAACCGGGGTCTTTTCCCCTGAACTTTCCACCTCTACCACTGGTGGTTCAATTTCCTTGTCAACCTTAGGAGCCTCTTCCCCTCTCTGTGACAATCTTATTATTCTTCTTCTCTTTTCTGTCGGTGGAGCACTTTCAACTTCTTCTTCCTCCTGGCCTTTCTCAACTACCTTTTTACAGGCATGTTTCCTCTTCTTGGCAACAAGCTTCCTCTGTTTTACCACCTCTACAACCTTTTCAGCTTGCACCTCTTACTTGAATTCTGAAAGGAGAGTCCACTTTCTGCTTACCCTTTTGTTCGGGCTCAATCGAAGCCTCAGAAGTAGAATGAGACTCTAAGTCTCCCATCAGCTCATAGGTGCATGGAACACCTTCACTCTATAGCTCCAGCATCTTGTGTTTCAACCACATTTTGGTGTATTTAATCACTGGTGCAATAACCTGATCTAAGTCAGTCTTTTCCACCTCCAACCAGTCAACTTCTCCCATTGGTTTGTCTTTCATTTCCTCATATACATGACCCTAGATCACATTTCCATCCTCCTCAATCTGGGCCGAGATGGCCTTTATATGATACAGTCTTACCAAGTTCACTGGAAGTTTAGAGAACCTCTTCTTCCTTACCTCAAACTCGTCAACAAGGTTAATCCAGTAATCCTCAATATGAGGCTTATGGCTATAATCTCTATTGGCCTTCTTCTGAGCTTTGCCAGTAACATCAAACCTTGATCTCTTGGAATGAAAAGAGAGCCCTAGAGTACCCATCTCCTCCTTTGAAGCATGAGCAGACTGAATGGAGGCACAAAATTCACCCATTTCTATCTTCAAAGGGAAATCATTCCCAAAACCTGTCTTGTGCGTTTCTCCCTTTACTACATTGTCAAAGTCACAAATTTTCCTAGTGACTTCAAACAACACAACATGATCAGTGGAATATCTAGGGAGTCTATAAGGAGCCCTCTAAAAACCATCAACCCTGATATATGAGAAGGTTGGGAACTGAATAAACCAAGCTCCATACCTTCCTATCAATTCTTTTGCCTTGTATGAGATTCTCACATGCTCTGCACCTTTCAGCAATCAAGTGATATACATTATGAAGGCATCGTTTGATCTCCTATAGCTTCCACCAGTTAGGTGAAACTGTGGATACACTTTGTAGATAGCATCCTACCCAAAGATACCTCTAGTGCTCAATCCCTTATATGGATGAAGTCTTGCCAATGAGTACACTAGGTAGGAAGTCATAGTAAAAGTCTTGGTTTGCAAGACACTACATCACTGCTCATGAATCACAACAATGATGGCATCTACCCAGTGATAATCAAATCCTTGCTCCATTTTAGTAATCACATGGAACATCCAGGTCTCAGCATTCCTCAATCCTATCAATCTGTTGAGAAGGGTGATCACATTATAGTACTCCCTTTTGAACTTAAGCCTGGACAATTGCTTAGGCAACTTAGAGAAATGGGATTTAGGCTTCTCTAGCCAAGAGTTAATCACCTGTTGCGACTTGACTATGTTCTCCTCATAATATTTCTTAGCCCCATCCTTGTCAAAGGCTACCACATGGGATCTGTTAAGCATTGAAAATGTTGCAGGAATGGACACCGGACTGAATCCTGCAAGAATCCTACCTTGAGGGCCAATAATCCTCTGTGTACCCCTATCATAATTCCTAGCACACTCTAGCACCAGCTCATAACATTGCACCGTAGAAGGAAAGCCTGCCACATGAGCCAGTCTGGAGTCCACCATTCTCCTTGACAACAGAGGAAGGTTAGGTGCTGACATCTCAGCCTTGAATTCGTCATAATCCCACATGCCTACATTTGTGTATGTAATTCCTAACCAAATTGAGGTCAATTTACTCTTAGGAACTTTGCTCCTCATATCCAACTTCACCTTCTCTACATCAGTAATGGCAGAAGCCTCTGCACTAGGATCCATTACCTCTCCCTTTCCTCGTCCTACAACATTTTGTCCTAATCCGACTTGCAAACACATAAAGGTAACATACAATTAGATCTATAAGAAGCAATAATTACAAAAAGTTATTACCTCCAAGTTTGGAATTTTTCCCCCCTCGTAGATTCTACATTGGGACGGATTCTCAGGAAAATCCGGACCAGGCGGATTCCAGTGAACCAAACATACAAAATCCCAAAAATAACGTTCAAAATCAATATCTTAACCAAAGAAAATCATTATAAACACTTAGCATAAGCTCCTTAAATAACTTAAATAATTTACCAAGAAACCGACCATCTGTAACCATCAAATTTAGTATTTCCCCAAAACACCTGACAGAATCCGCCAGAGATGGATTCTGGCGAAATTAAAAATAGTTACAACTAACCCGGGGAAAAAGAAGGGACACAAACTATCCGAGAAAATTTGGATGGAACAAATTTTGGTGAACTTCAGATATAACAGTATCAAAGCTCAAAATCGGTAAAATGACCCGACCGTGGACTTCAGGAAAATCGGGAAGGAATGAATTTTGGTGAAACCAAACGAAATCCGATAGAAAGTAAAAGAAGGAAGAGGAGATAGAAAATTTAGGGAAATCCAGGGGAAGTGGAATTCCGCGAAGACCTCGAAAACCTGAACCTATCTACATCTTCGGTACTTTCATCAAATCAATTCAAATCACTCTAGATCTATCTCAGAACTCTGAAACCAGCAAACCTAGGACCCTGAGAAATAAAATGTGGACTAAGGACACTCTTCACAGAAAATTGAAGAGGATTGGCCATGCCCTAGGTCAAAAACCCAAATGTCCGCCATGAAAGCACAAACAACTTGCTAATATACCTAAATGGAAAGTAAGAAACCATCGCAAGCCCATGCCTAAATAAAAATAAACACCAGATAAAAACGCACATGCCCAATCAATGAAAAGGAAATAATGCACCACATGAAAATCCAAAAACGCCCAACAATGACAAGCATCCAGAGAAACCAAAAAACCTACGAAGGACTCCCCAACCAACACGAAGAAAAGTGATTGAAATCAAGAGAGAATAGGGCGTATTTATAGACCATGGAAGCGCAGAGGTTGTGATGAATGAAACCGATAAATGGCCACTTGATGCAAACCAGATACAACCCACACACTTCAAATGCAAACGTTCAGTCCAAATGGCCTCGAAAAGCCAGATATCCAGCAAACACAAGAACCTCAACAAATAAGTGGAAATGATAGCAAATGCACAAACTCAAATGATCAATTAATTCTCAAAGAATCAATATATCAAAGCCGAAAGACCTCCGCACAAACGCCATTAATGCGTTCGACAAGACAATGGCGGCCACGAAGAACTTCGGGAATTTGATGTCACCCAAGATTTTGGGGATTTGACACTACCACGAATTTTGAGGAAATCCAGGATGTGCGGATTTTCCCAAAAGCAATGCAGAAGATCAATTTCGGACATCAGGAGGGAATTAGGAGAATCCGACCCAAGCGGATTTTCTCGAAATAGTGAAAAAACCCGAGATAAAGCCAAAACTTTAGATTTTCAATATAGCTCAAAAGAATGCCACTTCAATTGGAAAAATGGTCATTAAAGCAAAAACCCAAGAAAGCAAAACCTTCAGAAAAGAAGGGCCAAAATTCCAAAGAGAAAAAAAAAGAGGGTCCCCACCTTCAGTGGGGCATGTGTGCAAAAACTGCACAATAGGGATGAGTGATGTTGGCCTCACTATATAGGGACCTCCATGAGTTTTCATATCTTGACAGCAGGGCCATCGGGGCTGAGGTCACTCTATTACACATCTGGGCATGGGAGTAGATTCTAGTGCTTGGTTTGCAGGTTACTCTAATTGTTTTGGATATAGACAATCCTACTGTTTGGTAGTATGGGGGAGCCTAGATTCATTTTACTCATACAGGTATAGGAGGCATCACCCATTGGTGATGAGTTCTTGATGAGATGGGAGAGTATTTTTGGAGAACGTAGATGGGTGTAGGCCCATGGTATGATGATCATGAGTAGCTATTCTTTGCTTGGCATGATAGATGGATGTATGGCTAAGAGCACACTATGATAGAGCAGTATCTTCCATATAGGGTGGCTCGCCAATTCAGTGATGTTCAGGATAGGCTGGATAATTAGTATGTGGCAATATTTTCCCATTCCACCCAAGAGATAGCATGGGGCCAACCCATTCCAACATAGGAGGCAGTATCCTCATTTAGAGAGTTAGTGGCTAGGCCATGGCCACATGATTAGGGGCTGACAAATGTAGGGGTTACCTAGGCGTATAGAGCTTGGTTCAGGCCTCCTCTCAGATTGATAGTTTCAGGTACAATTCTTCCATGATGGAGGCCGAAAGGCAGGTCGAGTAGCAAAGGTAGGGGACAAGGAGGTAGAGGCAATAGTGACAAAGATGGTGATAGGGAAATGGGAGGAGGTGGCCCTCCTCCACATCAAACACCATTGCGGGACTAGGAAACCTCATGAGCATCGACACCACCATGGGTATCGACACCACCGCGGGACTAGGCACAGCCGAGCCCCTACTGAGATTAGGTACCGTAACAACAGCTACCCGCACAACTAGACCATAGGGATGCCCTGATTAAATAGCTTTAGGGGTAGATAGAGATTTTGACGGCTGAGCAAGATCAGGCTTGTCAGAGGTTTTGGCAGTTATTGCTAAGAGGGACCAGGCCCAATTTGAGAGGGCTTAGGAGATTGGCTGAAGGAGACAGCTAGAGAGTACAATCTCATCCTCCGAGGGTCGGATAGTATCTTTTAGGGCATACCGAGAGGTGGTTAGATCAACTGAGTACTACCAACAACATTATAGGCAAGAAGTTGCACCAGCTAGTTGGGTGCTAGATTTTTCTCAGCAGACAGGGATGAGGCCTCCTGAGGACCATGGTGAGAGACCAAAGGGGGAGAAGCATAGCTAGCAAGGCTCATCTTTGATCATGGGTATTTATCCATTTTTTTATTCATGGGTTTCGATACTTATTGCTCTGATTGTATCATATATCTTGATGTATACACACTTGATCCAATTTTTGTATCATGAAAGTTGTATAATTTGATGATATATATGATATGGTCCTGTTTATGAGATGTTCTATGATGTATGATGTATGAATGCATTTTAATTTCCTATGTGCTATGTGATGTTATGAAATAATTTTATTTTATGCTCATGCAATATGATGTATGTTTCTACATGATGCAATGATGATTATGGATGCACTTTTTTTGTATTTTTCTATGCATTTTGGTGACAATCATATGGATGCAATGTATGAAAATGATTATGTATTGATGATGGATGGTAATGATTTATATTATGCCCTTAATGATTCATGTAATATATGATATGAGATGAATGTACTGCAATGATTTCTTAAGATACTTAGAATAACAAATCTATATTATTCCTCATAACTTAAGATGATGATAATGCGAGATGATATGATGTGGTATGATCTATATGATATGATATGTATTTATGCTGATGATTTTGTGGATGCAGGGTGGATGCATTAGCAATGTTTTGATTAATTTTCATGATACCATGTTAGTATGGAAAGAAGATAGAAGAAAAAAGAAGATCCAACAAGGCATTATCATTAAAGTCAATGTCAATGAATTACTTACTAGGAGTTGAAATTTTTAAAGGGCCAATTACTTTGTGGTTGATAACACACATAGGTATGATGCGTCAAGGTATAAAGAACCAAGATGGAATTGTACCTAGTGTGATGGAATTTGAATCAACAATCAGATAAGAGTATTCATGTTCACACTTAGCATACAAAACTTTATTCAGGATGTAGTTCAGATCTTCTAAACATCTCAGACCAAAACATAGAAAAGAAATCCTTCCTATGTGGTCAATAAGACACTTAAAACACCCTCCCTACAAACCAAAAAAGTACACATGGATAAGGTATTTTACAAGAGTATCCAACAAGCACAACAAAAAAAAAGATAATGATCGTTTCCTCATTCCTTTCTCTCTAAACCTGTTTTGATTAGGCATCATCGAGAGGTCCTTGGAATGAGTGCAATAGGATAAATCCAAAGAAAGGATAAAGTAAACAAACAAGATAATGTTCTTCATACCACTAGCCAAGACTAAACTATAGTGTGATACCTAATGTTGATGTCCATCATGGGAAGGATACATCCTAGGACATGTTGTGATCAAGGTTTTGATGAGATTGATTAGGTGATAAACTATTGATACTCTGAGTTGATCAACTTGCTTGCTTACTAACCTAGACTTGAGATTTTGACAATTAGGTTTTCACTTTTGAACCTGCTAGACTTGCTTCTAATTGACTTACCAAAGGATGAAAATGACTATGATTTATTAGGAATGATGATTATTGCGGGTGAAAGCAAGATGAGACAGGTGCACCATTTTGGGTTTTTTCAAATATTTGGATTTTTTTGTTGTTTTTTGAATGTTTTGAGGCTATTTTTGGAAACTTGAGATGTTTTACAAATGGTTTTGGTATTTTCAAGATTTTTGATGATTTGGATATGGATATGTGATGATATCAGTGCTCTATTTGGGATTTTGTTGAAAACCAAGCTAAGTTTGATTGATCTGATGATGATAAAATTGTTGAGGATACACAACAATGCAAGGATAGTGTTAAGAAACATGAGGATTGATAAGGATACCTCAAGGTGATGATGAATTGATTGGATTTTGATTGATCAAGATTGATGAAGTTTGATTTGGAACAATTTTTTTTGATGATTTGATGTGACGTTGAAGTACACATTAGATGCGACTGATATTAATTGTTTGGATTGATGTTTGATGAAAGATAAAACTTGATAAGGAACATCTTTTCGTCAAAATATTCCATGGGCTAGTGATTTAGATTTTGGCTCACAAATGTTTGACCAATTTGATTTCACATTTGCCAATGTTCGGATCACCACATAAGTTGGAGGATATATATCAAGACTTATTCCCAAAGAAAAATGTAAATATCTTTCCCCAGTGTCTAAAAATGTATGGACTGCCATGGGTGGATTCTTGAATAGGTGTATGGATGGATATATATGGTAAGCATGCAAAGAATGCCAAGGATTATCTTGGATAAGGTGTTCAAATAGAGGATGCTCATTTGGATAATGCTTCATGGTTCAAACAACATTAGGTAGGATAAGATCAATGAATATGACCCATGTCAAGATGTTTGCCATAAGCAAGTGTAAAGTGTGCACCAAAATTGGTCAAGATCAAGATAATTTGGACTATAGATGTAGACTGATGAAAATGGATTGGATAAATGGTTCATGGATAAATGGATTTATTAAGGATAATATGGAGGGAATGTTTTCTTTATTATGGATGTGATGAGATGCTTCCAACTGAACTAGTGCACACAGATGCTCGATTCCACACATGATGCCTGTCTTCTGGGTTTTCATCTTCGTACCTATCCAAAGCACCACCAAAGTGGTTTTCACTAGAGGATGATTTTTCTCCTTACTATTTTTTTTAAAATCTTTTTTCTGATTTGTTTTGGATTTTTATATTTTTTGCTGATATATTTTAAGCTCATGTTGAACCACTTGGTTCTGTCAATGTAGATACTTCTATCATAATGTTCCATCGATATCCTACTTGAAGAAGTTTCTTTGCCAAAATACGTGCACTTGAATGAAACTTTTGAGATTCTTGATTTGCTTTCCTGACACCAGAGTTAACTTTGTCTTGGTGTGCACATCGTGATAGAGTTCCTTCTAAATCCTTATGATGAAGGGTCGCTGCCAATACATGGTCAATGTGAGAATTGGATATCATGTGTGGATGGCAGAGTGTGTTTAGGAATACAATATGGATTGGTTGATAGTTTGGAACCTTTGACTCTCCAAACTTGGGAAGATGAGCAATGATGAGTGGATATAAAAGTTTGCATGGAATTAGGACCAAAAACTTGATATACTTTGTATGTTGTTTGAGAAGCCTACTTTTTCCTTTGTGGACATCTTTGATGGATACTTGCCCCATTTTTATTTTTCCCCATAGTTTCTTTGACTAATGGAGTATGATAGGGATCATCTTTCTTAGTATTTTTTGGTATCCATATGTATTTAATTTTTCTGATATACTTCTTAGCTTATTTTTCTTTGATAATGTTCTTCATGCTTTGATTCAAATATCCCTTTTGATGTTGGTCCCAATTTGTGGATGTGGTGATGGGTGGATGAAGATTCGTGATGTGGATGGTTGTAGTATTGGCATTGGTTTCATTATAAGTATTCTTCGTGCTCCTTATGTTGATTTTTCCTTGAGACAAAGTTTCCCCCAATATGGTGAAAGTAGTACCTTCATGCTTTGATTCTATCTATTTTGAGAGTTCCTGTTTAGCAAGCATTCTTTGATAAATGACTACTGCAGATGATGTTATTTAAATTTGCTGCTTTGCTGACTTCAAAATATCTTGTTCCATCTGACATGTTCCCTTGAGTGGATAATACTGGATATCTTCATACATGATATCCTCAGTCTAAATTTGGGATATATCTAATCCTGATGTTGACAATTGATTTTGACTGTAGGAATCAATATCATTCTTTTTTTGTGTAATAATGTCAGGAGTAAAGGAATCCTGTTATGAATGAAGATCATCTGCATGTCCATCCAAGGAAAGCATCTCATGGGTAGATGGAGGAGTATTTTCTATGTAGATGTAATCATCTTGTATAGATAGGAGGGTGTCCATTATATCATTGTAGTAGCTTGGAGATACAAATTGTTGATCTCGAATGATTTCGGAATTTCTTTTGACATGCTTTGGATCAAGTTCTTGACATGGGTCAATTTCAAAGAATGGATTGGTTATAAAAGGTTCTTGGATATCTTCATTAGGAATAGGAATTTTATCAAATTTCATGAGGTCAAAGGATGCCCATATGTTTTAGAAAGGATCATTGCTAGACCTTGGTAAAAGATGTTGATCATGCTTTGGAATAAATTCTTGAGATATGTCCTCTAACTCATTAGATGACGTAGAGACATTTTCAACATGATCATTGGCTGAAGGATCTTGATCATCATTTTCAGTGATTGTGGTGGGAATTTGTTGCAAGCTTTGCTGAGGGAGTAATGCCTACGTTTTCTGTTGAGCCAACAACACTTGTTCCTAGTCATGTTGTTGTTGTGCTAACAATTCTTGTTGTTGGGCTTGCTGTTGAGCTACTTGTTGTTGTGCCTAAAAATCTTGCAGGACTTGTTGATACACTTGTTGATGGATTGCTTGCAATTGTGCTCAGTATTGTGCTTGTGCCTGTTGAGCCTTGTGTTGGGCTTGAGCTTGAGCCTGTGCTTGTTGGGTGACTAATTGCACTTGCACTTGTTGAGCAGCTAGATGTGCAACTTGTTGGTTTTGGAGCGGCTTTTGGCAGGTAGCTTGTCGAGCGGATTGCAACATGATGGAGAATGAATTTTACATGTATTTTGGCGGCAGTGGTGGTGGATTGGGAATGGTGTTGACCATTGTGATGAGTGGAATAGTCACATTGATTGCCAAGGTTTGAGTGGCGAATGGTGTGATTGAGATACTTGGTCCTTGAGAAACTTGAGGGATGGTGGTTGTGTTGACCATTGGGGTTGCTTGGATGGTTGCCATATGTTGTTATGATATTGATGGAAAGATGAGAGGATTTGGTATGATGTTTCTCTTTATGATTGGAGTATTGTTCAGATTTAGTTGATTGATGGTTGGTAAAGGGGGAAGGATCATGCCTTGATTGTTTGGTTGATGGATTTGTAAGTTTTGACTTTGATTTAAATCTACCAAAGGGAAAGGTGTTCCAAAATTTAGATTGGGCATGATTTTTTTTTTGTACCATTGAGGTTTGGAGGAGATAAAGATCCCATGAATGGTTTGTACAAATGCAAGTTTTGAAAATGAATTGGCATAGTAAGGATTGGATAGTTTGGTTGAATTGGATTACTCATGATGGATGAATCAAGTTTATATTACATGCTCCTATTGTGTTTTGAACTTGTTGACCTCTGAGGGGTTTAGGACCAATGATGAGATGAAGGATGAAAGGGGTGAAGGGTATGGATGTTTGAACTTTTAGGAACTTTGGATCAATGCTAGACTTTAGGACTTGATTTGATTTTGATTTTGATTGATTAGTAGTTGAACTTTTAGACTCTAGGAAGTTGTGTTATCATAGGGTAAACTCACACATGAGAGGATAGTTTGACTAAGTGTGTTAAGTTAAACAATATGATTTTGGATAATGAGCTCGTAATTTCTAGGAAGTTGTGTTATCCTAGAGTAAATTTGTACATAAGAGGATAATTTGGCTAGGTGTGGTTAGCCAAACAAGGTGATTTTGGATAATAGACTTGTAAATTCTAGGAAGTTGTGTTATCCTAGAGTAAACTCGTACACAAGAGGATGATTTGGCTAGGTGTGTTAAGCCAAACAAGGTGATGTTGATTTTTCCTAAAAGTCTAGCATAAGTGATGTTTTCAAAGTTCCCAAGAATTTGTTGGTGAGATGGGATTTTGATAAATGTTTGGATGAATGAAGTGTTTGATTTTGATCCTAAATGAACCTAAGAGGGAATTTTTTACTAGACCAAGATATTGAAGAACATACTTTTCCCTAAGAGTATTTCAAACCAAAAGATCAATGTTCACATGGAAAACCATAAGACAGAAGAGTGCAAACACATGTGTGGGGTTCAATTAGGGTTAATCTTGATTAATGACTTGATTTTTAGCACAATCACTTCTTGCTTAGTTTTTCAAATTGGATGTCCAATGTCCTAATTTTCTTTCATCCCACAAAGTGCATTATGTGGAAATCAAGGAAATCAATGCAAAGGTTTCCTAGTGTTGACTTTGGGAGAAACAAATTGAGATGTTTGAATGCTTAGAAGCGTTCTAGAGATAAGAACCCCTAGGGAAAAGCAATAAAATGTGGACACCTCCAAGGCATTTTTTCTTCCAAAGGGTTTGAAATTTTGATGATTCGTTGAATATTTGTTTTCCACTGTTTTATATCCAAGCAAAGTGTTTTGTTTCCAAAAACATGTACAATCCTAGGATGATGAGACAATATTTCATTGGGTTCTCACTTGGATAAATCTAGCTATGAATATTCAATGTGGATGATTAGATGCTTGATCACATGGGCTCCCCCTTATAGTGCACTCGCTTCTCGGGTCAGCCAAGCATTAGTACCCATGAATCTCCCATGCCATACTTTTCATCTCTACAAAAAAATTGCATGTATATATGTGGGGTGACTTCAAAGGACATGACCTTTTGCACCGAAAAATAGTTAAGGATTTTGGACTTTGCTAAACAAGGGGTTTTAATGTGAGCATTCCATTCATGGGGGACTATCCATGTGGTGAGAGACCATTGCTTCCCTTTTTGTTGGAATAATCCTCGTGATATTGGCCATTGTTCCAATATCCACACTTATATCCCGAGTGGAAGTCGCTTGACTTTAGCGTGTTCTCAGTTGGGTCGTTACCTTGGGTGATTAATTTTTCCCACAAGGCATACCCACTAAGATAAATAAAAGTGAGCAATCATATCCCGTAGTTCAATCAACCTTCATTGAAAAACAAAGGGAGAACACTCGCAATATACCACACTCACACTCGTAAGATTGGTTCAATTTTTAGGTACCCAAATTGAAATGTGGAGGTAAAATTATATGAAAATTAATGTCACCAAAAATAATTTTGATTCTCAAGATCGCCATGAAGAGTGAGAGAAGTGCAGACACCTTTTTCAATGAAATTACTTTGCAAAAACTATTACAAGACACAAAAGCACATGTTCATTTTAAATCCCTCAAAGCGATAATGTATTATTTTGAAGCACCAAAGGAAATGTGAGATTTTACTTGTTCAATTGTTAATCCTTAAACTAAATCTAGTGAGTTTGTCCTAAAGTTAATTTTAAGCCTTTTGTTGCAAAAATTGAAAGCTTTTGTAATGTTCTTTTTAGAGCCCAAAATTAATTTTAGTGTGTCCTAAGAGCATGAAAATCAAATCGTTAGAAAGGGATTATAAGTTCTCCCAAAAGCGTTTAAAAACACTTAATACAATGAGATGATAACATCATAAAGAACCCTTGGCCTTCGTTTTCCTTCCTTTACTTTTGATCAAGAAATTTCCTTTTTTTGGTAGATTTCAACAATTGTTAGATTTTGCCATTTTTGGTAATTTTGCATGCATGACTTTGAGAGTCCTGTTTTTTTCCAAAAAAGTTTCTAAAACTAAGATAGGATGAATTGCCAACTAACATCATAAATTCAAAACATGAACTTCGAGTTATTAACAAAAATGACTTAAAAAACTAGAAAAAAAAAATTCAATTGGCATTTTGAGGGCCAAGATGAAAGTTTCAAGCCCCGAAAATGTGCCAAAATGGCCACCAACCTGCCTACAGTTAATCATTAATGCACATGCCACCTCATAACGAAACCGCCTATAAAATTTTAGCCAAAACCCACATTTGAGTCAAAAGTTATGACCTTCGAAAGTTCGTGCATCACAAAAATGTTAAAAATAATCATAAATTTGTCTTTTACCCAACTCTAGCAGCACAATTAGTGGGTGTGACGCAGTTTGAGAAGGCTAGTAGTGCAATATAGCACCGTTGATGATTGAGAGCAATGCTCTGTAGAAAAATAGTGACCGTGATTGCGGCGCTATTTGACCCAGTGATGCAGTTTGGAATTTAGAAACCCACGATGGAGTTTAAAACTTTGAATTTCGTGGGCGAGAAGACTCCACGATGGAGTTTGGATTTTGGAGTGGTGCAATATAGTGCCACTGGATTGGTAGCGGTGCATTTTGGCATCGCTTGACAGTCAATGACCAAGTTTTTTGGAACCTGCAAAAAATGCAAAAAAACACAAAATTTTCTAAAAAATACGTGATTAGAATTTGAGATTTGCCCTCCTTCTAGTGCAAAAATGTGAACCCCAATCCTAGACCTGCACAAACATGGAAAACAAGCACAATATTAGATCAATATGCAAGTTAGAATAAGGATTCCCCATGAAATCCATCTACAAATATTCAAAGTAGGAAATGAATTGAGAACAATACAAACAGCTAAGTTAAATCCTAATTTAAACAATGCAACCACTTGATCCCATAGGGGAATTGGTGCCAATTACGTGTAAAAATTGGCCCTTTCCTAACTCCTTTGTAAGATTTGATGATTTGATCCACTTGATGGTGAAGAACAATGAGATTCCTTGAGAAAACCTATAAATAACCTAGCTATGGTGATGACAAATGCTCAAGAAATGCTATGAAATTTCTCTAAATTGAAGATAATAACTTTTCTCTCAAATTTTGCATGATGAATGAGAGGAAGAGTCTCTCATTTATAGATTTTAAATTGGAAGAATGAACAAGATTTGAGCAATGTGGGATCATTCAACATCCAATGGCCAAGTGCCATTTGTCAAGATTTGAATGGGTGAAGATTGTGCACATTTTGATGAAAGTGCCAATAAATGATATTAGGTGGAATTTGAAATTAGTGAAATGATTTGTTGGAGAGGGAAGAAAATGGAGTTATGGCCACTTGGCTCAAGGAAAAAGGACTTGTAAGGTGAAATAAATGCCTTGTTGGAAGGACTAAGTCCACTTGGATTTGAATTCAAATTTGAGGGAATATTCTCCTTTTATGCCATGTTGAGAGAAAATAGAGATGTAATAAATGAATTAAATCTATTTTCATGTGCAAGTGGTAAAAGCTAGAGGATGGGACATGATTTAAGATTAAACTAATCAAAGATTAATTAATGTAATGAGGAATTAGGAGATGTGACAATTTAGACTTAAATTTATGCATTGATTTAAATCAAATTGGGAGGAATGGTTTAATTAAATAAATGTTTTGATTTATTTAAGTAAAGGGGAAAATGTTAGATTAAATTAAATAAGGTTTTAATTTATTCAATTTAATAAGAAGAATTTAGAGACTTAATTTAAATAAAATGAATTATTTAAATGAACAAAGATAGAAGATTAATTAAATTAAATTGATTAAATTAATCGGCAGAGGAGAAAAACCTAATTAAATAAATAATGATTTATTTAATTAAGGGATGAAAGGTGATGATAAGCTAAGAGTATGATTCAGGATGAAATGATGTTAGTAATCAGGATCAAGTGTGTCGGTCAATTTTCCATGTCTACAAAGGGCATAACAGTGCATTGGTAAGACCAAATGGCATCACCAAAAACTCATAATGACCCTCATGAGTCCTAAATTTTTTCTTACAAATATCTTCTTACTTAATTTGAATTTGGTGATAACCTAATCTAAGATCTAACTTTGTAAAATGCATGGCTCCATTCAATTCATCTAACAAATTATCAATGATTGGAATAGGAAACTTATCTTTGATGGTGTAAATGTTGATCACTCTATAGTTTGGGCACATGAACCAAGTTTCATCCTCCTTATGCAACATAACCATGAGCAAGGAGTAATCACTTTGGCTATGCCTGATAACTCCTACCTCTAACATCTCCTCAACAATATTTTATATCACTTTTTTTATAAATGTGGGTACCTATAAGGCTTGATTTTGAGTGGCTGGCTTCTTGGAACTAATTGTATGGCATGATAATGACCCCTCTTAAGAGGAATTCCTTAAGGAATATCTCCAAAAACCACTAAGTGACAATCAATTATTTCTTTTAAATATGGATGGGTGGGAGCATTGGATTAAGAGACTTCTACTGAACATAATTGGGCCACAGATCCATCAACTCCTTTCTTAAGAAACTTTTGTATTTGATGAGAGCTTACCATTTTCAAGGAATTTCCTTCAACCCTATTAGCTCTACTATCTATCCTTCTACTATTATTTACTTGGAGGGATTGGTCAACGAACAGGTGAAAGTATAATAACTTTCCCTCTACACTTTAGGCTTTGTGAAACCTAGGAGGGTGATCCCAAATAGTATTCACTAATATCCTATACCAACTATCACAAATGTTGTAATTAGAAAATGTGTTCTATGTAAATTTTCTTGATGATTATGAAAAATGAGAATATGACATTATTCTTCAAGCATTCAACATTCTAAAATAATAGAACAACTTAAGACTTCAATTCAAAAAAATATTCAACATAATTCAAATAATGAAAGTATTTTTAATGTGGTTGATCCTATAGCTATAAATTTAGACACAAAGGCCAAAGGTTGGTGTCTTAACCTAGGGCGAAGGAGTTAAAATTAGTGTAAATATAGTTGTAGAAAAACATTTGACCCAAACATTACAATTTTTTTTAATCAAAACTCTTCACCAATTCTTCTTATAGATCCTGAAATACATTCACACAAATCGATACTTCTATTAAGGAATTTAACTCATTCTTTGAATGAGAGCATAAACAAAAATACACATCCATAGGAAAGACAATGGAGACAAATCAAATGATCTTTGATTCAATTCATTTATAACTTGTGTAAAGTATACAATGGAGATAATTGGCTTAAGAATTACATGTCATTTTATTCATGAAATGTCAGTACTATTATATAACATGAACAATTTATAAAAGACCAGGACTCAAAACCTAGAACCAGACATAAACTCTATTATCTGCGTTTCTATTGCAAAACTCACTAAAAGATCCATGAAAATGGATATGAATTCCATTTTATCAAACAAGGGAGCAACAAGCTTGGTTCCATTTACACATTTCACCATCTTATTTGATATTTAAATTAATTAGAAGGAAAGGGCCATAACTACCTATGGGGAGAATGTTCCACAAAAGTAAAAAAGTGGTTATGACGTTGGAGAATATATTCACCTTCCAAAAGGAAATTTGTCATAGAAAATGGTTGTACAACAAACCAAATATTCTCTTTACCTCATCTTCACTTGCATTCAAAATTTTAGAACCCAATGAATAAAAAGGGAAAGAGACAAGGATGCACATCCACATCAACACACACCAACCAATCACTTTCCATGTATTTTACACCTCCTCCTTTGTCCACTGAATATCCAAACTCTACACCTTTGAGTTATTCATGTTTTATGTGGCATCGATTATAGTCCTAGCATCCTTCACAAACATATCTAAATTAACCTTGATTCCAAACAAATGATCAATATAACTGTTTAATGATGCATAATTTGGCTTCCCTAAAATGTAAATGAGAGAAGACAAAGAAGGAATCGTATTCTTGTTGCCACCTAAGAAAAAAACCTTGCTAAGTTGCAAAACTTAGCTACTGGTGAAACATTGGATCTCTTCCAGGTTTGTGGGTCACCTATAAAAAAAGAGAACCTCCAAAGAGGGTTGATTCCCTTGGATTTACCACCTAAACTAACTTATGAAAATGTTACTTTTTGAGAAAATAAAGGATAACATGTAATTCAAAACCTAAACTCTAAGGTGATGCACGAAATGCTTATTTCAGAGCCTATATTGTTGTTTGGACTTAAAATGATCAAGGATATACAAGATTTTTTATGCACAACTCAAGTTTTACATACTTATACATCAATATTTCAATAGGAAAGATAAAAAAAATTCAATTCTAAAAGGAAAACAACTATTTTTTACAATTAGGAGTTGTTAAAACTAATTTTCATAACCTATGACCTGCATAAGGCATGCATATATTTGCATAAAGGTGCTGAAAGAATGAAACATACATTGAAGGATTCATATCAAATAACAAAAAAATACATCTATCATTCATATTTACACAAAAAAAACAATATTGGAGAAGGTAAGATACGTATATTTCATTGATAAAAAGAAGTGTTATAGCTATATACAAGTTTGAAAAATGGAGTTTCATTGCTGCTCTAGCTAGAAAAGAACTTGAAAAGTTACAATGCCAAGACTAGAGAGAAAAGAAACAACTAAAATTTTATCCTAAATCTTGCCTTAATGATTCTCAACAACTTACAAGATAATAGGAACATGTGCTTGAGAAAGAAGACATGTGTTTGCATCAACTTGTTGGGTCAAAAATCCTTTGGTTGTCCAAAATAGTTTCCCCTAATTTGTAGCCCCTTAAATTGCTCCAAAAAGGTGTTGGAGTGATCAAAAAGTTATCCCTTGACCTCTTCTACCATCAAAGTTCATAAAAAAACTCCCAGATTCTCTCAAAAAGGTTCAAATTGGTCAAAACTGCCTTATATCTTCTCCATTAGTTGCACAATTCAACAAACTACTCCCTAGATGCTTGGCACTAACTTTCTGGAGTGAATGTGACTATTCCCTTTAGGTCAGTTTAATCTGAAATAAATCTCCACTATCATATACTCTCCGTCATTTCATATATGTATGCAATCTTCGTATTTTGAGCTACGACTTATTCCCAAAAGGAAAACCCTTTCGAAGTACTGATCTCCTAAGTCATTATTACACTCAGTTTGCATTTCATCTTTACCTATTTGACTATCCTAGTAAATGGTCTACCCATCTTGAATCTCCATCAAAGGATGTGGCTTAATCTCTTAAAATGTTGGTCTCCCTTTGTAATTGTTTAACCAATAATCCTCATAATAGAGAGTGACATTGATGCACTAGCATAGGAGCATCAGTGGAGTGTTTACCATCATATTTTTTTTAACACCATATAGCCTTTTCCTAAAAATCAAAGTCTATTGAGCTATCCTCAAATGAACTTCCCATTAAAATTTCACTATGATTTATGTGCTTTCATGATAGTGTTTTATCCTCCAAATTGATTGTCCCTTGATTTTTTCTCCCTACCTATCATTCAAGGTAACTATGTTTTGATAGGAAGTGTCCTCTTGAACTGTGAATTGATCCCCCACCATTTGTTGTATTTGACAATGAATAATCTTCCATTCCCTTTAAAGAATATTTGGATACTTTTGTGAGTTTATAATGAATACCCAACTTAAATGCCATGAAATCAATAAGCAATGTACTTGTATATTGTGTAGACTTATGATATCTATCCCTTGCAAAAAATTCACAAAGGTTGAGTGATCATTCTCAAGCTTCCTTTGGCATGCTCCTAGCATTGGTGACTGCCACTTCTATTAAATGCCTTTAACCCCTTAAAGGGGTCATGTTTTATGAATTTTACACCTTTATAATGTCTTTACCATGTATTATGTGCTTGAATTTCTATCCCTTATGATTACATAGTGACTATATTTTGAAGTGAGACTATCCTTATAAGAAAATGTCATTTATCTCTATCATTTGAAATATTCATTCCCTTCAAAGACGCTTGTGCCACTTCAACATAATGGGCTATAGTATATGCAACCAAGAAAATTTGAGCAACACTTCAAAACAATTAGTAATACCCAAGTACATAACCATCATAACTATGTCATGATAAGAACCCATAATTCCCAATGAGCCCCCTAGCTTTGGATCATAACCCTTTTGTGACTGTCCCTTTCTATTTGGTATGAACATGACCATTATATTCAGCTAAGATAAAGAAACCTAAGGATCATAATGAGTAGTCAAAGAAACAATATCTTAGCTTTACATAGTAAAAATGATACCTCAATTTAATCCATGTCATCCACAAAGGTCATGAAGAAAAGGGTCTGATCATTAGATTGTTTCTAGACCTTGTGTTTAGAAGAACAAATATTGTCAACTCACTTCTACCAGCTTGCATAGCTGGAGACAAAGATAAAAGACACCTTGTATTCATCTCCTTCTACTTCAGTCCCTTCCTTATTGATGGTTGGAATGGTATATGTTCTTCATATTTGAAGGTGTAGATTGTAAGGAAGAGCACAAAAACACATGCAATATGCCCATATAGAGAAAAAAAGTGTGGCTTCCATTTTCCTTTTCTTCTTTCTCAATGTGGGTAAGCATTTGGATAGCAAAAAGCCAATTTAATTTCCAAAGCAACATGGATGATATCATAAAATTTCCTCACAGCTTACCAATTGGCTCTATATTCTGATATATTATTCCAACATTGTCATGGAATTTGCATAATGTTGGGGGTCAACTAAGGTCACTGAAAATATTAATTGTGATAATGAAGGTATCATATTCCTCCAAGAACACAACACCATTAGGATTAGAAGACAATTATTCTTGTTGGGCACCAATCATTTTTCTAGTGCAAACTACTATGCTGCTATGCTTGAAGAACTACTTATACCTCCAATATGATTCCTAACTACATAGACAAGTTCCTCATTCATCTTCTTAACCTTGTCAAGAACCTTACATAGTATTTGTGGATTTGTATACCGATGAGAATAATACTATATCATAGCAATATCATGTAGGACTCTTGAATGTGTTGCAAGTATGAAGCTATTGTCATTGATGCCATCTGGTTAACTGGTTGTCAAATAGTTGATGTTGTCATTGATGTCAAGATAATTGGTTATTGGCTGCATATGCCAAGGATATGAAAAAAAATTTAATATAGAAATTTTGCAGGTATTTTGTGTTTGCTCCAGGATATGCTTTAGAATGTGCTGATATGCTTGTGTAGTTTAGACATATTGTTCATGGTTTTTGGTAGTTTCTATATGTAGAATTGGGGTTTCTAGATTGTTGTATAGTGCGAGATATGTTCACCAGTTTGTGAACTGTGCATTTTGGTGTGTCTGGCTATAGTTCGAGAGAAATGTAGTTGCTCTAAATTTCTTCATGTTTTGTTTTCATGGCTTGAAATTCTAAGTATAAGTTGATGAGGTCATGTTCAAGTGAAATTTTTTGACCGAAAGGATTGGATCATGCTAAGGATGCATGTGCTTAATTTTTTTATGTGTTTTACATTGGTATTGGCTGAACTTGTGTTAAATACTACTCATGAATTTCATGAAGCATGTTGAGGCATGTTGGGATTTATTTAGGTACTCATTAAGTATGTGTTTGATTCACCCTCATTCTAATTACATCATAGAATGTTTTGGCACCAACCTAATTTGAATTTGTAAATGCAAATGATGTGTGCCCGACCTCGGATGGGTTTCAAGGTTGAAGATGGTATAAGTAAAAGTTGAGATGTAGATGAAAGATAGGATAGAAATGATATATGAAAGATAGATGTGAAATAGTGCATGTGATGCAATTTTGAGTAGATCACTGCAAAATTCAAGTGGTGAGTTGCTAAAGGTAGTGATCTAAAGGTGTACTCTATCATTCAAGCATGTTTGCAAGTATGTGAGTGAATTGTGGTGGAATATCTATTGCATTGAGATAGTTTTTCTCTCTATGACATCCTCTTCTATCTTGATTGTAATTTTATGGTAGTGAGCCCTCTAGGCAGTGAACCCTTACTAGATAGAGAGTCCTATTCTAGATAGTAAGTTTTTTTTTGGCAGTGAGCCTTCACATTTGTTTTTGAAATTATTTATATTGTGAGTTAATCCTCACTCTGGCTTTTCATTTATTTGGGTTTCCACATAAATTTGATGTTGTGTGCATGGTGTTATTACTTTTAGTTTCTGTTTTTGCACTTAATGATTAATTACATTAGAAGAGTAAAGGATTTCTAAATGGTTATTGATCTAACTTTTGGTGAAAGTTTTAAAGGTTAAATTATTGTTAAAACTAATTCACCCCCCTCTTAGTTCTCTTGTTCAAAAATTGATATAAGAGCTTGGTTCCTTGGAGAAGAGCTTAACCACTTAAGGAAGGTCAGGGATGGTGAACAAGATTTTTATTGAGTACCCTAAGTTCGATGACATCGACTACACTTTCTGGAAGGAAAAGATGGAAGTATATTTGGAATACTATGGATATGGTGTTGAGAAATATCATAAGAATCCATACACTTCTCATGCTAATGGTCTGAGTACTGCTGATGCGATCAAGGCACACAAAGAAATAAATAAGGAAAAATTTATTCTAAAGAATAGTCTTTTACATTTTGAATTAATTAAAGCTATAATTCTTACTAAAGACATATAGGATGAATTGGAAAAGATCCATTTAGGATCTGAAAAGGTTAAAGAAGCAAAGTTATAGAATTTGGAAGCACAATTCAAGATCCTAAGAATGTTTGAAGATGAGAACATTAAATACTGTGTACAAAGAGTGGATGAGCTTGTAGGTGGAATACAAGGACTCGGTACAATGGTGGATGAATCCAAGATAGTAAAGAAGATTCTCATAACTCTCCTTGATGAATATAGTGAAAATGTATTTTATATTGAAGAATTTTTAGATTATAAGATTTATACTAAAGATCAATTGTTGGGTACTCTAACCTCATTTGAAATGAGAAAGCCTAGATTGAGAAATGGATCAAAGAAAAAAATTTCTTTCAAGACTACAAAAGTTGAAGATTCAGATGAAGATAACTTCGATGAAGTGGAGGCTAAATTTTTAAGAAGAATGAGAAAGGGCTCTAGTAAGTATCAAGGTAAGTTACCTTTCAAATGTTTCAGTTGTGGAGGAATTGGTCATTATGCTTCGGGATGTCCTAAAATAGCTGAGAAGAATAAACATAGAGAAGGCAAAGAAAACAAAGGAAATATTATCTAAAGAGCATATTATGCAAATGAAGATGTTGGTATTTTTGATTATGGAGATTTTGATGATAATGAATGCTTGTTCTTGGCTATAAAAGATGAATCTAATTCTTCTAATAATGAAAGATCTATGAAGGAAAGCACTCTAGAGAGCATATTATGCAAATGAAGACATTGGTATTTCCGATGATGAGTTTGATTATGGAGATTTTGATGATAATGAATTCTTTTTCTTGCCTATTAAATATGAATCTAATTCTTCTAATGCTGAAAGATCTATGAAGGAAAGCCTCCAGAGAAAGTTGAAGGTATGGTGATCTCTGATCTTCATGCTAAATAGGAAAATAACTATTGGGTTGTTGATAGTGGTTGTTCACATCACATGACCGGTGACAAAAGTAAGTTTGTTAAACTTGAAATATATGATGAAGGCTTAGTTAAGTTTGGAGATGATACTAGTGCTAAGATTTGTGCGATAGGTTCAATAAATTTTGACGGAAAGCATAATAATGATGATTTCTACTATGTTAAGGGTTTAAGGAATAATATTCTAAGTGTTGGAAAGATGTGTAATAAAGGATATAATCTTGTGTTCGAGGATGAGAAATGTGAAATAAGGAAAGGATCCAAAACTGTGATTACTGTTGGTAAGAATTCTAAAGGAAATATTTATCAACTTAAGGGTGCAGATGGACATTACCTTATGTCTCAGATTAATGATATTTGGTTATGGCACCAAAGGATGTGTCATATGAATTTTGACAATATGGTGATAATCTATGCAATACAAGCTATGAAAGATTTACCGAGAATTAAATAACTTGTTAATGTTATTTGCAAGGATTATTAGTTTGGAAAGAAAGCAAGAAACAACTTTAGGTCAAAGGAGCAATCTACTATTGGACTACTAGATTTGAGTCACATAGATATTTGTGGTCCTATAAGGGCGAGAAGTCTACAAGGTGACATGCATTTTATTCTTTTGATTGATGATCATTCTAGAATGACATGAGTTACTTTTCTTAGAGAGAAATCTGATGCATTAGATAAATTCAAGGCATTTAAGGATATGGTTGAGAATGAAGTAAATTTGAGGATAAAATGTCTGAGGTTCGACAGAGGTGGTGAATTCACCTCCAATGAGTTTAACATGTTTTGTGAAGCACATGGAATAAAAAGTGAATTGTCTGCTTTGAGAACTCCTCAACAAAATGGAGTTGTTGAAAGAAAGAATAAAATGATTCAAGAAGCTGCTAGATCAATGATAATAGAGGTAGGTGTAACATAGATAAAATAACGCTGCAAGAAAGATCGGTTAAATCTAATAAACTTGCATTAATCTAAAGCAAACAAAAAAGCATGAAAGAATAAAAAAAATAATTAAAACAACCTCACCGAATATCCATCCACTCCTTCGAATTATCTCAATTATCCTTCTCCATTTTACCTTCTGTAGTATATTTTCCCTCAAGTTTTCATAAGTGTGCAAGTATAGCCTTCATGTGTATATGTGATAATAGAAAAAAATCAAAGATTAATAATTCATGCTTCCAAAGTATATAGATTTTGGGAGAGAGGAATAATGACAAAGGTCAACCAATTTATAGAATGGGTTTTCGAACGATCGACTCATATTCAAAAGAGAGATCAAAGATCGAGATTGTTGAATGCCATGTGATATGAGATTTGTGTCAGTTAGAACATGAGTTGGAAAGTTCTATAGGATGAAGATTTTATTATAATAATAATTTAATTTGATGTTAAGATTGTTCAAAAATAGATTGAATATGAGATCAAGATTAAATAAATGATTTAATCTTCAGTTGAAAGTCTTTGAAAATTAGAAAGATAAGAATTTAATAGAAAGAATAAAGTTAAAATCTGACAATGATGTGTTTGAATGCACACATGAATTAATTAATCAAATAAAGATATTTAATTAATAAATATGTTCATGCATTTGAATTTTAACTAGATAGCTGACTGGTTATGACAAAGTCTCTTCACAAAGACGATTAGATATCAAATTAGGAGATAATTGACATATTCAAATAGATCTCAAGTCAGATGGTGAGTGAATAATTAGTTAAGTGGGCGATGGAAGAATATGACAGAAATAAATCTTTTTATGAATTAAATGTTTATTTAATTCAACATTTGAAATTGAAAGATTTAATTAAATAAATAATGATTTATTTAATTGACTGTCGAAAAGGTTAATTGAATAATTAAATAATTCAAAAAGAATATTTAATTATAGTCGAAATATGACAAAGGGGTAGATTAAACAATAAATTATTTAATTCAGAAAGAGAATTAATTAATTAGCGACGTAATTAAATAAATAAGATTTATTTAATTAATCAAAGTTGAATAAAGGTTATAATGAATTAATTAAATAATTAAAGTTATTTAATTAATAGAAGAAATATGTGTATAGGAAATAATTAAATAATTAACATTATTTAATTGTGACCACGGGCATTAGAAAATTATGTTGAAAGTGGTACTCATAGGCTTAGACCAATTTTCAGTGTCTATAGTTTGCCCCTCTTTGATATGATGCAGTTTATCACATAGTGTCAAAGAAAATCATTAAAAACATGCCCCAGTCGAAAGAGAGAATGACAAAGAGGTAGTGGTATGCCCCCTCAAGAGGATAGGTGGGTTCGAAGAACATGAGTGTGCTCTTGATATGGATGAGAGAACTAGAATATGAAGGACACAGGGATAGAGGAAGTGTTAGCATGGATAATTCAAAATGTTAGTTTGAAAAATGGTTATTTGAATAACGTATAATCTTCGATATTTTTCCAAATACATACTAAGCTTTGCATTAAATCATCATTGCGTGGGACATGACACAAAATGGATATTACACACCATAATATGAGATATACCATATTTTTCAAAGTCATCTGCTTGCAAAAATAGACAGTCACAGGCAAGGAGTGTCTTAACTCATACTAAGGGAAAAATTGCCCCAGTCTTTTTGTCCAGACCAACCACATACAACAAAAAAATAAAAGATAGGTCATGAGATGTCATTGCTCCTCTAAATCCTTGATGATACATCCTCAAGGAAACTAGTAACATGACTCAAAATCCAAAGTTTAAAAGATATTTGACAAACAACAGTAAAAGAAAAATAGTCCGGAGACATCCTTGCTTCTCTAAATCCTTCATGGGACATCCCTGAGAAACATAGTAATCGGAATTAAATATAAATCCATAAAAAGATAAGACAAAATAAGACATAAAGTCAAAAATCCAATAAAAATATTTTCCAAAACTTGATCTTGTCTGATTGTTTGATTGTTTGACATAGCCTAATGTGAGGAATGACACATACCGTATAAGACATTGATTTTGGTTTTGACTTTGTGACTCTCTGTGTAAGGCATGAAAAATTTTAGTTTCAAAAAGATATGTACCATATAAGACATTGAGCCCGATGCCATTGATGTGACAAACTACATGAGGTTATGACGATTGATGATGTTTGTTGTCAAGAAAGACATATCTTGCTTAAGACATAAGTTGATTGTTTTGACAATGTGTTTGATTTTGACTTGATGACAATTTTGACATGTTTACCTTGTTGATTCATGTCTTGTTTTGATGCCTTGACTATTATGAGTGTGTGTGTGTGTGTTGAATTATGTTTACTTGAGATGATGTACCCTAAAGGATCGACCTAGTGCAGCCTTGGGGGCTCATTGATTGATGGCCTTGCCTAGGTTGTACACATAGAGACCTCATAGTTTGACTAGACTATAATTGACTAAAAAATTTACTTAACTTGATGATATGACATGTATGATAATGACTGTGATAAACCCTAATGGACTGACCTAGTGAGGCCTTGGGGGCTCATCAATTGATGGCCTTTCCTACATTATACACACAAAGGCCTTGTAGTTCGTCATGACCAATGACTTTGACATGTACAATGAGTCATGATTTTATGTGTGTGAGATGTGACAAACCTAGAAAGACAGACCTAATGCCTTGGGGGTACATCGATAGATGGCCTTTCCTACATCCAGTCATAGAGGCAACATAGTTTGACTATGTCCACAACTGACTAGACACGACTAACTCTGATTATTTGTTTTTTGGGATTTCTGACATGTTTTGATTTTTTATCTTTTTGGAATTTTTTTGGTGTTTTTGGATTTTTTCAAGACACTTTATGATGTTTTTGAGCTTTTTTCAGGATATTTTCTGATGTTGGGATGCTATGTACAAGTTCCAAATGACACAGATCAAGGATTTTCCCCTAGTCGGGTATAAGACCTATAGGATGGAGTGGGGATGTGAAGTGGACTTGATGTCAATCATTCCAAGTAATGGATAGGATAACCATTTATTATGAGTGATGGTGAAAAGTCTGATTGGAATGATGGTAGATGAAGGAGTGAAGTTGACTACACATGGTACCTATTTGCCAATTTTTCACCATGGTACTTATCCAAAGCGCCATCGAAGTGTTTTTCACTATTGGACGAATTATTTATCTTTACTATTTTATTGATTTTTTCAAATTTTTTGGTGTTAGAAAGACACCTATTTACCAAGTTTTCATCAAGGTAACATTTTTTTTTGTTGTATTTTTCAGATTAAGACAAGGTTCTTAGAATCTATGCATAAAACCTCTTCAGATGAAGGCTGCCGATTGGTGATATAAATGGTTTTCCTTCGGGGGTAGAGAGTTTATACGCTCTTGATCCAAAAGCTTCCATAACAATGTAAGGTCCTAACTAGCTAGGTTCAAACTTTCTTGGTTTTTCTCTTTCAACTTGATTCTTTGGGTTCTCCATTAAGACGAAGTCACCAATGTTAAAATGTCGATTTAGAACTTTCCTATTATAGCTACGACGAAGACGGTTCTGATATGCTTGAAGATGATCTAATGCATTTTGTCTTCATTCATCTAGGAATTCTAACTCATGTAATCTGGATACATGATATTCTTCATCGTCAATATGACCTTTCAATGATACCCTTAGGGAAGGAATTTCAACCTCAATAGGTAAGATAGCTTTAAAAATGAATACTAAAGAGTATGGAGTGGCACTAGTGGGGGTGTAGATGCTTGTGCGATAAACCCATAAGGTGGGATTAAGCTATAGGTGTCAATCATGACCAACGTCGTTGATAGTGTTTTTGAGGATTCTAATGATGGTCTTATTAGATGCCTCAACTTGGTCATTACCATGTGGGTAATATGGGGTGGAAAATTGTGTTGGATGTGGAATTATTCACAAAGATTGTAGAATTTTTTTTTTTGAATGGAAAAACATTGTCTGTGATGATGGATTGAGGTACACCATACCAATAAATGATGTAGTTTAGGATAAACTTGGAAATTTGAGTGTCGGTGATGTAAGTCATGGGAATAACCTCAATCCATTTGGTGAAGTATTCAGTGGTGGTTATGATGAACTTATGGTTGTTAGAAGATGGAGGGTGTATCTTACCTATGAGGTCAAGCCCCCATTGGGCAAAGGTCCATGGTGAAGTAATTAGACAGAGCTCTTGTGTTGGCGCACATATCAAATCTCCATGTATCTGACACTATCAACATTTCTTGACAAAGATATATGAGCCTTTTTGCATAGTAGGCCAATAATAACCTAATCTCATAATCTTGTGGGCTAAGGTAGGGCCACTAGAATGGGATCCACATATACCCTCATGTACCGCTCATATTTTTTCTTGCGCTTCTTCAACATTGAGACATCTCATCAAGGTGCTATCTAAGGTATGTCTATACAAGGTATCTCCAATGATGGTGTATTTGGAAGACCTACAAATAAAGGTTCTGTTTTGGTTGTTTGATAGGTCTAAAGGTAGGATTTGGGAATTTAGATAGTTGTATATGTCCTTGTACCATGGGGAAGTGGGATAAAAAATTATACACACCATCGTAGAATCTGGGACATCATAGGCAGGGACCAAAAGTTGTTCGACCAAAAACTTGAATTTAGGCACATTGCTAGGTATATCCAATAATGAACCCACGGTTGCCATAGTGTCTGCTGCCCTATTCTGAATGCGAGGTATTTGTTGAAAGGTGATGTTATCAAAATATTTCTTAAAACTATCGACCATGCGCTTGTAGGGAGCAAGTTTCTCATCTTTAGTTTCATATTCATCATTGACTTGTTGAACTACTAGTTGAGAATCTCCATAAACATGTAAACTCTTGATCTTCCATTGGGCTTCCATTCTTAATCCTATCATAAGGGCTTCATATTCCACTCTGTTGTTGGTGCATGGGAAAGCAATTCTGAATAACTTGGGAATAGTGTCGCCTTGTGGTGTAACAAATAGTATTCTTGTTCCTAAACCATGATTAGTATGTGACCCATCAAAGTATAATTTCCATGTGGTTCTAGTGTCAACTTTGAAGATAAACTCATCAGGAAAATCTGCCACTAAAGGATGGCCTACCTTAATTGGTGCATCTGCTAACTGATCTACAATTACTTACCCTTATATAGCTTTCCTTTCCACATACTGGATTTAATATTCACTAAGTATCATTACCCATTTAGCAAATTGGCCTATTAGTGTTGCTTTGCTTAGGAGATATTTTAGAGGATCTATCTTGGCGACTAGTGGTTTGGCAGTTTAGCATATAGTGCCTAATTTTTTGAGTAGCTCAGTCTCTATCAATGATGCTACAAATTATATTACCCAAGGGTTGTCTTCAATGTTTATGTTGACTTTGATAGATTCTTCAACTAACATGGGTGACCTTTCCTAAGCAGTTGGGAGAATTTTCAAACCTCCATCCTGGGGTGCCTCAGAGAGGTTTTCACCCTCAGATGCGTCCTTTATTTTTACTATTTCATCATCCAAAGGTGCCTTTCAGTTTACATCTAGGGACTTGTCAATTTCATTATCTTCATTTTTTCCTTTTTGTTTTCACTTTTGCGATTGGAGGTGTAAATAGACTCCCCAAAATATGTCATGTTATCCAAATCTATGGTAAAGCCAACTTTATGATCCCCTCTAGGTATGCCTTCTCAAAGTCCCATGAACTTAGCTATTGCTTCATCATTCTCAAATGTGTCTAAGATGGGTGCACCTTGTTGATCCCAATCGAGAAGTTGGGGATGAAAGAGGGGAATGTCATCATCGGAGTTATCAAATGTGGAGGCTGAAAAAGTGAGGATAGAGTGGTTGACATAGTCACAAATATTTTGGACTAACTCCTTCTTGTTATTTTTCCTAGGGATAGGTAAACTTGATTGTGGTACAACTACAAGGGATAGGTTGTTAGAAGATGGTTTGTTAGGTGCCCAAGATTTAGGATCAAGGGTTTCCTAATAATAAATCTTAAGTCATTCTTCTTTGGACAAGGACTTTTGAGGATGGGGACTAGATGGAGCTAGTGTGGATTGTAGAATTTTATCAGGTTCACCAAATAGCTTATCTAGGTGCATCATGCTGGTAGAGGAAAGGGAATCCCATTCATATTCACTTGAGTTAGGGGAGTCATCATAAAATAGTTCTAATGGTTCATGAGATATCTTGATGTCTTTAGAAACACTTATTGTTGGAAGTGGATTGACTCTGAGAGGGGGGGGGGTGAATCATAGTGGAGTAATTTTGACTTTTAAATTTGAAAGCATAATGAAACTTTTACCCATTTAACCCAAAGTGATAGATTTTTTAAGTAAGAGAACATTAACAATTTGGACCAGATTGACATGAGACTTGACTAACATTTACAACCCATATAAAAAGCATCATATGATATTGAACTCAATTAAAGCTTTATGAACAATCTTGTTGTGCTTTATCAACAGAACTATAAAAAATCATAATATGCAACTTTGAATTGCTTTTGAAAGACTTTTGAGCATTCATATAATGAGCATAGAATGCAGAAGTTAATTCACTTTATGAAAGACATTTTGCATCAGATTTGTAAAATCTAGATTTGCATGACAGACTTGAGCAAATTGACTTTAACATTATACCTATAACATAATATAGTATTGTCTAGACCATAGTGAGAATAATTTTCTTCTAGGAACATTGTATGAACCTCTCTTGGCATTTTTCACATGATTATGACTTTTATTCATCCAATAATTTCTTGCTCTATGTCCATAAGCATTACAAAAATGATAATAGACATGAAATTGAGAGTGGTTATACTTGATAAATGAAGATCTTGATGGTCTTTTTGACCTAACCCGTTTTTCTTTTGTCCGAGCAGCAACAATATAGTGACCGAGATCAACCTTCAATCTTGGTGTTTTCTTGGCTGTAAATGACTTTCCATCTGCAGTAGAAAAAAACCGTTTCATGCTTAAATTCTTCTGCAGAGCTTTTTTCAACTTCATATCCCACTCCCGTAGGATCTTTAAAACACTTTTGTCTGCCAATCATCTCATTCAATAAATTAGTACTGCAATCAAATTTTTGATTTTTATCCAATTGAACCTTAACAATCTCAAGCTCTTTTCTTAATGCAACTACTTCTCCTTCAAGTTTAGACATTCAGTCTTTTTAACTTCCAAATCAGACCTTACAACATCTGCTATCCTTTTACGTTCTTTAATTTCAATTTTGTGACTAATAATCAAATCATCTTTAAGAGTTAGTTCTTTTAACATGGAATCTTAAATGAGGCAACCTCATTTTCTAGTTTATTGCATAATTCATTCTTGTCTTTTAAATTGGCTTCTAATCCCTCTTCAATCTTTTTCTTATCAACAATTTGGGATTTCAAAAGTTCAATAGTCTTTTTATCTTCATTATGACACTTTCCAGTAAGCGTACCTTAAGATCCTGATTTTCTTTTCTAATCCTCTTGATCTCATCTAAGGCAACAAGCAGTTCTACCTCCAAATCAACTTCAAACTCATCACCTTCACAATCCTTTTCACCAAATTCTTGTTCAAAGTAACTTACTGAGTGATCTTCTTCACCAACTACATGATCACTTTTAGTATTAACTGGCAGGGGTAATTCTTGAGACAAAACTTCATTAGAATTGGTAGGGGTTGATTTATAAAAAAAATTCTTGACACAAGTAGCTTTCTTTTGACCTTTGTTCCTTTTGCACTTAGCCATGAGGAATACTCCACGACACACAAAAACAGACTTCCAAGACTAGAATCAATTCTAGGTATGAAACCTAATGCGGGACCCTATGCTCTGATACCACTTGTTGGAAGTGGATTCACTCTGAGAGGAGGGGGGGGGGGGTGAATCAGAGTGGAGTAATTTTAAGTTTTAACTTTGAAAGCATAATTAAACTTTTACTCATTTAACCCAAAGTGACATATTTGTTTAAGCAAGAGAACATTAACACTTTGGATTAGATTGACATGAGACTTGACTAACATTTACAACCCATATAAAAAGAATCATATGATATTGCTCAATTAAATCTTTATGAACAATATTGTTGTGCTTTATCAACAGAACTATAAAACTTCATAATATGCAATTTTGACTTTCTTTTGACATAATTTTGAGCATTCATATAATGAGAACAGAATGCAGAAGTTAATTCACTTTATGAAAGACATTTTGCATCAGATTTGCACAATCTAGATTTGCATGACAGACTTGAGCAAATTGACTTTAAAATTTTAAACAAACTTAAAGTATCAGAGCATTGACCAACTAAATGAGCACAATAACATAAATTATAGAAGGAAGGAGTATGCAAGATAAACATAAATCACACAAAAGAGAGACACACAAATTTTTCGAGTGGAAAACCCTCCTAGGGTAGAAAAACCACTCCTAAACTACCTTACTGGCTTAATTTCAAAACCACTACTTACAATGCCTTATAGGCTAATTTCTGAGCACCAACTCAAGGAGAACCATCCCCTCATTCAAGACACCAATGTCAAGGAGCACCAAACCCTCATTTAGAGACACCAATCTCAAGGAGCACCAACCCCTTTACTATTTTAGTAAATCATACAATGATACAGATGATCTCTCTGTTTCCCTTTTTGTTTCATACTTTTCTCATTGTTCTTCATCAAAAAATTAACTCTCTTTCTATTTTTATCCTTTTCTCATGATACTGTTCAAAATAGTTATCACACTGTGTTTTCCAAATTTTCTAGCAAAACAGGACTCTATTCTATATCTCATTCAAAACTATTATATATTGCACTTCTTTTGTCTCATAGTGTTTTCACATTTTGCGGTAAGGATAAAGCCCTAATCTCTCTATTTTCTTCTGATTATAGATCTCATCATTACATTCAAGGAAGGTTACAACCGTTGCTCATTTTTCTATTTCAGAGAATAAGAAAAAGATGATTATCAGGTTACAAAGCTTCAATCAACCAACAATGCCAGGTTTTGTAGTGTCCATGTGTGAAAGATCAATATGAAGAAGTTCTTCTAACAGGAATATCCAAGCATTATGCAAATATAAAAGGCAGACTAAAACCTGTCTTCTCAAGTAGCCTACACAAGTAGTGCTAAAAACAACAACCATTAAAAACTTGTATGAAATTCATGAATAATACCCTCAAAAAACCAATTACCACAACAATGCAATGTAACCAAAACTTGAGAATGATGCATTCAATAACCGTTATGAAAGAATCCAAGTAAGAGACTGAACAAATTCAAAGTCATCATGATTTCCCCCAAACAAATACCACTATTTCATAAAAATGATATGATAAATCTATTGTAGAATGTAGTTACTATTATATGCAATATTTTTAGTTCTGACAAGGAAAATATTTAACCAATTTTCCACATTCCATTTAGAAGTAACGGTTCTACAAACCAATTGAAAAACTAAATACCTGAGAATATCGAAATAGATGTTGCATGTAGCAATTTTACCAGACCTGCAAAGTAGCTTAGTAGCCCGAGCTTCTCCCTTATTCGAGCTCTTACCCAATGGTAGGGGACTGATAGGTGAATTGACTGTTGTTATGGTCTTCCAATCTTTCTTATATGCTGTGAGTAAACCAACAACATGCATAGTAAACAACCGAGAGAGAGATTCCATGGTGGTGGATAGACTAGGATTCCAAAACCTTCAAACAAGAGAAGTGAAATAATGACCAAGATTCCAAAAGGAACCAACACACAATTTTCTTTCTCAACCGTGCTACTACACCCACCATTTTGTTCACCCACAGTATAGTGGTGACTAGCACTGACTGTTACCACTTCCTTACCACTCAACCACGATCGCCCTTTGGACTACCCGTGGTATAGTGGTGGCTCCTTGCTAACCGCTAATTGTTTCCACTATGCTACCACGGTTACACTTCTGACATCCCACGGTATAGCGGTAGCTCCTTTCATACCGCTAATCGTTTCCATCGCATTACCTCGGTTACACTTTTGACAGCCTACGGTGTAGTGGTAGCTATTTTGGTTGCCACTAATGGCTTCCACCGCACTACCGTGGTCATTGGCTTAACTACCAATGGTAGCACGATAAGACATTGAAGTCTGCGGTCTTACCAAAGTCAAACATGCAACAAAAAATCAAACTCATAATGCCTTTTCAAAACCATGAGAAAATAGTGACTTGCATGCTAACAAAAATTATATTAATTAACTGATTTAGATAGTGAATAAACATTGACCATATTTCCCATCAAATGCCGATTAGAAAGATTCCTAGCATTATTGCATATAAGGAGTTGAATTTTCTTAGGATATAATTTTTCCATTTGAAGATTCTTGTAATTGATCAAGCCATAATTAATCAACCTGTAGAAGAACTGAACATGCCAAACATATGAAATTAAGTGAAACACTGAAGCACAAATTATCAAAAATAAAAACATGTCACCTGAACAATGGAACATAGAACCTATAACCAAAATGCCTCAATTGAGATTTGCACATGATACCAAATAAAAAATGTGCCAATCAAATTCCATAATAAGACCAGACTGTGAAATGCCTAGGCACCAACCCAGGGTAGTTTTGACATCAAGGACAAATGCCACAGAAGAAGTCAACACTTAATTCCTCCCGTAACAGTAACAGAGTACTGGGAATACCAATTATAATCAGTTGGAATCCTAGCCCTAGGCCCTTTGGGCTTGGTGATACAATGATTGGTTTAGTCCTTCCATTTTGATGTAGCCCTAAACCACTATGTTCATCATATCCTTTACCTTGCATTATCATGAAGCCTTTTCCATATTGATCCTTAGATATTTGAATAGATGGTGGAGGGTATTCATTGTCTTCTTTGAACAACTAGGAGGTGACATCATCTTTTTCTATAGATTCTTTACTTAACTCTCCCCATTTTGTCAATGTCATTGTAGGAGGGACATGGAATGTGACTATTGATTATCTCCTATCTTCTGTGGGTAGACCGTATGACTTAGGAGGAACCATTTGACTGATGCAATAGGATGTTTTCATGTGATATTCTCCACAACCCTTGTATTGGATCTCGAACCTAGGAGTAGATGATGGGGTTTGTGATGCAATGGATTTAGTGATAGTTAATGGATCAACGCACATGGATAAGGTGGAGGATGAAACCTCTTGATTGATTGACACCTTTTGTTGTGGTATTTCACATAGGCTTGTGCAATATTGAAAAGGATCTGGATCACCATCAATTGTGATCTTAGTGCCATTATACGGGAATTTAAGACACTGATGATAAGAGGAAGGTATGGGTTTCATTGCGTGTATCCAGGGTCTACCCAACAAAAGATTATAGGGAAGGGTGAGATCCAAGACTTGGAAGCTAGTGTCCATAACTATAGGGCCAATCCTAATGGGGAGTGTGACAACTCCTTTAGATGATCTTTCCTCATCATCATAAGCCTTAATAACTATACTCTTGGTGGTTTCCATCCGTGCTTCTAATAAATCTATTACCTTAACCAATTTCAATGTACAAAGGTTCAACCCTACTCCTCCATTTACCAAGACTCATCTGACTTTAGTTTCATGGACTAGAACTTCAAGATGTAGTGGGTTGTTATGATTGGTCTTCTTGGTTGAATAATCATGTTGAGAGAATGTGGCATGATGGGAATTTTTTAAGTATCCTACCATTTCTTTGAAATGATTGACATCTAAGCTGGTAGGAACAATGGTGCTTTGCAAGGCTTTGTCTAGAATGCCTCGGTGTTCTAGTGATAAGGTCAACAGTTCTAGGATAGATATTTCTGGTGGGGTATTCCCTAATTGATCAAGTAAATTATACTTAGGCCTAGAAGACTGTAGTTATGGTTCTGATGAAGGTCCAGGAAGATTTATCTTAGTTGTACATGTATTTACAACACATTTAGGATTCTTCTTTATGGTAATGGTATGGATATTTCATTAGTAGCTCAGATGTGATGGATGATCATACCTGGCTTATAATCGTACTTAGCATTGGTATAGTTGGCTGAGGTATTATTCTTAGTTCCCAAACTGGAGGCCTTTCCTTTTGCATGGTCATGTAATGGATCTATGAAGACCTTATGATCACTATTCTTGGTATGTTTCTGCCCATTGACTTCTATGGTTTTGTCTTCCACAAAATCTTGTATGATCCTTTTCAATTGTCGGTATTGTTGCAGGTTATGTCCCTTTGTTTGATGGTAATCACAATAGGTGTTACCATCTCACCATGAAGGTTTAAACTGTCCAGGATCATACTATTCTGGTTCCAGAGGTTGTATGAGTCTATGTTTAAGAAAATATTTGTAAACTATCTCGATCGGCTCCCCTAAGGGTCTAAACTCACAATTAGGAAATCTCCTTTTTTTTTGTCATTGTTGAAAATTTTGGACAAATTTATTTGTTTGATCCATATTACTCGTTATATCATGATTGGAGTTGTAACCTCTAAGCATGATGACATGTCCTACATGTAGGGTTTTAGCATCAACAATACCATCATTTGTTACATTTTTTTTCTATACCAGAACTTGTTTCTATCGTTGGGAGCATTTTGGTGTTGAACAACTGGATTTTTGCTTGGTACCTTAATGCCTCCTTTGCCAATAAAGCCTTTTTCAAGTATAATACCCTTTTGCACCAAGTTTAAGAAAGAGGTACAACAGTGTACCCTTAAGTCACTTCTCAGTTTTGGATGAATATTTTCAAGGAATATCATGACTTTTTATTTTTCTGGTATCTCAACTAGACATCGACTAGCTAAACTCCTCCACCTCTGGAAGAAGGTAGTGAAGTTTTCGCCTTCTTCTTGCATGGTGTGACACAAAGTATCTATCGTGATTTCATTTTCTATGTTGAAGGCAAAGTGTTTGACAAACTTCTCAACTAATTCATCCCATGATTTTATGTCATATGGTAGTTTAGAGAACCATTCCAATGCTATTCTGACAAGGGTTCACGGAAAGAGTCTCATAAGGTATATGGGGTCATACGAGATTTCTATGCATGTTGTAGAAAATTCTCTAATATGTTCTAGAGAATTTCTCTTCCCATTATACTTAAGAAAATTTAGTATAATGTATCTATGTGGGAATGGTGTCATGCACAATGATTTTTCAAAAGGACATGGAAATAAATGTTGCACTGAGATAGATCATTTGCCTAACACTGACATACTGTCCATTCGTTATTGGAGTATTTGCATTTGATTTTACAAAATATCTACTTGTGTGAATGAAATGTTGGTTGCATTATTAGGATCGATGTAAGTGTTCTGAAATGCAATATTTTGTGATAGATTGTGATTTGGCAAGGGTATATATCCTATTTGAATGTTCTGATTCAGTGTAGGGATATATCCTGTCTGAATGTTTTAATTTTGTGTAGGAATATTTCCTGTTTGAATTTTCTGATTTGGTGTAGGAATATTTCCTATTTGAATGTTCTGATTCAGTGTAGGAATATTTCCTATTTGTGTAGCCCCTATTTGTGAAATGGCAGTACATGTGTTGATATGAGGTATAGTTGTGTTCGTGCCAACTTTGGGTCTTTTACCAATAGTGTTTGTGCCAAAGGGGTTTGATGAAGATGTTCCCGCAGTGAATTGTAAACCTTGTGTTATATTGAATGGGGTTGTGTTTATAATTGACGATGTTTGAGTAGGTATGCCAATTGGTATTGTTGTGGTAACTTGAGGAACATAGATGCTTGATGTCACCATTTTTGTTGGTTGAGTAGATGTTGTTTTCAAAGTATGAGCATCAAATCCTAGGGGTAGTGTGGCACCTTCTACTAGAAACTTTGCTAGATCTCTTTTGGGATCATTTTACAAACACTCATCCATAAAAGATGCAAATTCGGGATTTTGCAATGCAGCATCTATGTATTCTACATAAATTTTTCCATGTGTGTCTCTAGTGACATGTTTTTCAAGAAAATCTATGTGTGGTCTCTCTTAACTTGATGGTTGATTTCTGAAAGGATTGATGAATTACTGGGGGTCTAAAACTTCTCTTTGTTTCTTCTTAGACCTTGTTTTGACCATGAAAATGTTGCTCAAAAGGGGAAAATGGAAAACTATGTCTAGAAACTGATATGTCCTATTTCTATGTTTTTGGAATTTTTTTGAATATAAAGGATGCCACTAAAATTAAAGGTTTTCTATAATGATGTATACTTAGGATGACATATGCTAGGATGCAAATTTTTTGAATTGACTATGATAGTAAATGATTCTAAGTGGGTATAACCTACCACCTATGGAATAATCCAAAGCTATGACTTAACTTTACCAAGGAACCTGATGTAGGACAAAGACAAACTGATAAGGTGAATTTCCCAAACTAGATTGATGAGATGGAATGATTCACTAGTAAGACAATAGTGACTAGGTTCAATGATAATGACAATCAAAGCATGAATGCATCCAATGATGTAGAAAGTTGTTCTATTCTATGATGTGCAAATTCCTATGGGGTAAATAGATTTTTTGCAGCTAAAATGACTAGCTCTAAGACATAAATGACACCTAAACAATGCAAGGTTTTTGAGCAATTTTCCAATTTTTGTCCAAGGTTGATCGTAAGAAATGAAAGTGAAAAAGACAATTTATTTTTCGGACTAAGTTTGCAGTTTTTGAGATTTTTGTTGATAGTAAATTGCAGCTCAGGTTGCAAATGCATTGATACAATTGAAAAATGTGTTTCCAATTTACAAATGCAGTTTTTTGATGAATCTAAGTCTCGGTTGTTGATAGACAAATGTGACTTTCACATACAGATGTGGTTTAACCTATGACAAATGTGACTCACTAATCAGATGTGACTCAGTTATCAGATGCGACTCAAAAACTAAACTCTGTGAAATTTTTTGTTGACAGGCACATGTGGTTTTCTATTTAACAGTTGTGACTTGTAATGACACATGTGGTTTTCAACTTGATAGTTTTGACTCACTATTTAGTTGTGGTGTTCTGATGAAAATGTTATGAATAACTTAGTTTTAAGATCAAGTTTTGAAAAATAAAGAAAATACAATCATAGAAGACAAAGTGTTTTCAGTTTTGACATGTATGAATCTATTAAAACCAAAAGACATGTACAATCCTAAGGCTGTGATGGAAAATATTTACTGAGTTCTCAATTAGGTTTCCCTAGCTAAGTATATTCAAGGTGGATGACTAGTAGCTTGACCCCATTGGCTTCCCTCCACGGAAGAAAATTCCTAGGGCAGCCAAGCTACAATACCCATGAACTCCCCATGGCATAATTTTCATCTCTACACATGAACTATAAAGATATGATACGGCTTCACAGGTCTAGCCTGTTGCACCAATAAATAGATTGGGATTTTGGAAAAAATACAACAAGATTTTTAGTAAGGGCATTCTATTCATGGGGCACCATCCATTCGGTGAGAGACCATTGGTGCCCTTGTCATTGGAATAGTGAGCATGATTTTTGGGGTTATCCACTTTTATATACCAGCTAGAAGTTGTTGGCAACAAGCGTGTTACCAGTTTGAGTCATCTTGGGGTGAGTACTTTTTCCCACCGAGACAGGCCCAATTTCTAGAGTCAGTAATCGATTATCTTACACCTAGGATCACATGAATGTGCAAGGGGAGATGATACTTCGATATAACGATTTGTAAGGGTAATAACAAAATGTGCTTCCGCACCAAACACAACAGACAATGGTTAATTTTAATCCAAATTATGATTTTATAATCTATGAAACACAATGTTATTTTTACAATTTAAAGCCTTCAACATAGGTTTTGCATGAAATTCATTAGTAGTTTTAATCATTTGTCTTTGTCACAAGGTTTTGCAAGAAAACAATATCAGTAGTTTTAGATGTTGTTCTTTGTCTTCATTACTCGTCCTGTAGAAGATGTTTTGAATGTTTATGTCTTTTGTGCTATGTCTTGAAAAAACTATGTTATCCTCCTAATCACATGCTTCAAATCAAACATTAGCTAAAACAAAATTGAAAAAATCAGAAAAAATAGAAATCACAAACTCGAAATTCTTACTAGTCAGATGCATCGTTTAAATCTACACATGCATCATGGTTTTCATCGATGAATTGCATCGTATAAATTTGTAGATGTGTCAGATTTCATCAGATGCATCTTGGGATTTTCCAAATATGGCTCATGAATTCAAATGCATCATTCTGTACGATACCTACAAAAAAAATGAAAAATTATCTACAAATTTCACGAAGATTGGAAGTCTTCATGTCTGGTTCACCAAATGTAACATAGATAAAAAGTGTTGCAAGAAAGATCGGTTAAATATAATAAACATGCATTAATCTAAATCAAACAACAAAGCACGAAAGAATAAAAATAGTAATTAAAACAACATCACCGAATATCCATCCACTCCTTCGAATTATCTCAATTGTCCTTCTCCAATTTTCTTTCTATAGTATATTTTCCCTCAGATTTTTATAAGTGTGCAAGTATAGCCTTCATGTGTATATGTGAAAATAGGAAAACATCGAATATTAATAATTCATGCTTCAAAAGTATATAGATTTCAAGAGAGAGGAATAATTACAAAGGTCAACCAATTTCTATAAAATGGGTTTTCAAACGATTGACTTAGCTTCGAAAGAGAGATCAACGATTGAGATTGTTGAATTTCATGTGATATGAGATTTGTGTCAGTTAGAACGTGAGTTGGAAAATTCTGCAGGATGAAGATTAAATTAAAATAATAATTTAATCTAGTGTTAAGACTGCTCGAAAATAGATTGAATAAGAAGAGATCAAGATTAAATAAATTATTTAATCTTTAGTTGAAAGTCTTCGAAAATTAAAAAGATAAGAATTGAATAAAAAGAATAAACTTAAAATTCGACAACGATGTGTTCGAATGCACACATGAATTAATTAATTAAATAAAGATATTTAATTAATAAATATTTTCATTCATTTGAATTTTAACTAGATAACTGACTGGTTATGACAGAGAATCTCTTCACATAGACGATTAGATATCGAATCAAGAGATAACTAACAGATTCAAATAGATCTCGAGTCAGATGGTGAGTGAATAATTAGTTAAGTGGGTGATAGAAGAATATGACAAAAATAACTCTTTTTATGAATTAAATGTTTATTTAGTTTAACATTCAAAATTGAAAGATTTAATTAAATAAATAATGATTTTTTTAATTGACTGTCGAAAAGGTTAATTGAATAATTAAATAATTCCAAAAGCTTATTTAATTATAGTCGAAATATGACAAAGGGGTAGATTAAATAATAAATTATTTAATTCAGAAAGAGAATTAATTAATTAATGACGTAATTAAGAAATAAGATTTATTTAATTAATCAAAGTTGAATAAAGGTTATAATGAATTAATTAAATAATTAAAGTTATTTAATTAATAGAAGAAGGATGTGTATAGGAAATAATTAAATAATTAACATTATTTAATCATGACCATGGACATTAGAAAATTATATTGAAAGTGGTACTTACAGACTTAGACCAATTTTCAGTATCTACAGTAGGTCTACTGTAAGTTTATTGGAGAGAAGCAATTCACATTGTTGTTTATGTATTCAATTGAGTTCAAGAAAAAGATAACAAAACTAAGACCCCCTATGAGCTATGGTATGGAAGGATTCCTACTATCAATTATTTCAAGGTATTTGGAAGTAAATGTTATATCAGAAGAGATGAAGAAAAATTAGGAAAGTTTGATGCAAGATGTGATGAGAGTATCTTCCTTGGATACTCTACTAGAAGCAGAGTTGCTACTACTGCTGAAATAAACTTGTGTTTACTTTCTATAGTTGAACCTAAGACAATAAGTGAAGCATTTAAAGATGATCATTGGATGAGAGAAATGGAAGAAGAACTTATGTAGATTGATAAAAATCAAACCTAGGAATTGGTCCTTACACCAACAAATAAAAATATAATTGGATCAAAATGGGTATTCAGAAACAAGTTGAATGAGAATGGAGAAGTTGTCAAAAATAAAGAAAGGCTTGTGTGTAAGGGTTACAAGTAGAAGGTAAATACTTTTTAGTAGAATTTTTGTTCGATAGCTAGGATGGAAGCTATCAATTTTTTTTTGGATTTTTCTACCTATAAAGATTTTAAAGTTTATCAGATGGATGTAAAGTCTGCATTTCTAAATAGTGAGTTAGAAGAAATCTACATGGAAAAACTGAAAGGATTTCAGTTGTCAGATCAACTAGACATGGTCTACAAATTAAATAAGGCCTTATATGGTTTGAATCAAGCTCCTAGAGCTTGGTATGCAAGGTTAGACATATATTTGATTCAACAAGGTTTCAGTAAAGGTATTGTAGATAGTGGTTGTATATGTTGATGATATTATATTTGGAGGAAATAAAATAATATGAAAAAAGTTTGTTGAATAAATACAAGAAGAATTTGAGATGTCTATGTTTGGTGAGATGAATTTATTTCTGTTGGGAACACGTGCCTCAAATTTTGGCTTGGACCTCTGAAAGACTTCGTGAATTTTTTTTCTTTCATGCCTTTACCACCCTACCTCCAGGGTTCAATCTTTGAGGTGTGGTCTAGCGGTTTACCACTTTACCATAGGCCTCTGACAGTCTAGTCGTGCTGGTGTGGTGTTACTGTGTTACTACGGGGTCTGCTTCTAGCAGTGGAGGTAGGGAGGTGAGTGGCACGGGAGTGGTGAGCTGGTGGAAGGAAGGTTTACCTCCTTACCGTGGGTGCTAATCAATAGTGGCACGGTGGCAGTGACGACTTAGCGATGACTGCTTACCAATCCACCACAATGGCCTTTCGACTACATCGCAGTGGTGCTATAAATCATTAGCGGTCTGGGTGAGTGGTCACTGCCCTACTGCGAAAGGCTGGTAGTCAGGGTCTAGTGGTGCAATAAGCTACTGATGGTTTGCGCAAGCAATTATCGCCTTACCACAGAGGTCTAGCGGTCTCAATCCAATAGCGCGGTGGTGACTCGACGGTCAGTGCTTTCGGTTACCGTTGCATCGCGGTTGACTGTTGCCTACTCAACAGAAGCATGGTAAGAGACATGTGTCTCTTGTTGACTAGTCTAAATCTGAGCTGGAAGAGACTAGCAAACAAGAGGGTGATGTGTGGTAGTTTCTAATTAGCCAAAGGCCAAAGATTGTGAAGGCAATAAATGCAGTTTTGTTTCGGTTGGTGACAGGATCGATTTTTGGCAATGAATTAAATGCCTGAGCAGCTCGATATGACTGTGCAAGATTAGTTTGGTCAGAGGATTGGATTATCTAGCTAGGCAATTAGCATGACTTTAATGAATGGTGATTGGCTGATTTGATTGAATGTACGATTGTCAACATGGTTAGTGATTGTTATGTAAGTCACACAAGTGTGACGATTATACAAAAAGTTGAGTTAAGTCTATTTTAGACTGTAATGAATTGCTACGAGCTTAGACAAAGAGGAAGTGAAAATAGTGACTGTGCGTGGTAATTTTTTTGTACTATATAATTATGCTAAGTATTGTAACAATGAATTTATTCTACTCAGTCTGATACGATGAGCTAAATTTCTGAAGAGAGAGGTCTACATTTTGTATGTAAACTTATTTACTGAAATACAAAGAGATTGATCTTGGTATGGTGGGTTTTTTACCCAAAAGGGTTTTCCCACATAATTATGGTGTCTGATTTGTCTGTATGCTATTTTTTCTACTACTCTTGATATCCTGCATGTATGCATTTTAATTTTTAGAACTAGTTTTTACACCTCTCCTTTGTTGTTTAAGCGTTAGGAAAATGTTTTTGCACTATTGTTTTTCCTTTCAAGTGGTATTAAAGCTTGGGCAGTTGTGTTATCCTTGTTAGTAAGGCTAGTTTTTTGTGCCATTATTGTTCTTGTGGGAGTTGTTTTGTAAATTTCTAACTTTTTCTATTTAAGATGGTGAGTACATTAGGTAGAATAGATATTGAAAAATTCAATGGCATAAATTTTGAGTTATGGAAGCTCAAAATGGAAGACTTGCTTGTGGATAGGGTCCTCTAGATTGTAGTGTCTGGAACTATGCCACAAGGCATGAAGCAAGAAGATTGTGACCTTGTAGATAGAAAATCGAGAGGTATAATTAGATTGAGTTTGGCCGATTCTATACTCCTAAACATCCATGAGAAGAAGACTGCATCTTCATTGTGGAAGAAGCTGGGTGATATTTATCAAGGAAAGTCTCTGGTAAATAAGATTTTCTTGAGAAAGAAGTTATACTCCCTAAAGATGGAAGAAGGTGCATTTGTTGCAGACCATCTGAACTCATTTAATATGAGTGTTACTTAGCTGGTGTCTATAGGTGTAAAAATTGAGGAGGAGGATCATTGCATGCTCCTATTGTGTTTGTTACCTGATAGTAGAGATCATCTGGTGATGGCTATTGGAAGGACGACAACTACATTCAAGATGGATGATGTGGTTTCTTTGCTTCTATTTGAAGAAATGTGAAGGAAGTCTTTTGAGATGGCCAAAGAGGCTCTTGTTGTTCAAGGTAGACCAAAGGAGACAGACAAGAGGTCAAAATCTAAATTTGTAGGGAGATTGAAGTCTCCTGGTAAAAAGTCCAAAGTGAAGTGTTGGAATTGTGGGTAGCTTGGTCATGTCTAGAAGGATTGCAAGGAGAAGAAGAAGAAGAATGCCTCAGACAATGACTCTTCTCATAGTGATGCAGATTCCTTTATTGTAGAGTTGGCAACTCGGGCATTAGATGATGTCTGGCTGGTTGATTCGAGTGCATCCTTTCACATGACATCCCATAGAGACTAGTTTACTAAGTACAATAAGTATGATGGTGGAAAGGTGTACCTAGAAAGTGATTCAACGTTGAAGATTGTTGGCTTTGGAAGAGTCAGAATTTAGTTTCCTTATAGGAGAGTCAAAAGTATTGGTGGCGTACTGCATATAGTAGGGTTGGCTCAAAATTTACTTTCTGTCAGCAAGCTAAATGGTGCTGGTGTAGAAGTTTCTTTCTCAAGTAAAGGATGTAAAATGGCTAGAGGTGAAATGGTGCTAGCTAAGGGTGTTCATTCTGGAACTCTGTATAATTTGGATGCACATCCTGTTCAATGTAACAATGTCTCTGTAGAGTCATGTAAACTTGTCCCTATAGAGAAAGGTGAAGATACTTCTCTAGCTGCAAATTCTTTGGAGGTAAAACTCCCAATAGAGAAGACTATGTTGTGGAATCATAGACTTGGTCAAATAGGAGAGAAAGGTTTAAAAACCTTAAAGAATAAAAATTTTGTAGAAGGGCTTGATGATTGTAATCTTGAATTTGATTTTTGTGAACACCCTATCTATGGAAATAAGCACTGTGTTTCATTTTATTCTAGTCCTCATAAATCTTCTGGCATACTAGATTATGTTCATTCTAATGTGTTTGGTCCAGTTAATGTTCCTTTGTTATTGAAGTCTAGATATTATGTTTATTTTATTGATGACTACTCGAGAAGGGTATTTATTTATTTCTTGAAGAGTAAATTAGAAGTGTTTAGTCGGTTTAAAGAATTTAAAACTCTGGTAGAGAATCAGACTGGAAGAAAAATTAAATTCTTGAGGATGGATAATGGTGGTGAGTTTTGTTCTGTAGAATTTGAAAGGTATTGTATAGATCATGGAATTAAAAGGCATAAAATTACACCTTACACTCCACAATAGAATAGAGTTGTTGAAATTTTGAATAGAATGTTAATGGAGAGAGTGAGAAGTATGTTGAGTAGTGCTGGTATGGAGCAAAAGTTTTGGGTTGAGATTGTGGCTATGACAATTTATCTGGTAAGTCGTTCACCTTGTTCTGCTCTAGTTGACAAGATTCCTTTGGAGGCATGGTCTGGTAAGAAGCCCTCTCTTAGACATGTTCATGTTTTTGGCTATGAGACATATGCATACTGCCAAATGAGAAGAGATCAAAATTGGAGAACAAGGTTGTCAAATGTATCTTCATCGGCTATTGTGTTGGTGTGAAGGGATACAAGCTTTGGAATCCTGATACTGAGAAGGCTCTATATAGTATAAGTGTGATATTTCATGAGTTGAAACCTTCTATAGTTGATCCACAACCTGAGACAGATAAAAGGGAAAAGAAGAATGATGTAGTTCAGATTCCTCAAACTATAGAAAGAGAGGAACTACATGGTGTAGCTAATTCTGAGGAGAGTTTGAGTAGCTTTGAGAGTTTTGAAGATGAAGAACCACAACCTCAACAAGTAAGAAGATCTACACATGAAAAACAACAACCTAAAAGGTATGGTTTCTCAATTTTAGATTCGAACTATGCCTATGCTTTAATTACTAGCACTAATGAGCCTAGGACTGTAAAAGAAGCAATTCGCATGTCTGATTCAAATTCCTAGCTAGAAGCCATGAATGAAGAAATGGATTCATTGAAGAAGAATGAAACTTGGGATTTGGTAGCTTTGCCTGAAGGGCGAAAACCTGTTGGCTGTAAGTGGGTATTCAAGAAGAAGACTGGTCTAGATGGTAGTGTAGAAAAGTATAAGGCATGGTTGGTTGCAAAATGTTTTTCCTAGGTTGAGGGAATTGATTATGGAGATATTTTTTGTTAGAGTAATAAGTTATTATGCTTAATTAATTATATCATATTGGTTAATTAATTAAGTCACTTATTCCTCTAGTTGCTTAAGCTAACTTAGGCGCATTAATAATTATTTATTAATTATTAAGTGTGCACACTAGGTTTTCATTTAGGGTTTCCCTTTTAGGGTTTCTTGATCTCCTTCATAAGGATTGGTCTTTTTGTAATATTTGAGATTCTCAATAATGCATTTTACACTTTGAGGTTTACAGAACATTTTCCATGGTTCTACATGTCTTTTGCATGTGATAGGTGATTGCATGCAGGTGATCTTGGATTTTAATATGGTATCAGAGCTCCAGACCTGCAGCTACCTATTCATGATCTAAAGATATGGATTTTCAATGAGTTTCAAATACAAGGGTTTCCACAAGCATCTTTTCTACAAGATCTAGGGTAGCCGATTTTTCAACACACTATGGGCTCAAACGGGCATCACCATCGTGTTCGCAATGCCTCAAAACCCAAGGAATGCCTATTGTTTGGTTGATTTTGGTGAACTTGATCTGGGAAGCAAAAAAATTTTACTAGGGAGGCCGTACAGCCTCCCTAACATGCATTTCGAGGCTATTTTCTGCACAAAAAATGAGAAAACAACCTTTCTCGGGTTATGTGCCAGCGCCTCTAGTGCAAACCACTCCCACCATTCAGCGGCCACTAGCCCGCCACCACCACTGGTCTTCTCCACCGTAGCACTGCCGGTCGGCCCAGCCCCCATGGGCTCCATTTGCAGGCCGCCAAGTCATATGGGGGACTAGCCCCTCGCACTCAGCCCTAGGCCCCTGCCTAGAGCCGCAGGTCACATGGGTGACTAGGTCCCAATTTTTGTGCCGACAGCCAGATGGCCATCAAATTTTTTTGCAGTGAAGTGCTAATGTCAGCATGACATCATCGGCCGTACAACAGTTTGTCCCCTCCTAACCCTGATTTGCCCTAAAAGAGTAGTTTTTTTGTTTTTGGCATAACTTGGGCATACGGTATCAAAATCGGGCAAATGAGATATCACCAGAAAGCTAGTTCTGAGAACTATCTTGTGGTGTAGTTTATTTTTCAATTTTTTCCTAGTTTACTACATTTATTTCTGGTTGAAGCCAGATGTTTATTTTATGCTTCCAAGCTCATAACTCTTTGCCACAATCTCTGATTTTCACTATCTTTGTGGCATTGAAAGGGTATTGAGGAGCTTTATGTTGCTATCTATGCACTTTTTTCTGTATCTATCCCAAGTTTTTTGTTAATCCAAATTTTTCCCGATGGTTGTTTTGGAGATTACTTGGATATTTTGGTAGTTGGGAGAGTGCATCTTGCATCTTTGCACTTCATTTTTAGTGATACATCATTTAATAATCAACTGCTACTTCATAGATTCCAGCATTGTTCCCATTTGGATTTTTTGAGTGTTCCATGGCATCAGGTCTGTTGTTGCATCATTATGATTCCAATATGGTTTCTTCTAGACAGAAGTATCTTTCCTTGCTTACTAGATTGCGGTTCCAGTGTTACTCTATAGTGTTCTTCCAGTGCTTCTTCGTAGCATGTCATATCATTGTAGGGGGTTTTTTCCCACTAGGTTTTCCTCCCCTACCTCTTTCTTGCATTTGTAAATGGGTACTTGATCAGACCTAGTTGTTAGGACCCATCTTTGCTTGCATGCATCTTATTCTAGTGTCTTAGCTTCTTCCTAAGTTCATCTTAAGGGGGGGTGTTAGAGTAATAAGTTATTATGCTTAATTAATTATATCATACTGGTTAATTAATTAAGTCACTTATTCCTCTAATTGCTTAATCTAAACTTAGGTGCATTAATAATTATTTATTAATTATTAAGTGTGCACACTAGGGTTTCATTTAGGGTTTCCCTTTTAGGGTTTCTTGATCTCCTTCATAAGGATTGATCTCTTTGTAATATTTGAGATTCTCAATAATGCATTTTACACTTTGAGGTTTACAAAACATCTTCCATGGTTCTACATGTCTTTTGCATGTGATAGGTGATTGCATGCAGGTGATCTTGGATTTTAACATTTTTTCCCCTATATCAAAGCTGACATCCATTAGATTTCTATTGTCAATGGTAGCAGCATATGACTTAGAAATTGAGTAGATGGATGTGAAGAAAAATTTTCTCCATGGTGAGTTGGAAGAAGAAATCTATATGTCCCAGCCTGAGCATTTTATTGAAAAAGGTAAACAAAATCTAGTTTGTAAGTTAAAGAAATCTTTGTATGGTTTGAAGCAGTACCCTAGAGTGTGATACCAAAAATTTGACACATTTGTGTTGTCTATGGGATTTTTTAGATCAAAATCTGATCATTGTGTTTATTAAAAATCTGAAAATGATCATGTGCTTGTTATTAACCTATACATGGATGATATGTTGTTCATAGGAAATATCAAGTCTATGATTTTTTATCTTAAATCTCAGTTGTCTACAAAGTTTGAAATGAAAGATTTGGCTACAGCAAGGTATATTCTAGGAATGGAGATAACCAGGGGAAAAATGAGCAGAAAGCTTTGGGTAAGTCAGAGTAAGTATGTCAATATAGTTTTGGAGAGATTTGGAATGGATGACTACAAGCAACTAGTTGTTCTAGATATGCAAGAAACAAAACTATCTTTTGAAGACTATCCAAAGTCTACTACTAAGATGGAGGACATGAATAGGGTGCCTTATGCAAGTGTTGTTGGTAGTTTAATGTATGCAATGGTTTGTACAAGACCTGACATTGCCCAAGCAATGGGAGCTCTCAATAGTTTTATGGAAAATCCAGGAAGAACACATTGGGATGTTGTGAAGAGAGTGTTCAGATATTTGAAGGGGAATTCAGAATATGCTATGTGCTATCATGCTAATTCATGTGCATCACAGAGAACACTCAAAATTCATGGATATGCGGATTTAGATTGGGTAGGGGACATTGATAGCAAAAGATCCACTATTGGATACACATTCATGTTGAACGGTGGTGCAGTTAGTTGGATGAGTAAGTGACAAGTTGTGGTTCATTTATTTGCTACAGAGGTTGAGTATATGGCAGCAAAACACATCTACAAGGAAGCAGTTTGGATGAGTAGATTATGCTCTGATATTGGATTTAATGCAGGGAATATTATAATTTGTTGTGACAGTGAGAGTGTTTTGTTTGGCAAAGAACTCGAATTTCCATGCCAGGACAAAGCACATTGATGTGCAGTATCACTTCGTGAGGGACATGGTGGAAGATGGAAAGATCTATCTTGAAAAGGTCGACAGTTTGAAGAATGTTGCAGATGCTCTAACAAATCCAGTAAGAATAGACAAGTTCAGATGGTGCACAAAATCGATGGGCCTTGGGGCCTATGATGGTCAGTGATTTTTCAAAGTCTAGAGAAAGTTGAAAGTCTTCGTCAAGTGGGAGCTTGTTGGGAATAAGTGCCTCAACTTCTAGTTTAGACCTTTGAAAGACTTGGAAAAATTTCATTCTTTCATGCCTTTACTGCCCTACCACCAGGGTTTAGTCTTTGAGGTGCGGTTTGGCAGTTTATCACTTTACCGCGGGCCTCTGACAGTTTGGCCATGGTGGTCCAATGTTACCATGTTACAGTGGGGTCTACTTCTGGTGGTTGAGGTAGCACAGTGAGCGGTGCAGGAGTGCCGAGTTGGTGGAAGGAAGGTTCACCTCCTTATCGCGGGTGTTGATCAATAGTGGCATAGTGGCGATGATTAATAGTGATGACTTAGCGATGATTTCAGTCGCATCGTGGTGGCATAGTAAACTATTAGTGGTCTGGGTGAGTGGTCACCGCTCGACCGCAAAAGGCTAGTGGTCAGGGTCCGGTGGCGTGGTAAGTCATTGACGGTCTATGCAAGTGGTTACCACCTCAACGCAAAGGTTTGGTGGTCTCTATTTGGTGGCGCGGTGGCGACCCAATGGTTACTGTTGGTGGTTACCATTGGACCATGATTGATTGTTGCCTTCTCAATGGTAGCATGGTAAGAGATGCATGTCTCTTGTTGACCGGTTCAAATTTGAGCTGGAAGTGGCTAGCAAACATGAGGGCAATGTCTGGCAATTTCTGATTAGCCAAAGGCCAAAAATGGTGAAGGTAGTAAATGTAGTTTTATTTCGGTTGGTGAGAAGATTGATTTTTGGCAATGAATTAAATTCCTAAGTGGCTCGATATGACTGTGCAAGATTAGTTTGGTCAGAGGATCAGATTATCTGGTTGGGCAACCGACATGAATTTAATGACTGGTGATTGGCTTATTTGATTGAATGTAAGATTGTTTGCATGGTCAATGATTGTTATATAAGTCACACAAGTGTGGTTATTATACAAAAAGTTGAGTTAGTTCTATTTTAGACTGTAACAAATTTTTGTGAGCTTAGATAGAGAGGAAGTGCAAACAATGACTGTGCATAGTAATTTTTTTTTACTGTATAATTGTGCTAAGTATTATAACAATGAATATATGCTACTTAGTTTGATACTTTGAGTTGACTGTCCAGAGAGACAAGTCTACATTTTGTATGTAAATGTATTTACTAAAATACAAAGAGATTGATCTTGGTGTGGTGGGTTTTTTACCCAAAAGGGTTTTCCTACGTAATTTTGATGTCTAATTTTTCTGTATGCTATTTTTTCTACTACTCTTGATATCTTGCATGCATGCATTTTAAGTTTTAGAACTAGTTTTTACAACTCTCATCTATTGTTTTAGTGTTGGGAAAATGTTTTTGCACTGTTGTTTTTCCTTTCACTTTCTTGGGCTACAAATTAATCAAACATAAAAATGGATTTTATTTCACAATCAAAGTATGTAAAATAAATCTTGAAGAAGTTTGGGATAGATGGTTCCAAATTGGTATGCACTCCTATGGTGATAGGGTGAAAATTGAATAAAGATGATGATTCACCTAAGGTGATCATAGAGAATTTAGATCAATGATTAGAGGAATACTATATTTAAATGTTGCTAGACCGAATATCATGCATGCAATTTATCTTGTGGCTAGATTTCAAGAAGATCCTAAAGAAACACATGTTGCTTTTGTTAAGAGGATATTCAGATATTTGAATGGTACTCTAGATTATAGTTTATGGTATCCTAGGGATACTGATTTTACACTAAGTGCTTATATAGATGTAGATTGGGCAAGTTGTGTTGATGATAAAAAAAGTATAAGTGGTGGTGCATTCTTTCTTGGTTGCAGATTGGTGTCATGGTTAAGTAGAAAGAAAGATTTAGTTTTCCTTATCCACTATAGAAGCTATGTATATTATTGCATCATCCTACTGTACACAAGTTTTCTGGAGGAGATAGGCACTAAAGGATATTAGAGTAATATGTGTTGATCCCATCTCTATTTTCTATGATAATACAAGTATAATTAACATTTGAAAGAATACAATGATGCACTCAAGGACAAAACACATATCAATAAGGTATCACTTTTTGAGAGAGAAGGTCATGGAGAATGAAGTAAATCTTGAATATATACCTACAAAGAACCAAATTTTTGACATATTTACTATGGATCTTCCTAAAGATACTTTTGAGTTATTTTGAGAGAAGTTAGGTTTTATTTCCCCTCCTTTCTTAAACTAGATTCATATGGAGATGCATCAATCCAGTGGATCTATGGATCTATCTTTCTTTTGGATTGATGTTTGGTGGCTACCTCTCAGGGGGAGTAGGTAGTGTCTTGTGTTGTCATTGTGTAGCTGAGTGGGTGTACTCCTAAGGTGGAATATTCAATACTAGTAATTTTATTAATTTCAAAGGGGAGAATAATGTAAAATATCCTTTTCCTTTGCCATTGATGTTAAAGGGGGATAAAGTATCATGTGAAAAAGTAGGGAGGAGAAAGAATTCTATAGATTGATGGTCAAAGTTTTTGTGTTGTCTTCGATGGTTTTTCATATCATGTGTTACCATCAATGACAAAGGGGGAGATTTTTTCAAGTATAAAGGTTTTTTAATTGATGTCAAATGGTTAACTGGTTGTCAACTAGTTTTTGTTGTCATTGATGTTAATATAATTGGTTATTGTTTGTAAATGTCGAGGATATTGAGAAAATTATAATAAAGAAAGTTTGCTAGTATTCTATGTGTGCTAGTAAAGGGTTTGTGAATGGTTATTGATCTAACTTTTTGGTGAAATTTTTAAAGTTTAAAAGATTGTTACAATTGATTCACCCCTCCTCTTAGTTGGCTTGTTCAACAAAATGCACTATCATTTACCATATTGAGATCCTTTTGTTGGATGTTGTGGTTGTATTGCTGATATGTGGTTGTAATTGATGTCAACACTATTAGCATTAATGTGTTTAAGACTATCTATGTTGAGGATATTCAGAAAATTGTAATAAAACAAGTTACACAATGTCTATGAAGTAGTGAAGATCAATGTATTGGAAATTTAAGTATGTTGATGATGATTGTTGTGCCTTTTGCACACATGCCCCGTTCGGAACAGGGACCCTCTTTTCCCTTTTTTTTTTGGTCCCCTTTTGTTTTACCTCATTTTGCATACCCATTTTTGTGCCCCAAAGGGGTTAGCGCATTTCCCAATGCCATATTTTGAGCTCGATCGAAGTACCCCCCCTTTTTTTTAAAATTGCTAAGTCTCGGGTTAACTCGGGTTTTCCTCGTCAAAACGTCGTTCTGGCAACTGTGGCAGTTGTTGGGTTTCCCTTGCCAGGTTTCCCTTGCTGGTTTTCCTCTGCATGGGTTCCCTCTGTCGGGTTTCCCATCAGTCTTCCCCATTTCAACTGCTATGACGGAATGGCTTTCTGGATCCTAGACCCCGGACCTCCCGCCACCCCTATGTTTTTTCAAATTCACCAACCTAACCTGCCATCGTACAAAGGAATTTAATGTTGTATTAATGGCAGTTTTTGCTATAAAAATGCATTTTTCGACTGTCATTATCAATTGCTTGAGTGATTGGAAAGGTTGGAGAACTCCCAACACTCGGGTTTTTCTTTTCGCCCCAGATTTTGAGTGCTTTTTCGACATCCTCCGTGCATCCAGCGACTTGTTCTACGGGATTTCGAGGTAGGTTTGCCATCTACGCGCCCTCCTTTTGTTTTTGTAAATTTTTAGATTTTGGCGAGGGAAAAATGTAAAATGGAACTGAAATTAAATAAATCCACACCCTTCGCCCAAAACCCACCTTTTAGAAAATTTAAAATCAATTGTTAAATGGCCGAAAATTCAATCTGGAGCTTCACCATGCCACGGCTGTTCTTCAGAACAACACCGGTGTCTTCCGGGCCCAGGTCTTCTCGTGGCCGTCCATGCCTCGTTTCCTTCATTTTCTTCATCTGGCTTTCCCTCTTCGGACTTCGACCTCCGGAATTCCCTTCCTGGGATTCCATTGTGTCTTCACCATTCCAAACGACCTCATCCGAGCAGCTTCTCGAACTCCAGACCTCGGACCCTTGAAGTTTGTCTAAACTCAGAATTCTTCAAATCTTCAAATCTTCAAATCCAACCTTGGGATTCGGTCTTTAGAATTTCCTTCTCAAAATTATGTCCCGACTTCATCGTTTCAACGACCTTCCCCTTGCGGCTTTCTGAACCCAGCTTCCCAGCCGCAAATTCTTCCATCTCCCAGTCGAAACCCTCGACAAATTTCCCTCTTCGGACTTCAACCTCCGGAATTCCCTTCTCGGGATTCCGTTGTGTCTTCGTCGTTCCAAACGGCCTCGTCCGAGCATCTTCCTGACTCCCGAACCCCGGTCCACAGTCCGTCGATCAATTCCCCTCTCGGGATTCCATTCCACCTGCATCATTCCAAACGGCCTAGTCCGAGCGTCTTCCCGACCTCTGGGTCCCGATGCTCCATTCGCCGCCCGATTGTCCCGAACCCTCTGACTGCTTCCGAAAATTGCCTCCCAGTCGGTTTCATTTCATCATCCCCAACAGTTGACCCATAGCAACTTCCCGGCGACGACAATCCGAGACCCGAATTCTGGCACCCAGAATTCCATTTCTTCTACATGATTTCAAACAACTTTCCTGCAGATGATGCCCGAACTTCCAAATGAAGGATCAAACGAACTTCAACTCCAAAATGGATTTTGACCCACTTACTAAAATTAGGTTTTCCTTTGCATCCAACCTCAAATCCTCAAATCCAGCCTCAAGAAATTCCTATGGGAATTTCATTCTCATTTTTCCCTTTCAAACGACATTCTGCCAAGGGATTTTTGGCCCAGGAACTCAGGATTGTTTGCACTACTTTCTAACAATGAAGTATCTAGCTTGCATGGTTATTAAATATGCATTATGATTGTCAGACTAATCTTGACATGTAGGGATTTGTCAGTGGCCATTTTGTCAAGTTCATCATTACTAATTCTTGTCTTTTGTGCAGGATTTATGGAATTTGGTGTAGAGACTTCTAGTGCTTCCAAGAAAGGAAAAGGAATAGCCAAGCCACCAAGGGGCAAGGAAGACAGAGACCTGATGAAATACAAATTCTAGGGAGTCCCTATTCAATCCAGGATCACTACCCTTTGGAGGGATGTCTCAGATACCAACATCGGATAGGTCGATGTTTATGAATACATGTAGAGGGTCAGAATGAACCCAAAAACAACAAACACAAGATTAATAAAGAGCAGTGGACTTGCTAAAGCTGTAGGTTTCCCACTGGCCTTAGTGGCCCTAGAGCTGGTAATGGTGTCCGTGGAGGCATACCAATCTGATACTAGAACCATAGTGGACCATGATGGAAATATCCTCGCAGATATGTCTCCGTCAGGTATAACGACGGCCTTCCACATTCCTGCCTTTGAGAGCATGGAGGTCCCCACCATGGAAGACTACAAAGAGGTTTGGGAATAGGACCCATTAGGGTGCAAAAGGCTTATCAACTAGTATTGGTTGAAGGAAAAACGAAGTAGTTCTGGGAAGCTTCCTTAGGAGCTCTTCTGCAGTGACTTCTTCGACAACTACCATGACCTTGTAACTCTACTTAGTTGAGTCATGGGCCTCCCCAATGTGGTTTTATTCCAAGAATGGGTGTTCTATTTCATAGAATAGATTATCTGAGGTAAGGGCACTACCTTCTATTGGAGTGAGATAGTTAGCGACTACTTCCATGAGCAGTTTACCACCATGAAGAAAACCAACAAGCTCTTCATGACCTCCTACTTGGTATACTCTCTCACCAATTGGCGACATTATCAGGGGTTGACAATGATGCCCAGTGATCCATCGAGGCTAGAGCTCAAGCCTTATGAAAAGTACCCCCAGTTACAATTCCAGAATTTCAAAAGAGACTACTGCAGGGTGAACGACGCATTCATTGCTCATGTCATCCGATCCTTAGGAGGGGATTTTCATAGGAGGACATCCCACAGTGCTAAGGTCAACCTTAGGTAGTACGCCTTCTAGTACATTCAGTTCCAGAGGTTCACATACATGCGCACTCAGGGATTCATCGAGAGACCGAACAAGCTACCCCGGTACCCAAATGACTGAATTATTCTCTTGGAGCTGACTCGGCAGCTGCGACACATTCACAGTCTCTTGAGTGAAAAAAATTTGGCAGGCCCTGCCTATCCCATGAACCTTGGTTAGGGGATGTATAAGATCCACAGCTCCCAGTGCACAAGATATTCAGAAAAAGAGTTGGTGGAATATAACTTTGAACAAGGCACAACACGACCACTAATGGATCCTTATGTTCATGTCAGAAAGGCACTGGGACATGAATACGCCCACCTCCACAACATCGAGGAATTTTTGGGCCAATTGCAGGGATGATCCTGAGTTGTGGTTGCGGCATTACATGTGCATGACCGTCATTTATGTACGAAGGGTGAACTTGTGTCTGGTCCCTGATCAACTAGAGGAGGATGAAGACACAGTTGTGGATCTAGGTTATGATGTAGTTTCCAACCTGCCACTACCTACAATTGACTGGAATGCACCAGAGCTTAATGACATTGATGTGCTCACTAGGCCTGTTGAAATCCGAACGAGGGCATGGATCGACATGAAGGTGGCTCAATTGAAATAACAAAGGGTCGTCCTAATATTCACCGAACTTACAAGTGAGCATGTAAGCGAACCAAGTATTTCTGAAGGTGGAGCAACTGTCGCTACAATCAGTGAGACATCTAAGACCCCACCATTAGTAAATACCAAGAAAAGAAAGGATGCTACCGAGCAGCTGCCCAAACCAAAGGTCTATGCCCGTAAGGATTCAGAGCCTAAACCTTCCAAGAAGAAGTGGAAAAAAACTGGTAGTGCGGAGATGACTGTATTAACCAAGGGTCCATCCCTTGGGATCTGAGGATCAGGATCTAGCTCGCCAAGGTTGCTTCCTACCATTGTTACTACTGTTGTTGTTTCCCCTACCCCTCATGCTTCGCTTGTAGTCTCTGCTTCCTTCCCACCTGTGGTGGACATCTCGGTCCATCTTCCTCCTACTCCTCCAGTGTTGCAAGTTATTTCCGTAGACTCATCGTCTGCCACCACCTCACCAATGACCTCTTCCTCCATGTCTCCTTCCCTTCTCACCATTTCTACTACTACAATGCCTGCCCTGAGCCTTCCAGAGTCTTTTGTAAAGTATATGCAGAACATGCCATCTTAGCTTTCAGGGATGCTCACCAATCTGATAGTCTAGGCTATGATAGCTCAAGCTATGGCCTCCACTCTAACAACATCCCCCTCTACTGAATCACCAAAGATGAAGCAACCATGCAAATATCAAACAAGCATGAGCGACAACAGCTAGAGATTGAGAAGGCACCGAAGTACGAAGAGTTTGAATATCACGAACATCCCTTGTTCGAGCGTCGGGAGATTGATGAAGTGGCCTATGAGTCTTCTAGCGAGGGTACTGAGGACCTTGATGCCAAAATAATTCGAGAGTCTAGTGATCCTGAGCTTAATGCTGAGTGGGGCAAGCAGCTCAAGGAAATTGAGGACAAGGAGGCCGAGGACCAGCTTGCACGGGAAGAGGATATTGCTGCTCCAAAGACGAAAGGTGATAGGTCTCCAACCGAGGGACATGGCCAGACCCCAGAGCATGACAAGGAAATGTTCCTCCACGAGGAAAAACAAGGAGAGAGCCTCAAGGAACATTAGCATGTTCTAAATGAAGAAGAGGGAGATGCTGAAAAGAAAGATTCACCCAAAGAGCAACTACACACCGAGTCCGCTATTGAACATGAAATGATCAAACAAGACTCTGATGAGAAAAGGAAAGTGCAAAAACCAAGGAGAGAGATTTTGTTGTCAGAACCGTCGAACCTGAGAAGGGAGACAGCGGGACTCAAAGTGAACTGCCAAGGGAAGAACCCCAAGTGCCTGATTGGCTGCAAATACAACTCAAGCAAAAGACTCCCACCTTGAAGGATCCCAAGCCAAGACTAGAAGCCATTATGGCCAGGGCACGAATAAGCACTAAGAAAGAAAAGAAGCCGAAGGTCAGATCAAAAGTAACCATGGATGGCTCGAGATCAAGGGCAGTGTAAATAGCAACACCGATGGTTGGGGAACAAGGTATAACTTACGTCTCCACCATCGACTTAGGAGTGGCCACAAGGGAACAAAAGGTTGAGCATCTCCAAGAGTTGGTCGCCACAGTAGTGCACCTTATCCAGTAGGGTAAGGTCTCCAAAGAAGAACTAAAGGAGCAAGTGGCTGATCTAACAACTTATATTCAGTAGTGGTCATCTCTGGATGAGCAACCTATGACATCATCGGCCCTGCCTCAGTTGCTATCTCGGGAATAGATTAACAAGCTTGAAAAGAGACAGAACTTGGACAAGACTACGAAAAACTGGTTTCGGCAGGTCTTGGACATGGGAAACATGGGCATCAACTTGGCTGTCTGGGTAGAAAATAGGTTCCTAGAATTTTAGAAGACTCTCAAAGACACAAGGTAGATCTGTGAGAGGTTCCCAAGGAAGTACGAGTTGGCCTACCCAAAGATTGAGGCCATACTCACATTGCCAAGTGATGTCTGGGAAAAGGACCTTGCCTTCAAGGATGATGATCACTGGCTAGTGGACACATGGAAGCAAGATTTTAATCATTGAAAGAGGACGCTTGAGAAGGTTTTGGTGTAGATGGCACCTGACATTGAATGGGAAAGGGATTCCAGAGAGGAGTGTGCTCAGTACCTCAAGCTAATGACGGGGTACAAGCTACCGATGGTCGAGATTAATCCTGAGAATATAAAGCCCTACTTCTTGAAGATTATGGAGGATGGGGTGTCCACTGAGATCACCATTGAATTCATGTGTTTTGTTGCCCGAGCCTTTGCACAATTGGAAATTTTTAAGGATAACGCTGCTAAGTATGAGGATGACTGGAAGAAGCGTGGCAGCAATTCCCAGGAGTGGTCTTACCAAATTTTGAAATCTGACATCATAGAGGTGGATAAGTTTCAATCCCTAGTCCTAAGTTTCATGGAGTATGCCGCATTGAAGAAGTGAGAGGGTAATCCCATCATCAATGATGAGTTCCTTGAAGAATAGCTATAGTAAAGGGCAAATGGCTAAAAGACAAATTTGCTACAGTGCTGTCACTAGATGACAAAATAGGGAAGAAACAAGAAATTATTTATAGATGTAATATGTTTGGTGGTAGATGAAACCCTAATGTAAAGTGAATCTTGGCCACACAATAGAATCAAATCTTTGCCACTCATTTTGTTTTTTGAAAACTATAAATAGGGCTCTCCTCCTCTCATTTTAAGAGGGTTGAGTTGTTGTAAAGGAATGCTGTAGAAATTATAATAGCAAATACAGTCATTTTCTGGTGTATTTCTGGGTTTTCTCCACATGTTTCATGATTCCTCTCCCTTTTAGCTATAGCTTTGCTTTAAGATACTTTGCTGTTTTAATGCCTTTAGATTAGACTTGGTAGATTTAGTATGTTATCTCTAGTTTTGAAGATTTTTGTTGTGTGTATGCTTTTCTTGTCCATACTTTTGGTCATTTGCTGAAGGTAGATGACTATGCAAAGTTAGTTTGGACTTTGATTTCATTGTTGCTCATTGAATCTCATCTTTATTCACCTTCCCATAGCGAATAAATGATGAATATCTGTAGTCCTTAGAAGATAGCATAGATTTCATGACATTGTGAGAATTCTAGTTAAGTGAAATTTTGTTTAAGGAAACTGTCCATAGCAGGAACCTCCATGATCACTGTTCATCGGTAGTTGCAGGTCCAGGAAACATCTTTCTTCCTCGCCCTTTTCTTTTTTCCCTTTTTTTTAGAAACAACTTGTGCAAAGGTTAGTTGCACATTGTAAAGCCAAATCCGATGAAGCAATGGAGTTCAAGACTGTTGTTTGAACCTATAGCAAAGCATAGTAACTCCAGATCCTTGTAACTCCATTCATTGACTCAATTACCCTACAGCTTCGACTACGTAAGGCCACCTTGTGATTCTAGAATATCACATAAACAACTGATATATTCCAAGCCTCGTCATGACTTGACACCCAAGAGACCTTGGGATAGTGTTCTGCAATTTGATTGTGGAAGATTGTCTTTCAAGAGAGGTAATGCACCTATGTATTACCTGTGTTGTGAAGTGCATAAAAACACCATCAACAATGATAAATTATGTATTAAAGGGTTTGTTTTCCATATATGTATGAATTTTTTACTCTGTAAGTTACTCTGTAAGTTTCACAGGTGCGCATGAAGATTTGAGAAAGTTATAAGGTTTTATTTTCTGACAGTTATTCTATTACTAGAAATGGTGTTCACAGAAGAAGATAATGTGTTTTTGGAAATATTAAGTGTTTGTGGATGTTTCTAGATCATTTTCTATCTATGTTGCACATCTGCATTGATAATTATTCTTGTGATCCAATATTTTCTCTTGTGTGTTCATGTTTTTCATGTTCATGGCCGACAAGGTGTTGAAGTGTGTTGTGGATCTCTGAGGAATAATATTTAAAGGTGTTTTGTGTTCGAGGACATTGTTATGGGTCTCTACTATGTTGTGGCTGACCTTGGTGGATGCGCATTGATAATATTTATTGCTTTGGGCTGACATATTGCATTCTTTCTATTACTTTGTTGAAGCCAACATGAAGCGATGTAATTCCTTGTTGTTGATATATATAAGTGATTGTTTCTTCATTTGAAGGGTGTGTACAAGCGCGTGATACGAAGTATGTGAGTGTTATGTACAAAAAAAGGTTTAGATCATTCGAAGGTAGAGCAGAGTGAAAGAAAGTGAAGAAGTGTCCATGTGCTTAATCAAAACTATACTTAGGCATTAGCATATGCTACTTTCTTAGTTCAAATTATTCAGATGGTTTTAATCTAAATATTTTCTATAAGATAGTGATTCTTCCTTTGAGCAGTGAGATCTAGGAAGTTTGCTTGAATGCATGCACATTACTTATTCATTTCTCTTATAATTTTAATAGGGTATAACTTGTGGATTAACCTCCATCGTGGTTTTTCCCCTAACAAGGTTTCCACACAAAAAATATTGGTGTTATGCGTTTATTATGTGTTGTTGATTCATGCTTTCACTGTTAATAATCAAATATGAGAATTAAGGTTAATAAGTTTTAATAAGTTTAAAATTATGTGACAATTGATTCACCCCCCCTCTCAGTTGTTTTCCCTTGTGTTGCCAACAATTGGTATCAGAGTAGGTTCCTTGGAAGAAGTTTAACAACTTGAGGTGATCCGGGATGGTGACATACAAGAAGGATAGTCTGAGATTTGATGGAGCAAACTACACTCTGTGGAAGGCTAGAATGGAGTGCCATTTGAAGTGCATTGGTGAATCCTACTAGAACATTACAAGTCATAGGTATGTTATTCCTTCGAATAGCCCTTCTATTACTGTTGAGATTAGGGATGTTGAATATAAAATCAAAGCTAAGGGAGCATTGTTGAGTGCTTTGACTAATAGTGAGATGATGAATGTTATGGATATGAAAACTTCTTATGAGATCTGGAAAAAGTTGGAAACCTTATATGAAGGTGATGCTAATGTGAAGATGGCTAAGATACAATGTCTGAAAGGAAAATATGAACTATTGAAGATGGGTAATGATAAGAATATTACTGCTTACATGCAAAGAGTGAATGAACTTGTATGCGGTATCAAATGTGCTAGTGGACAGGTGGATGAATCAAATATTATTGCTAAAGTTCTTATATCCTTTCCTGATGCATACAAAATCAGCATTGTAGCTACTGAAGAACTCCATACTATGGTAAATGTAACCAGAGATATGTTGGTTGGAAAAATACTGCTTTTGAGTTGAGTGAATTCGGTGACGCCCTTCCTAAAAAATAATCCACATTTAAAGCTACTACTTCTAGAAGAGACAAACAAAGATATGATCTAGGTGAAAGTTCTTTTAGAAAGGTATTCAGGTATGAGGAATAAATGAGACAGATTGAAGAAGAAAGAGAAATGAATGAGCTTGAAGCACTTATTGTCAAAAGGGAAGCTAGAGGAGAAGGTAAGTATAAAGGAAAGTTTCCTATTAAATTTTTTTCTTGCAATAAGATTGGTCATTTTGTATCAAGGTGTCTATAAAGAGATATGTTGTGTAATTTTTGCACACATGCCCTATTGAAAGCAAGGACCCTCTCATTTTTTGGTCTTTTGGGTGTTTTTTGCAGTCTTGCCTCTTGGAATGGTCTTTGGTCTTGGGTGTTTGTAATCCTCTAGTTGTGAAGGTTTAGCCACTTTGAAACATGCTTGAATTCTTATCTTGCCTGTGCAAGTGATCTCTTGAGGTGGTTCATTGAAAATCCTAAGTTAAGGGTGAGTTTCAGGTTTTTCATGGATCTCGAGTATTTTCTTCCTATATGGAAATATTTGATTTTCATTAGCATCTTAGATGTGCAAAGGTTATTGCTTATATTACTAAATTTTAGAGATTTTAGCATTTTTTGAAATTTGGTATCTGGTGGAATTCTTCGAACTTCTTTGAGTCTTCAAATCCCCGACTTTCGTCATTCCCTTAGATCCCCGAAATAGGTTTTAAGCGGTCATTTCACCTCATTTATTCCTATCGTACGAATGCTTCAGCTTGCATTTAATGGGACTATGAGAGATTTTATGTTGGAAAATTGGTATTATTTGTCTCACAACGAATTTGAAAGAGCTTGGTCATAGGGAGTTGTGTGCGAGCTAGATTGTTGGAGCTGTGAATTGTTAATTTTGGTGACACTTCCTTCATCTCATTTGCATCTACATGGGATTTGAGGCTTGTTTCTAGTAGATTTCCTTCTGAATTTTTCTTCATCAATGGCATGTGCATGATTCCTTGCTTTTGATTGATGAGTATGTGTGGTTTTATGGTATTATGCATATTCTATGCTTAGGTTTTTGTGTATTTGGCGGGTTGTGATTAAAATAGGGTTGTCCCCTTTTCATTTCGATGTCTCCCATGAGTGTTAATGTTGCAATTATCCATTGAATTGATAATTTAATAGTGTCAATCCTTACTAGATTTGGCCTTTGAATTTGGTGTTGTGATTGATGGTGATTTGGTTTGATGGATATAGGGTTCTATATGTTTGATAGATTGATGATCTGAGTGTGAGTTTGAGTTGTTATTTTCCATTTGTATTTGATCATGGCTTGCATTTGAGGGTCTTGGAAGAATTGTTTATGATTTGATTGAATGAATGAGTGTACTGAGGCTTTGACTTGTTATTCACGGTGGAACCCTAGGGTTGTGTATTTTGGACTTCTTGCTAAAGATTAATTGAATTGTTCTTGAATGAGTTATAAGTCTAAATCATGGATGAACAATTTTAAGTGAATAAAAACTTGAACCAAATCCAAAATTTGTGATCATTTGATCAATTTGGGCAAAACTGTGATGAATCAAAATTTTTGAAGATTTTAGATACCTTGTGGAATTCCTTCACACTCAAAAATCTTTGAAATTTCCATTGCCCTATCATTACTCGAGAATGCATGTAAATAGTAAATTTATAGTATCCTAACTAATTTTAATCCCAAATGGAAATCCCTAAAACTTTCTGAAAATGAGAAAATTGTAGAAATGGATGAATTGAAATTGCATAATTTCATGATTGGTTTGATAAATTAAAGGTTGGATATTTCCATTTCTTGAGCTATAATGTTGATTAAATGTTTTTTTGGGTGATAGCTATGTTTTCCTTGCTGATTATTGCCTCGTCATGAAATCCCCAAATTTCCTTCTTAGCTTGATTTTCGCGAAGAGGAGGAAATCTTGAGTTTTTTTTAAGAAATCATGTTTGTGATATTTTAAGGGGTTACGATCATTGTTTGGGCTTACTTGGATGAAAAATGTGCTATTTTTTAATGGGCTAACCTTTACTTTCATGTTTTAATGGATATTGATTGTGACCTTTCTTGCTGAGTGTAGGCTAAATTAAGCAAGGTTGTTACTAGAAAGGGTAAGGGAAAAGGAATGGATCCTGAAGTTGAGGAAGCTGCTATTTCAGAAGCTAAAAGGATTAAGTTGGATATAAAGAGAAAGGTTACCAAGAGTAAAATTAGTTCTATTTGGTTGGAGGTGACCAACACTAATGTGGGAATGTGGGACTATGAAGAATTTAATTCAAGGATGGTAGTAGGCAACCCTTCTATTTTGGTAAGGAGAATGAGAGATTCTGGGTTGGTTCATGTGGCCCGTTTTTCTTCCTCAGTACAATTTTATGAGCTTGTCTTGGAATGTTCTCGACACTATGATCAAGGTACACAAAGAGTAATTGGTCCATAGGGAAAAGTGCTTGCAAACTTCTCTCCTGTCTTGGTTGCCCAAATATTTGACATTCCAGAAAAGTCTCATGTAGTACAATTTGATATTGATATAGCCAAGAAATGTTATGAGTAGGATACAAATAAGGCTCTGGAGGTTATTAATACCTAGCTAGAGAAACCAAACGTATATATTTCTAAATTTCCAAAACAATTATTCAGGGCTAAGTTTAAATCAGATTACTATGATGCAATCACTCTTCTTAGTAGAGTGATGGGTCTAAAGAATGCAGGAATGTTTGAAAATTGGATGTTTTATTTGATAGTGAGAATGGAACAAGGTATAGACTACCATTGGGTAGGAATAGTTAGTGAGATTATTTATGAGAAATTGTCCAATGTTTTGTAGACCAAGACTTTCACTATGACATCTTATTTGGTATATGCCTTCGGAAGGTTCCATCCATATAAGGGACTAGGCACTCGAGGAGTCTTTGGCCAAGATATAATTTATGAGATCAACCTTGAGCTACATTTGGATAGTCCTAGATATAAAAGGGTGAATAATGCATTCACCATGTACATTACAAGGTTTCTCTAGGATGCAGAACATGTTAGAATTTTTGATGTTGCAAGGGAATTGATTCAAAAGTTTGGAGCATGGTTTATACAGTTTCCCACATTTTCTTACATTAGGATTGATGGTTTTCTGAGAGCTCCATACATATTGCCCAAATATCCTATAAATCATATCATTCTTTTGGAGGTTACAAGGCAAATTTGCGCCTTTGATGCAATTTTGAAAAAGGATATGCACAAAACTAGTTTTGGTAATGAATTCCCACTAAGGATTGGAGGTCATGAGACTTGCCCTTCCTTGGTTACAACACAATTTTTTGATGAAGATATGGGAAATTTCAACCTATCTTTACATACTAAGAGGATCAGATTTGATAGAGCAGGTGGGGCTCAGAAGAGAGCCAACAAGGAATTTAGACATAAAGATGATTTTGAAGATTATTGTGCCAATTACAAAGATGAATTCAAATTTTTGAAGAGGAAGTTCTCGAGGTTGCCTTCCAATTTGATTAGACTATATAGTATCAAGGCCATCCTAGATCAAATTGATGATGATGGAGAAGTTATACAAATCCATGATTATGAATCAGTTAAAGATAGGCCTATAGGTGAAATTGATTGGATGAAAGAGGAAATAACAGAATTGGAGCAAATCAATGCCCCTGTAGTAAAATACATTAAGTTGTGGATCAAGCATAAGATTTGGGAGCTAGATAATGAAGGGAAACAACATACTTATGACTTGATGGGAATCTTGCAATCTTGGTCTTCTTCTGAGGAGGAGCAGGACCCAAAAGGCAAGGAAAAAGTGAGTTCCCCTTTTAAAATTAAGATGAAAGGTGGGTAGGAAAAGAAAATAAATCCCATTGCAAAGAACAGAAGGATTACCTCCAAAGAGAAGAAATCTATTCAAGAAGAGGAACGTGAGGAAGAAGGAAAGGAAGGTGATACCCCTATGCTTAAAAGGAGAAGAGTACCAAAAAAATCAAGGAAGCAAAATGAGCTTCCTAGGGGAAAGGATGAGACAAGACCACAACTAGTAAATGTTGAGAGTTCCAGAGAGAAAACACAAGTTTATATCTGGAAACAAGAACTCCATCTCCTAAGGAAATCTTAGTAGAAGAATTTTCCCCCCATGATTCCCACTATTACACAACAAAAAAAGGATACTTCTGCCTCTCCTTCTACTCAAAAATTTCATGGTGAAGAAAAAGAGCGAACAAATGTAGTTGTTAAGGATATCCATCAAGGTGAGGACACAAATGAATTTAAGGATGGGGATCTTCATAGTACAGATGAAGATATTGACAAGATTCTACGATATTCTTTGGTGTCACATGAGGATTCACCTATCAGGGATAAAAGAGAGAAATCCTCAGAGAAAGAAGAGATGCATGAAATAATTCCTTCTCCAATTCGTGAAGTGGCAGAGATGCATGATATGAAAAAGAATGAGAATCCAAAGGGAGATAGGGAGAAAGATGAAGAAAAAGAAGATAAAGGTGAAGAATTTTTTGTGGTGCATGGTTTAAACATTGAATCCTCCATTGGTAAAAAAGAAAGGGATAAACAAGGTGAGAAAAAGTCATATATTTTTACTCCTAGTTGGCTGAATGAGGAATTAAAGAGCAGGAAAGTAGTTATAGAAGATATTCCTTCGAGCTGGGATGATTTACTAGCTAATATCTGAAAAGGTAAAATAAAGAAGAAGGCCAAAACTATTTCCAAAATTGGCAAGGATGAATAAAAAAAAAGGGTGATTCATATTGCCACTCCTATAGCAGATAACAATAAGGATGAGGTAACTCCTCAAGATTACAACATTCAAAAAATAAATTCGGGGCCTACCTCTAGAAGACAAGAAGTAGAAGAGTTCAAGGGGTTTGCTGCCACAATTTTGGAGAGATTGGATAAAGAAGTCCAAGCCAAGGAAAGATTGAAGAAACAAAATGAAGAGCTAAATAAATATTTGAAAAATCTCATGAAACCCTTGCAATCCATCGGCCAAGTTGGTTCTTCTTCATCAACATGAGGTTTCTTACCTAAGGAGACAGTTAGTGAACTTGAAAAGATGAAAAATTCTACACAGGCTATGCATGAATGGTTACAAGGAGTAGGGCTGAGAGGAGACAACATGATTAAGGAAATTTTGTCAACCTATGGAGATGCACATAGATTATTTGAGTGGTTTCAGAATTTGTTGGTATAAGATAACGGTGATGTAGATCTTCTCCTACAAAAAAAGAAGACAATCATGGATTATACTGAGGAAAGATTAATAAGTGATAGAATTGTGCCTTGTTCAAAGGTTTCAAAGCCTTGGGAGTGGTATGAGGCCCTGTAGATTAAGCAGAGAGTTCTAAATAAAATTCATAAACAAGGTCAACACGTGGAGAATATATTGAATGACATTTATAATAGATGCATCTCATTCTTTGAATTAATGAATGGAAGGAAGAAGTTTGCATCAAAACATCAGAGCCTGGAACAATTAAGAAAATGGTGGCATGAAGTTTATGCTCCAATTGATGATGGCCCAATCACCGCCAACCATTTGGATGATGCGGCTACCTATATTGTTGTTATAGAGAAGTTTCAAGATCTCAAGGTAGAGTGGGAAAAGGTTGTTAAAGAATCAAGGGAGAAGATTAAATCAATTGAAAGAAGATTTAAAGTATAGATCACTTCACCACTGGTCGAATTAGAGATGATTTTTCTTAGGGTGCAAGATAAGGACAAGGGGCTAGTTGATGCATGATTACATCGAGATTTGTGCTTTCCATCGATCTAGGGTTTTCTACACGTTTCTTCTTCCGACCTCTACATGCATTGGAGTGATCTACATTGGAGAATCTAGGCTCACCTGGAGGATGTCTCAAGCTTTAAATGCCTGAAATATTATTTTATTGAAAGAATTTTCTAGGCCGACCCATTTCTAGCTGCCCATTTTTGTAAACCTAATTGGACTGAGCTGATGTAAAATTTCTATAAATAGGGTATTTTTCCTCATTTGTAAGGGTTAGATTTTGTTGCAAGCTAAGTGATAGAGCAAGAGATAGAGCTAGGAGTTAGTTTATTCTGAAAGCAAGTGTTGTAATACTGAATACTAGAATTGTTTCAACTTTTGGGTGATTCAATATAAGTAAAGACATTGTGCTTTGGTGCTCTTTCTTGTATTGAGTTATCTCACATGGTTCTTGTTATTATATCTCTCAAGATTGTTTTGAAAAAATTGGCTATATGTTATATTTTGGGTTAGATATGATTCGATGGTTTTTATGGTTTGATGTTTGAAGTGTTGGTAGCAATCCTTGGTCCATAATTTTAGCAACTGGTTGATTGTGGGTTGTTGTGTAAAGTTAGCCTAGACCTTATATCTATGTGCTTAGTTCAATTGTGAGTGTTTATTCATTTGAATTGCAAAATAGGGTGTGTATGAATGAATGTCTCATGATCTGAAAATATTAAATTCCTTAGAAGGTTGCATTGTTTTTGTAAGATTGTAGATGAAATATGGGCTAAGCAAGAATTATTTTTGAGGGATTGGTCCATTTAAAATATTTTATCATTTGCATTGTTGATCTTAGGAATAATTTTAATCTTAGGATCTCTTTTAAACCCTTATCTTTTTCTATTTCTTTGAATCTAGGTTAGGTTTAATATTTCAAGTATCAATACATTGCAAAATATGATAAGTTTAAAGATCCAACATTTTTTTTGTAATGTCCCTTTATGATTACCAACAATATTCACATTATCTCTGAGTTGTTTCATTGTGTTGTCAAGAATTGACATTAGATACCTTGGGGTTATCTTTTGAGGCTTATTTATAGAGATTTACCTTTCAAGAGAGATAGTATATCATATTCTATCTTAGTTGTTGCTATGTAGAAAACACCATCAATAGATTAGCACTAGAAGGAGGGCCTGAATAAGCAAGCTAGAGCACTTTCTATCTGCCATTTCTCCTAAGAGATTTAGAAGAAGAACCAAATCTACACCAGGAGAAGAGGATTTTCAAGAACTACCAACCCCAATGAGGTTAAGAAGGACCAAAAGAGGGGAAGATTCATTGTCTACCTCATCATTTCCACCATCCTCACTCTCATCTACCTCATCATCATCTGATTTTGAGGTTGGTCCCATTCAACAATCCCAACCAATCATTAGTCAGCCTTTACCACCTCCACCTCGACCAATGGATTTCTTGGAAAATAACCCATCACCCCTTTCCTTCAATAACTACAATGTTATGCCCAAGAACCCTAAGAATTTCTACTCTAAGTTTCATACAAATGACCCTAATAGGACAACAAAGGAGCATATCAGGATTTTCCAGAATTATCTTAGAGATAGAGGGATCAATCATGAAGATGTTGCATGTAGGATTTTCCCTTATTCTCTAGGAGATGATGCATTTTATTGCTACAATCATTTACTTGCTGGGTTAATTCACAATTCGACTAAACTTGAGACTGCATTTCTAGAAAATTTCAAAATCCCTATTAGCACTAATGAGTTGTATCTGCAGTTTACTAAGTTTAAAGAGAAGTTAATGAGCCTATAGTATCATTCAATAACAAATTCCACCATGCATATACTAGGTTGCAAAGCCCCTATGTTGTGGATGATGTTACTCCTTTGGAGGTTTATTTTGAAGCCCTTGATAGTCTTACAACTACCTTCATTAAGTGGAGAACTAATCCTCCAAATAGCTTGCTTACTATATATACCGATGCTGTTAAAGTTAGCATTGACCTAAGACAACATTTGTAAGGGCCTTTTCCATCTTTAGGACCCACTGCTCACCTAGGTCAGGTCCAAGCAGTCAACCAAGATTTGATGAATGATACTCCAATTATGAATCTAATACCACAGTTTCCTTTGGTTCCACACCCAAGTCCTCCAATAAATCAGGCTCACCCAGTACCTAGTTATCCCCAACAAAGTGCCAATCAGCCCCTTCACTCAAAACAATAGGCTGGTTCTCCCACATACTTGAAGAATTCTGAAGTCTTAAATTAGTCTATTGGTTTAGGAGGAGCAACAAGATATCCTCATAATAGTGTGAATTCAGTGCCTTACAATAATCCTGATAAAGAGAGGCCAGATGAGCTAATAGAGCAAGTGAAAAAACTGAATATGGAGGTAACTGTGATCCCTAATTTAAAACCTGCACATAAGTAACAAACTGTAAGAGTTATTGATGAACTCGAGCACCCAGGATCACCTACAAAACCAAGATAAACCTTCCACATGAGAGCAGCAAGAGATAGAATGCAGGAATATAGTGCAATAACAAAATGATGTTATATCACACACTAAATGATACAATATGCCTCAACTCTCCCTTGAATTGATTGAGTTAATATGAACTCATCTAGACTAGATAGGAGCTAGACTTGAACTAGTTAGGAGGGAGAGGTGAGTGTAGAATATATAGTAGAATATGGGAAAATAATTCCAAGAGGGGTAATAACTCCCAAATAACCAAATTAGGTGGGAGTTATGCCTACTTGGAAAATGCCAAATAGGTGGCATAACCTACTCAAAAAGAGACAGATGAGTGGTTTTGTGAGGTGGCATATAAGGCCAAAAGAGGGTGTGAAACTCAACCACCCAAGTGTGAGTGGGAGCAACACATGTAATCGATGGATTATGCCACGTGTCCTCACATGAACCACATCTCCTATAACCTAAGGTATGCTTAATAATGTGTAGGAAAAATAATATTAAAAAAACCTACACTAACACAAACAAACATAGTATTAGATCAATATGCAAGGTGAAACAAGGATTTTCCATTAAACCCATTTACTAAACTTAGATAGAAAGGAAATGAAGAACAAATGCAATAACCAAATTAAATCTATCTAAACTAAGAAAACTCTTGATCCCATGGGGGAATTGGTGCCAATTGATGTGTCGAAATTGGCCCTTTCCCAACTCCTTAGTTGCAAATGTTGATGATGTGTGGATAGTTCAATCTCCTTGATGAGATTTTAGCATAACCTAGCTATGGAATTATGAAAATGATGAACATATGGAATGAAATGCCCAAAATTGGCTCTTAATGTCAAGAGAGTAACTTTGCATGAGATTGTAGATGTTGAATGAGAGGAATAACCTTTCATTTATACATTTCCAAAATGGATAAGAGAGTGAAATGGAGCAATGTGGGATCATTCAACATCCAATGGCCAAGTGCCACTTGTCAAGATGTGAATGGTTGATGGTTGTGCACATTTTTGCCAAAGTGCCAATAAATACAATTAGGTGGAATTTGAAATTTAGGAAATGACATGTGAGAGGGAAAAAATAATGAAATAAATGCCACTTGGCTCAATGCACAAGGACATGTAAGAGGAGTGAATGCTTTGTTGGAAGTACCCATCCACTTGGAATTTTCGAATTCAAACTTGAGGGAATATTCCCTTTTTATGCCATGTGAGGGAAAATAGCGATTTAATAAATGAATTAAATCTATTTTCATGCGCAAGTTGCATTCTCTAGAGGATCTTAGTGATAGGGATTAACTTAATCAAGATTTGATTAATTTAATGAGAGGTTAGGTGATTTGACCATTTTGACATAGATTTTAGGATTGATTTAAATCAAAATGAGAGGAAAGATTAATTAAATAAATATTTTTTATTTATTTAACTAAAAGGGGAAATGTTAGATTAAATTAAATAAGGTTTAATTTATTCAATTTAATAAGAAGACTATAGAAACTTTAATCAAACAAAATGATTTATTTAATTGAACCGAGATATAAGGTTAATTAAATTAAATTGATTAATTTAATCAACAGAGGAGAAAGACTTAATCAAATAAATAATGATTTATTTAATTAAGAGATAGAAGGTTATGATAATTTGAGATTGTGATTCTAGAAGAAATGTTGTTATTAGTCGAGATCAAGTGCGCCGAATCGAATCTATATTTTTTCTATGTCTTCATTTTGCCCCTCTTTGAAGTAATGTACTTGTTGCATTGATTCAAAAAAATTAAAATGCTGTAATCAAAGTTCAAAATTTTCTCAATTTTTCAAATGCCCCATTGCTACCCCAACAAAAGGATTATGTTGGTATATTGCCCCCTCAAGAGATCAGACATAACTTTGATTTTTTGGATGATCTCGCAAAGAAAGGATGACAAGGTGCCTAACAAGCTCAAAAATGCCCTAGAATGTCAAAAAATGCGATAGAAAGCCAGAGAAGACACAAAATGGCCCTCTATTTGGACAAAAATGGGATTGGAGGACTAAAACCCTAGTTAGATGGCCAAATTAGGTCAAAAACCCTAATTTGCAAGCTTAAACAGACCTTGAGGGGTCACTTTCAATACATTTGCATACTTAGCCCTTTGAAAATTTCACACTTTGAGCTCTGAGTCTTAGTCGAGATGGCACAATGATAGCTTCCTAGGCACATGTCAAAGAGAGTATGAGTACATCAGTGGCCAGTCATTGCAAGACCCATGGTATGTACCCTCATCCAAACTTTTAATTTCTTGTTTTCCATGCATTAAATAGGGAAAAATTTGATTTTAAGTGGCGCGACGCTATATGGCATCACTGAAATTGCTCGGTTGGCACCGCGTGGTCCTAAAAAGGGCTGCATATGCAAAGAGCACCACATGACCTAGTTTGGAGATTAGGGTTGCCAAAGTCAAAGTCAGCCGCATGCACAAACAACACCGCACAGTGTAGTTTAGATGTTATGGTTGCCAGAGTCCACCACATGACGCAGTTTACAATTTTACAAACTATGTCGCATTTGCAAACAACGCCGCATATTCTATTTCAAATGCGAGTGACAAATTTTTCTAGGAGACTTGACATGGTAGTTTCCCTTGCACAGGAGGAGCTCAACGTAATTCATTCGAGGGAGCATAGATGGTTGGTGCTCTGCAGATTGTAGGGTATGCACATGTATCTTTAGGAGCAACTTGATATTATTGGTCTTTGGTATATTGCATATGTCCCTACCATTTGGGCACACCTAGGTATGATGTTTGCTTTGGTCGAGCGGTGGCATAGTGAGAATTCTTCCTTCCATCTGGCCACTAGCGAGGCCACCATCACCCTCGAGGATGTATGGCGCATTCTTTGATTGCCTATTCATGGAGCTAGAGTGATTTACGATCCAAAGGAGGGTAGGGATGCCTTCTTTGACATTATGGGAATTGATGAGCTTGTCCTTTATGACTGAAAGATTGACCTAGGGCAATACTGGGGTAGAGCGCCCACCTATAGATTATCTGTTTCTACCATCACTCCAGGTCTTGTGGCACCTGATCGGCGGGTTTGGTATTTTAGTCTAGGCTGGGGATTGGCATGGCATCAGATGTGCGTTCACTGATAGTGCTTTGCCTAGGGACTAGTTTTGTTGGCCTCCTTATACAGAGATTTACATGAGTTCGCATACATGGAAAATTGGGCCCTTGGGGCCAGAGTTACTTTATTAAACATCTGGACATGGGAGCAGATCCCAGTACTCCATCTAGATGTCACACCAATTGTCCTTGATATCGATGATCCTATTGTCTAGCGGTATGATGGGGCACAGATTCATTTTACCCACACTAGCACAAGTGGCCTTGCTTATTGGCAATGGGTTCTTGATGAGATGAGAGAGTTCATTTGGAGACCTTGGATGGGCATAGGCCCATGGTATGATGATGTAGATCAGCTAGTTTTTTCTCGGTAGGACAGGTGGATGCAAGGTTGGGAGCATACCATGATAGAGCAGTATCTCCCAAATAGGGTGACCCATCGATTTGGAGAGATGCAAGATAGGCCCGATGATTAGTATGTGGTTATCTTTGCTTGTACTATGAGAGAGATGTCATGGGGCCAGCCCATCCCGACAGCTAAGGTAGTATCCTCTTTTAGATAGTTAGTGGCCCAACCATGGCCATATGATCAAGGGCTTGGTTCAGACCTCCTTTGAGATTGATAGTTCCCGGTGTACCACTCCCATGAATGAGACCTAGAGGTAGGACAACTGGTAGGGGGAGAGGATAGGGAAGCAGAGGTGACAAAGATGGGGGTAGGGACAGAGGAGGAGATGGACCACCTCCTCATCAAACACCTCCTAGAGATCCAACACAATAGTCACCTCCATGGGTAGAGGCACAGGTCGATCAACCAAGAGATGGGGGCAGAGCAGTCCTGCAACAACAGATAGCAACGTAGCCACATCACAGAGATAAGTTGATCCAGCAGTTGTAGGATCAGATTTAGGTATTGATGGTAGAGAGGGATGAGGCTAGGCAAAAATTTGTGACAACTACTGCTGAGAGAGACTAGGCTCGATACGAGAGGGATTAGGAGATTGGTCGATGAAGGCAGTTGGAGATTACAACTTCATCATCTCGGGGCTAATCAGTTTCTTTATAGGCATACAGATAAGTAGTCAAGGAGGTTGAGTATTATCGGAAACACTATAGATAGGTAGTGCCAGCAGCAGGCCGAATGCTAGAATTCTCTTAGCATATAGGAATGAGGCCCCTATAGGATCACAGTGAGAGGCAGGTAGGAGAGGGCAGCAGCCAATAGGGCTAGCCCTTTAATCAAAGACAAATTCCACATTTGATTTATGGGCCTCGATTACTTGCCCCTTTTTGTACTATATATGTTGATCGTACACTTGATCTGATTTTGTATCATGAAAGTATATTCCTTGATGATATATATGAGATGATTCACTTTTATGAAATGTTTTGTAGTGTATGATATGCATTTCTTAATTTCCTATATGTTATGAGATGTTTCTATTTCTTATGCTTATGTGATATGATGTATGTTTTTAATGGATGTACTTCTTTTTGTATATTTTTCATGCATTTTTAATGATGATCCTATGAATGTAATGTATGCTAATGATGGTGTATTGATGTGCAAATGGTAATGGATGCTAATGATTATGTATGATGTGATGTAATGATTTCTTTAGAATAACAAATTTATATTATTCCTCATAACTTAAGATAATGATATGATGTGATATGCATTTTATGCTAATGATTTGATGAATGTAGGATGTATGCATTGGTGATGTTCTGATTTATTTTCATGATACCATGTTAGTATGGAAAGAAGATAGAAGAACTTAGAATCAATGAGTTAGTTAGAATGATGGTGATTTTCTTTACTAGGAGTCACGATTTTCAATGGGTCAATTACATTATGTTTGATAACACACCTAGGTACGATTCATTAAGGTATAAAGAACCAAGATGGCATTGTACCCAGTGTGATGGACTTTGTCTTGTCAATCAGATAGGATTATTCTTGTTCACACTTAGCATGCATACTTCATTCAGGATGTAGTTCAGACATTCTAAATATCTTGGGCCAAAACATTTCCTATGTGGTCAACAACATATCTAAAACATCCTCTCCACAAACCAAACAAAGTTTATATGACTAGGTTATTTTACAAGTGTATCCCACAAGAGCAGTAGATAAAATAGACCATGATCATTTCCCCATTCCTTTCTCTCTAAACCTATTTTGTTTAGGAATCATTGAGAGGTCCTTGGAATGAGTGCAAAATAAGATAAGTCAAAAGAACCAGATAAAGTAAAAAAATGAGCTAATGTTCTTCGTACCACTAGCCAAGGCTAAACTAAGGGGTTACCTGATGCTGATATCCATCTCAGGAAGGCCACATTCCTAGGACATGTTGTGATTAGGATTTTGATGAGATTGGTTGGATGATAAGCTATTGATACTCCGAGTTCACCAACTTGCTGACTCATTGATCTAGACTTGAGACTTTGACATTTAGGTGTTCACTTTTGAACCTGCTAGAGTTGCTTCTGATTTCCTTGCCAAAGGATGAAGGTGACAATGATTTATTATGAGTGAAAGCGAGATGAGATGAAGGCACCATTTTGGATTTTTCGTATATTTTGAAGTTGTTTTTGGTATTTTTGAAGTATTTTACAAATGTTTTTGGTATTTTCAAGATTTAAGACAAAGGAACTAACTTAAAGACCTATCCTAGGGGTCTCAAGATCTGATCCATGGATTAGCCTTGCCTACATTATATACGTAGAGACCACGTAGTTTGACTAACGACAAACTTGACTCGATGATGAAATAGATGGGCAAACAAATTGCCATTTTATTGTGATGGATTCCTAAGGACTAACCTAAAATGTCTCGGGGGATGATCAAAGATCAACCTTGCCTACATTCAAGCTCAGAGACAATGTAGTTCGAACAAGGTGGAAGACTCAATGATGAATTTTTTTTGAAGATTTTTAGAGATTTTGACATGTTTTTGGATTTTTGATGAATTTTTCGAATGTTTTTGGATTTTTCTGATGTCTTGGAAAGAGCACACAAAAAATATACACAAATCTGATCCAATGCCAGTTTTAGGAACATGCCCCCAACATTAAGCAATAGACTACTTCAATAAAGGCAGGACAAACTAACCTTAGGAATATGCCAAGTAGTACTATGGTGGAATATGATACGAGCACAAGCTCAGGCTATGGTATGGATGTGAATGGATGGGTGGATGGAGGATTAATGAAATGTGATGGAATGGGTGAGTGAGTCATGCAGATCCTGGTGGATGGGGGGGTACTTTATTTACACTTGGCACCTATTTGCCAATTTTTCACCAAGGTACTTATCCAAAGCACCATCGAAGTGGTTTTCACTAGAGGATGATTTTTTCTTTACTGTTTTCAATCCTTTTTCTGATGTTTTTGGATTTTTTGATTTATTTTTTTATCACCAAGATGCCTGTTTGCTAGGTTTTCATCAAGGTGACCATTTTTTTAGGACATTTTTTGATTTTTTTTGTATTTTTTGGTTCTATACCTTGTAATTTATTAGACAAAAAACCTTTTGAGATGGGAGCTATTCAGAGGCTCCTGCAGAGACTCACCTTCTAGTGTTGATAATTGATATGCTCCTATTTTATAGCTAGCTATGATGATGAAAGGTCCCATCCAGTTGGGTTCAAATTTACCTTTGCTCTTTGGATTCGGCCCATTCCTTTGGTTTTCTCTCAACATAAGTTCGCCGACTTGGAAGGTGTGTTACCTGATCTTCTTTTTGTAGTTGTGTTTTAGGTGATTCTAATAGACCTGTAGATGGTTGAGGGTATCCATGTGCCATTCATCTAATAACTCTAGCTCATTAGTCATGAGACCCTATACTCTTCATATATAATGAGGTTTTACAATGATATTCTTAGTGATGGGAGCTCAATCTTGATTGGGAGGATGGCTTATGATATATAGACTAGGGAGAATGGGGTGGCGCTTGTTGGCATGTAGATGCTAGTATGGTAGGCTCACAAGGTGGGATTTAACTGTAGATGCCAGTCATGACTAGAGTCATTAACTATTTTCTTAAGGATTTTTAGAAAGGTTTTGTTGGTATCTTCTGCTTGGCCATTGCCTTGGGGGTAGTATGGAGTAGAAAAACAATGTTGGATTTTGAATTTGTTGCATAAGTCACAGAAAAATCCTGATTCTTGAAAGGTGTCTCGTTATCAGAGATAATGGATTGGGGGACACCATATTGGAAAATGAGATAGTTTAGGATGAACTTGGAAATCTACTTTCCTATTACGTAGGTCATTGGAATTGCTTCTACCCATTTTGTGAGATACTCTGTAGCGGTGATGATGAACTTGTGGCCGTTGGATGAGGTGGGTGTGATTTTACCTTTGAGATTGAGCCCCCATTGTGAAAAGGGCCATGTGTAACAATAGGATGGAGTTCCTAATTTGGTGCATGGATAAGGTCTCCATGTTGCTGGCATTGTACACATTTTCTTACAAAATCATGTGCCTCTCTTTCCATTATTGGCCAATAGTACCTGGTTCTTAGTAACTTCTTGGCCAAAGCCATATCGCTTGAGTGTGAACCAAAAGTGCCATTATGTACCTTAGTCAGAGCAGTCAAGGCTTCCTCAGGTTTTAAGCAACGTAATAGGGTTCCGTTGATGCTCCTACAAAAGAGGGTTTCCCCTAAGATGACAAAACGTAAGGACCTTTTGACAAAGGCTCATTTGAGGTTTGGGGTAATGTCAGCTGGGAGGAATCATATTCTCAAGTAGGTGTAGATGTTGTGATACCTGAGATCACTGGGACTAATGAGTTCACACACATATTCAAACTCTGGTACCTTGAAAGTGGGTACAAGAAGCTTCTCTATCAAGAATTCATGCTTTGAAACATTGCAAGGGATATCCAATAAGGATCCAATTGTTGCCATGGCATCAACTGCTCTATTTTTAGCCCTTAGTATCTTCTCAAAGGTGATATCAATAAATGATTCCTTGAGGATTTCTACTAACTTCTTATATGGTGTCAACTTGTCATCCTCAGTTTGGTACTCATCGTTGACTTGGTTGATAATAAGTTGTGAATCCCCATAGAACTTTAATGCCATGATTCACCACCGTGCTACAATTTTGAGACCTATGGTTAAAGCCTTGTACTTTGCAATGTTGTTGGTACAGGGGAATGTCAATTTATAGGATCTAGGTATACAATTTTCTTGTGGGGTGATGAAGAAAACACCAGCTCTAGATCCATGTTGTGTGTGGGAGCCGTTGAAGTAGAGTTTCCAATGATCTGTTATGTTGAGATTAAAGATGGAATCATCTAAAAATTATGATATGAGTGGATTCTCTACATAGATGGGAGCTTCTTCCAGTTAGTCTGCAATAACTTATCCTTTGATTGCTTTTCACTCCACACATTCAATGTCATATTCTGATAGTATCATGACCCACTTAGCCATCCTTCCTATGAGCATAGCTTTTGACAGTAGATATTTTAGGGGATCTATCTTGGTGATGAGTTTGATTTTGTGTGCTAGCATGTAATGTCAAATTTTTTGTGAAGCAAACACTACTGCTAGACAAGATTTTTCAATGAATGAGTAGTTTAATTCATGGCCAACCATTGTTCTGCCGATATAATAGATTGCCCTTTCTGTCCCATTTTCATCATGCTGAGCTAAAAGAGAACCCAAGCCTACTCCTATTGCTGAGATGTATAAGATCAGTAGTTTTCCTGAAATGGGTGGCATGAGAAGATATTCTTTGATTTTATCAAATTCTTGATTGCACTTGTCGTCCCACTTGTATGCCACTCCTTTGTGGAGTAGATGTGAATACGCAATTTGTTTGTCCACCAATTGTGCTATGAACCTTCAGATGGATTGAATTCTACCTTGTAGGCCTTTGAATTGTTTTAGTGTCCTTGGTGCCTCCATTTCAAGGATTTCTTTGACCTTGGTAGGATCTACCTCTATTCCTCTCATTGATACTATGTATCCTAGAAGTTTTCTTGATTGTACCCCAAAGACAAATTTCTCTGGGTTGAGCTTGACCGTGTACTTCTCTAGTCTATCAAAAATGGAACTTAGGGTTGCTATGTGGTTTTATCTCTTCTTTGATTTGGCTAGTATATCATCCACATAATCTTTGATAGTTTGGTGTATCATGTCATGAAAGATTACTGTCATGGCCCTCTGATATGTAGCCCTTGCATTTTTTACCCAAATGGCATCATATTCCAGCAATAGGTGCCCCATGAACATGTAAATGTCATATTATGTTGATCCTCCTTTGCAATCATTATCTAGTTATACGCCAAGAAGCCATCCATCAGTGATAGTATCTCATGTCTAGCTATCATGTCCACTATCATATCGATGTAAGGTAGTGGAAAATCATACTTGGAACATGCTTTGTTGAGGTCTCTGAAGTTTGTGCAGATATGGATGCCCCTATTTGGCTTTGAAACTTATACAAGATTGGATACCCATTCTGGATAGTCGATTGGGCGTATGAAGCTGACATCTAGGAGCTTTTGTAATTCTACCTTGACTAGAAAGGCTATTTGGGGATGCATTTTTTTTAATTATTGTCTTATTGTCTTCACTCTAGGGTAAACAACCAAATGTTGAACCACAACTTCTAGATCCAGACCTGGTAGGTCAGCATAGGTCCATGCAAAATTTACCTTCCTTTCCTTCAGAAATGTTGCTAGTAGTTATTGTTCTTGTGTCAGAAGCAACTCAGATAGAAAGTGATTTGTGGTGTTGTCTTTGTCCCCAAGTTGACAAGATTACATTGTTCTTCCAAAATTGTTGATTTCTCCTGATGTAGTGCAGTAGGGGGAGATTGAATCCCTCATCTTCTGGCACCTCAGAGAGGTTTTCACTACTATATGCATCCTTTATTTTTACTATTCTTTGGTTAGAGAGTGCCACAGTGTCATTTTCACCCAATAACACTGAGCTTATTCTCGTTCTTTTTATTTTGTGACTAAAGGACTCAATTGTCTCCCTGTAATATGCTTGTGTGTCCAATGTGATGTTGAAACTATCCTTTTGATCCCCACACATAACTGCATCCATTAGTCCCATGAATTTTGAGAGTGCCTCATTATTTTCAAATGAGTCTAGAATTGGCGGTCCTCATTGGTCATAGTTGATGAGTTGAGGGTATACTAAGTTGATTTTGTGGGTTTGTTGGTTTGACTCAGTGGGTGAGGTACTAATAATTAGTAAGGAGGAATCTTTGAAGAGCATGGGAAGGCCTATTATGGTATCCTTTTCATCACTACTGGCGTAGACCTCAGTTACATCAAAGGTTAAATTATCTAGGGGGAGACCTATGCATATGGGTAGTTGAAGGGTGGTTGTTGATACTTGAGGAGGGGGCCTGACTGCCCTACTAGGAGTACCTCTGCCATGTACAGTTATCCTCAAGGGGGGTACATCTATGGCCAAGGTTTCTCATTCTTCTTTCTACCATGATGGGCTCTAGTCATCCATCACTATTTCTTCCCAGGCTTTCATTCCTATTGTATCCCATAGCAAACATTATTTGCAATCCTCTGCTTGCTTCATCCATGGTATAGGATTCTTGAAATGTCTTCCTCATAAAAAAATTCCCGAGTTAGGTCCCCCAATGGTAGAATCCAAAAGGGTCTGCCCTAATGGTGTGGACAGGTGTTTCGGTTGATCGAGGTTACCCATGTGACCTAGGAGATTGTGGTAACTCTCCTAAAACAAACACACTCTTCTTCATTCTCTAGTCTTTGCACTCGTTATCCTGGATCATGAGCTTGATTTCAGATACATCAGGGATGGTGGGTTTCTCTATCGCAGAAGTGGAGGCAAGGTTAGATGGGTCTATGTATGCAGAGGATAGGCCTTCATCATTTTTTGGCACTTGGGGGATTTTATAAAACTTGGCTTCCAAGTTTTTGCAGTAGGCAAATGGTTCAGGATCACCGAGTATAATGGCCTCCTCATTCTAGTACAAGAATTTGACACATTGAAATTTCAAGGCAACTTCCTTCATTCCATGGATCCATGGGCATCCTAGGAGGATTTTGTATGCTAGGTCGAGGTCAAGGACCTTGTTAGACCTAAAATTTTCCATTCAAAAAACCCTAAGGTTTTCCATCTAGACCTATCATTTTCCTATCTTTCTCCTAAAAAATTCACTTCACTGCATTTCTTAAAGCTAAGAAAACCCTTCACCATTTCCATATTAATCATTTTCTACAAGCCAATGATTTTTACCGCTATACCGCAACCCCTTTCAAAGTGGCCTGTGGTATGGTGGTGACAATAAACAGATAGTCATTGGTGGCAGTTAGTGGGCATGTATAAAGTGCTTACGACACTACCACACATGGTCTAAACATAAAGCGTAGTAGCATGGTGGGAGGTAAGTTACCAACAAAGCAGCGGTCAGGAGATCCCACCCCGGTACCGTAGGGGGTCATCTCATAGACCGTGGTGGATGGAGGTGAACGAATTGAAAGTGGTGGCAGTGACGGTGGCAGTGAGATGACTGACAAAAGCACCAGTGAAGCGATAGTTGGGAGAGGCACTGTGATACTACGAAAGGTTTAAATGTAGACCGTGGTAATCGCGGTAAAGGTTAGTAGAGAAAGTGAGGTGATAGAAGATGTTAGACATTGCGATATCGGGGTTGGATAAAAGGAAGCCCGTAGTAGAGGGGTAAGCAACAGATGGAAGCTGTGATAGGTAATGTGGGGCCAATCACCATGTTACCATGGGAGGAAAGGTCAAAGCCCATGATATTGTGGTAAGCATAAAGGCATAAAGTGTTAAAATATTAAAGGCAGATAAAGTATAGAGTAAAATTCAAAGAGGGGGAAAATATATAAAGCAAAGTTGAAGATAGAGCAATAGTATAAATATTTAATTTTCCAATAAGGCAATTAGTTAAATATTTTATTTGACTATGAAAAATGTAAACGGCCATAACCAGAAAATTGAAGGGTCACGGCCCTTGAAGAGCAATGTATAAATAATTTGAAAAAATCAGTTGAAGGAGGAGGAGACAATAGAGGATAGAAAGTATTAGTTAGACTATAGGAGGGAGATTTTTCCCGAGAAGGGACTGGGAATGTAAATAATGATAGTATCTTTCTTGAAGCAAAATCAATGGAGAAAATGTTTTAAAGTGGTGATTTTTTTTTTGGTGTTCAGTTGTTGTGATAAAATAATTTAATTTCTTTATTTTTGGTTGTCTCCAACTTGAGATCTTTCTGTCATTTAAATCGGTATATCAAGTATATTTCTGAATTATCAAAGTGCACTCTCATTTTGTGTGATTTAACTAGTTGGTGTCTGCAAGTCAGAATTAAATTCCTTCAAGTAAGTCAGAGTGATTTTAAGATTTCTTTTGGATAGTTGAAGTAGAACCTGATAGAGAAACATTCCAACACTATTTATGCAAGTCATAGACTTAGTAATGTTTTACGCCAGCCATAGAATTTTTAGAGTGCCTAGCAACTAGAGTTAAGTCAATAAGAGGAAACACATATCATTTTTGACTCCATTTCCCATGTGGATAGATGGCACTGATCTGCCACAACCCAGATATACAAATCCATACCAAATAATTTATTCAAAAAACCTTCATTTGTGCAGTAGAAGTAGGAGTAGTGGTAGTAATTTTATCTGTTCACTTCCCGTTGCCATTGTGGATATATTGTTTCACCAAGAAATACCTCTTAAATCTGCAACATACAAATAGTTGTACCTGCCAAGGTTTTGCAAAGCCTGAAGAGAAGAAGGTATAATTGCATCAACTGGCCTTGTTAGTTGGCCAAAAGCATTGTTAGAGCTTGGCAACCTCTCATGGTTCAAACCTGCATTTTTGAGACCCAACAAATTGGTGACTCTGCTAGGGAATTACTTAGGAAGATTTTCAGCCTTTCCATTTATAGAGTCAACAAAAAATTCACATTTTTTTTGGAGATTCCACTGGGGGAAAACCAAAGCAATATCATAATCTATTTCATTTTCCTACTTTTGGAAAAGTAGGTGGTGACTCTATTTTGATTTGATATATAATGCATGAATATTGTGGAGTAGTAACATTTTTGTCAAGATGGTAGAAGAACAAAGAAGACACCGGACAAGGAAAGAATTAGAAGAAATGAAACAACAAGTGTTATACTAGGAACAAAAAAACCTATAATTGAAACAACAAATGTTGAAATTGGGACTTGAATTTGACAATGAAGGTAATATGTGCTATTCACAGCAGAACACTTATACACCACAGCCATTACCTCATATGAATCATCTTCCATTTCCTGAAAAAAGATCAATGATCTACCAAAATCCATATGGCCCTCCTAATTTTGTCTCAATTATTGATAAACCATTTAACTTTAGTAATATCCAAGGTTACCCAAATCCTTACCCCTATGATGAGACATAACTGCTCATGCATATCCCTAAATTTCATGGAGAATTGAATGAATCACCTTATGAGCATATGGAATGATTCTGAGATGTTATTGTCAACTTTCAAGTTTATCCAGAGGATGTCATTATGAAATTATTTTCAAGATCTATGAGGGATAGAGCAAGGGAATGATTTAAATTTTTTCCTGTGCAAAGTATATCTTCATGGGAGGATCTGAAAGAAATATTCTTGAGCCAGTATGAGGACAAAGATGATGAGTATTTACATAATCAAGAAGGAAGTCAAGGTCTCTTAGCTGAAATATTTGACATTAGGAGAGACAAAGGAGAATTTGCACACTCTTTACTTAACAAAATGATGAAAATCCATTTGAAAATACCTTATGATCTTCTACCTAGTGATCTTGTACTCATTGAGAAATTCATGAGAATATATGACCCCGATCCAGTTCATTGGTTTGAGTCATCGGTGCTGACTACTATTGGGGAGTTGGTGTTATGGATACATAGGCATGAGCATGATAGTAATATCAAATCTGATGACATAAGTAATAGTATGGGCAAAGATGGAGAAATTGATCAAATAATGCAGCCAATAGAGGATACATATGCAAGTGAAAAGGATGAAAATCTATGTCAGGAAGAAGAAGTTGATGATGATATGAGTGGTCAATCATACATATTGGATGAGGAATACAATAATGAAGATGTTCTTAAAGATACACTTCATAAGGAATATGTTGGTGACAAAGCAAGCAAAAATAAGCAAATTGAGCCCTCATTCTCAGACCAACACCATGATAGAAAAATTAGTGATAAGGAAAAATCCATGGGAGAGACCTTGCATGAGGAGGATGAAGATATAGAAGATATCTCCTGCATAATAGATTGTGACAGTGTGTGTTATGAGGGATCCATTGAATACTCAAATTGTGAAGATGAAATGGTGGATGTTGATCTACAATAGGATGATTTTTGTAGTTCATGTGGAGATCAAGAAGTTGGAGAAATAGCAGGAGATTGGTTGAAACATGTTCACTCAACAGTGAGCAAGTTTCAGATTTTTTAACTCTTGAATACCAGAAGTGTGCACTTAAAGATGAGTCCAAATTTTTGGCTCCAGCCTACATTTATTTTTATAGTGAAACTAATTATTCATGTAACCCCATGTGCATCTCTCAGATTGATGAGGAAATCTTCGAAGTTGATCATGAATCTATTTGTGTCCAAAAGGAGGTATGTGATTTAAATAATTTTTGCCTGCAAAAGGAAGATATTGGTTTACATATAATTGATGATGAGTGCCCAACATTTGTTGATTCAATTACGTATGAGGATGACTATATGAATAAAAAGTGTGTGTTAGTGCCAATTGAGAATAAGAAATATATGGAGAATAGCTCTGATTTGATTGTTTTATAGAATGTTGATGGGATTAAATTCTCTGGTTGCCACAAGGAGTATTCAGATTTGCATGCCCCAGTACAATTTCCTAATTGTTCAGTAACATATGATAGTGAGCATGCCTATGTAAGTTTTGTTGAATGTGAATACACTTTGTATGCTAAGGGTGATAAAAAAATTCCATGTGATAATGAGAATGATGAAATTCAGAGTAGTGAAAGGAATATGAATCAGGCTAAATACAATTCTTTTTTGAAGGATTTTAATGACAATGCATGTTGCAGGATAGGTGGAATGGATAGTTTCAAGAAAGGTCTATGACAGAGGAAAATGTAGATTTCTCTTTTAGGTGGCCTGGGGCCATCCTTTATGGTTTAAATTTTGGAACCATGGCGGGTAAAGAGGATTAGGGATTGCCAGTGCATGGACAATTCCTAACAAACCTCTTTAATCATTCACTTCCATGCACAATAATTTTTGAGGATCTGAGTTTTCCAGTACATGGACATTCTCAGAAGCTCCCTTGTTTAGAAAATATTTTTCCATGTACAGTAGTTTAGGATCCTTTTCATTCCCTTCATCTGCCATTACCTTCATTTTTAATGGCTTAGCTTGGTTTTCTCTACCAAAGATATTCTAGATTCTTGTAGTGATTTGAAAACCACTCATCCACAATAGGAGCCAATGTTAGAACTGAAAAATTCCATTCAAAAAACCCTAAGGTTTTCCATCTAGACCTATCATTTTCCTATCTTTCTCCTAAAAAATTCACTTCACCGCAATTATTAAAGCTAAGAAAACCCTTCACCATTTCCATATTAATAATTTTCTATAAGCCAATGCTTTTTACCACTATACCACGGCCCCTTTCAAAGTGGCCTGCGATATGGTGGTGACAGTAACCAGATAGTCATCAGTGGCAGTTAGCGAGCATGTATAAAGTGCTTACTATGCTACCACATGCAGTCTAAATATAGAGCATGGTAGCGTGGTGGGCAGTAAGTTACCAGTCGGGTAGCAGTTAGGAGATCCCATCGCGGTACCACAAGGGGTCATCTCATAGACCGTGGTGACTGCGGTGGATGGAGGTGAACGACTTGCAAGCGGTGATAGTGACAGTGGTGGTGAGATGACCGGTGAAGGCACCAGTGAAGTGACAGTTGGGAGAGGCACTGTGATATCATGAAAGGTTTAAATGCAGACTGCGGTAAAGGTTAGCAGAGACAACGAGGTGAAAAAGGATGTTAGACATCATGATATTGCGGTTGGATAAAAGGAAGCCTACAATAGTGTGGTAAGTGATAGATGGAAGCCGTGACAGGTAATGTGGGGCCAGTCACCATGTTATTGCGGGAGGAAAGGTCAAAGCTCACGATATTATAGTAAACATAAAGGCATAAAGTGTTAAAATATTAAAGGTAGATAAAGTATAGAGTAAAATTCAAAGAGGGGGAAAATATGTAAAGCAAAGTTGAAAAAACAATAGTATAAATATTTAATTTGTTGATAAGGAAATTAATTAAATATTTTATTTGACTGTGAAAAATGTGAATGACCATAACCAAAAAATTGAAGGGTCATGACCCTTGAAGTGCAATGTATAAATAATTTAAAAAAATCAGTTGAAGGAGGAGGAGACAGTAGAGGATAAAAAGCAGTAGTTAGACTGTAGGAGGGATATTTTTCTTGAGAAGGGATTGGGAATGTAAATAATGATGGTATCTTTCTTGAAGCAGAATCAATGGAGAAAATGTTTTAAACTGGTGAATTTATTTTTGGTGTTCAGTTGTTGTGATAAAATAATTTAATTTCTTTATTTTTGGTTGTCTCCATCTTGAGATCTTTCTGTCATTTAAATCAGTATATCAAGTATATTTCTGATTTATCAAATTGCACTCTCATTTTGTGTGATTTAACTAGTTGGTGTCTACAAGTCAGAATTAAATTCCTTCAAGTAAGTCAGAGTGATTTTAAGATTTCTTTTGGATAGTTGAAGTAGAACCTGATAGAGAAACATTTCAGCACTATTTATGCAAGTCATAGACTTAGTAATGTTTTATGCTAGCCATAGAATTTTCAGAGTGTCTAACAACTAGAGTTAAGCCAATAAGAGGAAACACATATCAGTTTTGACTCCATGCCCCATTTGGATAGAAGGCACTGATCTGCCACAACCCAGAGATACAAATCCATAACAATTTATTCAAAAAACCTTCATTTATGTAGTAGGAGTAGGAGTAGTTGTATTAATTTTATCTATCCACTTCCCTTTTCCATTATCGATAGATTGTTTCACCAAGAAATACCTCTTAAATCTGAAACATACAGATAGGTGCACCCATCGAGGTTTTGTAGAACCTGAAGAGCACAAGGTACAATTGCATCAACTGACCTTGTTAGTTGGCCAAAAGCATTGTGAGATCTTAGCAACCTCTCATGGTTCAAACCTGTGTTTTGGAGACCCAACAGACCTGACATGTGGTTTCCATGGTGGCTGACCCAACTTGGATTGGGATTCTAATAGTACCTTGATACACTCTTTCTTGATCATTGTATGCTCTTATGGTGATGCCTTTATTCTTGTCAATGGAGTCCTCCGAGAGTCCCAAGTTCTTTATAAGTTTTAGAGAGAAAATTTTAAGGCCTGCACCTCCATCCACTAGAACCCTTTTAACTTTCTTTTTGTGAATCAACACTTGAAGGTGAAGTGCATGATTATGAGATGGTTGGGCAGGGAAATCTTGATCGAAGGATGTGAGGAGATTTGGGGTAACGATATTACCAACTATAGCTTGAAATTGTTTGGTGTCAAGGGTGGTAGATATGGCGGATGCTACTAATGCTTCATTAAGGATTTTTCTATGGGCAGTATAAATTTTTAATAATTCCATGATGGAGATTTGGGCGAGAGTTCTCTTTAGCTGGTCGATGACATTATAGTCATAAGGAACAAATTTTGTACTTGAAATGGGGGTCTTAGATGGATGTGATGCCCCTATAATGGTGACCTTACCACCATGTGTGGTGATTCCACAATTTACATTGGCTCCTTCGACGTTAATGACCATGACCATTTCATCCACACATGTGACTATCTCTTCATATACCAGGTTAGCACTAGCATACTTTTTCTTCCCTTTGTTGTTCCCCTGGCTATTTTCTTGATTATGATTTGGCATCGGATTTTTGTATATTTTAAGGTCATGGTTTCCAACTGGTTGTTCAACGTTTATGATCGAGTCCTCAATGAGGTCTTGGATGATATTCTTTAGCCTCATGCAATTTGTTGTTGTATGTCCCTTGATTATATGAAAATCACAGAGGAGGTTTTCATTGTACCATGGTGGTTTGGTCATGGGTTTTGTGTATTGCTCAGAGTTGGAGATTTTTATAAGGTTTTATTTCACCAACTTCTTCCTTATGCATTCAATTGATTCTCCAAGAGCCGTGAACTTCCTCTTGGGAGGATACTTGTTTTCAGGAGGTGGTCCTCCTTGATTGCCCAAGTTATTGATTTGGTTGTTAGGAAGTGGTTGTTGTTGTGCTACTGTATTAGTTTGCACATTATTGTGATTATGATTCTATGGCTGGTGATGAGTTTGGATGTTCTATTTAGGAGTATTTATGACCACCTTAGCATCGACTACGCCATCATTTGTGATATTTTTGTTCCTCGACCATGTTTGAGGTTTATCACTATAATTGTTGGACAAGCGGTTATCTTGTGGTGGATGAAATTTTGGTGCACCTCATCACACAATAAGAGCTCTTTTGATGTTGAGCACCTTTGGGATTAACTAATCATACGTTGTGATGCATTGCATTTTTAAGTAGAACCCCAAGTTTTCATCTAGATTGGATATTCTTGTGCAAACTTTTTGTTCTCCTGGCATGGTCCACTTGCTCTGATTGGCCTTAAATCTCCATCTTTGCAAGAAGGATGTGAAGATCTCTCCTTTTCTTTGTTTTAAGTATTGATAGTTCCTCCAAAATAACATCTACACCCATGTTCAATTCGTATTTTTTAAGGAAAGATTCCACAATTTCCTAAAATGTCTTAATGCCTATCGGTAGATGAGAAAACCATTCCATGGTGGGACCGGTCAGACTTTGAGGGAAAAGTCACATTATACTTATCAAATTTTGGGATCTCAAATCCCTTTGGGAATGGTACCATTGTGAGACTTCTGTCAAATGGATAAGGGCACAAGTTGTCTGATGTTCTATTTGTTTTTCCTGCTTGGAGGTCCAGTACCTGCTGTGAGAGCAATTTGATTTGTGTTGCAATGTCATTTTGTGGATCAAGAGGTGGGATGAATGTGTTTTGAGTTGTTTGGGGTGTTTCGTTGATGGGAGGGGTAGTGGTGGGGGTTTTCTACAAGCTCTACTATGTGTTTAAAGCCTGCTAATATGCCTGTATTTTTGCTAACAACACTTGTTGTTAATCTTGTCGTTGGTCTAGCTACTATTGTTCACATAAAGCTTGATGTTGCTCTAACTTTTGTTGTACCAATAAAACTTGTTGTTGGTCTAGCTGTTGTTGTTCCAAAAAAGCTTGTTGTTGGTCTAGTTGTTGTGCCAATGAAGCTTGTTGTTTAGCTTGTTGTTCTGCCTTAAAATATTGCAGGGCTTGTTGGTATGCTTTTTGATGAATTGCTTGCAGTTGTGCTCGGTATTGTGCTTGCACTTGTTGAGCCTGGTGCTAGGCTTGAGCTTGAGCTTGTGCTTGTTGGGTTGCTTGTGCGGCTTGTGTGGCTTGTTGGGCTTGTGTAACTTGTGCAGCTTGTTGGGTAGCTAGTTGTGTTGCAATTGTTGAGCAACTTGTTGTATAGCTTGTTGGTTTTGTTGAAGTACCCTCTGATGATTGGCCTTTTGGACAGCCTGAATCATGGTGATGAATGAATTTGTCACGTTAGCTTTTGGAGGGATTGGTGGTGGATTGAGAACGGTGCTAACCATTGTGATGAGTGAAAGGGTTGTGTTGATGGTTGAGACTTGGGTTGTTGGTGGTGTGATTGAGATGCTTAGTCCTTGAGAAGGTATGTTTTGAGAGATTTGAGGACTGGCTGATGTATTGACTATGGTGGCTTGAGTGGTTTCCACTTGTTGCGATGCTTTTGGAAAAAGGAGAGAATTCAATGTGATGCTCGGATTGCCTTGATTCAAGAAACTAGTGGTGGGTAGGGGGGAAGACCCAATCCAAGAGGTGATACAGATGTGAGTGGTAATGGAGGGAAAGATGGTATGCTCTTCTGGAAGAAGAACGGGTCAGTGAATCCTACTGTTCCAAACAAACCAACTTCTCCTTGTGATAGAGAAGTTTGTATGTTTAATGGATAGGCTAGTGTTACATGGAATGAGGATGAACCCATATGATTATGGAAAGTGAGTGGGATGCATGGGTGTGATGGATTCACTGAGATAGAGTTATCTGGTGTGGTGCTGATATTTATTTCTTTGTTGTTTACAAGGTGATGCTTTTGTAATTCACGAAACATTGCACTTCCTTTGTTTACAATTGGTGAGGTTGATGTGATCATCCATATGGTTTGGAGAATTTCTTGAGTGATATTTGGAACTAACATTGGGGGTATGCTTGTAAGAGGCCTTTCCATACTGGTGCCTATGTCAAGGTTAGAAGGGAACTGGACCGCTCCTTTCATTAACGTGCATATGTATAGAGAAGTATTTAGTTTAAGCATGGCGTTGGTAATTCTAAGATTCTCTATATTTTGAATCATTTCAGTAATCTCCTTTTGTGTCATTCCCAAGTCTTCGTTGATGATTTCCTCTTCATAGCCTTCCTCTTGAGGATTTTTTGATGGTAGAGAAGCGTTGTTTGGGGGATTGCTTGATCCTGCAAGGTTTACTTCAATTGTTTCTTGACTTAAGTCACTGGAAGTTGATATTTCTTTGCTGTTTTCCATGTTCCTCTTGTGTTGTGATCTTGTTTGGACCATAAAATAGAGATTGTTTGATCTTAATATTTAGCTCCAAAAGAGGAGAAGAACTAGGAGAGTCCAAGGATCAAAAGGGGTGGTGACGGGGATGAGATAAATGGATGAGGTGAATGAGTGAAACTTTTAAAGAACTTTTTAGGGGTAATGCTAAACCTTATAAGGCTTGGATTGATTTTGATAATTTGACTAAGTGTATTAAGTCAAACAAGATGATGGTGAACTTATAAAACCTAGGAAGTTGTGCTATCCTAGAGAAAACTCACAAAAGAGCATGAATTGGCTAAGTGCGTTAAGCCAATCAAGGTGATCATAAACTAGTAGACCTTAGGAAGTTGTGTTATCCTAGAGGCAAATTCATTCAAGAGGATTGATAGTTTGACTAGGTGTATTAAGTCAAACAAAGTGATGCTGATTTTGCCTTTAATTTTACCATAAATGATGTTTTAAAGTTCCCAAAATTTTGTTGGTGGGATGAAATTTGATCGATGGAGAGATGGATAAGAGTGAAGAATTTGATCCTAGACTTTGACCTAGACACGACTCTTTTTTACAAGACCTCGGTATTGAAGAAAATGCCTTACTTCCTATGTAAGAAAAGAAAACCTTTCAAAAAGCTCTGGATTTTGTTGGTAATAGAATTCATACAAAATTGGGTTGTTATTTGAAGCCTTCTTGTAGAAATTGTACACCAACCTCTCTCTAACTTCAAAGATCCTTTCAAGATGCTCTGCACGAGCTTTTAGACTAGTCCTTTTGAGTCTTGGTTTTGGGATTTTGACTTTTGGGGAAATCATTTGACACAACACATGTGAGGTCTAATTTGTCTTTATCTTTTCTTAGTGAGTTATTTTTACCAAAATTAGTTTCTTGATTATGTTTCAAATTGCATGTCTAATGCCCTACTTTCTTTTCAACCCAAAAGGTCCATTATGTGGAAATCAAGGAATTTAGAACAAAAATTTCCTAGTGTTGACTTTGGTGAAACAAATGGCATTTAAACCCAAGCACTTAGAAAACTCTAAGGATATAATCCCTAGGGAAAGCAAGAGCAATTAGATTTTTCAAAAGATATATGTTTCCTCAAAAGGTTTTAAATTTCAAAGCTTTTTGTGAATGTTTGTATCTCAATGTTTTAGAACCAAGCAAGGTATTTTGATCTCGATAACATGCACAACCCTAGGCTGAAAAAATAGTATTTGTTGGGTTCCCACTTGAACAAATCCAGCTGCGCATATTCAATGCGGATTATTAGATGCTTGAGCACACAAACTCCCCCTTATAGTGCACTCACTTCTCGGGTCAATCAAGTATCAGTACCCATGAATCTTCCATGACATACTTTTCTTCCCTACAATAGAACCGCATGTATAACGTGGGGCAACTTCAAAGGACATGACCTTTTGCACCAACAAATAGATAGGATTTTGGCCTTTGCTAAATAAGAGGTTTTAATGTAGGCATTCCATTCATGGGTGACTATCCAATATGACGAGAGATCATTGTTTCCCTTCTCATTGGAATAATCCTTGTGATATTGGCCTTTGTTCCAATATCCACACTTATATCCCAGGTGGAAGTTGCTTGGCTTTAGCATGTTCTCGATTGGGTCATTTCCTTGGGTGATTACTTTTTCCCACAAGGTAGGCCCGCTAAGATAAACAATAGAAAGCTAGCATATCTCATAGTTCAATCAACCTTCATTGAAAAAAAAAGGGAGAACACTCGCAATATACCGTGCTCACACTCGCATGTTTGGTTCAATTTTAATTCCAAAAAATGAAATGTGGAGGCAATTATTTTATTCAACTTAAGATCATCAAAAGAACTTTTGATTCTCAAGATCGTCGTGAATTGCGAGAGAAGCACATACACCCTTTTGATGATATTATCTTGAATAAATAATTACAAAACAAAATAGAACTTGTTCATTTTAAACCCTCAAAGCAAAATGAATTATTTTTAAAGCACCAATTCAAATGTGGAAGTTGCCTTGTTCAATTTTTAAACCTCAACCAAATCTAGTAAGATTGTTTCTAAGTTTCTTTTTAAATCCCTTTGTAAACTTTTGAAAAAGGAAATTTAGGTTGTTCTTTTTAAAAGCCTAAAGAAAAACTAGTGTTTTCTAAAGCATAAAAGGTAACAAATCCTTTGAAAGAGATTAAGAATTCTCTAAAGTGTTAAACAACAATATAGTGTTCAAAAACACTTAGCATAAGAGGGAGATGATGCCATTATATAACCTTTCATTTCGATTTCTTCCTTGTCCTAACCTACAAGATGATAAAAACCAAAGAGTACAAGAACAACAAACAGGTCAATAATTCAAAAATCTAAAGACCAAAAAAGGCACATGTTAAAAACATAAATTTGAATTTCTAACTATTTTTTAGTAGCGCAATTAGCGAGTGCGGCATAGTTTGGAACAGATGTGACACTATATAGTGCCACACATTTTACTGAGTGCGGCACTCTACATAAATAGAGAGCGCAAATGCGGTGGAGTTTGGAATGTGACGCAGTTTGCAACTTGGAAATCCGCGGTAGAGTTTTACAAATTTGAATGTTTTAAAGCGAGAAAGCAGGTGCAGCACTGTTTAAGAAAAGTGCAGTGCAATGTAGTGTCATGCCTCAAAAATTAGTGCAATATAGCATTGCGGGACTGCGTGCGGTGTATTTTGGACTCACAAATCTGTGGTGAAGTTTGAAACTTTAAAAAACTGGTGCGGGAAGCAAGTGCAGTGTTGTTTGGATTCAGAGCAATGTGATATAGCACCATGCCTTGGGAAGTGGTGCAATATAGTGTTATGGGCCTGTGTGCGGTGTAGTTTCCTATGACCTACAAAAGAAACAAAAAAGTATTGAATTTTACAAAAAAATGTGATTGGAACTTGAAATTCGCCCTCCTTCTAGCGTCAAAATGTGAACCCTAATTTCAAACCTGCACATAAGCAATAAACAAACATAATATTAGATCAATATGCAAGGTGAAACAAGGATTCCCCATGAAATCCATTTACTAAACTTAGATAGAAAGGAAATGAAGAACAAATGTAATAACCAAATTAAATTTATCTAAACTAAGCAAACTCTTGATCCCATGGGGGAATCAGTGTCAATTGATGTGTCAAATGTTGATGATGTGTGGATAATTCAATCTCCTTGATGAGATTTTAGCATAACCTAGCTATGGAATTGTGAAAATGATGAACATATGGAATGAAATGCACAAAATTGGCTCTCAATGTCAAGAGAGTAACTTTGCATGAGATTGTAGATGTTGAATGAGAGGAATAACCTTTCATTTATAGATTTCCAAAATGGATAAGAACAGGAAATGGAGAAATGTGGGATCATTCAACATCCAATGGCCAAGTGCCACTTATCAAGATGTGAATGGTTGATGGTTGTGCACATTTTGGCCAAAGTGCCAATAAATGCAATTAGGTGAAATTTGAAATTTAGAAAATAAAATGTGAGAGGGAAAAAGGAATGAAATAAATGCCACTTGGATCAATTCACAAGGACATGTAAGAGGAGTGAATTCTTTGTTTGAAGTACCCATCCACTTGGAATTTTTGAATTCAAACTTGAAGCAATATTCTCTTTTTATGCCATGTGAGGGAAAATAGAGATTTAATAAATGAGTTAAATCTATTTTCATTTGGAAGTGGCATTCTATAGAGGATTTTAGTGATAGGGATTAACTTAATCAAGATTTGATTAATTTAATGAGAGGTTAGGTGATTTGACCATTTTGACTTAGATTTTAGGATAGATTTAAATCAAAATGAGAGGAAAGATTAATTAATTTTTTTTTTTAATTTATTTAACTAAAAGGGGAAATGTTAGATTAAATTAAATAAGGTTTAATTTATTCAATTTAATAAGAAGAATTTAGAGACTTTAATCAAACAAAATTATTTATTTAATTAAACCAAGATATAAGGTTAATTAAATTAAATTGATTAATTTAATCAACAGAGGAGAAAGACTTAATCAAATAAATAATGATTTATTTAATTAAGAGACAGAAGGTGATGATAATCTAAGATAGTGATTCTGGAAGAAATGTTATTAGTCAGGATCAAGTTTGCCGAATCGAATCTGTAATTTTTCCATGTCTACAGTAACTTACTTGAGAAACCAGAATAGCCAACTCCAAGAAACTCAGAGGAACTTGTAGTCAAATTGCAATAGGGAGAGTTGAGATTCTACACAGGGACACAATTTTGATAGAGGATAGTCATTTGGACATAATTTTGATAGAAGGCAACAAGGTGGACAAGGATTTGGAAGAAGGCAACAACCCAAAAAAAATAGACCATGGAACATAAAGCCTAATAATGAAGGTGTCCCTACTCCATTGGATCAACCTTCTAATCAAGACAAACCACCAAGTGGTGTGTACCTTGGAGAGACAACTTTGTCTGGATGGTGTAGGCTTCACAAGACAAGTCAACATTCTGAACTAGATTGTCCTGAGTTCCAAACTGCCGCTTCCATATTTCAGTATGAGTTTGAGAATAATTCCACTAGTCAGGAGATGGTAGCCTCCAATCCTTATGATTCTCCAGTATTGGTACTAAATCATGCTCCTTTTCTATGGGGTGAATAGAATGAGCCAAAAGGAGATTTAGGTGGTTGGGATGAGGAGACTGAATAAGTGTTTAATGGAGATGAAATTTCTTAGTTATTCATTGAGGGAACTGAGAATGATAATGGCCCCTTCGATGAAGAGGAAGCTGCTATTGAGGAAGTCCAGATGTTTCAACAACCTAGAAGGAAATATGATTTGAGGAAAAAACCTAACAAGAGTCCATAAGCTGGAGGCCCATTCACTACATCTATCCCTCCAAACAATTTCACGACTCCACCAGATCAAAATGCCAACAATAATCCATCTTATCCTCATGTGTCGACACAGTAATTTTCCAAAGGAGGACAACCTAATGTGTCAAAAGGAATCAATAATGATGTAGGAAAGGACAAGAAAGATGGTTACCCCAAAGAAGCACATGTTGATATGAATGTGGAAAAATTAGGTGAACACGTGACTTAGGAACTTTGGAAAGTGAAGGTAAGTCTTTCTTCTTTTGAGCTGTTAAGGGTTCCTACCATCAGAAGTACAGTTCTAGAATCTTTCAAATCAAATATAGCTCCTCAAGGAAGGACAATTAGCGAGGTAGTTGGGAGGCCTCCTAGCTCACAAGCACCCAAAGGTCAAGGCCAAGCACAACTTGGGGATAGAGGAAAAGAAAAGGATAAGAGTCAAGTTGTGCAGGATGATACTTAGTTAAGTTTTTTTTAAGGCAAGACAGAAACTCCTCCCTTTCTATTTTTTGTTCACATCTTTGGGAAGAATCTAGACAATTGTCTTCTAGATCCAAGAAATTCCACAAATGTTATGCCTTTTTCTGTTTGTAGAGCTCTAGGTATTACCCCCACTGCCTCTCAAAATAAGGTCACTCAACTAGACACTTGACAAAGGTAAATATGGTGGGAGAATTAAATATGATTCCCATGAAAATTGCATCAGATCTGAGGGTGCAACAAGTGGTCAATATTCAAGTAGCAGACAATCGTGATACCTATGATTTGATTTTGGGTCGAGACTTCACCAAGGCACTAAATGGATACATGGCCATAGATCATTCCCACATGTGGCTCCCTGGAAATGAGTCACAAATAAAATTAGGATTGAAAGGGAATCCATAATTAAGTATGTAGTCATTGAGTATCAGAATACTTCGAATGAGATACTGGTGTTAGAGGTTAGTATAGCAAACTATATATTGGCTGCCCCTGTTTCAAATACAGAAGAGATGTTTATGTTCCAAAGCTCCTTTGGCGAGTCTACATCAGATTCTAGTAGTTCTAAAGCCTTGATTGAACCAATAGAAGATATTGATGATTGAGAAGATGGACATCTCAGCTTGGTGGATAATTTCCAGGATTTCATCCAGAAATGTATAGAAGATCAAATTCAGTTGGGCAAAAACATGAATTTTGAGGAGTTACTTCTCCCAAACTGGTTATATTCCATAATGCTCCTCACTCAAAGTTAGAATGTTGCTTGTGCCAAAAAATAGTGGAACAGATACAAAGGTGCATGAATCCAACCCCAACTGTCAGATTGGATATACAAAGAATTCAAAATAATCACAAAGGTAGGAATCCAATGCCTCTTGAAGAACTTCCCAGCAGTAGTAGGACAAAGGACAAATCAAGAGGATCAACAGCTGATGGCTATTGGACGTTAAGATTCGATGGGTCAAAATCAAAAAAAGGTGGTGGAGTGGGATTTGAGCTGATCAGTCCTAAAGGTAAAAAAATATTTGCTGCTCATAGACTCCAATTCCAGTGTACTAATAATGTAGCTGAGTATGAAGCTTTGGTTCTCAGATTATTAATGGAATTGAGAAAGAAATTTAATATTCTGCAAGTGTTTGGGGATTCAGAATTAGTGGTTAGGAATGTGAGAAAACAGTACTCATTCCATGATAGAAGGATGAATAATTACATACATAGAGTCTAGGATCTCATCGAGGGATTTGATGCTTTCAACATTCAATTGATACCTTGCAGAAAGAACCAAACTGCAAATTCTCTAGCACAAGCAACTGGTACGTTGCAACCTTTATCACTTTCAAGCTTGAATAATTTCACGATGGATCTCACTCTGGTGCCCTTGATGCCTGATAACATAACCAATTTCTAGGTGTTCGAAGATGAAAAGAACATCCTTTAATTTATCACCAACTATGATGTGTTTACTTCTTAAATAATTGATGAGGTGGAGCCTCACGAGACAAAGATGGAAATTGAAGGAGTCATTAACTTGAAGACTAACACTATCCCAAGGAAAATGGTGTAGTTCAAGAGAATTTTTGATCTGGATAGAATAAAAGATCAGTAACGAGAAACTAAGAAGGAATCCATTAGTAGTCAATGTGATATATACAATATGGGGACTCCAGAGGATGTCAAGAATGTCTTCATTGGCAAGGTATGTACTCCAAAGGAGAGAAAAGGAATTTTTGATGCCTTGTACGCATATCAAGATGTGATGTCCTGGAGTTACGAAGATTTGAAGACATATGACACTTCAATTATTACACACACCATTCCTCTCAAGCTAGGAGCAAGACCTTTCAGGCAAAGGAAAAGACCAATCAATGCCTTGTTGGAGCCAGTCATTCAAAAGGAGGTATAAAATTTACTCTCAACTCATATCATATTATTGGTAAGACATTCAACTTGGGTTGCAAATTTAGTTCTAATGAGAGATAAAAATGGAGAGATCAGACTATGTGTTAACTTTAGGAACCTCAACCGGGCATCAGAAAAAGATAAGTATCCATCTCCTTCATTGGATGAAGTGCTTCAAATTGTCAATGGATCTCAAATGATGTCTTTTCTAGATGGGTACTTTGGATATAATCACATTATGGTGCAATATGAGGATAGGCATAAAACTACCTTTACTATGAAATGGGGAACTTTTGCTTACAAGAGAATGCCCTTTGGGCTGATCAATGTTGGAGCCACATTCCAGAGAGCCATGGATATTGCCTTCAAGGAAATCATTGGTAAGTGCATAATTATTTATATGGATTGATTTGATAGCATTTTCTAAAAAGTGAGGTGATTATATAATATATTTATGCAAAGTGTTTCAAAAGTGTAGAAATATTTGGCATTTCACTTAATCCAAAGAAGTGCATCTTTGGAGTTACTGAAGGAAAATTGTTGGGACACATTATCTTAGAGAGAGGAAATTCTATTGACCCTAAATGAGTGGAATCCATACTCAAGATCCAACCATCTTCTAGTAAGAAGGAAATTAAGTCATTCTTAGGCAAAAATAACTTCATAAGGAAGTTTATCACTAGATTTGCAAAAATAGTCAAGACATTGAATGCAATGTTGAAGCAAGAAGCAAAGGTTGAATGGACTACAAAAGAAAAGGAAGCATTTGCAGAAATTAAGAGAGCCATTGTTGAAGCTCCAATATTGGTAAGTCTTGATTATGCCAAGCCTTTTTACTATTACCAATTTTTCACTACAACTCAATTGGTGGAGCTAATAAAATTTTGTTATATTTGAAAGTGAAAGTACAATTATTTCTGCATGTGCTAGAGTTCTATTTGCACTGCATTTACCAAATATCAAGTACCAATTGTGCAAGTGTTTTAAGAAAACTGAGTTTCAGAAGTATTTCTCAAATTATTTACAAATCAAATAGAGTATATAAGTGATTAAGCATAACAGTGTGCTTTATTTTATTTCATGATGCTATTCACATTACATGTTTTCATTTGATTGCAAGAATATAAATGATGGTACAAATTTTCATTTTGATGCATTTCTTTCAGAATGGAAATGAAGTAGAGATTAAAAGATCCACACAAGCCATGGTTTAAGTTGTTTCTATTCATTACAAGAAAGGAAATATATAGCTGAAAGAAAGTGACAAACAACATAGGACGTATCTGTAATTGCCTGAGTTGATCTTCAACTGATGCCTTGTAGCTTGCTCCATTCTACCACTCCAACTGTATCTGCAAAAGATTGAGAAAGGTGTCAATTAAGAGCTCAGGATATGAACTATACTACATGCCTTACTAAAATAAATATAATTCAATCCTTGGGATGCATAGAATCAACTAAAATAAAGTGCAAGAACCAGAGCTGAAAGAGTAAAAATTATGATATTTATTGTTTTTTCTAACATTGTTTGTTTCCTGTAGAGGTATAGAAAAAGTCATGTAGATGATCATATCTGAAGACATAAAAGCATGTGGGGTAAAATGGGCTCCCACAAGAGCAGAGCTCAACATGCTACCCCTTAAATTTACAAGTGGGCCAAGTAAAATAGTATAATTATCATGCTCATCTGAGCTATTCAACTAAAGGAGTAAAACAAAATTGCAATCATCAAAGCGATTGAGTTTATTTTTCATTCATAACTTACAAGTCCGAGGAGTGAAATGAAAGCCACTGGTGGAAAATGAACTTAATAGCTTCAATTAAACCGAAATTCAAGTTTTAAATACTATCAAATCAATTGCATATTTTCTGCCATATAGTATTTTGGTCACTTTCACTCATGTTGTTCAAGCAATTTTCATACTCAGAATGGTGATAGTTTTTGGCATACATAATGCCTTATTAACAAGAGCATTGTTCAATAAAGGAAAGAATGTGAAGAGCTTCAAATTTTCATTTGAAAGGAGAGCAAGTACATAGAGCAGTCTTTTCATAAAGGAACATAAAAAATGCATGAAGAGTGTCAGATGGAAGACATTAACCCACCAAGAATATGTAAGGAGAGTGCAAAATGAGGAGAACATTTCTAGGTATGTGCAAGTGGATATCATCAGGAATGAAAAGTGTAACATTGTGAATACAGTCAAGCATAAGGAAAATAAGTTACAGATTTATTTCCATTCTAACTATGCACTCGAAAGATAGTCAAGCATGAATGAATTGTTGACAAGAGCACAACATCATTAAAGGAGGAGTATGGTACTCTCAAAACAGTGAAGTGTAGAGGCCATTCACAATAATAAACCCAATTTTGGGGTTGTGTCTTTTAAAATACATTCCACAAAATGGAAATACATTGCAAAACAATTTAAATGATCATTGGAAAATGCTTGTTTTTTTATAGTGTGGGTTTTTATAAACTTGGTTATTGATGAGAATGCAAAAAGAGTTTCGATGTAAACATCAACACAAAATTCTAAGTGCAATCAAAGAATACCCACATTGGGTTTTTTACAAAGATGCAATTTATGCTTTAAGTAGAGAATGGAGTACCCACATAAGGGTTTGAACTCAAAATGCAAAAATGAGAAATTATTTTAGTGATAAATAATTTTCTATCATTTTTTTGAATACCCATATGAGGAATTTTTATTAAAAATGCAGATTTATTCAAAATGTTGAGTACCCACGAAGGGAGTTTTTACAAAACGATGGTTTCTATCCATTTCCAGAATACCCACTTTGGGTTTTTTGATCAAAGTGAAGGTAGCTACAATTTTTAGCTAAACCTACATGGGGTTTTCAATAGGAAAGACAAATAAAGGTTTCCTTTCATAATCAAGAGTTACCCATGATGGAGTTTTACAATAAAATGTAGATTAAAAGAACCCAGTTGTGTTCTCATGGCACAACCAAATGGAGGAGGAATTACATTTACAAGAAGTCATTGAGAATGTAGAAACCCCATCTCAAGTTTATTGTCTTACAAATCACAAATCTGAAGATGAAGAAAGTAAAATGAGTGAGAAATGCATAGAGGAAATCTTGAATCACACATTCATGGCATAGCCTAGGTAGTGGTCTGCATTTTTTGCATTCAAATCAACAAACATAGCTTTCATATTTTAAGCTTTTAAAAGACTTTGACTAAAAGAAATATAGAAAGCACAAAGCTATGGAGAAGAGAGCTTACCCTTGTCAAATAAATGGAGGAAAAGTAAGTGGTGCAACTAGCTCTTAAGAGCTCTCAAATATAAGGGTTGAACTCTCCAATGGTGGCCAAGAGGAGATCAAACAATACAGAGTGAAATGGAAACCAAAAACTTAGACATAAAGTATGCATAATTTGTGGCCTCAATGGCCTTTTTTGCTTCCAAAAACATGGTGGGAAAAGAACAATAATGGCAAGAAATCGACCTTCCATGAGAAATTAGTGAAGATTGAACCAAGAACTTGAGGAATCATGGGCATTTCAAGCTGAAATTCAAGCTTTCATGGTGGTGGCATCTCTCCCAGGTAGGAGTTCGTACTCAAAGAAAAATGTGAAATGAAATGATTTTAGGGTTTCCTCCTTGTTTTGTTCCATCTTGACCTAATTCGAATTTAGGTTAATAATATTTTCCATTTGAGTGGAGAGATTCAAACTTAGGGGGTATCTTATATTTTTTCATTATGAATCAAATATGAGTTTAATACTTTATGTGACCCTTTCTCATGCCTTGGTCGACCTTTGGAGTTTGATAAAGTTTTATGAGTCTAGGATTAAGTTGTTAGAAACCCTAGATCAGACATGCAAACCTAAACACCTTCCACATAAGAGAAAACATAAAAAAGCAGAGCTTTGCATGCGAATGTGCAAAAATGATATATTCAGGAATTCAAAGATTACAATGAGATGATTTACTTTATAAAATCAAAGTATGCAACCCTAATGTTGACCTAAAAATAGCTCAACTAAATAAAGCTTACTTATTAATTAAGTAAACTAAAAATTACCTAAGAAAAACCTAAGTAAAGTTATGCAAGTGTAATTAAATATTAATTACACTAACACCCCCCCATAAGTGCAACTTAGGGAGACTAGATAAGCATGCACCTAAAACTAAGATGAATGCAAGAAAGCATGAATGGGTCCCAGCAACAAGGCCTGATCAGGTACCCATGTAAAAATGCAATAATGAGGTAGAGAAGGAAAACCCAGTGGAACAACCCCCCTTACAATGAGATGACTGCTGCAAAGAAGCACTGGAAGAACACTATGGAGTAACACTGGAACCGCAATCCGGCAAGCAAGGAAAGATAATTTTGTCTACAAGAAACCATATCGGAATCATAATAATGCAATAGCAGACTCGATGCCACGAAACACTCGAAAACACCAAACTGGAACAACCTTGGAATCCATAGAGCAACAGTAGATGAAATGATGATAGAATCTGGAAACTATGAATCTCGATGCTGATGCCAAACTAAGACTGAAACTCTTCCATGGGAACAAGTACCATATAAACCGAGAACAATAACCACAAATTTAGTGGCCCTCAAACTGAGATGGATCTGATGCGGATCACTAACCATAGGCTCTCAATCTAAAGTGTGAACCAAAATGAATCTGGTATATGTCAAGCTAAGACAAAAATATGGCCAAAAGAAACTAAGAAACCAGATTACAACCCATGCGAGTTTCCATCAAAACATGATGAAGATTATTATGCAAGAAACCCCCCTGATGGAACTTTATATCAGTTCATTTATTGCAATCCCCAATGACTACAAAAGGAGAGAATTCCTAAACATGCAAAAATAGAAAATACAAAAAGACCTCATATCTGTGTAGAGGACTGAACCAGCTTTCCAATGCCGCAAGAATGGCGAAAAAAGGATCACCGAGTCAAAAGATATGCCCTCCGGAGTGAAAAATAGAAGTTCTGAGTTCAATGAACTGCAAAATAAATCTAGAGCAAAATCAGAAAAAACTACCAATACCACTAGATTGGTGTCAGAATCAGCTTTCCAATGGTCTCTTGTTTGGAAAAAATGGACACCGTACGCAAAAATTATGCTCGATTTCGTCAAAGGTGCTCTAGAATGGCCAATAAGGCTTGCAGGTAGCCCAAGGGGCTAAAAAAATCTCAGCCCCTAATCCTGCATGTGACCAGGGGCTGGCGGATAGGGGGCTGGGTTGGAGCCCTTGGTTCTCCATATGACCAACGGAGGTGCTAAGGACTGGTCAGGGGCTGGGCGCATAGCACCCGGTCCCCCATGTGACCGCGACCGATGCAGTTGGAGCCCGTGGGGGCTGGTCCGACCGATGGAGCTGGGTGGGGGAGCCACCGGCAGTGGTGGCTGCTGGGTGTCCACCCGGTGGCGCGGCAGTGGCGCTTGACTGTTGTATTGTGAGTGTTGGCCCAGATCCCGAAATGACACATTTTTCAAATTTTTTGCATTTTTTTTCAAAATTTGTGCCTCGAAAAGCGTGTTGGGGAGGCCGTACGGCCTCCCTAGCAAATTTTTTTTGCCTTCCGAATCAACTTCGTCAAAATTGATGAAACGAAAGGCGATCTTAGGGTTTTTGGCCACTATGAACGCAATGGTGACCTCCGTTTTTGCTCAAAATGCTTCAAAAAAATTGCCACCTCCAGAGCTTCCAAAAAAATAGCAACCATGAAACCCTCATAGATCTAGCAAATGATGACCAAAATCTGTAAAATAAAAGCCAAAATTGACTTTTTCCAGTGCTTTGAATCCAATGGTGAGGCCCGATCTGATCCGAGATGCTGCATAAATGAACTCAAGGCATAAAATCCTCAAGGAACCCCGAACGAAATCTGCAATGGTTTTGTCCAAAATTTGAGAAGGGGTTGCATGTCAAGGCTCTGATACCATGTTAGAAACCCTAGATCAAACATGCAAACCTAAACACCTTCCATAGAAGAGAAAACATAAAAAATCAGAGCTTTGCATGCGAATGTGCAAAAATGATATATTCAGGAATTCAAAGATTACAATGAGATGATTTGCTTTATAAAAGCAAAGTATGCAACCCTAATGTTGACCTAAAAATAGCTCAACTAAATAAAGCTTACTTATTAATTAAGTAAACTAATTATTACCTAAGCAAAACCTAAGTAAAGTTATGCAAGTGTAATTAAATATTAATTACACTAACATAAGTAAGGTATGTTTTATTTTTCAAAATATTAGATACCTTGTGGTATTTACTTTATATTCATGCCTTGGGGAGTAGAGGAATAAAAGTTATTTTTTAGGCTTTGTTTGAATTGATTTTATAGAAATCAACCAAGTCATGGAGAAGTATGTCTTAGGTATTGGTATTATTCAATTGATTTTTGAAGAAAATCAATTAAATGTGTAATAGAGATCAATATTATTTTTATGGTTTTTTATGAGGAAAATCAAGATTGTATTGGAGATATAAGGTTGAGGTTTTGTAAACGATTCTATCTTTATTTGCAAAAATAAAGCAATTGTAAAAACTGCACGATGTAAAGCAAGAATAAAGCAATATCTTATAAATTGTTTTATTTCTTTGCTATTTTTAGTAGATTTGTGAGTGATCTTTCTTTTGGTTGGATTTGAGCTTCTTGGTGGAGAGATAAGGTGGTTTTTTTGCTTTTAAAGCAAAGAAAACCTATTTTTAGGAGCTTTTCAATATGTACATGCAAAAAGTGTCTTCTCCACTTTAGTGCCAACTTCTTGGGTAGTTTTTGATGCTTTTCCTTGAGCTTTCTTCTTGAGCTCGGATTAGGGTTTTAGTGATATATCTTAGAGAAAAACTTAGTGATTCGCCAGTTCAGATTATTGTTTCTTGCTCTGATACACATTATGAGAGCTTGTAAACTTTTTGTACTCAGTTTCAAACTTTGGCATACTCCTTTAGTTCAATAAAAGCAACATTCCTATCTCCAATTTTTGTCTCTATTTGTAGTTTTAGTATGATGTCTACATTGTGATTATGTTTACAGATCCTTTTCATGTCCTACTATTGCAGAGCATTGATACAAAAATTTCATTTAATGCAGGTTGCATATTGTGTTAAATTCTAAACCTTCATGAAAATCAATTATGTGTTGGATGTTCATGAGAGATTGTGAAGTCATTTTTAAGTTTTGGAATCATCTTAGATTAAATTTTTACATTTCAGTCATATTTTCTCTCCCTTTTCCCAGAAAGTCACCTAGAATAGGATTCATCATTCGAAGAACCAACTCACTCTGGAGATTCTCTTTTCAGGTAGATCACCCACATTTGAAAAGGGTTTCCATGTTTCAACAGATAGTTTGATTTCTGCAAATCTAACAAAGGGTGCATATCTGATTGATAACATTTAGATATATTCATTTACTTCTGATTACTCCTGTGCTAGTATGTTGACCCAAAAGTCTGATCAAGGGAATGAGCACCCCATAGCATTTATGAGTGTTCCTTTAAAGGATGCAAAATTAAGGTACCTGAGTGTGGAAAAGTAGGCCTATGTCTTAGTCATAGATGTAAAGAAATTTAGACATTATATTCTAAGGAATAAGGTCTTTGCAATAGTTCTAGATCCTACAGTTAAATTTTTGTTGATGCAAAATGAATTGGGAGAATAGAGAGCTAAGTGGGTAACCATCTTACAGGAATATGATATTGAGATTCAACCCATGAAGCTGGTAAGAGGACAAGGGCTAACCAAAAAAATGGCTGAAATGGGTCCTAACCTCACAACTCAACACTACCACCTCTAGGATGTGTCCCTAGGAGACTAGTATGATGATATTATCTACTATTTTTTGAACCAACAATGCCATTAAAATATTAATTTAGTACAAATGAGATCTTTGTGTTTGAAGAGTGATAGTTTTATGATGAAGGGAGCTATCTTGTATAAGAAAAACCATGAGGGTGTCTACTTAAGGTGCTTAGGAAAAGAAGAAGTTGAGAAGGTATAGGTAGAATTTCATGATAGATAAGGCACAAGCCATGGATCTGTACCCTCCACTACAAATCAAATAATGAGGGCAGGGTATTAATGACCCAAATTATTCTGAGATGAACATAATCACGTAAGAACCTATAATATGTGTCAGACTATAGCAAGTAGAGATAATTATGCAGCTCTTCCACTCCAACTAGTCATAGAGGTAAAAATATTTACACAGTGGGGAGTGGAATTAATTGGTCCAATCAATCCACCTTCTTCTATAGGCCGCAAGTACATTCTCACTGTCACTGATTATTTTACTAGGTGGACTGAAGCTCTTGCATGCAAATAATGTACTTCTGAAGTGGTAATTAATTTCATTGAATTGGTTATTATCAATTGCTTTGGTTTTCCATTAGCTTTAGTTTGTGATAATGGTCTTGCATTTTCATCACTAAAATTCTCTAATTGGGCCTTTGATCATGGAATCATCATTAAGTTTGCATCTAATTATTACCCACAAGGAAATGGTTTTGCTGAGTCTTCCAATAATAACCTTTTAACAATAATATGTAAGTTATTAGAGAAGAATCCAAAGGATTGACACACACAACTTATATTTTCTCTTTGGGCAGACACGAGACATAAGACCTCTCTAGGAACCTCTCCTTATAACCTTGTATACGGTTTGGAACTTGTATTTCCTATCCAGTTAAAAATACCCACTTTGTAGTTCATTAATGAATACTATGATGAAGGTGACAAGCGTGAAGCCTGCCTAGCTGAACTATTACACCTTGAAGAGAGAAGAGATGATGCCTTAGAAAGTTTTGCCAAACATAAGGGTGTAGTCAAGATATGGTTGATAGAAGAGCCAAGGTGAAATCCTTTTGAATCTCTGACTTGGTTCTCTATTGGGATAAAGCACATGACCAAAAATGGGAGCATGGAAAATTTGACAAAATTTGGCTCGGCCCTTACGAGATTTCAGAGATATTGGGAGATAATTCTTTTCTCTTGAAAACTCTCACTAGGGAGGATATCCCACTTCCTATTAATGGCCAACATTTGAAGCATTATTTTCAGTCTTGAGCTATTTTCAGCTCTTTCCTTGTTAATAGTTAGATTAGTTTTTCTTTTGTTTTTATTTATTTTTGCTTTTGGGTAGGGTAGGTTTGTTTGGTTTAAGGTAGGTCCTCTTTTTGCTTTTCTTTGTTTTGGGTTTTCTTGCTTTCTTCTGGTTTAGTTGCACCTACATGGAAACCATCATAATACCAGGGACTGTTCCGACTATTTATTTTACAAAATCTAATAATCTTTCAAGAGTCAATTGGTAGAAGTCCTTTATTTGGTGTTGCATATGCTTGGAGTAGACGACTCACTTGATTAATTTAAATATGAAATGTATTTGGGTCTCATATCTCTATACATATATTAAGAGTTCCAAGGTTGTATGCTATCCTTACGGGGTTTGGTCAAGTGAAAAATCTTATTCTACTTTAGCGCCACTATGGTTCTAAGCCCTGAGTGTGAGCTTCATTGTTTACAAGGTGAAAGGGAAAGTTTAATTTTTCTTTTTTCAGAATATCAAAAGAAAAGAAAACAAAATATTGAAAAATAAAAGGAAACCTTTACCTTATCAGAAGTTTCCAAGTATCTCTATCGGGGCTATGGATGCCTAGATGGCAGTAGATCTATGCTTGGGAGGGCCACAACAATAACCTCATTGGGGCTATGGATGTCTGACTGGCAGCGAGGCTCTATCTAGGATGCTTTTGGAGTTAGAATCCTTATGTAGCTTGATTAAACCGAGTTTGGTTCTTGCTGCTACTAAGGAAGGGGAATGGATACATGTGCACACACTTAGACCCCAATATAGGAAAGTTTTTCTTCCTTGTGAACTTTGAAACTCTATCCATAGGTGACCTGATGTAAGGACTGCAACCAAATATTCTAGGTTCTTGATTCCAGTTTGTCATTGAAATGATCCAGAATCATTTCCCCAGTAGGAGTCACCATTTGTTGTGAAGTTTTTGCACACATGCCCCGCTGAAAGTAGGGGCCCTCTCTTTTTTTGGTCTTTTAGGTGTTTTCTATAGTCCCACCTCTTGGACTGGTCTTTGGTCTTGGGTGCTTGTAATCCTCTGGTTGTGAAGGTTTAGCCACTTTGAAACATGCTTGAATTCTTATTTTTCTTGTGCAAGTGATCTCTTGAGGAAAATCCTAAGTTAAGGGTGAGTTTCGGGTTTTTCATGGATCTCAGGTATTTTCTTCCTATGTGGAAATATTTGATTTTGTTAGCATCTCGGATGGCCAAAGGTTATTGCTCATATTATTACATTTCAGATATTTTAGCATTTCACGAAATTCGGTATTTGGCAGAATACTCTGAACTTCTTTGAGTCTTCAAATCCCAACTTTTGTCATTCCCTCGAATCCCTGAAGTAGGTTTTAAGTGGTCATTTTGCCTCATTTATGCATGTCGTACGAATGTTGCAGCTTGCATTTAATGAGACTATGAGAGATTTTATGTTGGAAAATTGGTGTTATTTGTCTCACATCAAATTTGAAAGAGCTTGGTCATAGGGAGCTGCATGCGAGCTAGATTGTTGGAGTTGTGGATTGCTAGTTTTGGTGATGTTTCCTTGGTATCATTTGCATCTGTGCCAGATTTGAGGCTTGCTGCCAGTAGTTTTCTTCCTAATTCTTTCTTCATCAATGGTATGTGCATGATGCCTTGCTTTTGATTGACGAGTATGTGTGGTTTTATGGTATTATGCATATTTTGTGCTTGGTTTCTACGTATTTGGAGGTCTGTGATTAAAATAGGGTTGTCCCCTTTTCATTTTGATGCCTCTCCTAAGTGTTAATGTCACAATTATCCATTGAATTGATAATTTAATAGTGCCAATACTTACTAGATTTGGCCTTTGAATTTGGTCTTGTGCTTGATGGTGATTTGATTCGATGGATCTAGGGTTCTCTATGTTTGATAGATTGATGATCTAAGTGCGAGTTTGAGTTGTTATTTTCCATTTGTATTTGATCGTGGATTTCCTTTGAGGGTCTTGGAAGAATTGATTATGATTTTATTGAATGAATGAGTGTACCGAGGCTTTGACTTGTTATTCATGGTGGAACCCTAGGGTTGCGTATTTTGGACTTCTTGCTAAAGATTAATTGAACTTTTCTTGAATGAGTTATAAGTCTAAATCATGGATGAACAATTTGAAGCGAATAAAAATCTGAGCCAAATCCCAAATTTGTGATCATTCGATCAATTTGGGAAAAACTGTGAAGAATCATAAATCTTAGAGATTTTAGGTACCTCATGGAATTCCTTCACACTCGAAAATCTCCAAAATTTCCATCGCCTTGTCATTACCCGAGAATGCATGTAAATATGAAAGCTATGGTATCCTCGCTAATTTTTGTCCTGAATGGAAATCCCTGAAACTTTCTGAAAATGAGAAAATTGTAGAAATGAATGAATTGACATTGCATAATGTCATGATTGGTTTGATTAATTAAAGGTTGTATATTTCCATTTCTTGAGCTATAATGTTGATTAAATGTTCTTTTGGGTGATAGCTATGTTTTCCTTGTTGATTTACTTCTGGTCATGAAATCCTTTAATTTCCTTCTTGGTTTGATTTCCATGAAGGGGTGAAAATACTGAGTTTTTTTAAGGAATCATGTTTGTGGTATTTTAAGGGATTATGATCATTGTTTGGGCTTACTTGTATGATGACTATGTTATTTATAATGGGTTAACCTTTACTTTTGTGTTGTAGTGGATATTTATTGTGACCTTTCTTATTGCGTTCAGGTTGAATTAAGAAAGGTTGTTACTGGCAAGGGTAAGGGAAAAGGAATGGATCCTGAAGTTGAGGAAGCTCCTATTTCATAAGCTGAAAGGATTAAGTTGGATATAAAGAGGAAGGTTCCTAAGAGTAAACTTAATTCTATTTGGTCAGAGGTGATTGACACCAATGTGGGAAAGTGGGACTATGAAGAATTTAAGGCAAGGATGACAACAGTCAACCCTTCTATTTTGGGTTGGCTCATGTGTCCAATTTTCCTTCCTCAGTGCCATGTTATGAGCTTGTATTGGAATGTGCTCAAAACTATGATCAAGGTACACAAAGATTAACTGGTTCATAGGGCAAAGTTCTTGCAAACTTCTCTCTTATCTCAGTTGCCCAAATATTTGACATGCTAGATAGGTCTCATGTAATGCAATTTGATATTGATATAGCCAAGAAATTCTATGAGTAGGATACAAATAAGGCTTTGGAGGTTATTAATACATAGGTAGAGAAACCAAACACATATATTTATAAATATCCAAAATAGTTGTTTAGGGATAAGTTTAAATTAGATTACTATGATGCAATCACTCTTCTTAGTAGAGTGATGGGTCTAAAGAGTGCAGGAATGTTTGAAAATTGGATGTTTTATTTGATAGTGAGAATGGAAAAAGGTATAGACTACCATTGGGTAGGAATAATTAGTGAGATAATTCATGAGAAATTGTCCAACATATTGCAGACCAAGACTTTCACTATGACATCTTATTTGGTCTATGCCTTGGCAAGGTTCCATCCATATAAGGGACTAGGCACTCAAGGAGTATTTGGCCAAGATGTAATTTATGAGATCAACCCTCAGCTAAATTTGGATAGTCCTAGTTATAGAAGGGTGAATGATGTATTCACCATGTACATTAAAAGGTTGCTCCACGGAGCAGAACATGTTGGAATTTCTAATGCTACCAAGGAATTGATTCAAAACTTTGGAGCATGGTTTATACTGTTTCCCACATTTTCTTACATTAGGATTGATGTTTGTTCGAGATATCCATATAGATTGCCCAGATATCCTACAGATCATATCATTCTTTTGGAGGTTAGGAAAATTTGTGCCTTTGATTCAATTTTGAAAAAGGATATGCACAAAACTAGTTTTGGTAATGAATTCCCACTAAGGATTGGAGGTCACGAGGCTTGCCCTTCCTTGGCCACAACATAGTTTTTTGATGAAGAGATGGGCACTTTCAACCTATCTTTACATACTAGGAGGCCCAGATTTGATAGAACAAGTGGGGCTCAAAAAAGAGCCAATAGGGAATTAGACATAAAGATGATTTTGAAGATTATTGGGCCAATAGCAAAGATGAATTCGAAGTTTTGAAGAGGAAGTTCTCTAGGTTTCCTACCAATTTGATTAGACTATATAGTATCAAGGCCATCCTAGATCAAATTGATGATGATGGAGAAGTTATACAAATCCATGATTATGAATCTGTTAAAGATAAGCCTATAGGTGAAATTGATTGGATGAAAGAGGAAATAACAGAATTGGAGCAAATCAATGCCCCTGTAATCAAATACACTAATTTGTGGATCAAGCATAAGATTTGGGAGCTAGATAATGAAGAGAAATAGTATATTATGACTTCATGGGAAGTTTTGAATCTCGGTCTTCTTCTAAGGAGGAGTAGGACCCAAAAGGCAAGGAAAAAGTGAGTTTCCCTTTTAAAATTAAGATCAAAGGTGAGGAGGAAAAGAAAAGAAATCCCATTGTAAAGAAGAGGAGGATTACCTCCAAAGAGAAGAAATTTTCTCAAGAAGAGCAATATGAGGAAGAAGGAAAGGAAGGTGACACCCCTGTGTTTCCAAAATGAGCCTCCTAGAGGAAAGGATGAGATAGGACCATAGCTAGTAAATGTTGAGAGTTCTAGAGAGAAAACACAAGTTTATACTAGGAAAACAAGAACTCCATCTCCTAAGGAAATATTTGTAGAAGAAGTTTCCCCCATGATTCCATCTGTTACACAACAACAAAAGGATACTTTTGCCTCTCCTTCTACTCAAAAATTGCATGGTGAAGAAAAACAGCCAACAGATGCAGTTGTTAAGGATATCCAACAAGGGATAAAATTATTTTAGGAAAACATGCCTAATTTTGTGTGTTACTTCTAATTAGGTTGACCTTATTGAAGTTACACTTGATGAGGATATATATATATATTTATATATATATGATATTAACACCAAAATATATAGATGAGAGAAGAATGTGATATGCAAATGTGGTGAATGATGTAGTAGAGCAGATTACATGTGTATGTTGAAGAGATATATGACATGTATGGTGGTTCACCTACATGTGTGTGATGCAATATTGAGAAAATTGTGAACAAAGCAGAGTATTGATTCAAATGAGTGTGAAGATCACTTTGGACTTCATTGGAACTGTAATCTAGCATATGATAGATGTTATTATATCAATTCAAATAGGTAGTGTTGCCAACCCTTCTTTGTTCTTTTTCTGTGTTGTGAGACTTTTTTGGACAGTGTGTCTTAACCTGATAGTGAGCCTTTGTATGAAATCTTATATTCAAATATAATATATTATGAGATAATCCTCACTGTGGTTTTTCCCTTTTTGGGTTTTTGATGTATCAGGTGATTTTGTGGTTGTATTCATTCTTTCTTACATCATTAGAGCTATTTCTATTTTTTTATTTGGATGGGTTATGTTTAATTAGTTTAAAGGAATACAGATTCACCCCCCTCTCAGTATTTTGGGTGTTCAATAGACACAATGCATGAAGTAAGAAGACCACACTAAGAAACATGATTTATAGTTTAAAATGTTAGAATGATAATGCCAATGCATGCCCCCAATTTAAAGAAATTGCTAAATACCACATTGTGAGCAATTAATTTAAAGTAGAAAAATGATAGATGCTAAAAAATAAAGGAGACATCAGAGCTTATTTGGAAAGCCCTATGTTAAGAATATGTTTTCAAATGAAGATGTGTCATGAAGAAGGGGTTTCCCCCAAATGTAATCCCAAACACATAAGGTATCCATGGATTCAGGGTCAACATGTGCCTTTGCTACAATGTTATTATAGAGCTCAAAAATATCATCATTCCCCAAATACTTGTAGAGATGGAGGAATGACACATAGAGAGTGAAAACAAAGAAAATTATTTTGGGTCAACATGGAAGAGACTTAAATGTCTCAACACTCCAAAAGAAAAACATAATACAAAAGAAAGGATAAAGTGTTAAAATATATAAAAGAATGTAGGTAAAAATAGAGGAATGAACATAAAGACATGTCAAACAAAATGATACAGGGGATCACATTATGCACATGCAATCACATAAAAAGTTTTGGCATATGGATTCCAGAGATTGTTGACATCTAGTTTTGTCATTGATGGAAACCTAAGTCATTAATCTGGTCCATAGTTCAGTATTGGTCTATACCGACGGACAAAGTAAAGAGCTAGCTACTACTAGAAGTAAGAGTGAAGAAAAGGGTATCCGATTAAAGTTGATAAATATGCATTATTAGTTTATCATTTCATGTTGTGCATCTTAGGAAAGGTTGATTGGGTATCTGGAATACCATATTCTCTAGCTTTGCATTGGCGCATCAATCGATGTACGAGTTAGAATATCTGTGGTATTGAGTTTATATTTATTAGTGATAGAAGGCTGACTTGGTGGATATAGCCATTGCAGATGTTTAAGGAGTAATTTCTCAAATTTTTTTGTGTTCAAACATATTCTTTTAGGCCCTCACTATGCTATGGCAGACTATGGATGGTGCGCATTAATAATTAGTTGTGGATTTAGCCGACGGTTGAAAAGTATTTTATGTTTTGTTAAAGTCGACATATGGATGATCAAATCTTTAGTTGCAGATATATAAGATCAGTCAGTTGTATCATTTCGATAATCGAAATATATGAGAAGCGAAGTATGTTAGTGTGCGATGCAAAATTCAGAAGGATAGTGATACGAATTAACTTGTGCATGGATTTGTGATTCAAATAGCAGAGTAGAGCAGATTAAAGCAAAGTGAAGTGCAAAATTAGATAGAAGCTCCAAAATCAGATCTATGAGCCTAACCGAAACTGTAACCAAGCATGAGTAGATGTTATTACTTCATTTTGATCCTTCATATGGTCTTAATTTGAATATTTTGTAAGGCAGTAAGCCTTCCTATTTTGAGCAATGAGCTATAGGCAGTGAGCCTGAATGAAAGTGCATTCCCATTTTCTAAAACTTATATTTGAGTACTCAAATTATGGATTGACCTCCACTGTGGTTTTTCCCCTAACATGGTTTCCACATAAAAATCCTTCATTTATGGTGTTTTGGATTATTAATTTGTGTGTTTTCATCTTTCCTTTGGTTTAATGTTGAAATGGTTTAAATATTATATTAATAAAGTTCAAATTTGGAGAACACTGATTCACCCCCCCTCTTAATGTTCCCTTGAGTCCAACAATTGGTATCAAAGCTTAGTTCCTTAGAAGGAGTTTAGCAGTTTGAGGTAGATCTTGGAATGTAATGGACTCTGGTAGTCTTCAACAACAACTTGTGGTGGAACTTGATGATCTTGATCAATCTAAAGTAGAAGTCATGGAATTGAGAGTGAATCTTAAGGATGCTAATAAATTCATTCATACATTGAAGGATCAGATTGTTAAATCCAAGGAGAAGAGAAAGGATCTTTGTGATCATATTAAAGAGAGAAGAAGCATGGATGATGTTCATATAAATCAAACCTTGAAGGAAATAACTGAAGAATGTGAAAATATTGCCAGAGACAATGCTACCCTAAATCATGAGATAGAATCTATGGTGATGAAGTTGACTAAAGAGATTGAAGAAAGAAAGAAGAATGAGGAGAAACTTGCTCAGTCCTTAAAAGAAAAATCTAATGAATGTAGAAGAGTAAATGGAGAATTAATTCAGTTGGAGAATGAACTACAACAAACCAGAAACAATGAAGAAGAGCTTGAAAAACAAATTGTTATTCTCAGAGATGAACTTACTACTACAAATGAATATAAGAAGAAGTTTAAGATTAGCTCAGTTAACATTAATGAGATGACTCAAGGATTAAAGAATATAAATGACAAGCAAGGCCTTGGATATGAGAAAGAAGAATGTTCTAGTTCTAGACAAAAGAATTTCAAGTAAGAAAAATTGATGAACAAAGCTAAAAGGCATCTAGTAAGGCAACCCAATGCTCAAAAATTTAATGGATATTGTTTTTCTTGCAATAAATTTGGTCATATGGCAACTCAATGTATAAGTAAAATGAAAACCAATGATTCATCATTATTCGATCAGTGTTTCAATTGCAAAATGTTTGGTCATAAATCAATTGAATGTAGAAATGTATCAAACTACTCTGTTAGTAGAAGGAATGTTGAATGTTATACTTGTGGAAGATTTGGGAATATTTCTAGCCAATGCATATCAAGAAGAAATAAATGGAATGATTGGTTTGGACAATGAAATAATGTGTGCTACAATTGTAACAAATATGGTCACATTGCCAGATTCTGCAAAAACAAAAAATTGGATAGAAGAGGTTCGGGATACAAAGGCAAAAATACACATTGAGATTTTAAAGAAAAGGGAAAAGTGATTGTGGATGAAATAAGATATCATATGAAGAAGAAATGGGTAAGAAAGATCAAGTCTGATGCAGGAAATAGTTCTGTACCAGAACCTTCTTTCAGTAATTCCTCCAAAAATTAATCTCAAGCCATTGGCCTAGGGGGAGTATTTTCAAGAAAATCCTTTTTCCCCTACCCGTAGTTGGTACCAGAATGCGAAATATTGTCAAAGAATAGTATCAATGATCTACAAATTCTTTGGAAAACATTCACAAGGAAATTAAAATAAATCATAGGTCCCTAGAATAATTTTTCTCTCATGGTCTGATAAAACAGGGTATCCGAAACACCTAGGGAAAAAGCATTTATGACATCAAAAATCTAGGTGTGTGAAGTTATAAAAGGACATGTTGAAATTCTCATTTTCCACTTTATCAAAGAGAAGAAGGAGGTGCTCTTCAACAGAGTCTCAAAGGCATGAAGACAATTTAGCTGTGAAACCCTAATTCATCAGGTACTTCAGAAATTTTATTTAAAGTGGTGTGCGGTTGATAGAAACAAAACATATGGAAGGAAAAATGGAAAAAATCAAAGGAACAAACAATCTAGATGAATATAAAAATGAAAATATTAGAGTTGTAAGGAAGTTGTTGTTGCCTGATGAATTGAAGTGGTTGAAAGAAGCCAAACACAAAAATTTGGACATTTGGAATGAGTTTCCCTATTTCAAGAACGCATAAATCATTAAGTTTATCTTGAGCAGATTGAATGATGAAACTTTAATTATGGAAAAATCCTACCTCATTTCAAAAGAATTAATTGGAAATTTAACAGGATTATGCAAAATTGGGGATATACCAAGAAAGAAGTCTATTCAGAACAAAGAAGTCAAAATGCTAACCAAAGTAACTGGAGACCAAAGGGCATTGATAATTTTGACAATCAGAGATTCAATAACAAGATACATTGTGCATGGAGTATCCTATAAAATATTTTTTAGAAACGGAGGAGCAACCTTAGCTGGTGTAGTGTACATCTCTCATAAAATGATAATGGAAGATCGGGACTTTGACCTGTGCGAACTGCTAAAGGATCAACTAATGGAGAACATGAAATTAACAAAGGAGACATATTACCCTTTCAGGTTTGGGAATTTGGTAATATGTATAGTAATTTAATTTCTTAATTTCTTACTGATGATCAACAATGTGATGTGGAAAGAAAATGAACCGATGTGCAAACAAATCTACACACACTCTAAGAGGTTGGAAAACTATGATCAATAATTTGGAAATTTCTTTAAGAGTTTTCTAGGAAAGTTTGGGTCAGTTGGTAGTTCTCTTTTGGTAAGGGAACTTGAAGTTGGTTCCTCTTCTAGTGAGGTGGAGAGAAAGAAGAAAAGAGAAAAGGAAACTATTGTCTGTACTCCTCCGACATGCAAGATTCCAAATATTAAAGGAAAAGGAAAAAAAAAGGAGATTGTGGATATACTAGATGAGGAATCCGATAAGGAAACTGAGGGTGCCTAGGGAAAAGAACTAGAATTAGCTAAACCAAAACAAGAAAAGGAAATGACAGAAGCAAGTGGAGAAGAAGATGACTTAACAAAAGAAAAACTACTGCAGTTTATTCATGAGGAAAGTGGAATGTAGAAAATTGCTAAATTATGGTCTATCAGACCTTCATATGATCAGGATATGATTTTGAGTGTACTGAGTGCTCATGTTGTGCATAGCTAGATCAAATCAGAGAGTTTACAAAATATTTTTCTAGAAGAAATGATTGAATGCATCAAGGAAACCATGGAATCTGAGTCTCAAAACAAAGAAGAAGAAGAAGAAGAAGAAAAAGAATTAATATTACATTTGAAGAAGCAATACAAAATATCTCTTACCAAGTTGAAAAAGAAAATGAATGAACTAAGGTAATACATAAGTGCATAAAATAACATCTATAACTATTGCATTTGTTGGCCTCATGTAGTTGGAAAATACAAAGAAAAATTGGAACAAATTGAAATGGAGTTAAATGGGATTGGACAAATTTTTGATATGTTTCAGGATCAAGATGGTACAATCAAGAAAATGATTCAAGAGTTAAAGTTTGAGCATAAAGAAGTTCAATTCACTACAAAAAATCTTGTGGACACTTTTTCGAAAGTAAAGGACCTAACTGAATGTGGACTGGAACAAATGATTGAGATAATGAGGAAATGAGAGAAATTAGAGGATGCGATCATAATTCTAGAATCCCTGATCGAGATTGTCAACAAGATATCTAAGAATAACAACATGATTATAATAATTGGGATTACAGTAGAAGCTTGGGATAAATTCATTCCGGAGATGAAAGAAAAACACAAGATAATCTTCTGACCCAAGTAACAATTGTTCTTTTTCTCAAATTTTGAATCAGTTTTAAAGTTTTAATTATAGTTCAAAGGGGGATATTGAATATGTTTTTTTCATTGATGTCAAAGGGGGAGAGAACAATGAAAAATTCCTCATCAATCTTAGGGGAGCTATGTTTTGAAATTTTAAATTTTGGCAGTGTACTCATATTGGTTTTGACACTTAGTCATTTTTCACTAGGTGTTGCCATCAATTCCAAAGGGGGAGATTTTTGGCATATGGCTTTTGGAGATTGTTGGAATCTATTTTTTTCATTGATGGAAACATAAGTCATTAATTCAGTCCATAGTTCAGTATTGGTCCATATTGACAGATATAGTAAAGAGCTAGCTACTATCGCAAGTAAGAGTGAAGAACAAGGTATCCGGTTAAAGTTGATCAATATGAATTATTAGTTTATCAGTTCATGTTGCACATCTCAGGGAAGGTTGATTGGGTATCTGGGATACCTTATTCTCTAGTTTTGTGTTGGTGCATCAATTGGTGTATGAGTTAGAAGATCTAGTGTATTGAGTTTATGTTTATCTATGATAGAAGGCTGACTTGGTGGATATAGTCATTGCGGATGTTAAAGGATTAATTGCTTAAATTTTTTTATGTTCGAACATATTCATTTAGGCCCTCACTATGCTATGGCCAACTACGGATGGTGTGCATTAAGAATTAGTTGTGGATTTAGCCGATGGTTGAAAAGTATTCTATGTTTTTTATTAAAGCCAACATATGGATGATCAAATATTTAGTTGCAGATATATAAGATAGATCGGTTGTATCATTTCAATAATCAAAATATATGAGAAGAAAATTATGTTAGTGTGTGATGCGAAATTCAGAAGGATAGTGATGCGAATTAACCTATGCATGGATTTGTGATGTGAATAGTAGAGCAGAGTAGAGCAAAGTGTAGAATAAGACAGAAGGTCCAGAATCTGATCTATGAGCCTAATTGGAACTGTAACCAAGCATGAGTAGATGCTATTACTTCAGTTCAATCCTTTAGATGGTCTTAATCTGAATATTTTGTAAGGCAGTGAGCCTTCCTATTTTGAGCAATGAGCTCTAGGTAGTGAGTCTGAATGCAAGTGCATTCACATTTTGTAAAAATTATATTTGAGTACTCAAATTGTGGATTGACCTCCACCATACCCTAATAGGGTTTCCACATAAAAATCCTTGTGTTATGGTGTTGTGGATGATTACTTTGTGTGTTTGCATCTTTCGTTTGGTTTAATGTTGAAATAGTTTAAATACCAGATTAATAAAATTTAGATTTGTAGAACATTGATTCACCCCCCCTCTAAGTTTTCCCTTGAGTCCAACAAAAAGAACATGAAAATAAGATAGAAATGACTAGTAAGGTACATGCTAGTCAACCTATAGTAGGTCATCTGCATCCCAATCTTGTTCATCATATGTGGAAGGTGGATAACTAGCCAAAGGGACAACAACGTGTTGTACTAGGAACACCACTAGGTTCAACACATGGTGAGTCACTCTTTGTACAAATAACTTCATGGTTCAGTTTATTATGCACTTCCTCATCAATCTTACTAGTCTCATCATGGTGCAGGAGCACCAGTTTGATTTCTTGCCTCCATGAGGCACAAAATATATTAAGTGTTTAAAGAGTGCTAGGGGTTCATTTAATAAGGTTTATCAAACCATTTTAGAGGTCTTTAATTCTTAGGAAGTTATATTTTAGTTCATTTTTCAAATAATGTTCAAAGTTGTTCCATATTAAAAAAATCTCAAAAAGTGCAAAAAAAGAAGTTGTCACAATGTAAAAACTTGAAAAATAATGGAAGTTGAAGGGTCATAGAAGTTATTTGAATATTTTTAGGTAGTTAGAGAATTTGGAGAGCCTTTAATAAGGAATTGCGAGTCATTTGTAAGGGGGTGGAAGAGAAAATTAAATATTTGTAATGAAGAAATCATATTTCCACTATTGTTCCACTTTCTTTCTTCTATTTTGATGCATGGTATGGTTTGTATGGCCCATTTCATTGCTTTATATCACATGGGATTGAAATAATGTTGAATCTATTTTATTTTGGCTTTTGTTTCATTGAGAAATGTGAAATTTATTATGTTTTTGGTGAAGACAGCCAGTCCAGAAAATGTTTTCTAGAAATTGCAGTCAGAAAACATGTTAGTATAGACATGTACAGACCTATACATACCTAAAACTTGGATGGATGGAAATATCTGGATGTCTTGGAAAAAATTTCCTTTTACCAGTAATTTTTATAATTCCATGTAAAGGGTCAAACAAACCCATTTCTAAAAACTTTCCTAAACACAGGGTTTTTGGGGTTTGTATACAAAAAAAATGCGTTTCTCTTGATTTGTACAGTGGAAGCTCCCGATTTTTGGTAAGAAGGTTTATATTATCACATTAGTTCATTTTATAAATACTTATATGGAATTATGGTGGTTAGCATATGAAATCATGAAGCCCTAGGTTTGTATTTTGGGAAAAATCTGGAAAAGTGACTGCGTACAAAGTTGTTTTGAGGAATTTGACTATGGTGAGTGAAGTTTTCTTGATTCTCATTGTTTATAAGGGGATTTTAAATGTATATTGAGCCTTCCCTAATCAGGGTTTGGTGATGTAATAGGTTTGAATCTTTTGTTTATTGAATGATCAGACAAGGCAACCTATTGACAGTATGAAAAATGAGTTTTCTTGAAGGGTGATTCATAAATTATGATGAATAAAGGATGGGAAAAGGTATAATAACACATTTTTATGGTATTTGAAGGGTTAAATGGACTTGGGGCATGTATTTTAAACAAACCCTCATGGAGCAAGTAAGGAGTTGGAATGGTAAGGGTTTAGAGTATTGATTCATTAATAAAGGAATCTACTGATGAAGTTTGTTGTTTCTGACATATTTACATCTGTTGAGTGTCTTGAATGGAATTGGAGCCATGTTGGAAGTCCAATTTATCATTTTGGTGTTGAGTGTCCAAGATGACAAGCTTAGCAATCTAAAAGTTTGAGTTTGGGTCCATTATTTTGGTAATGTTAAATGTGTTTTGAGGAATCTACAAGTAGTTGTATGTCTTAATCTTAGATTGGTTGTATGGAATCAAGTGTTTTTTTGAATTGAATGTTGAGTTGAATTGTGAATCCTTCTAGCACTGCATCAAATGGTATCAAATCCCAGCAATATTTGGGTAGAGGAAGTGTTTGTGGTTGTGTGTTGTGTTGTGCAGGTTGAGGAAGGTACTTGATTTCCTAGGTGAGCCAAGTTGAAGTAGAAGCAAGGAGAGATTTTCTTGTGAAGATGGATTTTTTTAGAAGATGTTGGTAGGCTAAGGAAATTCACAAAGGAAGATGAAAAGAGAGGAAAAGGAAGTGAGAAATAAGGAAAGAAAGAAGGAAAAACAAATAGAGTTTGAGAAAACCTTGGAAGAGATAAGAAAAAAAGTGGAAAGATTAGCCAAGGAAATACAAATTCTTGAAAAATTACAAAGGAGTTGGCATATACCAATGCCAAAGAAGTTAAGATGGCCTCTAAATAAGATTATGAAGAAGCAAAGAAAACAAAAGAGGGTAGAAAATTTAGTCAAAGTTGATGAGGAAGACTTATGGGCACAATATGCAGTCGTTTAAGAAGATTGGGATAGTAAGGTAGGTAATGGACAAGTCTAGCAAGAGGAAGAGGAAATCATCAAGGTAGAATAAGATAAGGACATTGAGGTTGCAAGTGAATTTCTTTTGAAGTGAAATGATATTGATAAGTTGGTCATGGGTGAAGAGGAGTTTGAAGTACAAGAAGACAAGGAGGAGACCTCAAGGTCTTGATATTTTGTTTCTAATTTTCTTTGGACTATGTATGTGCAGGTCATGAAGGACACATAAAAGTGTATGATGATATGATGGATTTTTGGAACCTCCAAGCTGCAAAGATGATTGATAGGAGAAGGAATAAGAAGAAGAAAAGGAAGAAATGGCCAAAGAAGGTTTAAAAGGAAAAGGACAAACTGAAAAGTAACTGGAAGACCAGGAATAAGACAATTCAAAGCGCTTTGAATTATTTTTCCCCTGGGATTTTGGTGCAAGAGCACCTATTTGATTTCTTTCCTCCATGAGGCACAAAATGTAATAAGTGTTTAAACAGTGCTAGGGGTTCATTTAATAAGGTTTATCAAACCATTTTAGAGGTGTTTGAGTCTTAGGAAATTATATTTTAAGTCATTTGTCAAATAATGTTCAAAGTTGAATTGTGAATCCTCCTAGAACTTCATCACATCATCATCATCCAAGTTAATCACAATAGAAGGTGTAATGATAATATCCATGGAAGGTACTTATTCTTGTTGTGATCGAGATTTAGGATTTTCTTGTTTTGGTGAAGGTGGGGAGTCATCATGCATTTCTTGAGTTTTTGTTTGATTTTTGGTTGTCGATTCATATTTTTCTTGTATCTGATGAGCAATAGCATGATGTCTATACCTACACTCTCTAGCATTTTGGTTTCTTTTTTTTTAGTTTTCAAGTTGCGATTTTATAGGAGTGGGTTTATCAACCATAAGTTTATTTTCTTATCATAATGGAGGAACAAAAGGAACCATGGGAGGTTTTTCAACAACTTTCTCTTTAACTTCATAAAATTGTTTTATTTTAGGAGGCATGATGGGACTTACTTAGTTATATCGTGTTCTCTTTTAGGAAATAGGTAGAGTATTTTCTATGGCTTGGTCTTGGTTACTTGGAAGTGATATTGGTTCAATCATGGTTTCATCAATGATAGGAGGATTAATCACGAGTTGAGGCATATTGCTAAGTAATAATTCTATTATACACTTTGCCTGAAACTTTTGATAAGATTTGAAAAATAAGTCCTCATGAGGCCTACTAGGTTCCATAGGTCTGGACCTTGATAGATATCCAATGATAAATTCCCAAGAGAAGACATAGGATTAAAGCCACTATGATGCACAGTAAAGATTTTATTGTTAAATGGAAACTTCAATCATTTGATAATGACCGACATGACACCTTTCATAGAGTGAAGCCATGGGTAGCCTAACTTCACAGGAAATTGATCCAACATCAAGATGATGTAAAATAAGACATTCAATTTTTTGGTCCTACTTGTAAAGGAAGATTTATCAAACCTATCATAGGGTAAGAAAAAACATTATGTTTTTTGATCCATGCTTTGAGTTGTTCATAAGTATATTGATAAAGTTCATGCACAAACAAAAAAAAATCAGTTATCACATTCTTTACACAAACGAGATCAATTAATATCCCATTAGTAGGCTTGCCATTGATTCTTCTAGCTATGGAAAGAGGACCATCAGGTGCATGTTTAATTATGTCATTTTGTGAGAAAACAATGTAAAGGGACATATTGGTTAGACCCTTACGAGGCTGAAATTCAATGATTCCAATCATAGTACCAATAGGATTTTCATCATTATCATTCATGTTGTTATTATTTGTGTCAACATTCATAAAATAATTCTTGTTTTCACTAGCTTTGACAAAGGAGTTGTTATGATTTGGCATAGGATTGGTAAATATTTGCAAATTTTGATTGGGAAGGGCAACAAAATTATTACCTTGATCATTGACACCACCAATTTGTATGTGATTAAAATCAATGAGGTCTTGCACAACATTTTTAAGAGATTTATGATGTTTTGTATCATGTCCACTTTGTCAATCATGATGGGAAAAGGAATTTTGTTTATAGTTTGGAGGTAAAGGATTAGTAGGATTAGGAGATCTAATATGAGGTAAGGAAATTAAGTTCTTGTTTAAGAGCTGCAACATGATGGAATGAAGGGTATTAGGAAGATGGGTAAATTGTCTACTCTCCCCAAATGTATATGGATTTTTTGTATTTATAGCAGCTACTTTGGTGTAAACATGTTGAGTTAGTTAAGGGGAATTGAGTTGTATAAATCCATTATTAGGTTTCTTGAATGATTGGCATTTGGTTTGAGGCGTGAATTCAAAATTTTTCAAGATGGTTAGAGGTAGTTATCACTTCACGACCACTAACCAAATTTTGGTAATCATGAAGGGATATACACAATTGTGTGAAGGAGGGATTTTTTATCATCCCAGTCTTATCTTGAAGCTTATTTTGAAAATTCTCAATGAACATTCATTGGATATCAGGATAAGGAATCCTAATGTTGATTTTTGAGTAAAGTAATTGATAACGGGAGATAAAGTTAGTGACCTTTTCATCATCATTTTTCTTACATTTCATTAAATGTACTAAGGCCATCTTGGGACCCATGTTTATTTATAAATTATTGAGAAAGGAATCAAAAATTTAATTGAATTAACATATTGAATTATTTGGTAAGGAACAAAACCATTTAAAGGTAGTGCCTTTCAAGGATCTAGGGAAGAGTTTAGCCAAGAGATTGTTTTTAGAAATGAAGTCACTACATTAAATTGTGTATACAAAAACATGGTTGCTAGGGTCTCCTTTTCCACCATATTTATCAAATCTAGGAATCTCTATACCTTATGGCATTTGTGTTCTCAATATCTTCAAAGATAATGGGTTTCTTTTGACATATTGTGAAGGTTGGCCATTTTGATTTTGATTCAATGTACTAAATTTTTGTTCGAGGGATGAAATAATTTGTAAGAGTTGGTTAAGGATGGGATCATTGTTTGTGGTTTGAGATGGAGGTGAATATAGTGGATGTGTATATGTGTTTGGAGGACAAGTGAATTGTAAGTTTATGAGGGGAGATGGGTTAGGAGATATGAGATTTGGATGCACAAAGCTGAAGGGATTCCTAGTGGAAACACCTAAGGTATTATTGACATTTCTAATGAGTTGTATGGTTGTAGTAACAATTGGATTAGTGTATCTCATAATAGAGGTCATGATTGTGGAAGGAGGAATTGGATTTCCACCTTGAATTTGAGTATAACCCAAAGTTTGAGAACAACTAGCCATTATAGGGACATATTTATTAATGATAGGAGATAGGATACACACAACTTCTATTCCTAGTTCATTATCAATCATTCTCCTCATGTTATCTATGACAAGAAACATACTACCAACAATGTATTTAAAACTCACAAAGTTTTTCAATTTGTCTAATTATTCATTGATTTTGCTTAGGTTATCTTGAGGGGCATTAACAACTATTGATTCAAAATTAGTAATTTTTTTTGTTGGTAAATAGGTCATAGGGAATGAGGTGTCAAGGGGATGGTCCATGATGGGTTGAATAGTATCACCACTATGAGTGAAAGAGCTAGAGAACTCAAGATCTAGGGTGAATGTGCTAGCATGGGATGGTATGAGTCTAGAGGTATGTCTCACTAGAGTATTGGCAATAGGAAACCGGGTTGTGAAGCTCATATAAGTTTCACCAAACTTGAGGTGAACCCAAAATAGAGGATAGGAAATAAACAATCAAGAATATGAAGTGTAATGCAAAGGGATAGCAATTTATAGATTTTAAACAAGAAAATTTTCTAATTATACTATGCAGAAAAAACCTAAACATGATTCCTTATAATTTCAATTTGATTTTCAAATAATTCACTCAATTTTAAACTTAATGAAAAAGATGAATGTGAAAAATAGAAATTATCAAAACTGAAATAGAAATTTGAATGCAAAAGTATAGAATGCAAACAGAGAGTTTTTAGTGCCCAAAAATTTAGAAACAATTATAATTAGGGACTCATTCACCCATGGGCGAATGAGTCTTTTGTCAGCGTTTTGAAAAATTAAATTATAAATTCTTGAGTTGATGTTTATGTTTCTAGATTTTGGTCACAAATAAGTAGTTACAGTTTTAGATTTTTGGTAAATCAAATCTAAATGCAAGTGTGGAATTATGCTAAATGATAGGAAAAAATACCTAATTTGATTCAATTTTCTTATTTAAGTGATTGATCATGAAATGTTATGTAATCACTATTCAAAATTAATGTTTTTTTTGAATTTTTCAGATTTTAAAGAATGCAAAATGCAAACCTAAATCCCTAAATGAGATGCCAACTAATGCAAGTTAATGACCCTAAATTGAGATTCAAATCAATGTAATGCAATGCAAAATAATGAAAATCCTAGATCTAGTGTTTAAATGGACTCCAAATTCAGAAAATTTATAGTGCAAGAATTATTATAGTTTCCAATAAACTCCATAAAACCAAGATCACCTGCAAAACTTGGATTAGCCTTCTACAAAGAGAAAACCAAACATGCAAGAGAAATTTGCATAAATATGTGCAAATAATATTATTGAGAATAATGAATTACATGAGATGACTTTATTTTATAAAGAAATATGCAAAAATATAAAGGTAAAACCTAATTAGGACCCAAGTAAACTTAATAAAGTGTAATTAAATATTTAATTACACCAATAGCCCCCCTTAAGTGCAACTTGTGGAGAATAAGAAACATGAAAATAATACAAGGATGGGTCCATGAAAGCGTGAATGGGTCCCAACAACAAGGCCATGTTAGGTTCTTGTTGATGCCAAAAATTGATAAGGTAACAACCTTTATGGGAAACTCAGTTAAAGGGGGGACCTATTGCACTAAACTGAGTGACCTATAGATTTTTAAAGAAGTCAACTTCTTTTATAATTTGGGGGGTTGAAAAAGGGGTAGAAATAAATGAATATAAAATATATCTAATCTAAGGCGATGCACCAAGAAGTAGATATGGGCACGATAAACCTATCTTTGAGATATGATTTAAGGGTCATTCAACAATCTGCTATGTCTTAGAACAACAAAAATAAAAATGGAAATCTGAACAACTTATTCAATGACATAAAATAAATTCCACACATCTACTAAAAAGAAGATTCAGACACTTGATATTAATAATTAGCTTATATTGAAATTATAGAAGTTTTTGAACAAGTTACTTAATACAATAATGGCACAATATACAACTTTATCAAATAGTTAAGAAACAAAAAGGCCGAATAATGGAACAGTTTGCAAATCTTATGCAATAATATAAAATAATAAAAAGGCTTGGTTTCTTTCCACAATTTTCTCTATCAATTATGAACCCTTGCTTCTAGAGAAGAAGCAATATTTATACACAAAAACCCACTGCCTAGCGAGCCAATAACGAAAAAAATTCCCCGATCATGAGCAATGATTCATACATCAATGATTTCCCTTGGTCGTTACAATGGAAAATGATTTGAGCCATGAACATGGTCACCCTCAAGCTAGATGCATCCCCTATGAATGATGGTAGTGGTCCTAATAGAAAAGAGCATCAACACGTGTCGCTCACTCCTAATGGTAGTTGGAAAATGTGGCAACATGGTGAGGCTAATGCTTGCTCGGTAGTGACACAGTGAAGACCTTAGAAGATCCACATGGTGATAGGTTGAGGCCATTGGTTCATTCCTCCCTCCTTGTAGTGAAAATCTACATGGTGAAGACATGTGGAGGTATTCCTTACAAATGGCACCATTGGTGGGGGCCACCAAGGAATTTAGACTGACTGATTCTACGTGGCATCTAGTCAGGGCTTGATAAGGAAGCGAAAGGAAGGAGCTCTAAAGTCTGTGAACTATCAACACATGGAGGCATGGGAGGAGCCATTGGATGAGTGGAGGAAGAAAACTCTATGAAGAGCACCCGACGAACACATGACAACATTCAGATGAAGCCTTTGTGAAAGGAGCCCGATGATATTTTCAATAAATGAGGCGTGGGCCGGTACTAAGAAAAAACAAAAATGACCCGAAAGGAGCTTGGGGAAACTTATATTCACAACTTTTGGTGACTAACAGGGGCATTTCTCCTGTGAGACCCAAAATTTCTGGTTCTCAAACCAAAGTCCTATCCATTGAGCGACACGATCAGAGCTTGGAGAGAGTGGTTTGCATAGCCATCCATTCAACCTCAGATGGTGTCGTTATGTCACGTATATTCTCTTATGTTCCATTTAGTTCAATCATTTCTTTGTAAGGCAACATCGATGATATATCAACCCAAGACTCAAGTTGAAAAAGAAGCTACACTATTGGAAGGGTGACACCTTCAATATCCTCTATAGTAAGGGGTTGATTAAAGCTCTGAAAAGTGGATATGTCATGTTGCTTCTCTTCAATCCTTACCAAAATATGCTCTACCTTGGCCACTGATTCATCTTCGAGAAAAGGGTATGGTAATCCCATCCGAGTTAGGTGGGAGAACCTTTTCCGTAAGCTATTCATGGTTTGTTCCAATGTAGTGGCGTACTCACTAACAGTGAGGATGGTTGTGTGGTAGTGAATAAAATTGTTAGTTGTTTTGGCAATGGCCTCCCACTCTTCAATCCCCGTGTTTGCCAAGACTTCATCCAGAACCATATATAGCCTATGCAACAACTTCCTAACCTCAGAATCTCTCTCCACAATGGATTAAGGGAAGCACTTGATCATTCCATGAACCTCCTTGCCTAAGCTTGTTGCCTCTACCATGAATTGGAGTGTCAACTGGATGGTCAAGCAAAAAGCCTTAACCTTTTCCCAGTACGAAACATATAGCCACTGGGCTACTTGAAGGAGGTCCGACTGGGTAGTAGGAGGTTGGGCGAAACTCTTCAAAAGGCCAAGTTTTGCATCCCTTGATTCTATATTATGTGCTAGCTCTATAAAATTTTGGTTCATTGTGGTGAGTTGTCTCTATAGGACCTGTGATTTTGTGATCCATCTTGCCTCGACTTGTTCTTTATTTGTTGCTTCCGTCTCTAGGAAATATTTCATTTCTTGGACCTCATTTTCTAGTTGAGTCCGGTGGGTATTAAATTTTGCATCCTTCTCCTACATCTACTACTCTAGTGCAGAATGTTGGCGATTGAGCTCCTCATTCTTTTGTTGAAATTCTTGCTCCACCCAGGCCAGTTGGTCTTGATAACCTTGGTTTTTCCATTGCAACTTGGTGACCAGGTTGGGATCAAAAGATTGGAACTTTGAAAGTTCCTCTTGGAGCTTATCCTACTTCGTCTTCATTTGAGACAAGAATTTAAATTTAGCATCCCTCACCTTTTCCTTTGTCAGCAAGACCTTGACCCTCTCCTTGATGATTTTCAGCTCTTCTTCCCTCTTCTTTAGTAGGCAACCGAACTTAAGAGATTCAGTGGTCACAGCCCGCTGAGTCTCCTCCATGAGCTCAAATTTATATTGTGGTCCATCTATACTTAGGTCAAGCCCTATGGGATACATATTGTAATCATCTAGCTACATCTCTACTTGTGGTTTGATGAAAGATAGGTACATAGTTGCAAAGTGTAGCGATTATTGAGCCTCATTAAAAATAGTCTATACCTTTGGCTCAGCTGGCCTTTTAGTATCTTTGGCCTTTTGTTTCTGGACTCTGATTTCCCATTCCTATTTAGTTTTAGCACCCTCCGACAAGAACTCTGTTGGCAATCTAATGAGCACACCTACGAAAGGTGCACCGAGAGGAAGGGAAAAATGAAATGAGAGGGTAGAGGTCCCAGGCATTTTATTCTTTGGAAGATTGACTTTTTGAGGAGAGAAAGGAGGGATATTCCAATACCCAGCTTGTGGGCTAGTAGGAGGACTTGATGGAAGCACTGTCATGTCAGATTCCATCTATTGGACAAACTAGACTAGGGCTGACATAGTAGTAGTAGGATAGGTATCAATTGCAGCCACAGGGATAAAATGTGAGACATTGCAAGATCCAGAATGGGTCAAAGAAAAAGGTCTAAGGGTCCATGGAGGAGTAAAGGTAAATGGTGCCATATGAGAGAACTATGTGAATCCCTCGACCATGGAAGTAGAGGTGGAAAAGGAAGGGTCAGTGCTTGCAGTGAGTAACACTACATACATAGTAGGGGTTACTAAAGACTGTGAAGCAAGAGAAGAGGGAGTGAAAGATACTTGTGGTACAAATTATTGTGATCCTTATCTTTTTGTGGGCTCTTGGCTCACACCGAGCTCCTATGAACACTCTCCAAAAGATGCTTTCATTCATTGTCATTTGGCGGGTGGTGAGTCTTCCACCACTACTGTCTCTAACTTTTGCGACTGGGTTGTTTTGGTCCTCTTTGTGGTCTAGGTGCAAGTCAGTGAAGCCCTCACACATGATATGTTCACCCGTACATTTGAAGAAACCTTGTCAAGTTTCTTTATTTCCTTCCTTTTCTATTGTAATAGGGTCGTTTGAAGCTCCAATTCCAATTCTGCTCCTTTTGTGGTAAATTCTTTGGCCTCCTCCAGGTCAGCATCTTTATCATCACTATCATCAGAATTAAGATGCTCAGAATTCCAATTTTTTTTAAAACTATCATCTATTTCTATACTATCATAACGGGCCTCAGTGTGCTAGATCTCCTGTTGGTAAATCTATAAATCTCTAATCTTCTCTTTGCTCCAGTTGTAATTCTTTACCAAATTGTTGCGAAGAGTAACCTCAATTTGTTTTGATTTATCATATTTCCCTGTCCAAAAATAGAACTTGAGTCATGTGAGCTGACTATCTCCATCTGGAATATGGACTAGGCCCACCATCAGGTCATCTACATCCTCCATTGGATTTTTCCGCTTCTCCCAATAAGGTCAAGGACTATGTGTTCCCTTGACATACTCATTTGATAAGTCATTTTCAGGGTTGTAATTTCATTCATTGCAAATCCATACCAGCCCCAGATGAGACAACTTTTCCTCTAGCAAGTCATGAGTCTAATTCTTGGCCATGATCATCGTTTTAAAGCTCAACGGGTAGCTAAAAAATCCTTTCTTCTTAGATTTTTCGTTGCAAAAGGTGAAGTCAATAATCGATACTTGGCTAAACATTTCAAGGGCTAGTACCTAATTTTTAAGACATTCCAGAAGTCAAAATGGTTCCTCAATGAAGTCACACATTCAGATGAATGTGAAATCCTCTCCTAGAAACCAATCACATTTCAGAGAGAAATTCTACATGTACTTTGTCTAGTCTGAGGTGAACCATAAAACACTACTATCCTCTCTCAAATATTATAAAATCAGAGTCAAGAAATAATCCAAAAATGCGTAATATTCATATGTTGTGGAGAGGAGAGGAGTTCATACCAATACTGGCCTTCTCTATTTCTTTTCATCAAATATAGGCAACCCCATATACATTTAGAAGAATTCGGGGTTCTAATGCAAAAACATGTGTATGTGGAAGGATGGAAACCTAAACCTTTGTTGTGTCTCATACTCCGCTATCTAGTTCAACATTTCCTCAATGAGGAATTCTATGAAGTCATACTAGAAAAAAGAGTGTTTCCTCTGTAACTTGAACCTCAAGCCTAGTTGAAATTCATAAACATATCTTTCAGTATCTAGGCCACAAATAAATGCAAATATATGTTAGATTTTGTGGTTGTGTTTCTGATATGTGGTTGTCATTGATGTCAACACTATTAGCATTAATGGTTTTGAAGGTTGTATATATCGAGGATATTGAGAAAATTATAATAAATATGTTGCAAGTACATTGTGAAGCTGTGAAGATCATAATGGTGGAAAGTTGTGTATGTTGATATTCAAAAGTCACACATTAAAGGGTTTGTTTCTGAGCCTATCTAGTATGTTCTCTAGAATTTTCAAAGGTGTGCATCAAGATTGGAGAAATTTATGAGTTTCTAAGTTCCTACAGTTATTTTGTTACTGTAGTAGGTGTTTTTGGTAGAAGAGAATGTATTTTAGGTAAATTGAGTTGTTGTGTACATTATTGAGATGTTCAGTGATGTTCCTGGATCATGCTCTATCATTGTGGTACGTCCGCGTTGATCGGTGTGTTCATGATCAAATATTTTTCCTTTGCATGTTTGATTTTTTATGTTCTTGACTGACATAATGGTCATAGCATGTTGTGGATCCTTGTGGATTAATTTTTGAATGCTTGTCATATTTGAGGATTTTGATTTAGGTCTTCATTATGATGTGATAGACTTAGGTTGGTATGCATTGAGATTTGTTCATGAATTGGGGCTGACAGTTTGTAATTCATTTATTCCTTATTTGTGGTCAACAAAGTTGTTGATGCAAATTCACGTGGTAGATATATAAGAGTGATTGTTTCCTCATTTTGATGTAAGATCAGTGAATGTATGCAAAGTGTGTGCAAGACATGTGTGAATAAAGATCAGATCATTCGAGTGCATAGCAGAGTTTGAATAAGTTTGAGTGAAGTGTGGAAAAGTATTTATGTGCCTAATTGGAACTATCATCAGGCTTTTCAAGAAGATAATTTCTCATCTCAACCTGATTAGATGGATTTAATCTAATTGTTTATGTAAGCCAGTGAGCCTTCCCTTTTGAGAAGTGAGCTCTAGGAAATGTTCCTAAATGTATGTGCATTCCTTATTCATTTTTCATTATACTTCTAACAGGGTTTAATTTTTTGGACTAAAATCCGCCGTGGTTTTTCCCCTAACAGGGTTTCCATGTATAAAATCTTGGTGTTCACATGTTTCTGATGTGTTGTTGATTTATGCTTGCACTATTAATTATCAGATCTGAGATTAAAGGTTGATTAAGGTTGAATAAGTTTAATTTTTGTAACAACTGATTCACCCCCCCCTCTCAGTTGTCTATCCTTGTTTTTCCAATAATTGGTATTAGAGTTGGTTCCTTTGAATAATTTTAATAGCTTGAGGTGATCCGAGATGGCATCATACAAGAAGTATAATCCCAGATTCAATGATACAAATTACGCTATGTGGAAGAGCAGAATGGAGTGTCATTTAAAGTGAATTGGTGAACCCTTTTGGAAGATTACAAAGAATAGATATAATATTCCTCATAATGGTCCTACTACTCCTTATGAGATCAAAGAAGCTGAAATCAACGTCAGGGCTATTAAAGCATTATTAAGTTCTTTGATAGATTCAGAGATGACAAATGTGATATTTTTGAAGACAAAACATGGGATACGCAAGAAATTGGAAAAATTGTATGAAGGAGATGCACAAGTGAATATTTCTAAGCTAACAAGTCTAAAAGGAAAGTGGGAGAACTTGAAGATGAGTGAAGATGATTTTTTTTTTCTTTCATGCAAAAAGTAAATGAACTAGTGATGGGTATTAGATGTGTATGTGGAATTATGGAATAAGATGAAATTATGACTAAAGTGTTGGAAAAACAAGGATAGACAATTGAGAGGGGGGGTGAATCAGTTGTTACAAATATCAACTTATACAACATTAATCAACCTTAAATCTCAGATCTGATAATTAAAAGTGTAGGCATAAATCAACAACAAATTAGAGACACATGAACACTGTTAGAACAAAAAATTTCATTTAAAAACCTATGTTTTTCTCATAATTTTCCATAAAATCCATGAAAAAACCAAAGGGATTTTATTTATTCATGTTCCTTATTTTCCTATCTTTCCCTTAAAATTCATTTTCCCCATCCAAAATGCTAAAACATCTTATATTATACATTGCTACCTTAAACTCTTTTAAATTTTTTTTTCTATCTTTCCAGTTCATACTGCTATACCGTAAATGGCTCAATCCATACCTATGGTATGGTAGTAGTGGCTAAGGTGCAAGCATAAAGTGTTTACCTCCACACTGCATGCGATCAATTCATAGACCACAGTAGCGTGTTGGCGGTAAGTCAACGATGAAGCAATAGTCAAGAGACTATACCGTGTTACCGCCAACCATCATTTCATACACCGTGGTGGCAGCGGTAAAGGGCCAGCGATCTATTAGAACCAAACAAATTCAATTTAAATCCTAGGCCTTCTTATCCATTCAAGCCCATATATCCCTTTCTTTTCACAAAAATTATTCATTTTATTCCTCATCCATTTTATTATGAATTTCAAGTCCTTACCGCTCTCTTAATATGCATTTTGTAAGCTTTTACTGCCTTATTGTAGTCTCCCAAAATTAAACTACTATATGGCGGTGGCAGTTAGTAGGCTGGCCTTAAGTATTTACCGTGCTACCACACACAGTCTAAGCATAGACCTCGGTATTGTAGTGGGTGGTAAGTAAGTGGCGGCGATAAACAATGAGGTGACGGTTGGTAGTTAGGAGATTATGAACGGTTGGCGGTCAGTGAGCGGTTACCGCTATACCGTAGCTGTTAAAATAAAGACCGTGGTAATGTGATAACAATAGTGAGATGGTAGAGGTAACTATTGGTGGCTACTACGGTACCGCTAGCAGTTAGGCTAGTGACCGTAGTATTGTGGTGAGTGTGGGGATAGCCATCGTGGTGAGTAGAGTCAAATAGGAGGAAGCAGTTAGCAGAGACAAGAATGGCGAAGGAGGGCCACTGCGGTACCGCAGGGGGTCATCCGATAGACCGCGGTAATGCAGTAAATGACGAGTTTAACCGTGGGTTGAAAAGTGAAATCCGTGATAGAGCGGTAAATGCATTGGAAGCCATGGGAAAATAAAATAAGGGCAATAAAAAGTAGAAAATGCCAATAAGATAAGAAATATAGGCGAGAAAGGATAAAATGAAAAATCGAAGGCATAACTATTGTATGAAATATTTAATTTTTTGAGAGGAACATAATTAAATGTTTTAAATCTCTATTGTAGAATTTCAAACAGTCTTACCAGAGTAGTGAAGGGTTGTGACTCTTCAAATTTGATGTATAAATGATTTAAAAAATCTGAAGGAGGGCAGTTAGACGAGAGGAGGAGATTTTTTTCCTGGGAACAAGATAATGTGAAAAACCTTCTGGAAATAAGGCAAATGGGAATAATTTTGTGATCAAATTCCTTTCTGGTATTTTGTTGTTGTGATATAATAATCGTTAATTTTTGCTCAATTCTCTTAAATTTTGAAATTTTTCGATCATTTGAATTTAAATATCAAGTATATTTTAATTCATTAAGGTTCATTTATGTACTCTGTGTGATTTTAGTTTATTGGTGTCTGTGAATCAGAACTAAGTTCCTTTAGAAGTGAATCATAGTGTTCGTGAGATTTTTGCTAATCATTGAAGAAGAGCTGAGTAGGAAAGTATTTCAACACTATTTATGCTAGTCATAAATTGATGAAGTCCTATGCCAGTCATTAGAACTTCACCTCTTAGAGTGTTTAGTAATTTGAATTGTGTCAGAAAGGAAAATGTATATGGAAGTCATAATATTTTGAATTCATTGCCTAATAGGAAGAAGGCACTGATCTACCATATCCCAAGAGATAGAATTCATTATAAACAATATATTCAAAACCTTTTATTTGTGCAATAGGATTAGGAGTAGTTATAGTGATTTTGTCTATCCACTTCCCTTTGCCATTGTGGGTAGATTGTCACATCAGGAATTTTTTTTTTTTTAGTTTGCCTCATTCACATAGGTTCACCCACCTTGTTCTAGCAGAACCTAAGGAGTAGAAGGTACAATTGCATCAATTGGCCTTGTATGTTGTCCAAGAATGTTATAAGGGCCTAGAAAACTCTTATGGTTTAATCTACATTTTTTAGTACCAATAGTTTGGCGACTCTGCTGGGGAATATAATATTAAAATAAGCCCTGACATAGAGTCATTTTCTTGTAGAAGACTCCGCTAGGAATAAATAATTGTAGATTTTCTCACTTTTGGAAAGTGAGTGGCGACTCTGAATGAATAAATATATTGAGACTGATAAATTGAAATATATATCAAAAAGAAATCTTCCTAGAGTTCAGACTATCTCAATGGCTCCCAAAATGCAAGGAAGAAGGTCTTTATACAAAGATGGTGATGGTCCTAATGCCAAAAATAAATGGATAGAGAAGAATGGTAAAGGTAAAAAGGTGACCGATTGCATGGGACCATTAGACAAAAATAAAACATCGAAAGCATCACTGGAGATACACAATTCATATGACACATTAACAAATGAAGACTGCCCTTCCAGAGAACCTCGCACTCCTGGGGAATAGAGGAATCCCTTTTATCAACCAAATCCTAAGAAGGTTGAAGAATTCATGGCTGAATGTGAAGCTAAAAGAGAAAGAAGACAACACGAATATGATCAGAAAATGGCATTTCTTAAAGAAAATCAGGATGGACTTGGCTATGAAGCAGCCTCTAGGGATGAAATAAATGCAAGACTAGAACATGAGAGATAAGAAGTGGAAAGGGAAATAATAGAATATGAGAAGAGGCTCCAGGCAATTAGAGAACTTGAAGAATTAAGATTGAGGAAAGTGCAGATCAGTACTCAAATGGCTAATCTGCAAAAATATGTGCCACCTCATAGGCAAGGGAACAATAATACAGGCCCATCAAATTCCTCACAGGCCTACCAGAATCAGCCAGGGAATCAAGGTAGATATCAAAATGTTCTACCACAAAATCAAGGTATTCAGCCACCTCCTTATCAGTAGCATGTACCCCCACAAGTTTAGCAATATGTGGCAAATAATAATCCATTGTACCAGCGTCAGTACTACCAAAATCCTCCTCCACGATATGCAACCATGATTAGGCAGTTTGACTTGGCTGGACTACAAATATGTCCTTACCCTATGGACAACAATTGGAGAAGTTTGGTCCCAAAATTCATAGGGAGTAGTGCTACTACAACTGAAGAGCATTTAAGGAGTTTTAATGCTTTTATGCAAGATTTAGATATGTAGTATGAAGATATACAAATGAGACTGTTTATGATGTCACTGATTGAAGATGCCAAAGATTGGTTTAATAATTTTCCAATAGCTTCTGTTAGTTCTATTCATGTGTTTTATGAGCAATTTCTTGAGCAGTATGGGAATCAATATGCACCTGAATTTGCATTGCATGAATTAGTGACTATTCAAAAGCATCAAAATGAGTCAGCTTATGATTTCAACCAGAGGTTTTCTAAATTGCATAATAAGATACCTCCTGGATCTAAATTGGCTGATCCTACTGCACTGAGTATTTATTTAAAATATTTTGATCCTAAGACAAGTTATGAACTCAGGAACAGGGGTCCCAAAAATTTAGTTGAAGCTCAAAGGATAACACTCACCATTGAAAATAATAGGAAAGTTGCAGGGATGATTTCCAAGAGGGATAACCCAAAGGATCCCCAATATGATCCTCCAAATAAACAAGAGAACACATATAGGAATGAGAGGCCAAGACTGCATGACATGCCTTATAATACAAATTGGAGAAATGGATAGGCCCAGAAATAAAGAGACACCTGACCCTTTGAAGAAGAGAGGGACTTACATGGTTGATAATAGTCCTTGGTGTTCAGTATGTGACATGCCACATTCATTAGAACATCGTGTAGTAGCTCAGTCAGTGTCAGGAAGAGACATGATAGAAGATAATAATGAAGAAGACAATAACATTTATTTGACTTCTCATACTCTTCACTCAGCAGAGTAGGGATATTCATCTTCAAAGGAAGGAGGATATGAATATGATGTTGATCATCAGAAATATAATATTCATATGGCAGAGCAACAAATTTTTTCTAATTATGAAGAAAGTGATTATGAACAAGATCTTCCTACTACATCATATCATCCCAATAGGGGAAGTATGAAGAGACCATATGAGGAAGAAATTAAGAGATTGATTATTGTAGAAGTTGAGCAAGCTAAAAGTAAGTATTGGCTAAGGAATAGAACAGTAAATGAAAATGAAGGTGTTCCAAGAGGAATATTCTTGAAAAGTGAAAAGATGTCGCATGAAATATCAAAAAAGACAAATGATCAACACCCTAATAAAAAAGAATAGAAATATATCCCCAAAGAAGAAAAGAAAGAATCCTCCAAGAACACACAAAAGATGGATCAGACATCAAGGATGGAGAAAGAGGAAAACAAAGGAGAGTTGATAGAATCAAAGAAGGTGATCAAAACTGAAGGTACATCTTTTGATTTCATACAAGCCTTATCTCAATTAAAAATGTATGTCCCATTGCTTGAAATGATGAAAATTAAGGAGTATAGGGAAAGTGCTATTCAATTAATGTCTAGTGGGAGGAATCAAAATATAAATTTTAAACAAAATAAGAATGTTGGAATTGTTGATAAGAAAGGAAAGATAAAAGTTGCAGAAGTTTGTTTAAGTGATGCACTGATAAATACAGCTCAAATTGATCCATTTTTCACTACCCTGCTCATAAATGGTAAATTGGTAAGAAATTGCATGATAGATTCAGGTGCTTCTATGAATATTATGCCAATAGGGGTAATGAAACAACTAGGCATGTGGATAGATATTGAGGGTGGTAAATTTTATGCTATGGATAGTAGGCCTATCCCAGTAGTGGGGATTATGAAAGATGTAGGAGTAAGACTAGAAGCCTACCCACAAGCTACTTATAACATTGATATAACTATGATTGATACACCTCCTCAGTTTGGAATGCTTCTATCAAGACAATGGACTACAACAATTGGAGGTAATGTGCAATTTGACTTATCATATGCCACAATACTAGTTAATGGTGAAGAGGTGAAATTATATAGAGAACCAAGGGTGAATCAAATTGTTGAGTGTGTTCCTCAAGAACAACTTAATTGCTTCTATGATGAGATTTGGGGAGTTTCAGAGTTGAATTATCTTAGCCAGAACTAGTGAGTACTGACCCAATTGATAGACTTGTTTCTAGAAATCAGCAAGGTGTGTGGAAAATGTACTTTGATGGGGCTTGTAGTCAAGAAGGTAATGGAGCTGGGGTAATTTTCATATCACCTAAAGGTACAACATTTAAATATTCATTTTTATTGGCTTTTGAAAGTACAAATAATGTGGTTGAGTATGAAGCTTTGTTGATTGGTTTGAACATGGCCATCAAACCCAAGATTATGTTGTTGTCTGTTTTGGGAGATTCTGAATTAGTTGTGTCACAAATTAGATAAAAGGATGCTGCAAGGAACAAGAGGTTGAAACAATATAGGAATGTTGTATGGGATATAGTGGAACTAGTTGATGCATTTTCAATTGATTGGGTAGATAGATTTAAAAAATTGATGGCTGAATTTTTAGCTAATGTAGCCTTAAAGAAAGATGATATGACTTTAGTAGGAGTGTCTCAGATTGAATTTAAAACAAGACTAGAAGTCCCTAACAATATATATAGTTGGCAGGTTTTTGATGATGATACTGACCTTTTGAAGTTTCTTCATTGTATAGATCAGTATGAAGCATAGGAGATTGATTTCAATGCTTTTGTGGAAGAAGTGGATGGGAAACAAAATGTATTTGGGAAGGAATTTTTGCAGCTTAAAACTAACAAGCTTCCCAAAGGGCTTGTGACATTGGAGAGGGTGTATGATGGGAGTGATTGTTCCCTCATAAAGCAGACACCAGTTAAGAAGGAAGATATTGAAGAAATAAATTTGGGAACTGAATTAGCACCAAAGAGGGTTTATATTGGAAAGAAAATAAGTCGAGCCATCAAAAGAATTCTGATTACGTTGTTGAGAAAATACAAGCATGTGTTTGCTTGGTCTTATGAGGATTTGAAGGCATATAGAGAAGATATTTTCAGTATGAGATTCCACTTAAGCCAAACACAAAGCCATTTAGACAGAAGCAAATGCCTATCAATCCAACATTGGAACCTAAAATGCAAGAGGAGCTAGCAAATCTTATAGATGGAGGTATCATAAAACCCATTAGGCATTCAACATGGGTCTCAAATTTGGTTCTAGTCAGGAAGAAAAATGGGGACATAAGACTATGTGTAGATTTCAGAAATTTGAATGTGGCTTCCCTAAAAGATAATTATCCTCTTCCAAACATGGAGGCAATATTACATAAAGTAACATGATGTGAGCTATTATCAATGATGGATGGATTTTCTGGATATAATCAAGTCAAAGAATCTGGGCAATACAAGACAACATTCACTACACCATGGGGAACGTATATATATATAAGAATGCCATTTGGTCTCACAAATGCAGGAGCTACCTTGCAAAGAGCCATGGATGTGGCATTTTCAGATCTAATCAATGCTATAATGGTGGTATATCAAGATGACCTCACCGCTTATTCCAAAAGGGGAGGGGATCATGTTGCTGATTTGGAGAAGATCTTCATCAAAGCCTTGGAGTATGGTATAATTTTTAATCCTAAAAAATGTCATTTTGCTGTCATAGAGGGTAAAGTTTTGGGGCATATTGTATCAAAAGATGGGGTTAGGATAGATCCTAAAAGGGTAGAGGCCATTGATAAAATTCCCATTCCTAAAACTATCAAAGAAATCCAATCATTCTTTGGCCAAATAAATTTTGTTAGGAGGTTTGTGTCCATTTTTGCTAAGATTGTTAAGCCTATATCTAAAATGTTGGAAAAAGGAGAAAAATTGGACTGGACTGTTGAAGCTATGGATTCCTTCATATCTATAAAAAGAGCTATCAAAGAAGCCCCTATCCTAAAGTCCCCTGATTTTACTAAGTCATTTCATATATTTTCTTTTGCTTCATTCGATACCATAGCTGTTGTCATGTTACAAAAAAATGATGAAGGTCATGAGCAACCTTTTTCTTTTTTCAGTAAATCTTTGCAGGGGTTAGAATTGAAATATGACATTATGGAAAAATAGGCTTATGCATTGGTCAAAGCAGCAAAGGATTTTAGACCTTACCTTGTTGGAACTAAGGTCATTGCTTATGTCCCACATGTAGCTGTGAAGGATATCCTAGTGCAGACAGAAGTAATAGGGAAAAGATGTAGGTGGATTAACAAAATTCAAGAATTCAACATGGAGATTGAGATTACTAAGTTGGTAAGAGGACAAGGTCTGGTCAAGCTGATGGCAGAAATAAGTATTGAAGCAAACCAAATCTTCAACGTGGAAGGTAAGGGTGAAATCATAGTAAGTATTGAGCATACTCCATGGTATACAAATGTAATGTATTATCTAAAACATATGAAGTGACCTGAAGGATTGAATGATAATCAAAGGAGAACTTTAAAGTTGCAGGCTTTTAAATATGTTTTTATAGAAGGGGACCTTTTCTGGAAAAATAGGGATGGTGTATTGTTGTTGTGTTTAGATGAGTCCCAGGCAAAATATGTTTTGAGAGAAATGCATGAAGGGGTGTGTGGAGACCATTATTCTACTAAGACTACTGCACACAAGATTCTCAGGGTTGGTTACTATTGGCCTAAGGTATTCAATGATTCCTTTGCGTATGTGAGAAAGTGTGAGGCTTATCAGAAATTTTCAGGAAAACTAAAGTATCAGGGAGCATTGCCACTTAGACCTATGTAGGTAGAAGCTACTTTTCACCAATGGGGAGTTGATTTCATTGGATAAATACAGGATAGATCAAATGGAGGGCACAAATGGATACTAGTGGCCACTGATTACTTTACTAAGTGGGTAGAGGTTGTTCCAACTAGACAAGCAACGAGCAAAGTGGTAGTGAATTTTTTGATTGAGTTTGGCACTCCAGTAAAATTGATCATAAATAATGGGATGTGTTTTAGATCAGATGAATTTAATTTTTTTTGCAAAACATATGGAATTAGTATTTCTTATTCTGCCCCATACCATCCACAAGCAAACGACCAGGCAGAGTCAAGTAATAAAAATATTTTGAAGATAATAAGGAGGATACTGGATACTAACAAAAAGGCATGGGATTCGAAGTTAATATTGGCTGTGTGGGTAGACAAAATTACAGTGAAGAAGGCAACTGGAAAATCTCCATTTGAATTGGTGTATGAGACACAATCTAGGATGCCATTGCAAAATATTTTGCTAGTTTATAATTTTATTTTGCAGGAAGACTTGGATATTTCTGATCCAATGGAGGAAAGAATGGAACAAGTTGCAGAGCTTGATGAAGTGAGAAGAGTTGCTCAGAAGTATAATGTGAAGTTGCAGTCACAAATGAAGTATCTTTTTGATAAAAGGGCCAAGAAGAGAAAATTTGAAAAGGATGACTTGGTGTTGATGTGGAATGCTCAGTGTTAGGATAAGGGGAAGCATGGTAAGTTTGAAGCTTTATGGTCGGGTCCTTTTGGGATAACTGGTAAAGGAGGTGAGGATTCATATTTCTTGTAGAACATGTCTGGAGAGGAGCAGGAGTTGCCTATACATGGGAAGTTCCCAAGGATTTTCTTCTCTTAGGGATCAACAGAGGGTCAAGGATTTCCAGTGCATGGACAATTCTTAATAACCCTCTTTAAATGTTATTTCCATGCACAGTAGTTTAAGAAATTTTGAAGGGTTTGGGATTGCCAGTACATGGACATTATCAGGAGTTCCCTTTCTGAAAGCATTGCTTTCCTTTCCATGTACAGTAGTTTAGGATCATTTTCTCCATCTTTCATACCATTCGTCTATTCATTCCATCCATCTACCATGGTTTTCATTTTTCATCATTTGCTTGGTCTACTCTCCCAGTTGATTTTTTGGATTCTTGCAGTGCTTGCACAACCACTCATCCCCAATAGGATCCACTGTTAGAAACAAAAAATTTCAATTTAAATACTAGGCCTTCTTATCCATTCAAGCCCATATTTCCCTTTCTTTTCACAAAAATAATTCGCTTTATTCCTCGTCCATTTTATTATGAATTTCAAGTCCTTATCACTCTCTTAATATGCATTCCGTAAGATTTTACCACCTTACCGTGGTCTCCCAAAATTAAACCATGGTATGGCGGTGGTGGTTAGCAGGCTAGTGTTAAGTGTTTTCCACGCTACCGCACATGGTCTAAGCATAAACCATGGTATTGCAGTGGGCGGTAAGTAAGCGGCGACGGTAAACAATGAGGCGATGGTTGGAAGTTAGGAGATTATGAATGATTGGTGGTCAGTGAGCGGTTACTGCTATACTGTAGCTGTTAAAATAAAGACCGTAGTAACGCAATAAAAATAGTGAGGCGGTAGAGGTAGTTGTTGGTGGCTACCATGGTACCGTTGGTAGTTAGGCCAGTGACCATGGTAGTGCGGTGAGTGTGGGGATAGCCATCACAATGAGCAGAGTCAAATAGGAGGAAGCGGTTAGAAGAGACAAGAATGGCGAAGGAGGCCCACCACGGTACTACAGTGGGTCATCCAACAAACCATGATAATATGGTAAATGATGAGGTTAACCATCAAGGCTAGGCACCGCATAACCCTGGGTTGAAAATTCAAATCCGTGGTAGAGCGGTAAATGCATTGGAAGCCATGGGAAAATAAACTAAGGGTAATAAAAAGTACAAAATGCCGATAAGACAAGAAATATAGGCAGAAAAGGATAAAATGAAAAATCGAAGGCATAACTATTGTATGAAATATTTAATTTTCCGAGAGGCAACATAATTAAATATTTTAAATCTCTGTTGTAGAATTTCAAATGGTCTTACCAAAGTAGTGAAGGGTTGTGACTCTTCAAATTTGATGTATAAATGATTTAAAAAATCCGAAGGAGGGCAGTTAGCCGAGAGGAGGAGATTTTTTTTCCTAGGAACAAGATAATGTGAAAAACCTTATGGAAACAAGGAAAATGGGAAGAATTTTGTGATCAAATTCCTTTCTAGTATTTTGTTGCTGTGATGTAAAAACCATTAATTTTTGCTCAATTCTCTTAAATTTTGAAATTTTTTCGATCATTTGAATTTAAATGTCAAGTATATTTTAATTCATCAAGGTTCATTTATGTACTCTGTGTGATTTTAGTTTATTGGTGTCTGGGAGTCAGAACTAATTTCCTTTAGAAGTGAATCATAGTGTTCGTGAGATTTCTACTAATCATTGAAGAAGAGCTGAGTAGGAAAGTATTTCAACACTGTTTATGCCAGTCATCAGAACTTCACCTCTTAGAGTGTCTAGTAATTTGAATTGTGTTAGAAAGGAAAATGTATATGGAATTTGTAATATTTTGACTCTGTTCCCTGATAGGAAGAAGGCATTGATCTGCCATATCCTAGGAGATAGAATTCATTATAAACAATATATTCAAAACATTTTATTTGTGTAGTAGGATTAGGAGTAGTTATAGTGATTTTGTCTATCCACATCCCTTTGCCATTGTGGGTAGATTGTCGCATCAGGAAATATTTTTTTTAATCTGCCTCATTCACATAGGTTCACCCACCTTGGTCTAGTAGAACCTAAGGAGTAGAAGGTACAATTGCATCAATTAGCCTTGTATGTTGTCCAAGAATGTTATAAGGGCTTGGAAAACTCTTATGGTTTAATCCTGCATTTTTGAGTACCAACACGGTCAGTGACGCGACTACCACCACACTGCACAGGGTATAAGCATAGGCCACGGTGACTACGATGGATGGGAGGAAGCGGTTAGCAAAGATAGCGAGGCAGTGAGGCGGCGATCGGTAAGCGGTTACCTCTATACCACACACGGTGAGTGCAGAGACCACGGTGACTATGGTATAAGTTTAGCAAGTAGTGAAAGCTAAGGGTATGGCTACCATGGTACCACTGGTAGTCATGCTAGTAACCACGGTAATGCAGTAAAAAATCAATGAAGACACCACAGTACCACTAGCAGTCAAAGAGGAGACCATGGTGGCACAATGGATAACAAAGATAACTATTAGAGGCAGTCACTACTATACCGCGGTTAGTCAAATGGTTGACCATGGTAGAGCGGTAAAGACAAAATAAAGCCATGGGGAAAGGAAATATGAAGGGCGGTAAAGTATTAAATAAAATTAAAGGAAGAACTATAGCTAAAATATTTAATTTTTTGATAAGGCAATTCAATTAAATATTTTAAAATTCTATTGTAGAATTCAAATGGTTGTGGCGGGTAGAATGAAGAGTTGTGATTGTTGAAGTGTAAGATATAAATATTTGCAAAAAATCAGTCACAAGGGTTTTAGAAGGGGGATTTTTCCAAAACAATAATAGAACTGGGATATAAACAATGAACAATCCATCTTGAAACATGGTGTAATGGAGAAAATATATATACACTGTTGAAATCTTTTCTAAACTTGGTTGTTAAGATGATATAATTTTTGAATTTCCTATCTGGTTTATCATAGTGTAATTTTCACTTTGTGTGGTTTGATTAATAGGTGTCTGCAAATTTAGAACTAAATTCTTTTAAGCAGGTCACAATGATTTTAGGATTTTTGTTGGATGATTAAAGAAGAACCTAGTAGGGAATTATTTAAGCATAATTTATGCAAGTTATAAATTGGGTAAAATAATATGATGGTCATAGAACTTCATTCCTCAAAGTGTCTAACAACTTGAATTGTGTCAGAAAGGAAAATGTTATAATTAGTGATACTATTGACTCCAATGCCCAATAGATAGAAGGCACTGATCTGCCATATCCCAGAGGATATAATTCATAACAAATAATATATTCAAATCTTTTCTTTTGTGTAATAGGTGTAGTTGTAGTCATTTTGTCTATCCATTCCCAATTGCCATTGTGGGTAGACTGTTTAGTAGGAAGTTCATTTTAAATCTACATGTTTCATATAGGTTCACCCACCTACGTCTAGCAGAACCTAAAGAGTAGAAGGTTTGATTGTATAATTGGCCTTGTATGTTGTCCAAGAATGTTTTAAGGGCCCGAAAAACTCTTATGGTTAAAACCTGCATTTTTGAGAACCAATAGTTTGGTGAATCTACTAGGGACCATAATCTTAAAATAAGCATTTGTCATAGATTCAATATTTTGTAGAAGACTCCACTGGGAATAAAGAATTGCATATTTTCTCACTTTTGGAAAGTGAGTGGCAACTCTGAATGAACAAATATATTGAGACTGATAAATTGAAATATATATCAGAAATGAATCATCCTAGATTTCAAAATATCACAAATGCTCACAACTTGCAAGGAAGAAGATCTTTTTACAAAGATGGTGATGGTCCTAATGACAAAATTAAATGGACTTAGAAGAATGATAAGGGAAAGAAAGTATCTAATGACATGGGCCCATCAAATAAAATAAAAACATCGAAAGCACTATTGGAGACACACAATTCATATGGTACACTAGAAAATGAAAACAGTCCTTCTAGGGAACCTTATACTTCTAAGGAACAAAGGAATCCCTTCTATAATCCAGACCCTGAGAAAGTTAAGGAGTTCATGGCTGAATGTGAAGCTAAAAGAGAAAGAAGACAACATGAATATGATAAAAAAAATGGCATTTCTTGAAGAGAATCAAGATGGACTTGGCTATGAAGCAGCCTCTGAGGAGAACTATGAACATATGGCTCAAGATGAAATAAATGCAAGACTGGAACATGAGAGACAAGAAGTGGAGAGAGAAAAAGTAGAATATGAGCAGAGGCTCCAAGCAATTAAAGAGCTCGAAGAGTTGAAATTAAGGAAGGCTCAACTCAATACTCAAATGGCTAATCTGCATAAATATGTGCCACCACACAGACAAGGTAACAATAATGCAGGCCCATCAAAAGCCCCACAAGTCCATCAAAATCAGCCAAATAGACATCAAAATGCTCCACCACAACATCAAGGTGTTCAACCACCTCCTCATCAGCATCATGTACCCCCACAAGTTCAATAATATGTGGCAAATAATAATCCATTGTACGAGTGTCAGTATTACCAAAATCCTCCTCCACAATATGCAACCATGATCAGGCAGTTTGATTTGGCTAGATTTCAAATATGTCCTTATCTTATGGACAATAGTTGGAGAAGTCTTGTCCCAAAATTCATAGGAAGTAATGCAATTGCAGCTGAAGAATATTTAAGGAGTTTTAATGCTTTTGTGCAAGATTTGGATATGCAGTATGAAGATGTGCAGATGAGGTTGTTTATGATGTCACTAATTGAAGATTCCAGAGATTGGTTTAATAGTCTGCCAACAGATTCTATTGATTTTATTCATGTGTTTTATGAATAATTTATTGAGCAGTATGGGAATCAATATGCACCTGAATTTTCATTGCACGAATTGGTGACTATTCAAAAGCATCAAAACGAGTCATCTTATGATTTCAACTAAAGGTTTTCTAAATTGCATAATAAGATACCTCTTGGATCTAAATTGGTTAATCCTGCTGCTTTGAGTATTTATTTAAAGGTTTTTGATCCTAATATAGGATATGAACTTAGGAACAGGGGTCCCATAAATTTGGTTGAAGCTCAAAGGATAGCACTCACAATTGAAAATGACAGGAAAGCTACAGGGTTGATTGCCAGGAGGGATAACCCTAGGGTTTGCCAATATGCTCCTCTGAATAAATAGGAAAGCACATATAGGAATGAAAGGCCAAGACTACATGACATGCCTTATAATACACATTGGAGAAATGGAAAGCCAGTGATGGATGGGCCAAGAAATAAAGGGACACCTGACCCTTTGAAGAAAAGAGGGACATACATGGTTGATAATAGTCCTTGTTGTTTAGTTTGTGACTTGCCACATTATCTAGAGCATTGTGTTGTAGCTCAGTCAATATCAGGAAAAGATAACAAAAAATAATAATGAAGAAGACCATAATATCTATTTGACTTCCCATACTCTTCACTCAACAAAGCAAGGGTATTCATCTTCAGAAGGAGGATATGAATATTATGAACCCCAATTGTGTACCTGCACAAATATAACAAGAAATCATATTATTAGATCATATGCAAGGTTAAAATGAGGATTCCCCATGAAATCCATTTACAAATACTTAAAATAGGAAAAAAGAGAAATAAAACATGAAAAACAAGTGAAATCCTAATTAAGTATGCAAACTCTTGATCCCATGGGGGAGTTGGTGCCAATTGATGTGTCGAAATCAACCCTTTCCCAATTCCTTTGTAAGCTTGATGATGATTGATCTACTTTGGTTGAATTCCTGCATAACCTAGCTAAGAACTTGATAAAAAGAGATGAGAATGGCTATGCTTGAAGATGGATTTGAGTATAGTAAGTTTACTCAAATTATGGATGATAGAATGAGAGGAAGAGTCTCTCATTTATATATTTCAAATTGGAAGAATGAATGAAATTGATCAATGTGGGATCATTCAACGTCCAATGGCCAAGTGCCACTTGTCAAGATGTGAGTGGTTGAAGGTTGAGCACATTTTTATCAATGTGCAAGTTTGAATTTTGAATTTGATGAAGTGATATGTTTAGGGGGGATGAAAGAAATGGATTTAATGTCACTTGGCTCAATGCAAAGGACATGTAAGAGACATTAAATGCCTTGTTGGAAGGACCAAGCCCATTTGAATTTGAATTCAAATTTGAGGGAATATTCCCTTTTATTCCATGTTGAGAGAAAATAGAGATCTAATAAATCAAAGTAATTGATTTATTGTGCAAGTTGCATTCTCTAGAGGATGTGACATAGATTAGGATTAAATTAATCAAAGATTAATTAATTTAATGAAGAATTAGGAGATGTGACAATTTAGACTTAAATTTATGAATTGATTTAACTCAAATTGAGAGGAACAATTTAATTAAATAAATGATTTTGATTTATTTAACTAAAGGGGATAATGTTAGATTAAATCAAATAATGTTTAATTTATTAAATTTAATAAGAGGACTTTAGAGATTTAATTCAAATAAAATAAATTATTTAAATGACCAAAGACAGAGGATCAATTAAATTAAATTGATTAATTTAATCAACAGAGGGGAGAATGACTCAATTAAATAAATAATGATTTATCTAATTAAGAGATGAAAAGTGATGATAAGATGAGAGTATGATTTAGGATGAAACAATGTTAATAATCAGGATCAAATATGTCAGATCGAATTGTATATTTTTCATGTCTACATTGTGCCCCTCTTTGAAGCAATGTACTTGTTGTATTGATTCAAAGAATAAACTGCTGTGATCAAAGTTCAAAAAATTTCTGATTTTTTTCATATGCCCCATTGTTGCCCTAGCAGAAGGATTATGCTCATATATTGCCCCCTCGAGAGATCGAGTGGAAATGTTTGATTTTCTTATCGATATCGCGATAAAATGTGAGAGGAGTGGTTCTTGATCATAGGATGAAAGACAATTCTTTGATGTAGACAATTCTGATGATGTATAGACAGTCATCGGCCATGGGTAGCCTCATGTATATTTTTATACAACACACCTATTTTAGATAAAAATGTTAGTAAAGATAGAAGAATAAGAAGAATAAGATAGATGGAAGGAGGATCCACACGTGTCAGATTGAATTGTATATTTTTCATGTATACAAATATAATGTTGATCATCAGAAATATAATGTCCACATGGCAGAACAAAAAAAAAAATCTAACTATAAAAAAAGTGATGATGAGCAAAATCCTTTTGCTAGGGGAAATATGAGGAGACCAACTCACCAAGAAATTAAAAGATTTACTATTGCAGCAGTTGAGTTGGCTAAAAGAAAGTATCAAATAAGGAATAAAATAGTGAATGAGAATGAAGGTGTTCCAAGAGGAATATTCTTGAAAGATAAAAAGATGTCCCATAAAATATCAAAAAAGACAAATGATGAGTGTCGTGATAAAAAGAACCGAAATGTCCACAAAGAAGAAAATAAAGAATTCCCCAAAGACAAAAATATAGATCAGACATCAAAAAGGGAGAAAGAGGAGAGCAAAGGTGAACCAACAGAGCAAAAGAAGGTGATAAGAATTGAAGGTGCATCTTTTGATTTTGTGCAAGCTTTATCCTAGGTAAAAATATTTGTCCCATTACTTGAAATGATGAAAATTAAAGAGTATAGGGAAAGTGTTATTCAATTAATGTCTGGTGGGAGGAATCAAATTGTAAATTTTGAACAAAATGAGAATCCTGGAATTGTTGATAAGAAAGGAAAGATAAAAGTTTTAGAAGTTGGCCTAAATGATGCATTGATGAATACACCACAAATTGATCCATTTTTTACTACCCTACTCATAAATGGTAAATTGGTAAGAAATTGCATGATAGATTTAGGTGCTTCTATGAATATTATGCCAGTAGGGTTAATGAAACAACTTGGTATGTGGATAGATATTGAGGGTGGTAAGTGTTATGCCATGGATAGTAGGCATGTCCCAGTAGTGGGGGTTATGAAGGATGTGGAAGTAAAATTAACAGCCTACCCACAGGCAACCTATAATATTGATATAATTGTGATTGATACACCTCAGTTTGGAATGCTTTTATCAAGACAATGGACTAAAACAGTTGGAGGCAATGTGCAGTTTGATTTATCATATGCGAAAATACCCATTAATGGTGAAGAGGTAAAATTGCATAGAGAACCAAGGGTGAATCAAATAGTTGAGTGTGTTCCTGAAGAACATCTTAATTTCTTTTGTGATGTGGATTTAGGGAGTTTTAGAGTAAAATTATCTCAACCAGAATTAATGAATACTGACCCAATTGATAGACTTATTTCTAGAAATCAGCAAGGTGTGTGGAAAATGTATTTTGATGGGGCTTGTAGCCAAGAAGGTAATGGATCTGGGATATTTTTCATATGACCTGAACGTACAACATTTAAATATTCATTTTTGTTGGCTTTTGAATGTATAAATAACATGGCAAATTATGAAGCCTTGTTGATTGGTTTGAACATGGTTGTCAAACATAATATTAAGTTGTTGTCTGTCTTGGGAGATTTTGAGCTAGTTGTGTTACAAGTTAGATCAAAATATGCTGCAAAGAATAAGAGGCTGAAACAATATAGAAATGATGTGTGGGATACAGTGGAACTATTTGATGCATTTTCAATTGATTGGATAGATAGATCTAAAAATTTAATGGCTAAATTTTTGGATAATGTAGCCTTAAATAAAGATGATATCACTTTGGCAAGAGTGTCTTAGGTTGAATTTAAAACAAGACCAGCAGTCCCTGACAACATATATAGCTAGCAATTTTTTAATGATGATACTGACCTTTTGAAATTTCTTCATTGTATAGATTAGTATGAGGCACAGGAGATAGATTTCAATTCTTTTGTGGAAGAAGTGGATGGGAAACAAACTGTATTTGGGAAGGAAGTTTCAGAGCTTAAAATTAACAAGCTTCCCAAAGGGCTTGTGGCATTGGAGAGAGTGTATGATGGGATTGATCATTCTCTCATGAAGTAGACACCTGTTAAGAAAGAAGATATTGAAGAAATAAATTTGGGAACTGAATTAGCACCAAAAAGGGTTTATATTGGCAAGAAAATAAGCCCAACTATTAGGAGAATGTTGATTACATTGCTAAGAAAATACAAGCATGTGTTTTCTTGGTCTTATGAGGATTTGAAGGCATATAGAGAAGATATTTTTCAGCATGAGATTCCACTTAAGCTTGACAAAAAGCCATTCAGACAGAAGCAGAGGCCTATCAACCCAACTCTGGAACCTAAGATGCAAGACAAGCTAGCAAAGCTCAAAGATGGAGGTATCATAAAACCCATTAGGCATTCAACATGGGTCTCGAATTTGGTTCTAGTCAGGAAGAAATATGGGGAAATAAGACTATGTGTATATTTTAGAAATCTGAATGTTGCTTCCCTAAAAGACAATTATCCTCTTCCAAACATGGAGGCAATATTGCACAAAGTAACATGGTGTGAGATACTATCAATTATGGATGGATTTTATGGATATAACCAAGTCAAAGTCAAAGAATCTGAGCAGTACAAGGCAATATTCACTACACCACGAGGAATGTATGTCTATACAAAAATGCCATTTGGTCTCACAAATGCAGGAGCTACCTTTCAAATGGCCATGGATGTGGAATTTTTAGATCTAATCAATGCTATAATGGTGGTATATCAAGATGATCTCACTACTTATTCCAAAAAGGCAAAGAATCATGTTGGGGACTTGGAGAAGATCTTCATCTAAGCTTTGGAATATGGTATTAGTCTAATCCTAAAAATGTAATTTTTCTATGACAAAGGGTAAAATTTTGGGGTATATTGTGTCAAGATATGGGATTAGGATAGACCCTAAAAGAGTAGACGCCATAGATAAAATTCACATTCCCAAAGCTGTCAAAGCAATCCAATCATTCTTTGGCCAAATTAATTTTGTTAGGAGGTTTATGTCCAGTTTTACCATGATTGTTAAACCTATATCTAAGATGTTGAAAAAAGGAGAAAAGTTGGACTGTACTGCTAAAGCTATGGATGCCTTCATATCTATAAAAAGAGCTATCAAAGAATCCCCAATCCTGAAGTCTCCTGATTTTACTGAACCATTTCATATTTTTTATTTTGCTTCATTTCACACCATGGCTATTATTATGTTATAGAAAAATGATGAAGGTCATGAGCAACCTATTTCGTTTTTCAGTAAGTCTTTGCAGGGGTCAGAATTGAAGTATGATATTATGGAAAAGAAGGCTTATGCACTAGTCAAAGTAGCAAAGGCTTTCAGGCCTTAGCTTGTTAGAGCTAAGGTAATTGCTTATGTCCCACATGTAGTTGTGAAGGATAGCCTAGTGAAGACATAAGTGACTAGGAAGAGATGCAGATGGATTAATAAAATTCAAGATCTCAACATGGAGATTCAGATTACCAAGTTGGTAACAGGAAAGGGTCTGGCTAGGCTAATGGAAGAAAAAAATATTTAAGCAAACCAAATCTGCAATGTAGAAGGTAAGGAAGAAGTCATAGCAAGTATTGAGCATACTCCATGATATACTAATGTAATGCATTATCTGAAACATATGAAGTGCCCTGAAGGGTTGAGTGATAATCAAAGGAGAACTTTGAAGTTGTAGTCTTCTAAATATGTTTTTATAGAAGGGGGCATATTCTGGAAGAATAGGGATGGTATATTGTTTTTATGTCTAGATGAATCCTAGGAAAAATATGTTTTGAGAGAAATGCATGAAGGGGTATGTGGAGGCCATTACTCTGCTAAGACTACTGCACACAAGATTCTTAGGGCTGGTTATTATTGGACTAGGGTATTTAATGAGTCTTTTGCATATGTGAGGAAATGTGAGGCTTGTCAGAAATTCTCAGGGAAGTTGAATTATCAAGGAGCATTTCCACTTAGACCTATGCAGGTAGAAGCACCTTTTCACCAATGGGGAGTTGATTTCATTGGAGAAATATAGGAAATATCAAGTGGAGGACAAACATGGATACTAGTGGCCACAAATTATTTTACTAAGTGGGTGGAGGATGTCCCAACTAAGCAAGCAACAAGCAAAGTGGTGATGAACTTTCTAATGGAGAAGGTTATAACCAAATTTGGCACCCCGATCAAATTGATCATAGATAATGGGATGTGTTTTAGATCTGATGAGTTTATATATTTTTGCAAAACATATGGCATTAATATTTCTTATTCTACTCCATATCATCCACAGGCCAATGGTCAAGCATAGTCAAGCAATAAAAATATTTTGAAGATAGTAAGGAGGATGTTGGATACAAATAAAAAGACATGGGATTCAAAGTTAAGATTGGCTATATGGGCAGATAGGATTACAGTGAAGAAGGCAACTGGAAAATCTCCATTTGAATTTGTGTATGGGACACAAGATAGGATGCTATTGCAAAATATTTTTCCAGTCTATAACTTTATTCTGCAAGAAGACTTGGATATTTTTTATCCAATGGAGGAAAGAATGGAGCAGCTTGTAGAGCTTGATGAAGTGAGAAGAGTTGCTCAAAAGCAAAATGTGAAATTACAGTCACAAATGAAATAATTTTTGATAAAAAGGCCAAGAAGATAAAATTTGAAAAGGATGACTTGGTATTGATGTGGAATGCTCGGTGTTAGGAGAAGGGGAAACATGGCAAGTTTGAAGCTTTATGGCTTGGCCCTTTTGTGATAACTAGTAAAGGAGGTGAAGATTCTTATTTCTTGTAGAATATGTTTGGAGAGGAGAAGGCGTTGCCTATACATGGATAGTTCTTGAATCATTTCTTCTCTTAGGGATTAGCAGAGGGTTAAGGATTGCCAATGCATGGACAATTCTTAATAACCCTCTTTAAGTATTCTTTTCCATGTATAGTAGTTTAGGAATTTTGAAGGGTTTAGGTTTGCCAGTACATGGAAATTCTCAGGTATTCCCTTTTTGAAAGCTTTTCTTTCCGTCCATGTACAGTAGCTTAGGGTCATTTTCACCTTCCATTTTCCATCTCATTCACTCTTTGATTCCCTCCATCCTCCATTGCCTTCATTTTTTGGACCATTCATGTCTTGGTCTACTCTCCCAGTTGCATTCTGGATTCTTGCAGTGATTTGGTAAACCACTCATCCCCAATAGGAGCCACTGTTAGAACCAAAAATTTTGTTTAAAAACCTAAGGTTTTCCCACAATTTTCCATAAAATCCATGAAAAAACCTAAGGGATTTTATTTATTCATGCCCCTTATTTTCCTATCTTTCCCTTAAAATTCCTTTTTCCCCATCCAAAATGCTAAAACATCTTAAATTATACATCGCTACCTTAAACCCTTTTTAATTTTTTTTTCTATCTTTCCAGTTCATACTGCTATACCACCGACGGATCAATCCATACTTGTGGTATGGCAGTAGCGGATAAGGTGCAAGCATAAAGTGTTTATCGCCACACCGCATATGGTCAATTCATAGACTGCGGTAGCACGATGGTGGTAAGTCAATGGAAAAGTAGTGGTCAGGAGACTATACCACGTTACCACCAACCATCATTTCATACACCACAGTGACAACAGTAAAGGGCTAGCGGTCAGTGATGTGGCTACCACCACATTGCGCATGGTATAAGCATAGGTTGCAGTGATTGTGGTGGATGGGAGGATGTGGTTAGTAGAGACAACAAGGTGGCGAGGCAATGATCGGTAAGTGGTTACCGCTATACCACACATGGTGGGTGTGGAGACCATGGTGACTGTGGTAGAAGTTTAGCAAGTAGTGACAACGAAGGGTATGGCTACCATGGTACCATTGGAAATCATGCCAATGACTGTGGTAGTGTGGTAAACAATCAATGAAGACACTGCGGTACCACTGGCAGTCAAAGCAGAGATCGCAGTGGTGTGGTGGACAACAAAGATAACTGTTAGAGGCAATCACTGCTATACCATGATCGGTCAAATGGTTGACTACGGTAGAGCGCTAAAGACAAAATAAAGCAATGGGGAAAGGAAATATGAAGGGTGGTAAAGTATTAAATAAAATTAAAGGTAGAACTATAGCTAAAATATTTAATTTTCCAATAAGGCAATTCAATTAAATATTTTAAAATTCTATTGTAGAATTCAAACAATTGTGGCAGGTAGAATGAAGAGTTGTGACTGTTGAAATTTAAGATATAAATATTTGAAAAAAAATCAGTCACAAGGGTTTGAGAAGGGGGATTTTTCCGAAACAATAACAAAACTAGGATATAAACAATGAACAATCCTTCTTGAAAAATGGTATAATGGAGAAAATATATATACACTGGTGAAATCTTTTCTGAACTCGGTTGTTAAGATGATATAATTTTTGAATTTCCTATCTGGTTGTCTCCAATTAGAATTTTTTAAATCATTTAAATCAGGATAACAAGTATATATCTAGTTTATCATGGTGTAATTTTCACTTTGTGTGGTTTGATTAATAGGTGTCTACAAAGTCAGAACTAAATTCTTTTAAGCAGGTCACAGTGATTTTAGGATTTTTGTTGGATGATTAAAGAAGAACCTATTAGGGAAACATTTAAGAATAATTTATGCAAGTTATAAATTGGGTAAAATAATATGCTGGTCATAGAACTTAATTCCTTAAAGTCTCTAACAACTTGAATTGTGTCAGAAAGAAAAATATTATAATTAGTGATACTAATGACTCCATTGCCCAACAGATAAAAGGCACTGATCTACCATATCCCAGAGGATAGAATTCATAACAAATAATATATTCAAATCTTTTCTTTTGTGTAATAGGTGTATTTGTAGTCATTTTGTCTATCCATTCCCTTTTGCCATTGTGGGTAGACTATTTAGTAGGAAGTTCATTTTAATTCTACATGTTTCATATAGGTTCACCCACCTAGGTCTACCAGAACCTAAAGAGTAGAAGGTTTAATTGTATAATTAGCCTTGTATGTTGTCCAAGAATGTTGTAAGGACCTGGAAAACTCTTATGGTTAAAACTTGCATTTTTGAGAACCAACAAACACCAAGATTTTATACGTGGAAACCCTGTTAGGGGAAAAACCATGGTGGATGTTAGTCCACGAGATTATACCCTGCTAGAAGTAGAATGAATAAATAAAAAGAAATGCACTTACATTCAGGCACACTACCTAGAGCACACTGCTCAGAAGGAAGGCTTACTGCCTTACATACAATAATTAGTTTAAATCCATCTGATGAATTTGAACTGAGAAATTAGCTTCTACAAAATCCTAATTATATTTCCAGTTAGGCACACAAAAATGTCTACACACTCTTCCACACTTTGTTCTTCTCTTGAATAATCTAACCTTTATTCACACATGTAAATCACTAGTACACACCAAGAATTTCCTCTAAATGAGGAAAACAATCTCATATATATATCCGCTACATGGATTTACATCCACTATTCAATTGGCCAGAAGTAAAGAATAAATTTCAACTATCAGCCTCAATACATGAATAAATTTCAATGCACACCAACACAATTCGGTCACAACATAGTGAGGACCCAAATAAACACCTTCAAACATGCGAAACAATAAAATATTAATCCTTATAGATCCGTAACATGCTAACACCATCATGTCGGCCAAGAACATGAAAACTTGAGCACACATCGAAAAAATCTTTGATCACAAACACTCAGATCAATGTGAATGTACAACAAGGATAGAGCATAATCTAGACTCATCCAAGAATTTCACAAGTACATGCACAACACATGAAATTACCAGAATTTCATCTACTTCATCCAAGAACATTGTCTACAGAAATTGAATAACTGTAGGCACACAAATCTTCATAACTTTCGCAAATCTAGATGTGAACCTATGAAAATTTTGGACAACATACTAGAAAGGTTCAACAACAAACCATTTGAAGCACACCTTCAGATAAGCAACTTAAAGCACTTTCCACCATTCTAACCTTCTTAGCCTCACTGGCTGCCTGCACTATATTTTTACAATTTTCTCAATCTCCACGACATATGCAGCCTTCAGAAACACCAATGCTAATAGTGCTAACATAAATGACAACCACATATCAGAAACATAACCACAACATCCAACAATCTCCCCCTTTGGCATTGATGAAAACACATGATGTGAAAAATAATTCCATCAACCCAACTAACTTTTCTCCAACAATCTCCCCTTGAGATTGTGCACTCTTTTCTATTTCCTTCTCTTCCTATATTTTTCACATTGCTCTTCTCTCTCCCTTTGAAATTAATGGAAAAGTTACACATGCTCTAATCACAAATTTGAATCATTTGAATACTCCCCCTGAGTAACATCCACCACAACATCAATACAGAATAAGATATGGCTATGAATTCATAGACTGATACAAATTCCTGCATCTTAGTTCTGATCAAGAGGGGAAATCACCCCTAAATTTCCTCTGGGGTATTCAAAAGTATCCTTAGGAAGCAGCTTGGTAAAGATATTTGCAATTTTCTCCTTGGTAGGTATGTACTCCAATCTAACTTCTTTGTCACTTACTTTGTCTCTCAAGAAGTGATACTTGATGGATATATGCTTTGTCTTTGAATGCAACACTAGATTCTTATAAATGTTAATGACACTTGAATTGTCACAAAATATGGCAATGGGTTCTTCATACTCAATTATGACATCTCTCAACATTTTCTTCATCCACAACACTTGGGTACAACTATTTGTAGCAACAATATATTTTTCCAGTAGATAATGAAACCGAGTTCTTATTTTTGCTTAGCCAAGATACCAACTTCTTTCCTAAGAAGAATGCACCATCACTGATACTCTTCATGTCATCTACATCTTCTTCCCAATCAGCATCAATGGAAGCACTTAGGATAAGATTATCATCCTTAGGATACCAAATACCAAGATCATTTGTCCCTTTTAGGTATGTGAAAATTCTTTTCACAACAGTCACATGAGACACTTTAGGATTAGCTTGAAATCTAGCAACCATGCATACAACATTCATTATATATGGCCTGGTCTGAGTCAAATACAGTAATCTGCCAATCATTGACCTATATCTTATCTAATTTTCTTTAGGAAAATCATCATTCTATGTAATTTTTCATCTGGCTACCATAGGTGTACCAACTAGCTTTGAATCTTCCATGCTAAAAAAATTCAGTAACTCTTTCACATACTTAGACTGAGATACAAAATTTCCATCATCTAGCTGAGTGATTTGCAATCCTAAAAATAATTCTAGTTCTCCTATCTTTTAAATTTCAAATTCACTTTTCCTTTCATCGGAAAACTTCATACACAAATCATCATCACCTTCAAAAATAATATCATCAACAAAGACTTCAATGATTAGCTCTTTATTCTGATCCAACTTGAAATACAAATTGTTGTTATCAGTACCTTTATTGAATCCAAGATTTAACAATTATCTATCCAATCTATTACACCAAGCTCTAGAAGATTTCTTAAGTCCATATAGATCTTTCTTCAATCGAAATACCATTTCATTTTCATCACTCAACTGAAATCCATCTAGTTGTTCAATGTAAACTTCTTCTTCTAGTTCACCATTCATAAATGTTGACTTTACATACATCTAATAAACTTTGTAATTCTTAAAAGTAGCATAAGCAATAAATAATCTTACAACTTCAATTCTAGCAATAGGGGAAAAAGTTTCTTCAAAATCAATACTTTCCATCTATGAGTACCCTTTACAAACTAGTCTTGTTTTTTTTCTGACCGCATCACCTTGCTCATTCAACTTATTCTAGAACACCCACTTGGTTACAATTGCATTTTTGTTCTGAGGTCTAGGAACAAGATCCCATGTATCATTTTTCTATATCTGCATTAGTTCTTCTTCATGGCTTCCATCCAATATTCATCCTTGCATGCTTCATTGATATATCCAAGCTCAACTTTAGAAATTAGACAGTATTCTTCCAGAATTATTCTTCTAGTTTGCACACCTTTTCTCCTATCTCCTATGATTTGACTATCAGAATGATTTTGCCTCACATACTTAGGAGTCTTAGGATTTTCTTTGACCTCTTATTCTTGTGTTCTTTCTTCTACACTTCTACTATTTTTTTCTTCTTGATTTCCTTGGTTCATGAGAACAATTTGAAGTTGATTTTGTGCCTAAACATTATTCTCATTGATAGCACTATCATGTTGATCATTTGAATCATATCCACTAGATCTGGATGGTTTACCAATATCTTCATCAACTTTGACATTTGAACAACCATTTTCTTCAACCTCTTATTAAAGCACCAATAATATTTTCTTTTAGTAGAGTATCCTAGAAAGATTCCTTCATTACTTCTAGAATAAAACTTGCCTATATCATCATCTCTCTTGATGTAGCATTTGCTTCCAATTTTTTTGAAATACTTGACTATAGGATTATAACCAAACCATAGCTCAAAAGCTGTCTTACCAGACCTACTATTGGCATTCACCCTATTAATGGTATACACAACAATACTTACTACTTCTCTCTAGTAGAAATGAGGAACAGTTGCTTCCAACATCATGGTTCTAGCAGTGTCTAGAACGGTTTTTTTCTTCCTTTCAACAACTCCATTTTATTGAAGGGTCTGGGGAGCAGATAGTTGTCTTTGGATTCCATTCTCTTCACAAAAGTAATTGAATTCCCATGAATTTAATTCACCGCCTCTATCTAACCTTAGACATTTGATCTTTTGACCTATCTCATTCTCTGCAATAGCTTTGAAAGTTTTGAAATTTTCTAATGCTGCATGTTTTTTCTCTTAAGAAAGCAACCCTATCATTCTAGAATAATCATCAATGAGAAACATAAAATACCTTTCACCTTGTAGTATTTTGATTTTGGATGGACCACATAGATCATTATGTATCAAATCTAGTACTCCATTAGAGCTATATTGTTTGCTCCAAAAATAATTTCTTTTTTGCTTTCCCATCTGACATTCCTTGCATAAAGTGTTAGTAGGCTTCACTAACTTAGGCAAATATCTTACTACTTGAGTAGAGCTTATCTTAAAAATGTTATGAAAGTTCACATGACACAACCTCATATTCCATAACCATCTTACATTAATTTGAGCAATCAAACAACTTTCACTAGCATCACTCAAATGGAACATATTAACTTTTGTCTTTGTACCTGAAGCAATCATATTTCTAGAACTTCCCCTTATTCTACACTTCCCATCCTTGAACTAGAGATTTTAACCCTTGTCTACCATCTGTCCAACACTCAACAAGTTATGCTTTAAGCCTTCTACATAAATAACATCATCAGTATTGTGCTTACCACCAAAATAAATAGTGCCTCTACCATGAATCACACCAAAAGTGTTGTCACTAAATCTTACAACACCACCATCATAGTTTTCCAAGCTTACAAACTTGTTTTTGTCACCAGTCATATGATGTGAGCATCCATTGTCAATTACCCACTCATCCTTTTCTTCATTTTTTTCTACAAGAACTTTCTCAACATTCACATTACTAGCAGATTCAGTGGACACCTAACCATTTTCTTTAATAGAAATAAATACCCATTCATCTTCATTTCTAGTTTCTTTATCAAATTCTTCATCAGTTATACCTTCTTCATCATAGTAACACTTGCTTTGAAATATAGTCTTCTCATGTTTGTACTTTGAAACTCTTTCGGGACATTTAGATGCAAAATGACCTATGTTACTGCAAGAAAAACATTTAATAGTTAACTTTCCTTTGTACTTACCGTGACCTCTTGATTCTCTTTTCACAATCAATGCTTCTAGTTCTTCCATTTCCACTTACTTTTCTTCATCCTCAATCTGCTTCATCTCATCTTCATAGTTCAATGTTCTCTTGGAACTCTCTCCTAAATCATATCTTTGCTTGCTTTTCCCTCAATTCTAACTCACCAAATTCACTCAATTCAAATGCAACAAGTTTTCCAATCAACAAGTCTCTTGTGATATTTTTCACTATCTTGAGTTCATGAATAGCATGAACTCTTTTTTGGTAGGAAGGGGGCATAGATCTAAGTATCTTAGCGACAATCTCTTCTAGATCTAAGACTCCACCGACATATCTAATGCTCAACACCAGTAAATTTATCTTTTGAGAGAAAGAGAGGATGTTCTCATATTCACTCATCTTCAAGTCTTCTCACTTGCCTTTTAGACTTTGTAGCTTAGCACTTTTCACTAGTGCATCTCCTTCATACAATATTTCCAAATTTTTCCAGATCTTGTGTGCAGTCTTCAATCCTATCACATTTTACATCTTTGAATATGTCAAAGCACTGAACAATGCTTCTACTGCCTTGGTATTAACTTCTACTTGCTTGATCTTATCTTTAGAGGAAGGACCATTCTGAGGAATAGTATATGCACTTTGTGTAATCTTCCAGAAGGGTTCACCAATGCACTTCAAATGACACTCCATTTTTACTTTCCATAGAGATTAGTTTGTACCATCGAATCTAGGGCTATCCTTCTTGTATGATGCCATCTCAGATCACCTCAAGATGCTAGGCTTATTTGGAGGAACTAGCTCTGATACCAATTGTTGGCAAAACAAGGATAGATAACTGAGAGGTGGGGGTGAATCAGTTGTTACCAAAATAAAACTTATACAACATTAATCAACCTTAAATCTTCGATTTGATAATTAATAGTGCAACCATAAATCAACAACACATGAACACCAAGATTTTTTGTGGAAACCCTGTTAGGGGAAAAACCACGATAGATGTTAGTCCACAAGATTATACCCTTTTAGAAGTATAATGAAGAAATAAGTGCCCTTTGATCTCTTGTTACCCTAATTAGGGCTTCAACCTTTTTGTTCTTTATGGAATTCTTGACTGGAATGGGTCCATTGTTGCATAATCTTGTTATTGCTACAATTGCATCTTTCGTGATTTCATAGGGTTTGTCAAGGATCATTTGTTCACCTTGAATTCTACTTGCAATAGCCCAAACAATGTCCACATTCGAAAAGTATTGAAATTCACTCCAAATATCTTAACCCTTGTTCCCTAGATTCTTGACCATTTGCATTTTCTCAACTAAAAGAGAAGTCTTGAGATTCCTAATCTTTTCATGATCAAATTCAACAATTTGTAACTTACTCAATTTATATAATTCATTGTTGTGTGGATTGAATATCACCATTTTCTTTGACTCCATTTATTCAACCTTGTTCTTCATACATTTTCTTGCTATAAACCTAACTCTTTTATTTCTTAGCTCATTCACTTCAAAATTAAAATGACTACTCAATCTTCCTTATTATAAATTTTTAAGGTTTCATCATAAATGATAATTTATTTCTCATGAAAACATCATTATTACTTTAGTCTATCATTTCCTTCTTCCACCAAATCTATTAGCCATATTGTGATATGCACTTGTAAGAAAAAAGGGTTCTACAAATATTTTGTATTGCTTTTTTTCTACCAAAATTTTCTTCATTTCCTTCAGAATGATAAATTTCATCACGTATCCTTGTGTCCTTGGATGACACCTCTTATACCAGAGGTTAGATATATTTTTCTATGATTACTCCCCTAAAGACATTACTAAATTCATTTCATAGAAGGGGCATCTCTACTGGATGTAGATATAGGATTATCTGATTTTTTCTTGTTCTCAGGTTCTTCTTTCTTTCTCCAAATCTTTGAAATTTCTCTTCTCACTTCTTCTAGATTTACCTTGTTTATAAACTATTCCTTCTATTCAAGATTCGGTTTCTTCCCAACTTTATTCTTACATAATTTTTAAAAATGATGTGGTTTGTTGTAAGAGTGGAACATAAAAAATCTTTGATCATGATATTTTTTATTCATCTTTGTCCTACACTGGTTAGCCTTGTGTCCAAAAATATTGCACATATAATAGTAACCTTGGAATGAATGAAATATTTTACCAGTATTGAATCTGTTCATCATTATCTGACTTCTACATTTGGCAGATTTATGTCCAAACTTGTTGCACACATAACATTGTCTAGAAAAGAATCCAACATTCTGACTTAATCTATTCTGATTTATCATACTTCTATATATTTTTTCTCTATGTCCAAATTTATTGCATGAGTAACAAAATCCATTAAAAGATGGGTACCTTTGATTATTAGGCTATTGGCTAGGTATGCTTTCAGTATTGATCCTTCTATTCTTGCCTTGATAAGTACTACCTCTCCTTTGACTATTCATTTTGTTGAAACTTGTATTAGTTTTTCAACTTTGTCCTTCTTCAAGTCCTAGACCACCTTTATCCTTTGTAGGCTTCTAAGATGAAATCAATTCATTAAATAATTCTGAAATTATCTTCAATTTTTCTTCATTTATTTTTGCCTTTTCCAGGTCATATTTAACAGTTACTACTTCATGTTCAATCTTGTCACATTTTTCTATATTTTGATTGATAACTTATTTGATTTGACCAATTTTTGATTTCCAATTCTCTTCCACTCTTCTGCTTTCTTCAATTTTCATCCTTAGATTTTCAGCAATCTCCTTTACTTCTTTTAGTTCCTGATAAACTTCTTTATGCTTCAACTTAAATTTATGGACCTAATTTCTTAGTTTTTGAATATATTGACTAGCTTGCTTGACATTTTCTTTCAGATCTTCATTCTCAAAATTTGAGGTCTTTGTTATCAATTCTTCATCTAAGTCAGATCCCTTCATCATTTAGTTCAACCTACCAAGATCCCCTTCAAGTAGTTAGACTTATTCCAAAGGACCTTGCTCTGATACCAATTGTTGAATAGGACAACTAAGAGGGGGGTGAATCAGTTGTCATAAAATTTAAATTCCTTAACCCTTTTACCTTAACTAAATCCACATACAACATAAATGATTCATTAATGAATGAAGAAATTGGAAGTTATCACATAAACATAGTAACACCAGATTTACATGGAAGACCAAATGAAGGAAAAACCACGACAAAGATTAACTCACACTATAGAGAATATCAAAACTGATTACACAAAGGCTCACTGTCTAGAATAAGGCTCACTACTTGGAATAAGGCTCACTACATGGAATAAGGACTCACTATTCAGACTAACTATCCACAGGTCTATAATCCAGATGGCTCACTACTAGAGTACATAAGTTATGGATTATCGCCAAAAGTGAACTAATGAATTACACCTTTCTTGTGTTGAATTCATGTTCAGATGAAGCTTAATAAAGGTAGTATTGTATATCAGTAATCACTCAATAGTTCTACTCTAATCATGCACTAATTGTCTTTGCTTGCTTTTCTTATTCTAATATGTTGTATTCACACCCTTTTTTGTCTTTATATCATTCTTGCATAACCTCACATCCATTGTATGTTCTGGAGAGACACATATGCATATATATATATATATATATATATATATATGTTTGTGTGTGTGTGTGTGTTTCATACTCATTAATTAGGTTGACCAAACATCCATAAACTATTGCACATGATTCAAACAAGACCTTCAAATATTTGTATCATAGTTTATCACACAATAGGAACCAGACCTAAAAATTGACACACTGGACCACATATAATGGTCGTCTTCAATGGGAAATAACTTTTGGTAAATGAGTCATAAATATAGTGCTATGTTGACATCAATGACAACCTATTGGCATTAATGACAATCATTTGATGCAATCTAAAATTTCCAACCAGCCATAGGGATGTCTATCATAGCCACTTCTAGTGGAGGGATAGAATCTTGAATGGGAGTAGGAGGAAGATATTGAGAGATAGTAGGGGGAGTTGGCTCTAGTGCCTCGACAATAGGCCTCTTCCCATTCACTAATTTAGGAGCAAGATCAGTGGGAGGCCATGATGGTTGAGACACAAAGGATTCCTTGCAGGGACCCTTCCTTCTACGATACAGATAGGACCAAGGTCTAGGATGCATAGTAGGAAGATCTGATATTTTGATCTTGTATTTATGCCAAGCAAGCACCATCAAAACTCTTATGTAGAACCTAGGAGTAGACATCCAAAACTCTTCTTCAAAAAGGGGAATGAAAGAGGCACCCTGAGCAAGGGAAGATATCTCCTTCCTCCTTTGAGAAGAGGAGGAAACTTATTGTTGCACTATCAGAAGGGTCAATTTTGGCTAACTTTCACTCTTGGTCTTATACTTCACATAGTTTTGATAAAGTAAGTTTGTCCTTGGGAGAAGCAGACTGACCAAGGTAGGCCAAAAATGATCCAATGAATAGCCCCACGGGATACTAATGGCTGGTATCTAGTGTCATGCATGATGTGCACAAAACCTTCGTGGGATAATTTTAAACATTTATGGATAACAAAAGTGATTCCATTCATGGAAGCTAGCTAGGGTATGCCTAGCTTTACCCTGAATAGATTCAATTCTAGAATAACATCAAAGGTTGTGTCCACAACCCAAGGTCCAAAAAGGATGGACAGAGTTATTGAGCCATACAACTTGAGAGAAAGGCCATCAAGTGTACGAATGGTAGACCTTGTTTCTTCATACTCCTCCCTCTACAAGGAATTCAACCACAATGTCTCCTTTGTAATGACATTCACTCAACTCACAGGGTCAATGAAGACCCATGTCACAATATTTCCATTGAGGTGAGCGAGAATGTAGAGGGGAGAGGGATTGTTGTTCAAAGGCATATCCTATGAGGTGAATGTCACATCTAGTGAACTAGTCGCAAGCTATGGGGGAGAAGTAGTTGTGACCATGTTAATGTACACCAAAGGCTAAGTGGTAGAATCAAAGGGATCAATAATTAAGTTAGTAGAATGAGATGGAAATGATTTCATGTATATCTAAAACTCACTATTAGCATTTTCCACTGATTTATTTTCATTTTGTTTACTCCCATCGAGATGAATAGTACCATCCTTAATGTGATCCTGTATCTCATGATGCAGACACATACAATGTTCGATATTGTGTTCATTAATTTGATGGTACTGGCAAAAGGAATTTTCATCGTACCAATTAGGATATGGCTCTTTGAGAGGCCTAGGGTTCTCCAAGGTTATGATCTTATTCTTTAGCAACTTCTGCAAGATGGAAGAATAAGATTCTACTAATTTTTTGAAATTTTTGTTGCATCTGAGTTCATTATCATTAATTACAGCTACTAAATTTGCAACTTCCTTACCTTTTCCTGAGATTGACACAATAGATTTTCATTTTGAATGGGAGCACGAGGAGGATCCCCTTAACTAAAATACCATTTTTTAATATTCTCATAATGTAGCACACAAATGTGTGAAAGAAGGGTATTTCATAAGGGAAAAAATTTTGTGCTATGGTCTCTACAAGTTCCCTATGAACACCTCCTGCATGTTAGAATCAAGCAACGGGTACAAGATCTATGAAAAGAGTTCTTGGTACCATGCTATGAAATTAGTTATCTTCTCATTTCCCCCTTTCTTGCATCAGATGAGATATAAAAAGGTCATCTTTGGTCCAATGTTGGCTTGGAACTATTAGAGAAATTGATTTACAAGTTGATCAAATGAGAAAATAGAGTTGTCAAGAAAGGAATGGTACCACTCGATTGTTGTATCCTTAAGAGATCGAGGAAATATCTTTTCCATCAATGTGTCATGATGGAAGAAATTTCTACACATGGCATGAAGGCAAACACATGTGTTTTTGGGTCTACCTTATTGCCATACTTCTCAAATTTGGGAATCTCAATTCTTTGTGGAAAGGGGGTATTTAGGATGGTTATCGAAAAATGAGGTATGTCAAAATAAGGGTTGGAAGATAGGCTAGGAAGAGGCCTAGGAGAGAGCTACCAACTAGATTTTCATCTTACCCATATTCTAGAGTAGAGAATTTATAATATGGTCTTGGGATGACAAAGGTCTAGTTGAACCTCCACCAAAACTTCCTCTAGGGCCACCACCACCATAGGCCCTCCACTAGAGCAACCTCTGCTACTGAAGCCACCATTGTAGCCTCCACTAGAGCCACCTTTGCCAACACCACCCCCATTTACAAAGCCACCATAACTATTGAATCCTTCACCACTCAACCCACCGAAACCTCCACAACAAGAGGTGACATGAGGGGTGAAGTTGAAACCTAAAGGTATTATATTTTCTTTGAAAGTTTCAAATATCTTAGAGTGATGCACCAGGAGGCTCAATTATGCTGATTAGGCCTATTTTTCAAAGCAACATGCCTTTAAACCTATCATAGGACCATGAAACCTTGGTGCAGCAATTCATATGCCTTCAAACCTCCAAAATCACAAAAATATTCCATTGGTACGGACAAATACATGCCAAACTTGAAAAACCTTGTTTTAGGCACAATTCATGAGGGTTTATTGAAAATATGGGTTCCAAGACATATCATAACATTCCAATACATTAGACCTTCATAAAATGACCTGCAAAAACTCAAAACACTATCACATATAGAGTTCCAATCATATTTTTCCAAAACCTTACTTTAGTTCCTCAATTTCACTTGGAAAACTCATGAAAACACCCTAAGGCATCCCCCTAAAACCATACAACTTGTATTTTATGCCTCCCAAACCATTGGTACATCTAAAATTCCATGAAATAAGTCATTCCACCGAGTTACAGGGCTGGACAGCAAGTGGAATGACTAGAACATCATTTTTTACACCAATCAAACCCTCAAATTAGTTAGAAACAGGCAGTCCCAGAAAAATGAAGAGATCTCTCTCAAAAATCAATATTAGAACCTCTAATTGGATTCAGATGAAAGCTATTTCATTCCCCTACAAGATGATATAAGTCTCAGATCATATGGTGATGGTACAGATCCGTACAATGCTTGCAAAGTTCAGGAAAACAGGAAAAACATGGGATTTGAGACCACCCGGTAGTAAAACGGGGATATCTCACTCAATTCTCAATGAAATCACACCATTCCAACGCCAAAAGAAAGGTTATTTAATTATCTATCCAACCATAATAGGCTTGTAGTGTAAAACAATATGTACAGGTCGTACAATGCACGGGATCAGCAATTTCTTAATGGAAAACACAAAAAAACAGCAAACTTCTTATTAGAAACTCATTCCAAACTTCTCCAACAGCCTCAATTCGAGATCTTACAAAAATATATCATGTAATAACATCCAAACCACCCCTTGAACCGACCAACTACCATAACCACCTTTTGTTAGAGTCTAAGATGACAATTTTTGCCAATTTTGCTCTTAATCACTACCCCATTACAACTTGATCAACTTGATTTTGCAAATACCACCTAACTGACCTATTAAGCCCTCCAATACATTTAAAATGCTCATTGAGACCTTATTTAACATGGAATAAGACCCTACTCCCCATATCCCTTAAAACTCATGATTTCACATGGCCTTGGCATTATGAATCAAACTGACAAATTCAACTAAATGATTCAAAACCTTTTCAAATTACATTATGACTGGTCCTTTAGACCTTATTAAGCATAAATGAACACAAGACACACCTAGCTATCAACTTAGACTTCACAAGGTGTAGGTGCTCTTGCACCATACACCCCCCCATAAAAAAGACTCTTGCCCCAAGAGTGGAAACTTGTTCTTGGCCTTCTCATTGCTGCTTCAAGCATCTTCAGACCTGGTACTGATCTCTTTAGTCCTGGATCAAAATTTGGTGTTGTTCTATGCCTTAGACCTGCAGATAAACAAACATTAGAATCATATAAACTTGCTCTCTTCCTTGCTCCACCCATACATGGATAGCTCCTCACCATTCCTTGCACATTCTGCCTTACTGGCTCTGTGATCAGACCTGCATGCCTCTGCTTAATTTGTTCCTTTTGTAATGCCCCTAGACCTGCCATGTCACCATCCTCTTGTGCCCCTGCACTAACAACTCTATCCTCTTTTGCATTACCAAATTTCACTTGGCTTGCAGCAACCTTCATAGTAATGGGACACACCATAGTCCCAACAACAATTTCACCCTGTCCTTCATACTCCTTTGCACACTTATCACTTACCTTGATCAAATCAGACTTAGGCTTGAGTTCTCTCGTTGCCCCTTGCAAAAACAAACTCCATACTGTCTTAACATCATTTGTGGGTGCCTTCCTTGCTGTCACAACACCACTAATCTGTTCTAAACCTGCAACCATATCAGACTTACTGTCCTCAGGCCTTAAAGGCTCCTTCTTGCCAAACAACACTACCTTAGACTTACCCTTATCCCTTACACTTGTTTTCAAGGGAAGCAACTTAAAAGTTTTGTCCTCCTTCTTGATGGTGTATGTGTTCTCCCAGCCATCATATATAGACCTCCTATCAAATTGCCAAGGCCTCCCTAAGAGCACATGACAACAATCCATTGGCAAAATATCACATAGAACCCTATCCTTATACTCTCCAATCTGAAAATCAACATATGCTTGCTCTTTTACCACCAAAGTTTGATTATCATTGACCCAAGAAACTCTATAAGGTGATTCATGAGGTAACTTTTCCAAACTCAACTTATCCACCATCTCCCTAGACACTAGATTATCTTGAGAACCAGAATCAATGACAACTTGACACACTTTACCTTTGCTTTTGCATGTAGTTCTGAATAGACTCCTCCTTTGACTCAATTCTTCCTCCTTGGATGCTTGCAACACAGTTCTCCTTATCATGAGTGCCTCTCCTTCTTCTGATGTAAGGTTAACTATAGGTGAATTCCCACTCTCTTCATCTTCATGCACTAATTGATTCCTCCTTTCTCCACCATAAGAGCTTGAGGCTTGCTTTTCAGGACACTTGAAGGCTGGGTGTCCAGGCTGGTTACAATTGTAGCATCTTCCTGAGAATTGATAGGAACCTCTTCCTCCACCAAATCTGCCTCTTGAACCTCTCCATCCACCTCTTGAATCAGATTTCTCTTGATCCTTCTTGTCTTCTCCTTGGCCCTCATTGTTTGTCTTTGAACTAGGATTGAACCCTCTTCCTCTAGAAGTGTTGCCTCTTCCTCTTGCTGCTTTGTCTTGCCTTCTCTTCATTTTCTCCTCCACCCTAATAGCCATTTGATAACAATCCTCTACACTCCTAGGGTTAGCCAAAACCAATTCATCTTGTATATTAAGCCTTAAACCACCAACATATCTAGCAATCTTTTCATCTTCATTCTCATGATGACCAGATCTTAAACTCAATTTATAAAACTCCTCAGTATAAGACTTAATATCCATTTCCCTTTGTCTTAAGTTTTGCAATCTCTTAAACAATTGAACTTGGTGATCCTTGGGTAAGAATTTACCTTTGATTTTTGATATCATCTTATCCCATGATGTGATCTTAGACTTTCCTTGCTTCCTCCTCTCAGATTGAAGGTAATCCCACCATACCAAAGCATGACCCTGCAACTTAGTTTTTGCAATCTTGACCCTTTGTTCTTCAGGAACCTCATCACATTCAAAATGATTATCTATTGCAGCAATCCAATCCAATAGTTCTTCATCATTTAAACTACCACCATACTTAGGAACATCAAGTTTTACCTTAGGTTTGTCATTCTTTATTGCCTTCAGCAACCTTGCAATTCTTTGATCCTCTGGAGTAAGCTCTTCTTCCACATCTTCAAACTCCTCATCTTCCTCTTCTTCAGTCTCAGTCTCTTCCACTTCCCTTCTTTTGTTTGTCTCCAAGGCTATGACTCTCTCTTCCAACTCTCTGAGTTCTCTTGCATGCCTATCTTTCATCTCCTTCATCTCTTTAGCCATATCATTCTTCTTTGGAGGCATCTTGTCAACCTTGCCTCTTCTTCAACCCTGCAAAATGAAAATAGATCTACTTCCTGATGCTCTGATACCACTATGATGCAGACCCAGGAGGCTCAATTATGCTGATTAGGCCTATTTTTCAAAGCAACATGCCTTTAAACCTATCATAGGACCATGAAACCTTGGTGCAGCAATTCATATGCCTTCAAACCTCCAAAATCACAAAAATATTCCATTGGTACGGACAAATACATGCCAAACTTGAAAAACCTTGTTTTAGGCACAATTCATGAGGGTTTATTGAAAATATGGGTTCCAAGACATATCATAACATTCCAATACATTAGACCTTCATAAAATGACCTGCAAAAACTCAAAACACTATCACATATAGAGTTCCAATCATATTTTTCCAAAACCTTACTTTAGTTCCTCAATTTCACTTGGAAAACTCATGAAAACACCCTAAGGCATCCCCCTAAAACCATACAACTTGTATTTTATGCCTCCCAAACCATTGGTACATCTAAAATTCCATGAAATAAGTCATTCCACCGAGTTACAGGGCTGGACAGCAAGTGGAATGACTAGAACATCATTTTTTACACCAATCAAACCCTCAAATTAGTTAGAAACAGGCAGTCCCAGAAAAATGAAGAGATCTCTCTCAAAAATCAATATTAGAACCTCTAATTGGATTCAGATGAAAGCTATTTCATTCCCCTACAAGATGATATAAGTCTCAGATCATATGGTGATGGTACAGATCCGTACAATGCTTGCAAAGTTCAGGAAAACAGGAAAAACATGGGATTTGAGACCACCCGGTAGTAAAACGGGGATATCTCACTCAATTCTCAATGAAATCACACCATTCCAACGCCAAAAGAAAGGTTATTTAATTATCTATCCAACCATAATAGGCTTGTAGTGTAAAACAATATGTACAGGTCGTACAATGCACGGGATCAGCAATTTCTTAATGGAAAACACAAAAAAACAGCAAACTTCTTATTAGAAACTCATTCCAAACTTCTCCAACAGCCTCAATTCGAGATCTTACAAAAATATATCATGTAATAACATCCAAACCATCCCTTGAACCGACCAACTACCATAACCACCTTTTGTTAGAGTCTAAGATGACAATTTTTGCCAATTTTGCTCTTAATCACTACCCCATTACAACTTGATCAACTTGATTTTGCAAATACCACCTAACTGACCTATTAAGCCCTCCAATACATTTAAAATGCTCATTGAGACCTTATTTAACATGGAATAAGACCCTACTCCCCATATCCCTTAAAACTCATGATTTCACATGGCCTTGGCATTATGAATCAAACTGACAAATTCAACTAAATGATTCAAAACCTTTTCAAATTACATTATGACTGGTCCTTTAGACCTTATTAAGCATAAATGAACACAAGACACACCTAGCTATCAACTTAGACTTCACAAGGTGTAGGTGCTCTTGCACCATAGAGTTAGATGAGACACTAATCGATGGGACTATTCCAGCCACATACACAAACATGGTAGGTATTGACACTCCTATCTGTCTCTGATGGTCTTTGAGAGAAACCCCTTGTATAATGTTAGTGTTACTTGGAAGGGCATACACTTTAGTTAGACTAGTGAGACTAGCTAGGAGTTTTATACCCATTTGATTTTTTCCTACCATATATTTTATTTCACTAATAACCCAAGTGGCTCTAGCTAACTTTGGGTCCTTTTCCAGGTGATTCTCCAAGTTACCCAACCCTTTTCTTAGGGTAGAAATATATTCTGAAGGAATATGAATGACTTCATGCTCACCTACTAATGATGGTGTAGGAGAGGAAAGAGGAGTGGGGATGTGGCCAAATTCATCAAAGAATCCTACCTCACCCCTCAACGATTTCTCCTAAGTAGACATACCAACAAAAGATGAAATATAAAGGCATGTAGAGAAACCAACAGTGACCTTCATCTTCTCCATTGGTAGGTGTTGCACACATCTAACAACGTAGATAAAAGTTGTAGACTGGGTCGTGATGCTCATAAACTTTCACAACACTTAGGTTTATAGTAATTGCTAATACAGGAGGAAAACATCTCGACACAAACAAATGGATAGACATTGTTCACATCGGGTTCACTAAAAATGTAAGAGAGCGAGACCAACCACATCAAGGATCCAAGTCATGGAGAGCTAAGAGCGAAGATCTTCCCTAACTTACCTCCCTCTAAAGGGTAGTTTAGGAAGAGGATCGAGAATGAAGAACACTATGTAGTACTTCTATCACTCTACAGATCCAAAAGTTTGTCTAAGGCTAGGTGAGTTGGTTTTTGGAGTCAATACTACACCTCAAAGAACTCTCTATCTGAGGATGGCAATGCGGTTTTGGCACAACAACATGACGTGCTAGCATCTCTCTGGCGCGTTGGCATCTGTATGACTAGAAAACATGAAATACAATAATAACTACCTAAAAACATACTGGCAGCCTAGCTAGTTGATTTTGACTGAAATAATGGAATGAGAAAGTATAGGAAATAAAGATGGAGATGATAAAACAAGTAAATTAAAGTTATGGTGACAAATATAATCTCACACAAGTTCCAGTTCGCCAGCTACCTCCATGCATATGTCTACTTACACACAAACAAGAAGGGGAAAATTGTTGGGGCTATATAGGGGTCTACCTCAGTCAAATCCTTGTTTTAGTGTTTCCACATCCACAGACAATTAGAAATAAATGGAGTAGAATATATGATAAAGTAAATTAAAGATATCAATGAACACTATAAAATAGTAATATGCTACTCTATCAAATCACAAAGGAGAGGAGTGAAGTGTCACCACCTTCACCCAAAAAATCACTAGCCAATGGAAGGAGAATGCAATGTATGGACTTGAAAAAGTCACCCACAATCATAGCGGTGATGAAGGGAGGTCTCACAAGACTCCAAGACCACACTTCTATTGCATCACACTTGCAATGTGGAGTTGATGGAGCTTCAAAGTTGCTGCAATGCTCACAATGGAATGTTGGAATATCGCTTGAGAGTATGAAGATGGGAAGAAAAGATGGAGTAATTTCATAGAGGATGTGAAAAGAGATGAATTGAATCAATGAATTATCTTTTTGAAGGTTGGATGAGAAGGAATAAGCCATTTTAGGTTGGTTAGTCGAAGAGGGATGTTACAATTTGACTCCAATCGAGTGTGTAATTCCTCTACTTAAATGCATGAATCTGTGAGGGATGGCATCACATTGTGCATACGTCTACATGCCATGCTTTCATCCCTAAAAAATATTCTCTCATAGACAAACAAGAAAACCACTAATTGGATGGAAGGTAGGTGGGTGATGTGGAATTTCACCTTCGAACATGGTTTTCTAAGGTGAGGGTATGTGAAAGGGGAATTTTCCTAAGGGGTACAAATTTTCTCCTATAAAAATCTATACCATCAAATCTATGACAATCTATCTTGTTCACCATCCTAGATCTACTTCAAATGGTTAAGCTTTTCTCCAAGGAACCTCACTCAAGTATCAATTGTTGAATGGAAAAGACAAATAAGAGGGGGGTTAATCAGTTGTAGAAAATTAAAACATCAAAACCCTCAATAGTAATTAGATCCACAAGCATTCATTAAACCCTTATTTTGTTAAAGTGATTAGTCATGAAATGAAGATAAAATAAATTGAAATAACAATACCATATACAAGAGAACACCATATTTACATGGAAAATATAATGAGGGAAAAACCAGAGTGAGGATTAGCTCATAGTATAAGTGATTGCAAAACCAATACAAGGGCTCACTACCAAAATAGGATACACTATCCAAAAAGGCTCACAGTCAGGGCTCACTTCCATAGAAAGAAAAAAATATTGAAGAGAAAATTTTACATAGAGGAGATCTTCTCAATGCAATAGAGATTCCACCATAATTTATCCAACACTTTCATAGCCTTGTTTAAAAGATTATGAACACCTTTAGCTCAATACCTTCAAAAGTCCAACACTTTGAAGTTTTCACTTCTCTACTCAAATTCACACTCTACTATTTGATAATTTGCATCACTTGCATTAAAAACATCTATTCTTGCTATCTTAACAACCTTCAACATCTCAACTCATACTTCTACCATCCTCAACTTTGAAAACTTTCTTCAAGGTTAGCAATACACACTTTGTAATTTCAAATTAGGTCAGAACTAAACATTACCATGGTGGATAGGAATGAAGTTGACCCATGTAAATCCTTAGTTAAGACCCAAATTAATCCTAACACACCACAACACACTTCACAAGCTTCACATGTAGTGTTAACACCAGGTCGATATTACTCGTGAAAACACATTAAACTTTGAATTACTTACTTCCTTTGATCAATTTGAGACTTTCAAACAACAAACTTCACTTGAACGTGATCCAAGAACATCCTAAAATCCAACAAACTCCTTCATGACAAATCTCACTTGAAGATTATAGTCATACTTGTTTATTCAGACAACATTCCTAGATACTGCAATATTCTGTAACTTTGAAGACCTTATTTCAATACGTCTAACCATGAATCCTTTTGACACAAAAAAGAGAACAACAATATCAACTCTCCTTCAAAACCACAAGTCTTGAAAAGAAACTACATAAAAATTTAGAGCAAATACATTACTCCTAGACACCTTTGTACACAACACTACAAAACTAGTTCACACACTGGTGAATAAACCTTCCTCTGACTAGCAATCTAGAAGTTGAAATTCTAGATATATAAATTTTGAACAACTCTAACCAACATATCCAATCCACATAATCAGATATTCACCCTAGAATAAATGTGAAGAAAAACTAGAACACCATTGCAACACCTTGTTTCCTTATTTTATCAATTTTATCAATATCCTTAACATTTTCATCATGTAAAAATCTTCATCAATACTAGTTGACATCAATGACAATAGTAGCTTGTTGAAATTGTGTTGTTAGAATAAGTGAACTAAATAAAATGTAAACCTAACACACCAATGAAACATTAGATTGAAAGAAATTGATCAAAAATATAAAACAAACTCTATATACCAACAACTTCCTCAAATTCATCCCATCATCCTCTATCTCCAAGGATTTGATTAAAGTTACTGGCTCTCAGTTGTGTAAGCAACAACTTGTTGAAATAACAACTTAGGAGAATGAGATTGATTGAAAATGCATGTCCATTGTTAATGATTTAAGCTATGAACTTGAAATGCTATGATGCTATGATATGAGATTGCTAAAATGTTGATATGCTGATTTGAATGCAACTATAGTAACTACGCATGAAATATAGGATGAAATCTACTTACAAGAAGGCTGTATTTATAGATTTTGGAAGGCAAGAATCTAGTTGGCAAAGGATCGACGGTTGAAATTCAAACTTTTCAAGATGAACAGTGAGAGATTAAGATGTTGAGAGAAAGGTGGAAGGTTGAGAGGAAAGTGGAAGAATGTTTTCAACCCACAAAACCATCCTCATTCAAAAATGGAGACAAACATGGCATTTATCTTTTCATTTATGAAAATTGGTTGAAAGTTGAGGATAATTGATAATTAAATAAATAAATTTATTTAATTTCTTGTGAAAATGAATTTAGAAGCTTCCACAATTAAATAATTAATATTTAAGTATGTGTAAGAAGTGAAAGAGATAAGTAATTAAATATTTTACAATATTTAATTAAGTGGGGTGAAAAAGATATTAAATATAAAATATTTAATTTAAATGTGAAGTGAAGAATGAATATTCTATTGTTTGAATTTAAATGTTCAAACTTAGAAATAAAATGATAATCAAATAAATAAATTATGAAATTTATCTAATTAATTAAGAGGAAAATAACAATAATTAAATAAACTTATCTATTTAATTAAACTAGAAGAATTGGAAAAATGAACAATATAAACAAATAATTAAATTTGTTTATATGTAGATGACTTTAGAATATTAATTATATAATTCATATTTAATTAATTAACAGGTTTGATTTACCGTGGCCATTTTTACATGTGTACATTTTTCCCCTCTTTGAAGTGATGTGTTTTATGCATTGCTTCAAAGAAATTTTCACCGGAATTTAGAAATTACCGATGCTATATGCCCCCTCGAGAGATAAATCGCATGATGATGAGGATGATTTGAAAGAATTTAATTGATTTTTGCAAAAAAACTGGTGATTTAACTCTCGAAATAGCACTCTGTGTAGTAAAAATTTGAAGAATTTCCCACTTTTACCCCCTTAAAAGGTGGAAAAGGTGAAAAGTCATTGTCATTTGAACATTAACTTGCAGTAATTTTCAGAGCTCTAAGAGATAAAAAATGAGATGCCAATCCCTTATGAGCACCACAGATTCGAGCAAGCCCGTCGATATCAGAGACCAACTACATATGGACCTCCGGTAGGTCAACTTAATCTTTTGTAAAATAAAAATTGATTGATTTTTCCACATTTTTCAATTTTCAATTTTTTTTCCTTTTCAGTTTAGCACATGCAAGCCATAGTTTGACGCATCCATTAGATAGAGTCGGGCATCCAAAGTTGCGCATAGGTGTAGAACATTCACGCATAGATGAAATAGCACATAGGATAGATTAAGTAGCGCATCCATGATAGCTGCCCCGCGTAGAATGCTAGTTTTGTGCATAGGCTAGTTTAGCGCATTCATGAGATAGAGTAGCGCATCTACATGATAGAATCGCACATAGGTTCTTTAGCGCATACATAGTCTATTTTAGCACATAGACTAGATAAAAGCGTGCATAGATGGAGTCATGCATTGATTGACTATTTTAGCACATCCATGAATTAAAGTTGTGCATACATTTTTTAGTGCATCGATTGACTATTTTAAAGCTTCCATGATTTTTTTCTGAATTTCAATTTTTGAAGAAAAATTGATATGTACTTGATGATTGTTGCTAGATTAGACAACCGATTATATGTTGTTGAATAACATCAAGAATAGATTAGCTTGATTTGATAAATTTGTCTTCTTGTTTGAAGAACAAATAATAAAGATAAATTTTCTTTCTAACTTGAAAGACAAATAGTAGATGATAGATTTTCTTTCCTAATTGAAAGACAAATGATAGATGTTGAGTCAATTGACTGTTAAATTAGTTTCCATGCGATATGAAAAATAAATATTAGAAATGATTGATAAATTTTCTTTCATGATTGAAAAACAAATAAGATTTGATTTGATTAAGTTGATTGTCTATTTGATACAATTGATGAACTTGCTTGATGTACTGATTTGATTAGATATTCCCTACTGATTGATTTGCATGATTGCTTGTGATGTTACAAAGGAGGAATTTAACCTCCTCTAGATTAAAGAGAGATTTCCCCACACATGGGACATGATTCCTCGATTGTCCTAGGTGGATTTAGAAGTTATATACCAGTGTGGGTTGAGTCCACTATTGAGGATCCCGTAGTATAGGATCAACAGGGCACTGTTGACTGTGCTGGCTGAGAGGTGGCATAGTGAGCATAACAGCTTTCATCTACCCACATGAGAGATTACCATGAATCCAGAGGATGTATACAGGATTCTGGGTATTCTTGTAGTTGGTGAGCTTGTGATCTATGATCACAAGGAGATTGAAGGGATTGATGCATTGAGATGAGTCTCCCAGGATCCTCATGCCAGTGGGTATGAGATTTCCTGGAAGGATATGATGGAGAGATATTCCCCACTGCCTTCAGTGTTAGTAGGATTCATCGGTGGTTTCCTTTGTCCTGATCATAGGTCAAAGGGACTATCAGTTGGTTGGGGTAGGATTCTGGAGGACATGCTTCTCCATCATACTAGATATGCATGGGGATCATGCATGCTTGCCCATCTATATCATGATCTTCATTAGGTCATGTATTTAGATGGGATGAGTCTCTCCTATGGAGTTACTCTATTACATATTTTTGCATGGAAGCATTTTTTCATCACTCGCCCCATTGTTCGAAGAGATCATCCACTTGGTTTCCCGTATGTTTATGCCTACATAGGTCCTCTTGTCCAACCGATGCTAGGCAAGTTAGAGTATTGGCGACACGTGCTAGATGATTTGGATATAGTCATCTAGAGACCGTATTTAGATTGTGATCCCTAGGAGGTGGATGATATAGAGCTACCTTACTGTATGAGATCCAGATGCTTGATTGGGCATACCCCCTTTATCATTAAGTAGTTCTTGGGGATGAGGGTCTTGAGACAATACAGATTAGTAAAGATGATGCCATAGGGTGTGGCACACTATGCCAGGTGCTAAGAGGATGTGCCAGAGTGGGAACTGTTTGTGACAATTGAGGCTACCAGAGCAGAGTACCTAGAGTTGCAGACAAATTATTGGGCTATACATCCAGAGGTTACAGATGTAGGGATGACTGATTAGTACACCGCATACTTTAACACTCATCCCTTTATGAGATTTACTAGTCTAGAGGAGCCTGCTCCATTATTGGGAGGACCAGTGATACAACAGGCACGATGGAATCCATAGGCATAGGCAGTAGCAGGGCAGCCATAGGGTCATGCATTGGTACCAGCAGAGGCAGGGGCACAGGCTGGGTAGGCCAAGGATATAGGTGAAGTAGCCATGAATGTGGATGAGGAGGAGGAGGAGGATGAGGAGATGGAGGAGGAGGAGTCAAATGGCTCAAAGGAAAGTGGTGATGATGGGGATGACAGAGGTGGTGGGAGTGGAGGTCAGAGGTTTTTCTTTGATATACCCTTTAGTACGAGGCCATGAACATCGAGAGTAGTGGATCAGCCAAGTACTTTAGCTCCATGGATTACTATCAGGGATCCTACATAGGGACAGATGGATGCCTTACAAGCAGAGGTTCAGACTCTTTGAAGTCAATTGGCATAGGCACAGGTGACAATTAGCTAGCTACAGGAATAGGTAATGATTAGCCAGCTATAGGCATAGGTTGCTCAACCACCACCTCTTGACCCACAGATAGCTCAGCTTATGGTAGAGCGAGATAGCTTTTGGGAGAGATGCATAGAGGTCAAGGGGGTAGTTGAGAGACTCTTGAGATTAGTCTAGAGCACCTCTATTGGAGAGGTTGTAGCAGAGGGATTAGAGACTGCTCAGGAGGCCGAGTATTATAGGATGAGATACTTTGAGGCAGTGCCACCCGAGAGGAGGATTGCCTTTACACAGTTAGGTACTCAATCTCAGACCCATTCACGCAATCATACCAAGAGTGCTACCAGGAGTGTGGGCCAGCCGATCAGATGAGAGCTTAGAGCTTCTGGGAGCAGAGACCCAATGAGACCTATCACCTTAGAGGAAAATAGAAGCCATGTGCCATAGTTAGATGCCCCTCAGTGATGAGCATTTTGACACATTTATTCATTGTATTTGATATATCTTGTTGAAACATTTGATATCCTTGTACCTCTAGAAATTTGTTTTTATGAGATTTATGAGATGTAGTGGTGATTCAATTATGCATATGTTATGGATGGTTTATGCATTTTATTTCTATATGCTTATGATGTTTATGATGCAAATGATGAATTAATGTAAATGATGATTCTTTTATTTTATGTATGATGATGATATGATGATGTAATATGATAAAATGATGAATGATTTTATTTTATGATGCAATCTAAATGATTTATTTTTATTATGTATGCAAGATGTAAAGATGTAATGATGCAATGATGAATGAGATAATATGTCCTAAAAATGATATGATGTAAATAAGATGAATAATAAATAGGAATGAGACCTGAATGAAAAGTTATGATTTGAATGAGATAATATGATGAGATATAAATGAGATGAATGTTTAATGAATGATATGTACATAATATGGAAATGGAATATAAACTAAAAATGAATAATGACTATAATAATGATATGAATTAATAAAAAATGATGATAATGATGAATGAATGATAATGAAAAATGAAATAATGTAATAATACCTAATGATATGATGCAATTGATGATATGAAAATGGATGAAATTGATGCAATCTTTGTATTGATGTAGATTTATGTAAGATAATGTGAAATGGATGTAAATTTAAATGTTATGGAATGATATGGGATGAATGATCAATGCATAATATGATGAAAATGATAAAATATTTAAAGATGGATAATGATTATGATAAACTAAATGAGATCGAATAATGATAATGATAATGAAATGATATGATGTACAAATGAAAATGTAATGATAATGATAACTAAAATGAATAATCATGATGAAATGATATGTAATGAATGAAAATGAAACGAGATGCCACAAATGTCCAAATTTACTCAATTGTTATTTGAAAAGATATATGAAATTTTTACCAACCTTCAAAAATCTACCTTAGATAGCCTCCAAAATGCAAACCTAAATGAATCATGCAGTCCCTTAATGAACCATTCTCCTTTTTGTCATTCCATGCCACACTTGATTTTCATCATCAAACCTTTTGATATGTTGAAAGTTAGTACAAGCATCAAAGGGTATGTTAGCACCAATGATGACCTGAGTACTACTCTCATGATGTTTGATGTAGCAAATTAATACAAGAATCGAGGTATAATTGAGCCACGATGACTTGAGTATTGTTTGCATAAACAGACAAAAGTTAACCATTCTCCTATGCAAATTCTGAAATGTCATCAATGATACGTCGTAGAGCATGTCCCATGGCCAATTTTCATAATACTAGTGATTAGCTTACAGACAACAGACAAAGAAAAATCATACTCCTTCCTTGCAATTCTAGTTCAGTACATCATTGAACCACTCCAAAGATATGATGTCATCAAATGTCAAAACAACAATTCAACTTTATGCTTTAAATGTTTTATTCATTGTATTCAAATTAAGATCATCCAATTTGTTTTAGTTATCTATCAAAACAGTCGTTGTGGACTCAGTTTAATTGGACAAGTTTGTTGTTTCTGATATTCTAATTTTAGACACATGCTGCCAACTACCTACTAGAAAGCTCCAAGAAGCAAATTTCCCCCTTAGTGACCTTGTACCTTGACTCCTGTTAGACACAACTATTGCTAAGGATAACCCTAATCATCAAGCCATGATGAGATCCTTGTTGTTTCAAGGAGATGTTGTGACGCATAATGCAAATGTGATGGCTAGGCATGTATGTGATACCGATGAAAGATGGATATGTAGAATGTATCCTAATAGATGAGAGAGCCAAACAAAATCACAAACAATGCCTATTTTGCCAGGTTTTCATCATTTTTTTTTATTGCACTTTTTCCTGATTTTATGAATTTTTTTTTGTTGTTACCAAGACACCTGTTTTCCAGGTTTTCATCAATGCAACGATTTTTTGTTCTCTTTTTGATTTTTTTGTATTTTTTTGCTTTTTTTGTTATTTTTTTGTATTTTTTGTATTTTTTATTTTTTGTTATCTTTTTGATAATGGAGTTGGGGATACCATATCGATAGATGATATAGTTCAAAATGAATGAAGAGATTTTTTTGCTAGTAACAGTTGTTAAGGGAACAAATTCAATGCACTTAGTGAAATACTCAGTGGCTGTAATGATGAATTTGTGTCCATTTGAAGATGATGGGTGTATCTTGCCAACCAGGTCTAGTCCCCACTGAGCAAAAGGCCATGTTGTGGTGAAGGGCTTTAATTCTTGAGTAGGAACATGAATGAGATTCCCATGAATCTAAAATTTCACACATTTCTTCACAAATATGAATGATTCCTTCTCCATGGTCGGCTGGTAGTAACCCAATCTAAGAAGTTTCTTTGCGAAGGTTAGTCCACCTGAGTGTGTTCCACAAATGCCACCATGTACCTCTTGTAAGGCCTTTTTTGCTTCATCGCGTTCAAGAAATCTAAGGAGGGTACCATCCAGACCATGTTGGTATAATACGTCAACAATTAAGGTGTAACGAGAGGATTGGCGAATGAAATTTCTTTTTTGATTTCTAGAAAAATCTAAACGTAAAATAGTATCCTTTAAGTAAGCGTAAATTTGGCCATATAAGGGAGAATCAGAATTGGTTAAGTGGAAAATGATTTGAGTTTCTATATTTTCATAAGCAGGAGAAAACAATTATTGCACCAAGAAATCATACCTTGTTTGGTTCTCTAACAACTGGAGTAGAGATGCGATTGTAGCCATAGCATCCGCTGCTTTATTATCAATACGTGGAATTTGTATGAACTTGATATCAATAAAGTATTTCTTGAAATCGCCCACCATTTTTTTGTAAGGTATCAATTTGTCATCCTTAGTGTGATATTCATCATTGATTTGATTTATAACGAGTTGTGAATCACCAAAAACTTGAAGTTTTGTGATTTTCCAGTCCACTGCAATTCTCATGCCAATTAATAGTGCCTCATACTTAGCTATTTTATTTGTGCGAGGGAAGATTAGCTGATATGATTTTGGAATTTTATGTCCTTGAGGTGTAATGAAAAGAATCCCTGCTCCTAAACCATGTTGAGTGTAGGAACCATCAAAGTAGAGCACCCATGATTGTTTAATAGCTATTGTGAATACATCAGCATCAAAAAAATCAATGTGTATTGGGTTTTCTATTGGCATTGGTGCTTCTGCTAACTGATCTGTGATCACTTGTCCCTTTATAGCTTTGTGATCCAGATAATGAATGTCAAACTCACTTAGAATCATGATCCATTTAGCCAACCTTCCAGTTAAAGTTTCCATACTTAGAAGATATTTAAGTGGATCAATTTTAGCCACTAGTTTTATTGCATGTGCTAGCATATAGTGTCATAAATTTTGAGATGTGAACACTACTGCTAAACAAGATTTTTCAATGAATGTTTAATTTATCTCATGACTTGTCAAAGTTTGACTAATGTAATAGATTGCTCGCTCCTTTCCTGAGTTGTCTTCCTATGCCAATAATGCTCCTAGGGACACTTTTGTGGTAGAAATATACAATATGAGTGGTGCACCTTGCACTAGTGGATTCATGAGATATTACTTTATCTAATCAAACGTCACTTCACATTTTTTTCCCATTTAAATGGAACATTCTTGTGTAAGAGATGAGTAAATGGTAGAATTTTATCTACTAATTGGGAAATAAATATTCTGATGGATTGTAACCGTCCCTATAAAGAGTGTAGTTGACTAATGTTCCTTAGTGGTGGCATATCAAGAATTGCTTGTACTACGGAACAACCCAAAGTCTTGCAGCTTGCTGCATCTCTAACAAAAGAGGAAATATCAGGATTCGCATAATTTCTCAAAGATAATAAAGTCAGTTTTGCATGGTTTTACGTAGATATGTCTAGATTAGATCTAAATCTCATCATGCATCATCTATCTATTATGTTGGAGGCAAAACCTGTGAAGCAAAAACTCAGAAAAATACATCCACATGTTGCATTATTGGTTAAAGAAGATTTTGGATGTTGGATTCATTCGATCTATCGACAATGTAGAATGGATCTCCAATATCGTACCTGTTTCAAAGCCAGATGAAAGAATCATAATTTGTACAGATTTCAAGGATTTGAACAAGGCATGTCCTAAGGACGATTTTCCTCTACCAAACATAGATATGATTGTTGATTTGACTGATGGACATGTGATGTATTCATTAATGTATGGATTTTCAAGATACAACCAGATAAAGATTGCACCAGAGGATCAGGATTAAACAATGTTCACATGCCCTTGGGGTACCTATTGCCAAAAATGTGTTGTTAGAATAAGTGAACTAATTAAAATGTAAACAAACACACCAATGAAACATTAGATTGAAAGAAATTGATTAAAAAGATAAAACAAACTCTATATAACAACAAGTTCCTCAAATTCATCCCATCGTCCTCTATCTCCAAGGATTTGATTAAAGTTACTGGCTCTCAGTTGTGTAAGTAGCAGCTTGTTGAAATGACAACTTAGGAGAATGAGATTGATTGAAAATGCATGTCCATTGTTAATGATTTAAGCTATGAACTTGAAATGCTATGATGCTATGATATGAGATTGCTAAAATGTTGATATGCTGATTTGAATGCAACTATAGTAACTACACATGAAATCTAGGATGAAATCTACTTGCAAGAAGGTTCTATTTATAGATTTTTGAAGGCAAGAATCTAGTTGGCAAATGATCAATGGTTGAAATTCAAACTTTTCAATATGAACGGTGAGAGATTAAGAAGTTGAGAGAAAGGTGGAAGGTTGAGAGGAAAGTGGAAGAATGTTTTCAACCCACAAAACCATCCTCACTCAAAAATAGAGACAAACATGGCATTTATCTTTTCATTTATGAAAATTGGTTGAAAGTTGAAGATAATTGCTAATTAAATAAATAAATTTAATTAATTTCTTGTGACAATGAATTTAGAAGCTTCCACAATTAAATAATTAATATTTAATTATGTGTAAGAAGTGAAAAAGATAAGTAATTAAATATTTTACAATATTTAATTAAGTGGGGTGAAAAAGATACTAAATATAAAATATTTAATTCAAATGTGAAGTGAAGAATGAATATTCTATTGTTTGAATTTAAATGTTCAAAATTAGAAATAAAATGATAATCAAATAAATAAATTATGAAATTTATTTAATTAATTAAGAGGAAAATAGCAATAATTAAATAACCATATTTATTTAATTAAACTAGAAGAATTGGAAAAATGAACAATATAAACAAATAATTAAATTTATTTATATGTAGATGACTTTAGAATATTAATTAAATAATTCATATTTAATTACTTAGCAGGTTTGATTTACCGTGACCATTTTTAGATGTGTATAGAAATCAATGACACCACCTTCATACTTGCAACACAAGGCATAAGTACAGTTGGAAGGTAATTCAAAGTGTTCCAAGGGAAGGTATACATCAAGTGTTGATTGCTTTCTAGGAATACTGACAAAAAAAGGGAGAAGATGAGTCTTTAGACCGAGAGTCTAGTGAAGAAGTGCATATGGTCAGGTAGCAAAAGCCTAAGGGTCTTGTGCATGGGTTGGAGTGAGATTTTCATGGTTATTCATAGATCTAAAAAAGACAACTAATCTCAAGGATTGGTTAATAGTTTCACATTTTGTGCAAAAGTACCCATGACCTGAAGACTAGAGTTTGCAAATTTGCTGGTGAAGAAAGTCAAATTATCTTTGACTTAATATGGAAAGTTCTTGAACCAACTATCACCTACCACATGCTATTTTTTGATTTTTTCCTCTGATTTTGTTTCATGCATTCAGTTTGAAATTTTTGGTGCCTTTTTCTTATAAAAGGTTGAGATTTGTTTTATTTTTATTAAGTTCAAATTTTGTGGATTTTAGAGAACTAAAAAATTTCAATTTTTTTTTTCTATTTTCTATTCCATCCCAAATTTCTTATACTATCCAGTGGAAAATCATCCATATTTCTTTAAACCATGGCATCATTTTATGCCTAGCTATGAAGCAATCTAGTGAAGTATTTAGCTTATTTATTGATTCATGTGTTAATAATACCTAGGAGATTCTTTACATTTCAGTATTTTTATGTTTTGTTTAAGATTAGATGTTTAATATTTTTAGAAAATGTTTCAAAATAAAGAAATGAATGGAGTTTTATCATAAATCTTTTCATTCCATGAATTTGTAGAGTGATTAATGCTAAATATGCTTGAATATATGTAAATAATTTGAATTTCATGAAATATTATTGCAAATCTTTAATTTCATGAAGTTGTTAAGTGACATGTGAGTGATCAAATTTATCTTATGTTCCAATCCTTTGGATACTAGCTAACCTGTGACAACCATAGACCCCTCATGTTTAACAATAATTTACACAATGAACCTTGAGTGAACCTAGTGCATCAAGAAATAACATTCTTGAGCCTTGGGATTGAGCTAAGATTACCTTAGAGTTAGGTTTTCCTAGTGGATATTTCAAGTAAACTTGTGTTCCTGTGGTCCTCTATGAGAATTTATCTACCTATTTGTGTGCATGTACAACATCTACATCAACAATAATCAAAACCTTTATGTGGTAACAATAATTCATATTAAATCAAATTTTAAAGAATTGAACCCAGAAAGTAGGTTTCCCTTGGTCATATATTAAAAAAAAATTGGTTTCCAACAACAAAGGCAAAGAAGTAAATTCATACTTAAATTTGTTTTGATTAAAACAATTTTGGGTATGCCACATCAAAACATCATACACAAGTCCTTCATCAAAATAATTTGGTCAAAATACTCAAAATTAAAATGCATGTTTCTCAACACCTTGGTCTTCTTACAAGTTCCTCTTAGGTCTAACATTAGTATCAATCAAACCAAACATTGGCATCAAACATCAAACCATTCAACCTTTTATCTCACAAACAACTTAAAATTCTGGCAAACAAATCCCCTAGACTAATTTTTCATCAAAAATAATCTAGTTTAGCTATATGTTTGGAAACATATCTCTTTTCATACATCTAGCTGGATTAGCACACATCCTTTTGGACACACTTATCTTGTATTCATAAGTCTACTCTTAATATTTACAAGTTCATTAGCATCTTCATCAAACACACATCAAAACGCAAGTCTAGATCTGTTCAAAATTTAGAGTTCCATATCATTCACATCACTGATCCCTTCATGACATCATTAACATCATCATTGATCCTAAATCCATTAGAGGCTCTCTTGTAGGAAAATTTGAATCAACCCAAGATTTTAAACAATACAAATAACACCATACTACACCAAAATTTGATACAAGTTTTATGGTAACAAAAAAATCATAATACAAGAGAAACATAGAACAAAAACTAAACTTATCTATCATGAATGTAATGAATGAACAAAAAACTTGGAATAAATGAGTTTAATCCTAGAGGTTTCACAAGTCCACCACACAATGTACCAAAACCATCTCAAACTTCATAAGACATAAGGGTTCATATAGAAGATGTTACAAACAATCCAATGGAACTTATCGTAGATGAGATACTTGAGATGTAACAAGACCCTAAGGTTCATCATCTTGTTAACACAATTTTGAAACTGAATCCTACCCATATGCTTACTGTGTGTGTGAATATGTGTAAATGATAAATGATTTAGAAAACACACCAATGAAACATTATATCAAAGAATCTAATTTAAAACTAAACAAGCTTCAAACCCAATAGATTCTTCAAAACCATTCCATTGTCCTGTATCTTCAAGGATTCATTTTAAGCTACTTTCCCTCATATTATATAAGTAGAAGCTCAATAGAATGACAACCGAGAGAATGAGATGATATGAAAAATTCATTCTTATGCTAAATTATATGAGATAATGAAACTATGATAATGAAATTAAGAACAAATTATGCAAGTTATTCTACCATGATTATGTATGCTAATATGATAAAAGCTAAGCTGCTATGCTATGATTATGAAATCTAGGATATTAAGATGCCAAATGCTTGATTATTCAACTATAATTCTCATGCTATGTAAACAGTTCTAGGATTTTCAAATAGCCAAGAGGTCTTATTTATAGGTTTTTTGGAGGAAAAATCTTAGTTGGCAAAGATCAACGGTTGAAATTCAGTATGTAAGATGAACGGTGAAAGATGGAGAATTTGGAGAGAAAGATGGAAGGTAGAGAAAAAGAAGGAAGATGTTTCCTTCCCACAAAAACATTTTACTCAAAAATAGAGGAAACTTGCCATTTTTCAAGTTTAGTTATGAGTTAGTTTTGGTGGTTGAAGATAATTCAACAATTAAATAATAAAATTATTTAATTTATGAGATGAATTTTTAGAAGTTTTAAAGATGATTTTATGATTTGGAAAAAGAAGAATATTTATAATGATTTAAGAGTGATTTTATGATTTTGGAAAAAGAAGAAGAATATTTACTTTATTCAAAATAAAGCAATGTGATAATTAAATTAAATAAATTGTGAAACTTATTTAATTAATTAAGAAGAAATAGAAAAGTGATAATAATTAAATAAACTTATTTATTTAATTAGAATAGAAGAATTAGAAAATGAAAAATATAAATAAATAATTAAATTTATTTATATGTAGATTGAATTAGAAGATTAATTAAATAACCAGACTTATTATAATATGACCATTTAAGGTGTATACACTTACATTAGAAAAAGAAGGAGCCAAACTCCCTTCTACATTTGATGTGAACACACTTAGAGAACAACCTTTGGCAAGTGTTGCATCTATCACTCAAACTTCTCACAATGAACCCTTGGTACATAATGTCATTCAATTCAAGCCACAAACATCCTCATCATACATTCCAAGACAACCTACAATCACTAGGATGGACTCATGTAACATTACAAGTCAACAAGGAAATCAACTTGGTCATACTCAAAATCTAGGGAGTCACATAAACTTGGGTATTCAAAACACAAACATCCCACCAAACAAAATAATTCCTCAAAATCCCCAACACAAAAAAAAAATAATTACATCACATCCCCATAACACAAAAATTGTACCAACATATCATACCCAACCATATCATCCACTAATCTAATACCCAAAATGTTCAAACCAACATCCCTAATATTCAACACAACCAAGTGAATCAACAACATCAAGTCAATCTTCAAGGTCACCACCAAATGAATCAAAATCAAGGTAAGAAAAAATCACAACATCAGTTGTCACAAAACCATAAAATCAATCCCAAAAATCAAGTGATCCAACATCAACATCAAGGAAATCAATTTTCCCAAAATCCATTGACCCAAAATCAAATTAATCAACAATATCAAGGTAATCCCCAAAATCCATTGGTCCAAAATCAAGGCCTATCACAAACATCACAACATCAAGTGGCATCATATCAATGATCATAACCTATGTCCCAACATCAAGGTATCCTACAAATATTGTAAAATCAAATGGGTCCTCAAACTCATGTTCCTCTACCACCACACCAAATCTTACAAGGACTCATAACACAAAAAAATCAAGCATCATTACATCAAGGGTAAGTTTTCCCAAAAAAAAAATCAACATGTTTCAAATCTGAATCCACAAATCAGGTGTCCCATAACAAAAATTTGGTCTCACAACAATATGAAAATCAACACAATCCTCCATCATAATCCACTCATAACATGATTTCACAAAAGCAACAGATCCCATCCAACCAAATCAATATTTCACAAATCCAAACATCATTTTATCACGTCAAAGACAAAATGCTATTGCTCATCAACAAGATATTGCATATCAACAAGCTCAATAAGCCTTGAAAAAACAACAAGTTCAACAAGACTTGCAAACACAACAAGCTCAACAAGCCTTGCAAGCAAAACAAGCCCAACAAGCCTTTCAAACATAGCAAGCCCAAAGAGTATTGAGAGCACAACAAGCTCAACAACAACAATATTCCCAAAAACAACAATTGTTTGTGTTACCGATTTTCACTACAGCTCAATTGGCAGAGCTAATTGATTTGTTTCATTTTAAAGTGAAGGTTCAATTAGTTGTTTTGTTTCTTAGATTGATTCTTTGCATCAGATCTATCAAGTCCATTTATGCAAATGAATTTCAAGATTTATTGCTCAGTGCTTTGCAAATGAAATGAAATATAAAGTAGAATACATAAATGATTAATAAGAAATAATTGCTTTCATTTATTTCACAATATTGTTACATTTAAGCATTTATTTTATTTGAAAATGAATTATACAAATTTGTATTGAGATGCATTTCTTTTCAGAATGGAAAAAAAAAAGAAATTAAAATGCCCCACACAAGCTGTGGGAGTAATTGTAAAAATAAATTATGAGAAGCATGCTACACTATTGAGGATGTAAGTAATGAAAACACATAAGCATGAACATAATCATCATTGCATGTGCTTTTAGTCGATGTAGAATTGGTGCACCATCCTTTGTCCTCGAGCTTCAATCAACCTATAAGAGAAGTGAAGCTTTGTTAGAGCTCTGATTATGAACATCCCTTTATGAATCACCAACAATAATGTAAAATGTTGCTGATAATATATTGAAACAGTTGAGAGAAGCACGATTTGGACAAAAGCAAGGAAGGAAACATCATAATAATATATTGTTTTATCTTACACTATTTGTTTCCATGTGTAGGTATAGGAAAAGTAATGTAGCTGATCATTTCATGAATACATAAAAGCAAGTGGAGTAAAACGGGATCCCACAAGGGTAGAGCTCAACATGTTGCCCCTTAAACATACAAGTGGGTTGAGTAAGGAAATACAATTATCGTACTCATTTGAGCCATTCACGAAGGAGTGAAACATAATTTCAGTTATCAAAGTTATCAAGTGCATTTTTCATTCATAGCAATCAAATCTGAACAACGAAGAGAGAATTACAATTGGAAAATGAACTCATTTTAACTAAAATGCATCTTTTAAATATTATCAAATTGATTGCATATTTTTTGCTATGTATTTTGTTCATGTTTATTCATGTTATTTCATGATGTTCTATTCTGGTAAAACAAGTGTTTCATGTCATAATGGTGATAGTGAACAGGCATACATAATGCCTCATCAACAAATCTTTAATAAATGATAAGAGCACATAGAGAGACTTGATTTCATAAAAAATTGAGTTGAGAATGCATGTTTCTGAAGTATTCAAGTATATGAAAAGAGTGATGATAAGCAACCTACAGGAGCATCAATGTTGCTACATAAGTTACAAGATTGAATGCAAATGGGTATTTACATTACGGCTGCATTTTTCAAAAAAGTAATGCATGGAGTGCATAAATGAAGAGATAGTCATCTATGAAGAGGAATGGTATCATGTTCAGCAGAGGTAATGTCTTCCATGTATTGTGTTTCAAAGGGTTTAAATCTACAAGTAAGGAATTGATTTTTTTGAGATTTTTAACAATCTTAAAGTGAACAAACAGTTACATGGTTTCAGCTTGAAATGCAGTTTTCTTTTGAAATACAGAGTACCCATGTTGGGTTATTAATTCAAAATGCAGAATAAAATTGAAATGCACAGTTTTGAGCTCAAAAGGCTTTTCAAAGAGAAGGAAAATAACAACCATTATCTATAGCCATAAGTTTCTGAAGGTCATCGAAATAAAGCATTTTGGAATCTCAATGAGTATTATTTAATGGGTCGAACCCAGATATTTCTTCCTTTTTATAGTTTACCCATGTGAAGATTTTTGTCAAAAAATATAGAACGCATGAAATACCATGGTGGGTCGAGCTCGACTTTTGGAGAAATGCAAGTTAAATTTTTTTATTTCAAAATACAATAACCCACATGGGGGTTTTATGTTCAGACATGAGAGCCATTGAAATATACAGTTGTGAGCTTTAAATCTCTTCAAATTAATGAGAAACAAGGTATACTAGTCATGGCCATAGAGCTTTATGAACTCATGAAAACAATACAAAATATATGGAGCCATCGTGGGTCGAACCAAATAGAGGTGAATACAAAAGAAAGAAAGAATACAAGTTAAAGCTCGTGGCTTGTACAGATGGTCTACAAAGTTTTCAAATAATAATGATCTTCTTTTGTAGAGAATGAAGCTTTTATAAGTTTTTTAAGAAGAAAATACGAAGGAGGAAAGAAAACTTACCATTTCATTTCTGTAGAAGAAAAAATAAGCTACGACTGAGCTCTCATAGAGCTTCCAAATCAAGGGTCGATCTCACATAATGGTGGCCAAGTAAGGAACAAAGATAAAGCATAGAGAAATGGAGGAGAAAATCAAGGAATACACATGTATGGCCGTGGCCTTAAGGCCAAATTTTTCCTTTAAATGGAGCAAAGAAACCATAATGCAGAATGAAGTTGACTTACCATTGTTTGTAGAGGGAGAACAACCAATCTGAGTGCAAAATACTGAGCTTCAAGCTGAAAAACTAGCTAATGGTGGCAGCGCATCTTCTTCCCAATAGAGAAAAACTTTCAAAGTTACAAGTGCAAATTGAAATGAGAGATTAGGGTTTGAGTTTGGTTTTGTTCTTTTGTGCCCTAATTCAAAATGTGGGATTTCCACCTTAGCTTAAGTTTAATGCCTTCATTTTTATCATTTGATAGTATATGCATGCCCTAGGTTGAGCTTGGAAGGTTTTATTTGACTTAATAAGTCTAAACCTTTATGTCTTAGGTTTTGATTTATTTCAAATTCCCAAATACCTAAGGAATTTTAGTTCAATATCGATGCTTATGCCTTAGGGAAAATTTCATGCCTTGGGATTTATTTTGATTGATTTTATAGAAATCAATTGGCGATTAATAATAGACATCTTGCTTATATTTTTATGATTTTTTTTAGGAAAAAATAAAATTGTAATGGAGAGGTAAGTAATGTTTTTGAAAATATTTTTAAATCTTTATTGAAAATAAATAATCCAAATGGAGAGATCAAACTGCAATTATCTTGTAAAGAAAAAGATAAAACAATGATTTATAAATTGTTTTATTCTTTTTTGCTATTTTTAGCAGTTTTAAGAAAGCCAAGAAGTTTGAATTTTCCTTGAGCGAAATTGAGTTGCATGGAGAGAAGATAAGGTGTTTTATTTGCTTTCAAAGCATAATGAACCTGTTTTTAGGTACTTTTTTGGATAGACATGCAAGAAGTGTGAGATTTCCACTTTTGTTACACATTATGCTCGGATTAGGATTTTGGAGAGTTTATTTTAGGAGAAAAAATTAGGGTTTTTTTCAGTTCAGATCATTGTTTCTTCCTCTCATATTGAAATAGAGAGTTTGTAAGAAAAAATTTGTACTCAGACTTTGAATACTCTTTTAGTTTGATAAAACAGTATTCCTATTTCTCAATTTTTGTCTCCTTTGCAATTTTAGTATGATGTTTACATTGTGATTTTGTTTGCAGAATCCTTTTATGTCCTATTATTGCAGATCTTGATGTAGAAAGTTCATGTGATATAGGTTGCATGTTGTGTTTGAATATGAATCTTCATGAAAATCAATTATGTATTGAGTCTTCATGAGAGGTTGTGAGGTTACTATTGTTTTTAAGATTTGTTTGTGAGTAGATAATCAAATTCATCATTATTTTTCCAAAAATGTCACTTTAAGTTAGAGTTTCATTCTAGTTATCCTTCTAACCCTTTACCTCAAATCATTTAGAATAGAAACTATTATTCGGAGAACCAACTCACTCTGGAGATTCCTTCTTCATTCAAATCACCCACATCTGAAGAAGGTTTCCATGTGTCAACAGATAGTTAAGGTTTTTGCAAATTTAGCATAGGGTGCATATCTGATTGATAACAATTTGTACAACAACAACAAGGTTTGGACTACAATCAACAATAACAATATGTGAATTCTCAAAAAATTCTCCTAAATCAAAATTCACATGGAGCATATAACACACAACCACCCTTATCACCATTAAATCCACAATATCAAAAAATCCACCATACACACCATACAATACATTCAACACTAATACACCACCTTACCAAAAATCTAGCATACAATTCATCAACCATCCCTCAATACAACATGTATGCTCCACCACCAAACAATCCTTAAGAGGACATTTATTTACAAATCAAGATACTCACACAAAAGATTCATGACATCCAAATTGGGAAAAAAAAATCACATTTCATACAAGACTTATGTCCATGTCCATTTGGTCGTAACATTGCAATGATACCATTCCCTTCAGGATTCAAGATTCCTAAATTCAAAAAGTACAAGGGACATGGAAATATAGAACACATTAGGGAATTTTATGTGGAAATGTATGTAAGTGGAATACAATGACTCTTATTTGATTTGTCTCTTCCCATGCAATTTTGGAGGCCAAGCCATAGAGTGGTTCTCATACCTACCTCTAGGAATCTAAACTTTTCAAGAAATAATAGACCAATTTGTAGCATATTTCTCCTAAAATATTGATATGGATGTAATTTTGGAGGAAATCTATACTCTTAAACAAGATAAAGGAGAAAAATTTGCAATTTTTTTGCAATGATGGAGAGATGGAGCTAGTAAATGTAAATGGACAATTCTAGAGAAAAAACAAATAGAGATCATTACTACAAGTATAGAAACAGACTTATCCTTCTAGTTGAAAATGAAATGTGTGTCAACATATGAGGAACTCATCCCCAAGGGCCTTAACATTAAAAAATCCCTCACCACAAAAGGAGAAACACAAAGTCAAAACCAACCATCTAGTTTCAATGAAAAACCTTGATATTAGGCTAAAAACAAGAATATTACTAAATATGGTGTGGTAGATGAAAATTTTGTAACTAAGGCACCATTGAACACACAAAAAATACAATAGAACACTCAATATAACACTTAATAGAACACACAACAAAATAACCAAAAAAATATCAACAATGTCAACTCTCCTAGAGGACCACAACCAAAACATAACAACTACTTACCATAAATACAAAATAATGCTCCTAAACAATAATTCACTCCCTTAGGGGAACCTATGGAAATAGTATTGAAGAAGTTGATATAATTGAATCTCATCACACTCCAAAATTTCAAAAACTACCAAGAACCACAAGTCAAACCTCTTGGGTATAGAGATGACCATTATTACAAATTTCACTAATACAAAGGTCAGAACACACAAAACTATTTCAGACTCAAACATTTAATCAAAGATATTATTGAACAAGGAAAATTTGATGTTGATAAAAAAATAGGGAACCAAAATTTAGAGATCTATAAAAATCCTATTCTTGATCAAGGAAAACCAAAAGATCCAGGAAATGCATCAAGTTTAAATATGTAAACCATAACTATGATAACACAGTAGGACACATTTGTGTTTCTCATCTCTCACAGCATGAGGAGTCAAACATGCATCAAGATACTTTCTTAACACAAATTCCAAATCAATCAACAATGTCTATTAATCTTTCATATTGTAATGGCATCAAGTATGTATCAAATTGTGATATCCCTCCCTCATATAAATTCATGATTGGACATATTGAATAAGTTCCAAGGAAACCAAAAACATCCCTTATTTCACCCATACTTACTAAAGTGTGCGAAGAGTCTTTTGCTTTCACCCAAGAATCATTCCAAGAGGAGGCTTCTAATATGATGAAAGTTGCTCTGAATTGATTCAATATCAAGAGCCCATATCCCCACAAAATTATCATGATTTTCATAATATATTCCAATCCATGAGTGAGATTTTCTCTATCATAAGTCAATATGAAGAGATCACTTCCCCCAAATTATTATCATGAGTTGATAAACATCTTCCAATTCATTAAAAAATTCAAAGATACCCTTGATATCACCCATGAGATGTCTCCTTATGATGGAAATATAGACGTTCTTCATCCAAAAAAAGAGTCTCCCACTCTTGACATTATCACACAAGAATAGGAAATGATAGAGATTCTTAATTCTTATAATGATTGTGTGTCATTAATGTCTCTTGAATCAACATAAAAAAATAACACATCCCAAGTTCTAGTCAAGCGCATTGAATATGAAGATATCCAATATTATTCAAGAAAATTACTATGTTTACAATTCAGGGATAACTTTAAGAAACCCCCCCCTCAGAAAAGGTGTAAAATTCTGGTGAATCTTTCCTTTTATTTGAAAAAAAATATTAATTTTCCTCGTGAATCTTATGCATAGTATTAAACTTTGTGTAAAATCCTGGTGAATCTTCATGAATAATTGGTAAAAATAATAATCAGAGTGGCGAATCCTAGTGAATAATCACTAAAAATATTAATTACAATGGCGAATCTATCCTTTAAAAATTTGCACAGTTGGTCGACGCAGTTGCCCCATATATTTTTTTGTTTTTTTAGTATTGAAGTAGGGGCGCGAGGGTGGTAGCCATCGGTGGGGTCAAGGGGGCAGAGCCCCTCACCACCAAGCATACATTCACTATTGAAAATGCATTGGAACACACACAAATGAAGTGTTTTAAAAAAATCTCACTTGAAAATTAAGACTAAATGAAACTTGAAAATTTTACCATCGATTAGCTTTTAAATCAGATGTCTACAAGTTCATTCCGTGAGCGAATATCGGCATGAGTGAACATCATTGGTGGGACACTTAGGGATGTCTCGCCGATACAACGATGATGACGTATGTCATGAACTATTGGCAATAGTGAACGGTGGAGATCAAACAGATCTTTGATCGAATGTCTTTTCGGGAGCTTCACGCGAATATTGTAGATTCTTTTCATGATTCTCTAGAATTACACAAGTGGTGTACCTATGCCTACTACCTTGGTGGACCCTAGGTGGAGTATGGAAGCCTTATTGGCATGAGTGAACATCATCGGTGGGACACTTAGGGATGTCTCGCCGATACAATGATGATGATGTATGTCATGAACTATTGGAAATAGTGAATGGTGTAGATCAAACAAAGCTTTGATTAGACGTCTTCCTGGGAGCTTGGCATGAATATAGTAGATTCCCATCTTGATTCTCCAAAATTACACAATATTACTGGCGAATATTATTAATATTTTTAAATTTTATTGTATAAACTTCTAGCGAATTAGTGCCAATGACGCATCGTTTACATGGTGAATTAATCGAGATGAAATTATTTTTTTGTAAAAACTTGGTGATTCAATCTTCTTTTTAGCTTGTACTATTCACCATTTTTGGAGCTCCTGATTTCTATTATTCGCCACTGAAGTTTTCCCTAGTTTACATCAATAGGATATCTTAGAATAAGAGAAAACAATTAACTTTCCTAAACAATGAGAGCCCATAGAAATACCATGTGTCCATGATAAGTCATATTCAATATCCATTTATTAGAGGATACATTACCAAAGAAAATGATTAGGTCTTGTTAAAAATGACACCTTGAAACTAGCAGAATCAAAACATGTCAATAATACCTCCACAATGCCAGGGGAAACTTTGTCTTATACAAACATCAACATAGGGGGAATGAAGGATCCTTATGATGAAACCATTTCTAATGCTACAGATATTCATATCATGAATCATCATCCACACATCATTCCATCCATAAATTGGGACCAACACATAAAGAAATATTCCTATCAAAGAAAGGAGAATATCATGGAAGAAAAAGAAGCAACAAAGCAAAATGGAAAAATCAAATACAAGTGGGTACCAAAGAATTTAAAAGAAAATCATCCCAATCATATTTCATTTGTCAAAGAAACTGTGGAGAAAAATAAAAAATGGAAATATATCCATCAAAGATATCTACAAATAAAAAATAGTCTACTCAGGTGATGTACAAAGTATATCAGGCGGTTGGTCCTAATTTCACTCAAAAATCTATCTCTACCTATCATTTCTCATCATTTCATGTCTAGAGAGTCAAAGGTTCTGAGTTATCAACCAATCCATCCATTTCTTATATCCCTCATTATATTTCACCATCCACTTTGAAATCCATGATATCCAAATCTCATATTAACCATGTGTTGGCAACAATTCTTTATCATAAGGACTTTAGGGGAACTCTATCGTGATGTGTGCATCTAGATGAGGTTAACTTTGGTATTGACAAATAAGATAAGAGAATCTAGGGGTTCCATTCAAGAGCCCATATCATAGAAAAAAAACTAAGCAAGATATTATTGAAACATCATGACAACAACATCATCTATATTAGCCCCAACAACATCTACATTAACACCACCAGGTGGTTCAACATGACCATAAAATTTCCAAAAAAAAACAAGAAAATAGTCAATACAAAAAATTTCCTCCAATGAAACCACTATGGCAACGCTTTGGACAAGTACCATGATGAAAACCTAGAAAATAGGTGTCATGTGTAGAATCAAGCATCTACATGTGCCATTTTAGGCAGAAGAAACTCATCCCATCCAGAGTAAATCCTTGAACCATTTATCCAATCCATTTTCATCCAAATCCACATTATCATGATCTTGATAAAATTTTGGTGTGCACTTCATACTTTCTTATGGATTAATATTGACATGGGTCATTATCATTAATTATACCCTATACAACCTTATCTAATTCATGAAGCATTATCCAAATGATCATTCTCTATCAAAACATGTTATATTATCACAAGATGATTATTGGCATCCTTCACATACCCATCTATCCAATCCATTCATCTATCCAATAATTCACCCATGGCATTCCATACATTGCTAGACATTGGGGACAGATACTTGTATCTTTCTTTAGGAATAAAACTAGAGCTATAACCTTTGACTCATGTGGTGATCCAAACATTTTCTAACACGAAATCAAATTGTCCAGAACATTTGTAAGAAAAAATTAAAATGACTATTCCATGACACATTTTGACAAGAAGATATTCCTTATTGACCATATCTTTCATCAAACATCAATCTAGATAATCAATATCAATTGCTTCTAACATTCACTTCAACATCACATCAAATCATTCCAACAAATTTTAGTATAAGCCTATCTTCAAAATCTTGATCTATCTTATCCAATCAATCGACCATCATAATTTTAGGATATATCCTTTCCTAATCCTTGTATTTTTTAATAATATACTTGCATTTTTGTGTATCCTCAACAGTGTTATCATTATCGATAATTAACTAATCAAATCAATCAATCCTAGCTTGTTTTTCAATAAAATCTTAAAAAGATCACTGATAGCATCACATATCCATAAACACTTCTCAAAATCATGCAAAAATATCAAAAAATCCAAAAAATCATGGAAATCCAAAAATATTCAAATCATCTTGAAAAATTCTAAAAACATTCAAATTTGATTAAAATCTCTAAATGGGTCTAAAACATTAAAAAATCAAAAACACTAGTCAAACTATGTTGTCTCTATGCTTACGTAGGCAAGGCCATCATCGATGAGCCCCTAAGGCATCAGTTCAGTCCCTCTTAGGTCTTGATCTTTGTCTAAAAAGATAAAAACACAAAAATATTTGGAAAATCCTCAAAAATCCGTAAACAACATCTAATATCTTTCAAAAAAACCTAAAATTCCTTAGATAACTTAAAAACCAAAACATTTAGATAATTTCAAAACATCAAAAACAACCTCAAAACATTTCAAAACATCAAAAAAACTAAAATATTTTTTTAAAAAACCATTCACCTCATTTCTCTTTCACTCGTAATAATTTTTTTATAGAGAAACCTGCAAATATAGGAAGATAAAAGATCAAGAACAGTGAACAAATTTATAGAAACTAAAATCTATATTAATATTGCTTATTGAATTGAATACAAAGAAAGATTGAATATCCTTATGTAGACTTAGATGAACTCAGCATGAGATCCCTAAATGGTGGAGTTCTAACTGAGACAGGATGAGATAACATAATGCATGAATCAATTAAGTGAATTTATCTTGTGTGCAACACAAAGATCAAAGAACATGACTAATTGAAATGCATAATTAATGCAATAAAAATTGCAATAAGAACTAGATGATCTTTTCCTAAGTTTGTATTAAGCACTAGAGTAAATTAATGATGATTTGATTTATTTACTCCAACACCCCCTAAATGAAAATTGAGGAGAAGCAAAAACTAATGAAGGAAAAGAATGATGATGTGTGCCTTTGAAAATTTCTCATGTGTCCACATGTTGGAAAGAGATGATGTTGATCCAAAATCCTATGAAGACAGATAGAGAACAAGCTGAAAAAGTGATGAAGATGGTGGGCCAACAATGGTAATGTGGTTTCCAACAAAGAGGAAAGGAGAAAATATAGGTTGAAAACCTCCTAACAATTTATTCAAACTAAAGAAGAAAGTTACATCTACTACAGATCTAGGAAGATTAAAGATCAAGCATAGTGAACAGATTTAGAGAAATAAAAATCTATATTGATATTGCTTACTACATTGAATACAATGAAGGATTGAATGTTAGATGAACTCAACATGAGATCCCTAAATGGTGGAGTTCTGACTGAGACATAAGTGAGATAATAGAATGCATGAATTAGTTAAGTGACTTTTATCTTGTGTGCAACACAAATATCAAATCACATGAGTAATTGAAATGGATAATTAATGCAATAACACTTGCAATCAGAACTAGATGATCTTTTCCTAAGTTTGCATTAAGAACTAGAGTAAATTAATTATGATTTGACTTATTTACTCCAACACCCCTCTGAATCAAAACTAAGGAGAAGTAAAAATTGATGAAGGAAAAGAATGATGATGTGTGCCTCTGAAAACAGTTCACGTGTCCACATGTCAAAAAGTGATGATGTCAATCCAAGATCTTTTGAAAATGAATAGAGAAACAAGCTACAAAAGTGATGAAGATGGTGGGCCAACAACAGTGATGTGGCTATCAATAAAGAGGAAAGGAGAAAATCTAGGTGGAAAAACTCCTAACAATTTATTCAAACAAAAGAAGAAAGTTGCAACTGTTGAAGAACTACAAAGATGCCCTCCATTAGGGATGATGTCATTGTTTATCCAATGCTCAATATTGTCCTACTAGAAAGAAACTCTATAAGCACACGAGGATGTGACTTTGGAAGCTCATGTAGTCAAGAACCTTGCTAGAAAGAAAACTGGAAGCACATGAGGATACAATTCTAAAATCTCATGTAGACAAAAAATTATATCAAAAAGAAAAATTACTTTTGGTTGTCGATTGGAGGAGCAGTTTGGAGCTTGAAAATTAATTAGCAAATTTCAATATTATAAGTTTGTTTATTCAAAAGAAAAATGAAAGAAACCTATACTAGAAACAAAGGTTTACATCTGCCTCCATTGTTGGTGAAAATATTCGCAAATATCTACCTTTGATTTACCATGAGGCATGCAAGATTCCAATGCAAAATCTAAACCAAGCAATATTTTTCATCCATCAGTGAAGAAATAGCTCCTACAATAGAGGAATTCGCACCAAAACATGCCCACATTGGGCGTCTCACTGCTCAACCATAGTTTATGCTTAATGGTTCATAGCCTCCAAATCAAATTTTTGTAGCCTTTTCAAAAGTAATCATGACCTCCAATCTAAAGCACCCTCCCATACATGCCTATTTTTTTGATTGTGCATCAAAAAATTGACTCTTTATGGCTAGTTGCATGAGATTTTCTATGGCATATGTTGTGGCTGAGAGTCACATGAGCTAGGTATTGGTTGCATGAAGCAACATCCAGGATAACATAGGCTTCACTTTCAAATTCATCTATTATAAAGCTCATGGAATAGGAAAAATAACATTGTGAGAACTTCAAATCATGCCCTTTCTACTGAGGTTGGAGTTTCAAATCGGCCTCCTAATTTATTGACCAATATCCTAGATCAAATATGTAGGAAAAATCCAAACGCCAATCTCCTATGCCTCTACATATGCCTGAGAAAAATCCTAATTGTGGCCTATATATCTGCGTAGGAAATCGCTCAACAACAGAGAAAAAGCGGTCACTGAATTCAGAAAATTCGTTCAACTTAAGACTTGTCTTATCTCCCCCTATGTTATGATACCATGTAGAGAAACCTGCAGATCTAGGAAGATAAAATATCAAGCACAGTGAATAGATTTATAGAAACTGAATTCTATATTGATATTTCTTACTAAATTGAATACAATGAAGAATTGAATATCCTTATGTAGACTTAAATGAACTCAACATGATATCCCTGAATGGTGGAGTTTCTACTAAGACAAGAGTGAAATAAAAAAATACATGAATCAGTTAAGTGACTTTATCTTGTGTGAAACACAAAGATCAAAGCACATGACTAATTAAATTGCATAACTAATGCAATAACACTTGAAATCAGAACTAGATGATCTTTTCCTAAGTTTGCATTAAGCACTAGAGTAAATTAATGATGATTTGATTTATTTACTCCAACACTTTCATCCATAATAAACTAATCCTCATCTTCACCCTTTGGTAACACAAATGGAAACAAGTACAAAAATCAGCAAAACTAAAATTCAACACAAAATCAAAATTAGAAATACAAACTTCAATGTAAAATCAAAATCTTGATCATTATCAAACATGCTAATCAAACTCTTATAAATGGCCTAATAATTTCAACCCACCATCATCAAATGCATGTCCTAGGATACATCATTCCAACAATGGGCATCATTTTAGATATCATTTTGGATATTTATCCTCAAAAAAAAATCTCTTTGGCAATAGATATGAATAAAATTGATATTTTGTTCATTTTGATTTGTTCCTTTTTTTATCTTATTAGTCTATTCCAATGATCTCTCAATGATTTCTAACAAAAAATATTAGAGAGATAGGAACAAGGTATTGATCGTTACTTTCATTTTTTGTTCTTATTGGATATCTTTGTAGTACAACCTCGGCTAATAATTATCATCCATGTACTAGGATTGTCTCAATTAACACAATTCCTATGACATATCAGGTTCTTCATACCTTTTATGTGTTATTTTTCTTATTTCAATGGCTCATTATTTCACATGATCAAACAAGGTTTTCATATGTCAGGTATGAACAAGGATACTCCTATTTATTTGCAGAGTCAAATTCCATCGCATTAGATATAAAACCATCCTATTTTTCAATACCTTGATGCATTATATATATATTCTATATGAAAAATAAGGACATGATGAATTTTATCCTAACCCCAAAGAAAAGCAATATAATCTTTCTCATCACCATATCCAATAAAGTTTCAAATAATCATAGGCTTTTTGGACTTTTGAATCAATCTCAAAACAATGGTTAATCAATATACATTTCATTCTTCTACTTCTATCCATCTTACTCTATCTTATTCTTCTATCTTTACTAGCATTTCTATCCAAGTACCGAATATATGTGATACATAAAAATATACATAAGGATACCCATGGTCAATGACTGTCTATACATCATAAAATCCATCTACATCAAACATTTGATCTTTCTAAAGAAGTTTTTTTTTCTCTTTGTAGCCGAACTGATCCTAATTCCTTGTCGCGATCTCAACCCAAAAAACAAAAAAAAACGCTCAATCTCTAAAGGAGGTAGTATATCATCATTCATTCCTTCTATTGGGGCAAAATGGGGCATCTAAACAAATCATGAATTTTTAAAATTTTGATCTAAGAAGCAATATTGATCTGAGAAGCATCAGTTATTTGAACCAACACAATAGGTACCTCACTTCAAAGAGGGGAAAAATATAGACACTTAAAAATGTCTTGATCAATATCACACATTTGATTTGATTTACTAACACCGTTTTCATCCTGATTCAATCACTTTCATCTATTTAATGAAATAATTTTGATTATTTAATTAAATTTATTATTTTCTTCTATTAATCAAGTAATCAAAATTATTAGATTAATTCATCTCTTTCATGCTCATTTTCATCCTATTTGATTAAATAATTCAAATTATTTGGTTAAATCCCTTAATTCCTCTCATTTTATTAAAGAATCTTATTATTTTATTAAGTGTCATTAATCCAACCCTTTTATTAAATGAGATAATTGTTTAATTAAAATCCTAAATTATTTCATCTTGCACAATTAATAATATCTTAATTATTTAATTGGCTAATATCTTATAATTACTCTAACTTCTCCTACTTGCAAGAGAATATTCTTAGGAATATTCCTCCAATTCAAATTCAAATATTTACCTCCAAATGAAAATATCTTCCAACAATCTTCTAACATTCTTCCTAAAATTGAGGGACTTTCACATTCTAATTCAATAAGATCCCTTGATTAGAATCATTGATCCATGTCAATATTCGATCTCATCCATGAATTGGAATCCTTGATCCACGTCATACTCTATCTTTCAATTTCATCCATTGATTAACCAAATCAATATTAACCACTAATTCAACTACAAATCCTATAAATAGTCCTCATTATATGAGAAAAATGTTGGAAGAATGAAGAAGAAACCATATGGCGTGTTTTCATTGATGCCAACATTGTTTGGTGATAATTTTGTCTAACTCGATAAATAGTGGTTGTGTTATCCTGTTGTGGTAATTTGGTCTAGAATTTCTCATATTATAAGATCAACATATATGGTTTTAGTATGTTATTTAGCAATGTTAAATATATCTACCAACAAGTTTTCAATAATTTTGGTTGAATGAGCTGAAAGACACAAATGACAGAAGTTTGACATATGGTTTTCTGATTAGAGTTGTGCATAGTGGTATGAGTTATTTGGTCTGGATCCTTTTGGTACTTTGATCCAATTGTTACAGCTTTGTGAGATGATTTACAGGTGTCAACTCTACATGTATTCCAAATGACACACACTCATATGATCATATGGTTGATTGATGTTAGTCAGTTTGGTCTATTTTTGTGATCAAGTCTTCTTTTAGTCAACTATATACTTGAATAAGTGGTATGAAGATGTAATGTCATAAAATTGCACCCCTTGCAATTTCACACACATTCTTGTATCCGATTTAGTGTCCTCTCCCCTAGAACTTGTGTGGGCTCATTTTAGCCCTTGTATCAACCTTTTTCCCCTCTTAGGATGCTTAAGACCCCTTTTTGGTAGCTACCTTCATGTGTCAGCTTTGCATTAAACATTGTGCTTTTCCCATTCTTGTCATTTTATAGTGTGATCTGTCTAGACACTAGCACACCACATAGATGTTTGTGCTTCGTGCTAGAATCTTGTGATATTTTAATGTTCAAATAACCATTTTTGAGCATGTTTTCCACTTGTCATCTACTTTTTTCAGTGGTAACAGCTGGAGATGCCTTGTAAGAGCTAGGGAAGCTTCTTTTCCCTCTTTAAAAGTTTTCTTTTCAACTCAATTGGCCTTCTTCTCCTTCTTGGCTTCTATCTTGGAAATTCTCCCATCTTTCTCTTGCTATCTTGCATGCACAAAATCTTTCTTACTACAACAACTTCAATATTTCACATTCTTACAACACTCTCAAGCTCTTACAACTATCTATGCCTCTCTCTTTGGATTCCTTAAACCTTGTAGTTGAAAGCTCCCTTATCTTATGCTTGCAAGAATCTTGGGATTTCTCACATCCCCTATCCATTACATCTCTACTTTGTGATACAAGTTCTCCTCCTTGAGTGGGGATTGCTTTTATAACACCATATTTGCTTACTTTTTTCATTTCTCACTATCTATCAGGTTGCCTATGGAGGTGGGAACACCAAAATAGGGGTTTGACTAAGGAAAACCCCTATATAGCCCCAACCTTTTCTCCAGATTTTATGCATGCAAATATTGAAGTTATCTACTAGTTGGAGGCTTCATTACTTGGTTCATTGTGAGAAATTACTATCTCTTATTCTCTTACTTTATCATTCACCTTACTTTATTCTTAGTTCTATTACTTTTTATTACTTTCTCACATTTTATAAGTTTTTACCAATCTGATTGTTAGAAGTCGCTTTTCTTTTTTGTGATAAACTCATTTTCTGGTCCGTACAAGATGCTAGCACACCACATTGTCATCTATATTCTACAATAACGTCCTTTGGACGAGAACTCATTAGTTTTTCCAGGAAACCCTTGTGATTTACTCTTGCATTGTTCCTTGAGGTAGTTTAGGGAAGTTTGCCCCTTAAGATTCTCTTGAGAATAAAGAGACTCATGAGTATTGAATCCCCCTTCTCTACATTTTTGTGAACCCAATGTGAATCACAACTTTTTTTCAAAAAACTAAGAATTTATTTACCCCAACTTGGTGGGGTCATAACTTTTGACTCGGAGCTTGAAATTCAAAACTGTTTACACCATTGGAAAGGTCTCCAAGATGACTAATTTAGTCCCTAAAATATTGTGCCTTTGGCAACCAAATTTTTAGGACCAAAAAAAGTTTTTACCCTAAATTCTTCTCCAAAGACCTCCGAAAATGTAAATTACTAGAACTTAGAAAATGCTATAAAAACAAAAATTTGGATTTTTCATTTTTCTCAGTTCTATCACCCCTAGACTGCTCTAGATCAGCCAAATTGTTTATTCATTATTTATTATATTTAGCTTACTATTTTCAAAATGAATTTTAATAGCTTCTTTTATCAGTTCAATATCTAATTATATTCAAAGTGTTAATGATGTTTCATTTCATGCTTGTGATAGTGACTTGGATTTGCCCATGTCACTTTGTATCTTTGATCCTTCTCATGAGATTCCTCTTGATTTGAAGGATATCTTGTTGCAAGAAGATTAAATAATTGATACCTTTCTTAACATTACTCTACCTTATCTTCATTCTAATGCAATCTCTTATAGAGATGATGTATTAGTGAATGATGAATCTTTTGTATATTCCAATGTACTCTCCTCTAGAAATGATGCATTAGTGAATGATGAATCTTCTTCCACATTTGATCCTCCCTAGATCAATGTTGAGAATATTTCCCTAAATAATTATTCAAATAGTTGTGATGATTTTGTAAATTTCATCTATGTCTCTGATACCCCTCAAAGGCCTAAGAAACTGATCATTTATCTGACTCCAGCTAGTCCTACTCCTAAAAGGATTTTTTTATTGATGGTATCCCATTTGATAGTGTTTCTCTTGATCTTTCTATGGCTCCATCTTATAAAGAGGTAGCCCATACTTATAAGAATAGAAGGAATAAACAAAATTTTGATCAGCCTACTTCTTTACCACCTCAACCAAGCCTTCCTCAAGCACCTAAACCTACAATTGAAGCACTCGATGATTATGATCTTGTCAAGAAACTCCAAGTTACTCCGACTAAGATCTCACTATGGGAATTTCTTCAATCTGCTCTAATTTAGGAAGCCTTGCAAAAGATCCTCATACCTTCTTTTGCTAGGTCGATGGATTTTAATGTGTTAGCTCATATATGTATGGATTCGCTAAATATTATGTTCTATCCATAGGAACTCCCTCCTCTAGAAGTAAAAATTCAAGTGGACCCTCTAATGATCATAGTTAACATTAATAATATTGGTATTATGCATACTCTCATTGACGATGGTTCAACACTCAACATACGTAGCATTGATCTATTTCCTAAGATTAATATTGATTCATCTTCTCTTAATGCTTCTTTTGTTGTCATTCATGGGCTCGATAATGTCAATCAACAAGCCCTAGGCATGATATTCTTGACTTTAGGTTGGGACCCATTATTGTACCCACCCTTGTATATGTTATGTCAAAAAAATTACCATATAACCTTCTTCTTGGTAGACCATGGATTCATGCTATGGGTTTAGTACCATATAAATCTATTAAGTTCATTTGTAATAATCAAGTAGTCACAGTCAAGATTAACCTCGAGGCTATGCACTTATGTGAGATGGAAGCTATTGGTCAAGTTTCAGTTGTGCCTACTCTTGTTCCTTCAATGTCTTTCGATGCATTGATGTCTGCTATAGTAGTACCTATCACAAAGGATTCTCCTGAGACAAATGTCCCTGATTGGGGTTCCTTAGATGTTATAGAACCCTTCCCTAGGGAATATAAAGTTGACTCGATCCACTTCAACCTTCTAATAACATCATCCACACCCACTATCAAAGATGATTATTCTTTTGTATCATGGGATAATGTGAAAAATAGTTGTAATTTCTTTAATGTTGATTCTCCTCCCTATGAGGAAGATGATCACACTTCTATTAAAGAGGTTAATGTTGGTAGTCCTATCAAGAAGGTTTATGGTGATCCCATAGAGGAGTATAATCCCCATTTCTAGAATAATGATCTCTATGAAGATCCTCCTCCTTCTCAAGATTTGCAAGCATGTTATGGCCTTGGCTTTAAACTTGTCACTAAGTATGGTTATGAGCGTAAAGGTTGTGGGAATAATGAACAAGGCATTCAGGTCCCTATATAATGTGCACCTCATAAGCGTTATTTGGGACTTGGTTGCTTGAATGAACAATATAAACAAAAACAATGGTTGAATTTTAATGTGATTTCCATTCAACCTCGTTCTCTCAGATTGATTCATCTGCCATTATTTGTTGTCTTTGTGCCTTCTTCTTGTGAGTAGTCAAAATTTTCTCTATAAGAGAAAGGTCTTCTTGCTCCTCATTCTTTCTCTGAGAAAGAGTGTATTTTTTTTGGCTTCTAAAAGCCAACTTAATTACTCTTCCTTTTCCTACACATAATAAATTTCATAAACATGATAAATAAAAACATTATTTCTATGCATACCATTGAGTGCTTGGTCATTCCACTAGTGAGTGTAAGGCCTTGAAGGATACAATTCAAGAACTTCATGATTCAGGTGTCATCACTCATTTTTTTTCTGATGCACCTCCCTCTTCTTCAAATGAAAAGTGATATTGAGGTCTACCTCTATCATGTATTTTATAAGTATCTTGCATGGTTCTCCTCCCCTGAGTTCTAAGGGAAATTATAACTTGTTACAAAGATATGTGTCCCTCTTAAAGGACCTTCTCTCTTTTCTATGTATTTCAAATGAAGTGACCCTCTAATGGATCCATTTCTCTTTTGAAGGGTTCCCAAGGGACTCCATTTGAAAACTTTGATCTCAATTGAATTTATTGGCATCTAGCTTGGGGGCATCTCGACTAGACCTATTTCATATCTGTGCATCTAGCTTGGGAGCAACCTGACTAGAAACTTCTTTTCTATGACTATCCTATAACATAGCTTACAATAGCAATAGGCTTTGTTGGATCTCAAAAATGTGGGTTACAAATCTTGAGAGGATGTCAGGCTCTATGATTATACTTGCAACATTCTTGAACCAATGAACATAGATAACCTATTTAGTTGATGACTCCATGCACTTCAGGCCCTTCTAGACCTAGGCAGGTGGACCTTAATAGCTGAAGAAGATTAAAATTTGTATGAATTTGTTGAATTTATGGATCTATCCATAGTGGCACAAAGTGGAATAGATGAAAGCTTTTTAATTACTCCTACTCCTAGTACTGAATTTGAAATGTGAATGTTTGAATAAGATTTTATGGAATTCTAAAATGAAATGGGCAAGACCAGTGCCTATTATGTTGGGCTAACAGAGTCAAGAGGTGAAGGATATGTGAGCTTCTTACTGGATACAATTCTAATTTTTTGGCACTTATGTTTGTTTATACCTTGTATAAATGTGCAAGAATACAATTATCAAGTTCTTATCAATCCAATTGACCTTTTCCAAATTACTATGATTAATTAAAAGAATCTAATCCTTCCTTGAAGGAGATAGTTAACTAAAACACACAAAAAAAACAAGTGTGCCTTGATAAATTGAATATATCCTTGACACATCAATTAAAATAATAAGGAAATGTCAACCTTGGAGACAACCAGATAATATTTGTAATTAATTCAACAAACAATTGACACCATAATTGGATCACCAAATTAAACCTTCTTGTCCATTATATTACTTCAAAATATTTTGCAATACATGACATAATGTTCTATTGAGGCAAATGATCTACCTATCCAACTACCTAACTCCTAATTCTAATCTCCCCTCATTTGATTTCATCTAGAATATATACATTACATTTTCAAGAGTTGTGACTCTTTGCCCATCCGTCTGTTGCACTTCTTCATTTAATTTTAATTAATTGCCTTCGAAAAATTAAAATACTTGAATCTTCATTATTGCATATTCGTGAGAATAATTTTAGTGATTATCAAATCTTTCCTTTGCTGCCAATTTTTATTTTCACCCAATTAATGCTCTTGGAGTAAAAATAATCATCCATTTTTTAACCCCTCAGTGAAAATGCTTCACTCATATTATTACATAATGAAAATATATTTTAGGTAGAGTATTCAACCACTTGATTACTTCATTTGATAAAATTATTTTATTTCCTGAATCAAATAATCTTTAGATACATTTTATCTCTTTAGTAAAAATTATATCCTCCTTTTCTTTCCATATGCCTCCATTGGTGTGACACATGAGATCAGTGTGTTTTGGAATAGTTCCCTTGACTAGATTGCTCTTGTCGATAAGTTCTTTCATCGGTGAAATAAGTGCTATCGGTGGGGCTTTCCCCAAAAACCTTCCTAGTTTCCCTCATTAGAGAGATCCTCATAATCAAAGAGAAATGAGGAACATGTTTCAATTTTACATTTCTTCCCGATACACTTAGGGTTTTTACTTTGATGTGTCGGTTCTTAGGGTTTAGTATTGTATCTTCTCTAGGGCACCATGAATGCATCCTCATTTTTATCTTGAATCATTGAGGTCATCTAGGGAATGATTCATCTGACCTTTCATCACATCAATTCTACCTACATGGCTCATTCCACCTAAAACAATTCTTAACTAAACTTTTGTAGATGTCAAATATTCTGATGCTTCTCTTGTATTTCAACGTTATTCTATATTTTCTCCTATCTCATTTATCAATCTCAAGCTTGTATTTTAATTCAAAATCCTCAGCGGTCACCTCCATATCCTTTCATGAATTTATGTATTGGTTCTTTACCTTGGGTAGCTTCTTTGCTAGATGTTGAGACTAGTGAGACACTCCAAGAATGTATACCACACTAAACATCTGTATTGAGACATAGTTGAAGATTACTAGGAATATTTGATGGTATAGTGATCTATCCTCATTCCCATTGGTGTGACTAGGACCATCGCTAAGAGAAAAAAGTATTACCTCAATGTCTTTAGTCTCCCCGGTGTGTTTTCTCTACTACTTTATCAACTAGGAAGTGTCAGTGAGACTTTCCCTGAAATCATTCTCATCAATGTGACTTTCATCATTAGAGAGACTTGAGGGTTTTATTCTAATCATACATGTCTCTTTGATATGTTTCCTCCATCACTTTGTCCATTTGGTTGAATCGGCAAGACTCCCCCTGAAACCTTCTTCATCGATGTGACTCATAAAGTCGAGGACATCCAAGTAACTCATTCCAATTATGTATATTTCTCTGATGAAAGTTCAATTGCTCATTTGTGCTATCAGTGAGATCGTATGTGTCTCTCCTCGATGAATTATTTATCGGTGTGAACAATATGATCTAGACGATCTTGAGGGACTTGGTCTGATTCTATAAGTTTCTTTGACATAGTTGTTCACCTACTTTATCAACAAGAGGCAATATTTTTCTTACCAATGGGGTGTCTATTAGTATGAATTGTGAGCTTGGCCTGATCTGAATTTTTTCCCTCGACCACTTTGCTCATACCGATGGACCTTCATCGGTGAAACAATAGGCATTGTCTTCTTGATTACACAATCCTATTATCTTCTAGGGTTTTTTGGTTGTTGTGACTTGTCTCATGTCTTTTTGATACTATATAAAATGTTTGAATGAAGGATTTATGACATATTGATCAAGAAGAGATGTGTGTGATCTCTCCGATAATGAACAATTATGGATGATATGAGAAGCAACTCTGCTATATGCTAGCTAGGCATGAAATGATAATGGAGTTGAATGATGAAATGAAAATTGGCAATGAAAAATAAAGATAAAGCTTTGAGGAAAAAATAAAAGGCACATAGGTCAATTATTTTTGTGTTTTTCTCTATTATGATTAGGGGAATATTTGTATGTGAAAGGCCATATTTATGGGACTATGGAATGGATCTTGTCACACAAAATCACTAATTTGTATTGATCACAGTATTAATGTGAAATAAATTTATGTGGGGACTAGGAGATAAGTAGATGGAGGCGGGTGAAAATGTGAGAATTTTCCAGTCCTAACAGTGGCTCTGATTGTGGATGTATACCCCCTGTGGGTGTAGAAAGAATCCAGATCTCTGGAGTAGCAAACCAAGTGTTTTATCCATTGAATAGAAGACTCAAACTCTTTCCTGTGATGAACTGATATGGTTTTGTAAAAACCACACAACAACTGATGGCACAAGGCCGCCAAAAAACATAAAGACCCCTATTTCCCCTATCATACACCTTATTTTTCTTTGAGTTCATCAAATTCATCTTGAAAATATTCATACAATCTACACTACTACATGTAGTACCATTGGAAACTTTCATAAAATCATTGTGTTTAGCCTAACCCATGTTCATTTTACGCTTCTACAGTTCATAATTAAGCATCATCTAAAACATTACATCATCATGTGGTACACTCTTTCCATATAAAGAGTACTCACTTCTAATGAAACACTCCTCATTATCCTTTTCATTGTTATGCACCATGGAGTAATATGCTAGTTGATCTAGAAGCTGAAAACATTTACTATTCATCATATAGCTAAGATTATATGGTGTGATTTTATCATAAATTTGCATAAATAATCTAAAATTATTATATGACCTTTGATGCAAACTAAAAAAATGAGTCCCAAGTGCTTGGGAATGAAAACCATCAAACTTATTTATGTTTCTCACTCCATCATCTGAGTGTTTCTCACATGGGTCTGAGGAATCTTTCATATCAATTTTTTTTTAGACAATCAGATCTAAAGCATCTTTCATTCCTTCCATATCATCAATTTGTAGGGATGTAAATTTTTGATCTGGAGAGTCATCATCATGTGTATTTGAATCAATTAATATTGGACATTCTTCATCCATGATATGCAAATCAATATCTTTCTCAGAGATCTCCAATTTTGATTTATATATTTTATCTTGAACAAAGGAAAACATAGAATCTTGATCAGCTACAAGAGTCCCCTCATCATTGTTACACAAATTACTTTCACTATCAAAGCAAATGTATATTGGGGATGAAACTTCAGTAGTATCTATACGTGCATATTTTTGATATTTCATTGTTAACAAATCTGAAATTTTTTCACTACTGAGTGAACATGCTTCTCCATCTATATCATTGCTAATGTATTTTTCACTTTTCTTATCATCAAAAAATGGTAATCCAGATGCATTGACCTCATATTCATTTTCTTCACAACTTGATACACCATCTAGATTATTAGAAAATACTTCATCCTCATCATACAGGCTGTCATAGGAACTATTTTCACTTTCATATCCATCCTTTATGGACTGATCACAGTTATTTCCTTCCTCCTCAAACTATTAATTCTGATATGTGTTTTGCTGCATATTTTGGTTGACAGCTCGAAGAGGGATGAAATTGTGTTGTGCATTATAATATGAGGTTTGATATTGATAATGATGATTCTCAGGATATTGATTATATTCATGATCTTGATAACTCACTAGTCTTTGAGCAGGAGGGACATGATAATAATTTATGCAATTGAAGGCTTGTGGTGAAAAATGATTTTGTTGTACATGATGAGCACTTTCATTACTATGAGGAACCTATGGGGTCCAAGGTCTACTCATATTCACATATCCATCCTCATTGTAGATAGGTGTATATTTTGATATCTCTAAGGAAAATTTAGCTCTAAATTGTAACACCTTTTGAGCCAATTCTTCACTTTCTCTTGTTGGTTCAACCATTTTCACTTGTTCCATCCATTGTTTTGTCTTCTCCTTTAGCTCAATTAAATTTCCTAGTATGACATAGTGTGTATAGGTAAAATAATACTTTCTATGCATATTTCAACCCTTAAAATTTATTTATGACTAGAAATATTATAACTTTGAGATGTTTTTGTAATCTTAATCAAATTTCCTTAACAAAGTCGCCACCTAATTTTTTATAAGTAGGAAAATGAGTTTCTTCCCAGTGGAATGTTCACCTTTTGATGTTTGAATTGACACTATAATGGAAGGATTGGGTTCAAAATTGGCTCCCTAGTAGATTAGTCAGTCTGTTGGATGTGTGACTCGGATGGGGAGTGCAAATGACACAATTATGAACCTCTAGTTGAAAAATAATTTTAAAACTTTATTGACTCTATAAATTGATAGGCTGGAAACTTTTCCCTAATTTTTTCCCCAGTAGAGTCACCAATCTCTTGGATTTCAAAAATGAAGGTTACAAATCCTAAGATGATGTCAGGCAACATGATCAAACTTGCAACATTATTGAACCAATGAATAGAGATAACCTATTCGGTTGATGACTCCCTGCACTTCAAGCTCTGCTAGACCTAGGCAGGTGGAATTTGATAGCTGAAGTAGATTAAAAGTTGTATGACTTTGTTGAATTTATGGATCTATCCACAGTGGCACAAAGACTTGGAATAGATGAAATCTTGTTAATTACTCCTACTCCTAGTACTGAATTTAAAATGTGAATGTTTGAATAAGATTTTATGGAATTCTAAAATGAAATGGGTAAGACTAGTGCCTACTTTTGTTGGGCTAATAGATTCAAGAGGTGAAGGATATGTGACCTTTTTACTAACTACAATTTTATTTTTTTGGCACTTATGTTTATTTATACCTTGTATAAATGTGCAAGAATGCAATTATCAAGTTCTTCTTATCGATCAAAATGACCTCTTCCAAATTACTGTGATTAATTAAAATAATTTGATCCCTCCCGGAAGGAGCCAATTAATTGAACCACACAAGAATATCAAGTGTTCCTTGATAAATTAAATATTTCCTTGACACATCAATTTAAATAATAAGGAAATATCAAACTTGGAGACAACTAGATAATACTTTTAATTAATTTAACAAACAATTGACACCATAATTGGATCACCAAAATTAAACCTTCTTGTCCATTATATTACTTCAAAAGCTTTTGTACTACATAGCATAATGTTTTGTTGAGGCAAATGATCTACCTATCCAACTACTTAACTCCTAATACATTACATTTTCAAAAGTTGTGACTCTTTACCCATCCGTTTGCTGCACTATATTTAATTTTAATTAATTGCCTCCGATAAATTAAAATACTTTAATCTTCATTATTGCATCTTTGTGAAAATAATTTTAGTGATTATCATATATTTCCTTTGTTGTTAATTTTTATTTTCACCTAATTGAGTCTCTTTGGGTAAAAATAATCATCCATTTTGTAACCCCTCAGTGAAAATTTTTCACTTGTATTCTTACATAATGAAAATATATTTTAGGTAGAGTATTCAACCACTTGATTACTTCATCCGATAAAATTATTTTATTTCCTGATGCAAATAATCTTCTACTGCACTTTATCTCTTTAGTAAAAATTATATCCTCCTTTTCTTTCAATATGCCTCCATCGGTGTGATGCACGAGTTCGATGTGTTTTAGAATAGTTCCCCTGATTGGCTTGATTTTACCGATAAGTTCTTTCATCAGTGAAATAAGTGCTATCGGTGGGGCTTTCCCCAAAAACCTTCCTATTTTCCCTCATCAGAGAGACCCACATAATCAGAGAGACATGAGGAACTTGTTCTGATTTTACATGTCTTCTCGATACACTTAGGGTTTCCGCTTTGATGTGCTAGTTTTTTAGGGATTATTGTTGTATCTTCTCTCAGGCACGAAGAATGCATCCTCATTCTTTTCTTGAATCATTGAGATCATTTAGGGAATGCTTCACTTGACCTTTCATCACATTGATGTTGCCTACATGGCTTGTTCCACCTGAAAAAATTCTTAACAAAACTTCTGCAGATGTCAGATCTTTTGATGCTTCTCCTATATTTCAAGGTTCTTCTATATTTTCTCTTCTCTCTTTTATCAAGCTAAAGATTTTATTTTAACTTACAATCCTCATCGGTCACCTCCATCTCCTTTCATGAATCTATGTATTTGTTCTTTACCTTGGGTAGCTTCTTTGCTAGATGCTGAGACCAACAAGACACTGCAATAATGTATATTGCACTAAACATATGTATTGAGACATAGCGCAAGATTACTAGGAAGAGTTCATGGTGTAGTGATCTGTCCTCATTCCCATTAGCTTGACTAGGACCATCTATGAGAGAATAGAGTGTTAACCTAATGTCTTTATTCTCCCTGATGTGTTTTCTCTACTGCTTTATCAACTGGGAAGGTTCGGTGAGACTTTCCCCAAAATTATTGTCATCGGTGTGACTTTCATCATCGAACATACCTAAGGGTTTTAGTTTGATCATACATGTCTCTTTGATATGTTTCCTCCACCACTTTATCCATTTGGCTAAATCAGAAACACTCTCCCCAAAGCCTTCTTCATCGGTGTGACTCATAAAGTCGAGGAAATCCAAGTAACTCATTCTGATTATGTAGATATATCTAATGAAAGTTTAGTTGCTCATTTGTGCTATCAGTGAGATCGTATGTGTCTCTCCATAATGAATTCTTTGTCAGTGTGACCAATATGATCAGGATGATCTTGAGGGACTTCGTCCGATTGTATAATTTTCTCTAACATAGTTGTTCACCTGCTTTATCAATAAGAGGCAATATGTTTCTTACCGATGGGATGTCTATCAGTATGACTTGTGAGCTTGGCCCGATCTAAAAAATTTTCCCTGATTGATTTTCTCATGCTGATGGACCTTCATCAGTGAAATGATAGAAATTGTCTTCTCGATTACACAATCTTGCTATCTGTGAGGTTTTTTTGGTTGTTGTGACCTGGCTCATGTCTCTTCGATACTGCAAGAAACATTTGAATTAAGGATCTATGACATGTTGATCAAGAAGACATGTGTATGATCTCTCCAATAAGGAACAATTATCCATGATATGAGAAGTAGCTCTGCTATATTTTTTCTAGGCATGAAATGATAATGGAGCTGAATGATGAGATGACAAATGGCAATGAAAAGTAAAGATAAATCTTTGAGGAAAAAATCAAAAGCACATAGGTCAATTATTTCTATGTTTTTCTTTGTTATGATTAGGGGAATATTTGTATGCAAAAGGCCATATTTATGGGTCTGTGGAATGGATCGTGTCACACAAATCTCACTGATTTTTATTGATCACAATATTGATGTGAAAAAAAATTCTATGGGGACTAGGTGATAAGCAAATGGAGACTAGTGAAAATGTGATAATTTTCTAGTCCTAATAGGATTCTTTGATCATTCTTTCTTTGCAGGACCAAGAACCTATAGAGCTCCTTTATATCAAGCTTGCATAACAATTTTAGTTTGTAGATTAACATATTGATTTGCAAGTGTGCCTATGAAGCCGCTTCTCAATCTAACTCTATGGAGTCCCCCACATTGGGATTCTCTCAGGAGAGATTACCTGGGGCACCTTCTTTGCAAGTATGAGGACCTGTAAAGCACTTTCATCCTACTGGATCTGTTCACCATTGGTATGTGGGCCTTTGGTGCATTTTGTTCAACTCTGTAGGAGAGTGTACCTACAAGGATTTTTTTTCACTTTCCATAGCTCTGTGGATCTATGGCATTTTTTCAACTCTCCTTGGGCTCGAGGACCTATGGAGCCATCTCTCTTGGAATTTTCATTATTTTCTAGCTTCTCCACCTCTCTCTTAAATTCTCTATCTTCTCAATTGTGTATACCAGATCGAAGATCTGCATCTTCTTCATCCTGAGTATATGCTCTTTGTTTCTTTGACATTGGTTGCATCCTTGACTTTTGGGTGCATTATTCTCTTGAAGCACTTGATCCTTACTTTCTTCTCTCTATTTTAGAATTATTCTATGTTGTTTCTTAACTTTGGGATGACACATAGTACTAAGACAATCTCTTACATTGAGGCCTCTTTCACTTTGTTGACTCAAATCCTTTAGTTTTTTATGTGCTTGTGTATGTTTTTATGTTCTAACATTGTTGTCTTGTGCAAGTCTTCAGCCTAGGGCATGCTTCTTTGGTTCGAAGTGTTTTTTGCTTCCTCTATAGTATCCTTTTGGTATCATTATGTTATTTATGTTTAGTAGATTTCCTTTAGCATGCATATTAGTGTAGATTCATATGCCCACTACAGTTGGGGAAAAATGTAATGTCATAAAATTTCACCCCTTGCAATTTCACATACATTATTGTATTTGCTTTAGTGTCCACTTCCCTAGAACTTGTGTAGGCTCATTTTAGCCCCTGCATCAACCTTTTTACCCTCTTAGGATGCTTAGGACCCCTTTTCAATAGCTATCTTCATGTGTCAACTTTGCACTAAACCTGATTCTTTTCCCATTCTCATTATTTTGTAGTGTGATGTGTCTAGACACTAGCATGCCAAGTGGAAATTTGCATGTCATGCTAGCATCTTGTGACATTTAAACATTCAAACGACCATTTCCAAGCATGTTTGCCACTTTTCAGCTACTTTTGTCGATGGTAATGACTCGAGACGTCTTGTAATTGATGGGGAAGCCTCTCTTCCCTCTTTAAAAGTTTTCTTTTCAACTCATTTTGCCTTCTTCTCCTTATTGGTTTCTATCTTGGAAATTCTCCCATATTTCTCTTTCTATTTTTCTTGCACAAACTCTTGCTTGCTACAATAACTTCAAGCTTTCACATTATTACAACACTCTCAAGCTCTTATAGCACTCTATTTAGTTCTCTTGGCTCTTGCAACTATCTTTGCCTCTCTCTTTGGCTTCCTTAAACCTTGTATCTAATAGCTCCCTTATCTTATGCTTGTGAGCATCCTAGGATTTCTCATGTCCCCTATCCATTGCATCTCTACTTCATGATATGGGTTCTCCTCCTTGAGTGGGGATTGTTTTTATCATGCCATATTTGCTTACTTTATATATTTATCTCTATCTATCTGGCTATCTATGGCGGTGGGAACACCAAAATAGGGATTTGACTGAGGAAAACCCCTGTACAGCCCCAACATTTTATCCAGATCTTACACATGCAGGTATTGAAGATATCTACTACGTAGAGGCTTCATTACTTGGTTTTTTGTGAGAATTTTCTATCTCTTATTCTCTTACTTTATCATTTACCTTACTTTATTCTTAGTTCTATTAATTTTGTTTCTTTCTTGCATTTTGTAAGTTCTTATAAATTTGATTGTTAGAAGTTTTACATTTTTCTATGATAAACTGAGTTTCTAATGAGTATAAGATGCTAGCATGCTTCTAGGACCACAACACATTGCACTATCATTTGCATTTCGCACTAATGTCCTTTGGCCAAGAACTTGTTAGTTTGTCTAAAAAACCCTTGTGATTTACTCTTTTTGATTCTAGAACTCTCACGTTGTTCCTTAAGGTAGTTTAGGTCAATTCACCCCTTAGGATTCTCTTGAGAATAAAAAACTCATGAGTACCAAATCCCCCTTCTCTACGAAAGATTAATATGCTTTTGTGGATTTCAAAGATATCTTTCTTAGGTTTGATCTGACCTAATTTTATGCCTTACATGTTTTGGTTTGAGCATGGAAGGTTCTTTGTTTCACAATTTGAGCCAACAATCTATTTTTGAATTAAGTATATGTATATCCAATTAGGCTGATCTAATTGATGTATGTGGATGTAATAACATATATATATGAAATATTTTTTTATTGTAGAATATAGAAGTGATAAGAAGAGATGTGTGATAGTGTGATATTATGTGAGCTTCTATGTATAAGTTCAGTATCAAGGAAAAATTATGTGCATGTTCAACGACAACAAGGCAGAGTAGGATTTTTCTTTCAGAGCTTAATTGGAACTGAATTCAACACATGAAAGGTGTAAGCTACTAGTTCACTTTCTGATAGTGAGCCATACTCCATTATGTAATCATTTCAGGTTGCGAGCCTTTCAAGGATAGTGTGTGCCCCTATAATATCTTATAACCGGATATAATATATTGTGAGCTAATCCTCACTATGGTTTTCCCCATTTTGGGTTTTCCACATAAAAATATTGGTGTTTATGTTTTATGTGGTGTTATGATCTCTTTCATGTCTTTAATTACATTTTTTGTTAATTATGTTTTAATGTTTGGATGGTTAATAACTGAAAGGTTTAATAGAATACTGATTCACCCTCATCTCTCAATGTTTTAGGTGTTCAACAATTGGTATTAGAGCTCGGTTCCTTTAGAAAAGCTTAATAGCTTGAGGAAGTTCTTGGAGTTTGAACACATGGCAGAAAAAAGGTGTCCCATTCCTCTAGAAGAAATCTATGTAGCTAAATGCATAGAAGATGACTGCTTAATTGACAAAGAAGAACTCAATGCTACTCTTGAAGATCTGGATAGAGTTAAAAGTGAGAGAAATTCTAAAGAAGAATCTAAAAAGAACCAAATGAATGCATCAAAAAATTAACAGAGAAAATCAAGAAGTTCAAGGAAAGGCACAATGAATTCAGTGATCAGTTAAAGAAAGAAAATGAGAACATCACCATACTAAAAATGTAAGTGGTGGAAAAGAAGAGAATCAAGGATTGTCAAAAAGATAAGATTCAAAACAAGACTGATGAATGCATCAATCTTGAACATGAAGTGGTAAACTTGAGATCAGATCTGGAGAAAATAAGAGCTCATGAAAACAAATTCAAAACAAGCTCTACAAGGTTGGATGAACTAATTTTAGAACAGAAATAGTATAAAGAAAAAATTGGTTTGGGACTTAAAGAAGGACAAATTTCAAAATAAAATCAATCCCCCAACAAGGTTGAAAATCAAAGGAAGACTCAAGGCAATGGTAGACATATCAAGAACCAAAGAAGAAAATACTAGGACTCCTATCAAACAACCTAATGATCAAAGGTACTCATCTTTCAATGGCACATATTTTTGATGTAATAAATTTGGTCATAGGGAAACAAAATGTAGAAGTAGAATAGATTAGAATGTTGGATTCTTTTCTAGACAATATTTTGCATACAAGAAATTTAGACATAGAGCTCTTGATTATAGAAGTCAAATGATTATGAATAGATTCAATACTAGTAGAATGATTCAATCTTTTCATGGTTATTGCTACACATGTAATGCATTTAGACATAAGGCTAACCAGTGCATATCAAGGATGAATTCAAATCAGTTTGATTAGAAAACTTTTGTGTGCTACACCTATAACAAACCAAGACATATTTCAAGATTCTCTAGAAGCAAAAATGAGAGGAAATTTAATCTGGTACAAAAGAATAAACCTATGAATAAAGTTGATACTACTAAATTTAAGAAGGAAATGGAGAAGATATAGAAGAAAAAGGAAGAGCCTAAGAAAAAGGATGAACCAAAAAAATCTGTACCTCCATCTGGTGTAGATAATTCTTCTAAAAATTAAACCAAATAATTAGTTTAGGGGGAGCCATTATATAGAAATCTAACAAACCCCTAATATATGAGGTGTCAAGTAGTGATACAAAGATATGTGATATAAAATGGCATTCTAAAGATGAAAAATAATCGAGTAGAAAACATGCAATTTTGAACATTTTTGGAGCATTTTAGGGTTTATAGTATATTCATAAGGTGTTTATTAGTTTTTTGGAGATCAAATGCAATAAATGTGAAATTAGGGAGATCGGTGAGGTATAAAGTGAAAATATAAGTCATTTTAAATCAATTTTACACACTTGAAGAAATAATAATGAGTTGAAGGAGATTTGAAGGTGATCCAGAGCATATGACATCAAACCCTAGTTTTTGTCGAAGCATGAAAACGGTATTTACAACTATCTATACTTTATGGGTTTGCATTAGAAGTAATTTCCATAAGCATCTATTAAATAATTGAGGGAAAAATGGCCACACCAACCATGGTTGAGACTTCAAAGAGACCCAAAACAAAATTCAAAAGGTATTCATGGAAGGTTTTTGACATTGACATCTTTCGGTGCATTTTCACAAATTCAAAACAATGTCTTGCCTATCAAGGACACTAGAAACTACATTCATGAGAAATTGGAAGAATTTTATCATCAAGAACTCAAGAATAAATGATTGAAAGAGTTAACTAGAGATAATTTCTTAGTGAAGCCAGAGTATAAAACTTGTACAAAAGAAGCTAGATGTGTGGATTGGGTTCCCCAATTTTTGTAATGGAATGGATGTGAATTTTGTGAGGATAGCACTTAGTAGAATGCACGATAAATTTATATGGACATATGTGCCTAGATTAATTTCTAAAGATGTGATCAAATATATGATTGGTATTTGTGATATCGGACCTGTACCAATATTAAAGTTAGTGAAAAATAATATGGTTATGAAATTAACTGGCGCCACATATGATGGGAGAGAATCGATAACCAAACCTATTACCAACTCTGTTGTGAAGTATGCAACAATCATGATAGGTCAAAATATATACTTCACCAACAGAGGAAATTTGGTGTTTGCAACTACAATTTATGTTGTACATGACATGGTGGTGAATGGAAAAAACTATGATTTATGTGAGTTGCTTCGGTAACAACTTATGGAGAGCTTGAGCTAGAGCAAGTCAAAGAAATATCCATTCAATTTTGGAATATTGATAGTCTATTTTCTATTTTATTTTCTAAGAGAGCTACCTAAAAGGACAAATTTTATATGGGATACTAGATCAATACCCCATCAAATCTTTGTTTATTTGCATAATATTGGGGATTTTAAGGCATAAGGTGATGCTCTGACTGCATTTTTCATAGTTTTTAAGAATGAAATGCATGATAGAGAAAAAATTCTAGAGTTTGGTGCCCAACTATGAAAATGATATAGCTTTCCTGGTATCCACTGATGAGTGCATTATAGAGGTAGTAGAACCTAGAAGTCTATGGATAAAGCCTCTAGGATATGAGATTGATGAGAAAATGGTTGAGGGTCTCATTGAAATATTGTTAAATAACCCCAAGGATCCCTCTCAACCCCAACATGGTACATATGAAGAGAAGTCAACTAAAGTGTTTTTAGAAACTTCAACACCTTAGAGATCTAAAAGGGTAAATAAAAATGTTGAGGGTTATTTTTCACTGCATACACTTTCAAAGGATGATGTTGATAGGTTAAGGGAAGTTGAAACAAAGAAGAGGGTTAAAGCAGTTGAAGTTCCCTCTATACCTAGAAGATGAGGAAGATCACCTACCTCTACATTTTCATCAACACCCGATGTAGCTACAACAGTGAAAAAAGAAGGTAGAACATAGTACTCCAACAACAATTAATGTAATTTCTTCCACCGGACCTAACACTAGAGCTTCTAAGAGGAAAAATGTACCCCATGTTGCACCCTCTACCACCTCTAGAAAAATAATAAAACAAAAGGAAAGAAAAAAAAATAACATGAGTGATGCAATAAAAGACGAGATTGATCTTGGATTGCAAGAAGAAGTTTACTTAAAAAGGAATAGAAGAAGCAGTGCCTCACAAGGAGCTGGAACATAAATTAAGAAAGCCAAAGGAAATTTTGTGGACTCATCTGATGAAGAGGAGATAGAGGAAGAGAAGAATGTTTTCACATTCCATGTGCATGAGAAGAAGGGTGAAGAAAGCACGCCAAATCTTAAGGATGAAAATCTCAACTCTCCTTTGGTAAGTGACCAACCACCTATGAAGCTAGAACCTTTGTTAAATAATATGATAGAATCTAGTTATTTTCTAGCTACTGCTAAATTATTTGATGAGGTTGATAAAGATGATAAGGAAACAAGTGTAGATTATTTTATTCAATATATGATTATCTTTGATGAGAACAAGGAGGATATGAAGAAAAAGGTATCTAATAATGTATGAGAAGCCTTGCTACAGAGAAGGCATGAAGCTGTGAATGTTGAAGATAAGATTAAAATGGATGCCATGAATAAGTTTGGATCCTCCTTATCTAAGCTTGATCAAGCTACTCTACTAGAAGAATATACTAAAAGGTTCAGATTCAAACAAAGAATCACTATTCACATTGCAAGGGAAAATGATAGCTCAAAAAAGCTAAGGCGAGATACTTTTGATATAGTAAAGGAAATGGAAAAGATAATTGGAATGAATGTTGTTTCTTCATCTCATACAACTCAAGTACAAGAGCATGCTAAAAATAAGGGCATTGATATGAAAGAAATGCTCCCTTCTACTACCAATTTACTAGTTTGTAAAGAAGTAAAGGATCATTCTATTGAAGAGATATCACATTTGAATAAGGTTGATGATATACATGCTTCTTCGGAGAAATATTATCTTCTAGAAGATACAAAGGATACAACTAGAGAATATACTAAAGATTATTATAAAAATGGCATAGATGACAATCCAAAAGAACACGATGAGAATATCGAAAATGGTGATGAAGAAGATAAGGATGAAGAAAAAGATGAAAAAAGATGAAAAAATTAATGATGGAAAATATGATGAGGACAATAAGGAGGAAGAAAATAAATACAAACCATCAAAAAATCCCTCCAAAGAGGAAGAAGAGGAAAATAGGGAAGAAACAAAGGTTGGTAGAAGTGAAGAAGAATCTTCAAAGATTATTGAGCCATCAAAGACATTTGAAGAATCATCTGGAAATAATCTTAAGGGTATTTTGTCAAGTAAAATAAGGTTTCAACCTATGATTCCACCTCAACTACTAAAAATTGTATTACATCAAGGATGTGTGGATCGAAGTAAGATCTCACCAGTCAAAGGATTTAGCTTAGTGGTACCTTTCTTGACTCTGATAAAGAGGAAATTATTGCAACCCATTAGAAAGGGATGGAATTGATAAATCATGCCATCAAGGCTTTGTAGGATACAAATCTCAATTCCACAATCGATGACTTTATAGCCCCTATTGAGAACTTAAAGTTTTTGGTTGATTCACTCAAATAATATACCTCTAGTTTTAAAGGGCAGACTAAAAAAGAGGTAGAGTCAAGAATTTTGGAGAAAAGGTTACTAGTACTACATGATAAATGTGAAACCACACATAGCAAGGTGATGCAATGCTTAAAAGAGGTAAGGGAATGTGAAGAGGAAGCTCAAATATTTTTTTTGTATTGCATGTGGTGGCTAGATGCCACTTGAGGCATTAAATACCTAATGATCTTGATCAAGTCACAACTTGCCAATGCCTCCAAAGCCTACAAAGTTGAGATGAAAAATACTATGCTTCATGGACTTCCATTTTAGACCTACAAAATAATTTTTTCACCTTACAAAGGAAAAAAGAGGATGCAATAAGGCAGTTTGGACAACTTAGAGATTTGGTAAAGTCCAAACACATTCTAGTATCAAGTGCCTTGGTTGATGCAAAGAAAATTGAAAAGATGAATCTTAATCCATCCACTCTGGAAGAAGGAGAAGAGTGCTCAGTAGAGATGGAATCATTGCATAAATCACTTGTCAGAGTGAATGGGATCTAGGATGATTGGAAACTTTCTTAGGAATCCATTATCAAGGAATAAGATGGTGCTCCTAGTTTCGGTTAGAAAATTCTCTACATTTCTTTTCTATTTTATTTTATTTCAGTTTCTTTCAAAAAATGTATCGTTGACACACCCTTTTTCCTTGATGTCAAAGGGGGAGAAGTTATTTTTGAATTTTTGGAATTTTAAGGGGGAGAAGTTTTGGAGAAGTTGTAAGGATATTTTGGTGTATATTTGAAAGGGGGAGTTCACATACTCTAAGTGAAGATAATTTTGAAGATCCATTTTTGGAACATGTTTCCATCAATGAAAAAGGGTGATATTGTTGGAAAAATGAATAAGAAACCATATGGTGTGTTGTCATTGATACCAACATTGTTTGGTGATAGTTTTGTCTAATCCAGTAAATAGTGGTTGTGTTACCCTATTTCGATAATTTGATCTAGAATTTCTTATATTAGAAGATAAGCCTATATGGTTTTATTATGCTATTTAGGAATATTAAATTCATCTATGAACAATTTTTCAGCAATTTTGGTTGAATGGGATGAAAGAGACAAATGACAAAGGTTGAATATATAGTTTTCTGATCATAGTTTTGCATTATGGTATGAGTTATTTGGTCTGGATTCCTCCAATAATTTGATCCAATTGTTACAAATTTGGAAGATGATTTATAGGTTTCCAATCTACATCTATTCCAAAGGACACATTCTCATATGATCATATGGTTGATTTATGTTAGTCAGTTTGGTATATTTTTGTGATCAGGTCTTCTTCTGGCTGACTCTATAATTGAATAAGTGGTATGAAGATTAATATGATTTTGTCGATGTCAAAGAGATCTTTCTTAGGTCCAAGCTGACATAATTCTATTCCTTGCACTTTTTTTTGTAGCATGAAACATGCTTTGTTTCAATATTTGAGCCGATAATCTATTTTTGAGATAAGTATATGTACATCCAATTAGGCTGACCTAATTGATACATGTAGATGTAATAGCATATATATATGAATTTTTCTTATTGTATAATATAGAAGTGATAAGAAGAGATGTGTGATAGTGTGATATTATGTGATTTTGTATGTATAATTTTAGTATCAAGGTAGAATTTATGTTTATGTTGAGCAGCAATAAGACATAGCAGGATTTTTCTTTCAGAGCTTAATTGGAACTGAATTCAACACAAGAAAGGTGTAATCTATCACTTCACTTTTTGGTAGTGAGCCACACTCCATTTTTTAATCATTTCATGCTATTATCCTTTCAAGGATAGTGTGTCCTAGTAGTTTTCCCTTGTAATATCTTATAATAGATTATAATATATTGTGAGCTAATCCTCACTGTGGTTTTTCCCATTTTGGGTTTTCCACATAAAAATATTTTTGTTTATGTGTTATGTGGTGTTATGATCTCTTTCATTTCTTTACTTATAATTATTGATAGATATGTTTTAATCTTTGGATGGTTTATATTTGAAAGGTTTGATAGAATACTGATTCACCCCCCTCTAAGTATTTTGGGTGTTCAACATAAAGGATCCAAAAGAACTTAAGAAAATGCACTATAGACAATTTTATATCCACAAATCATGTGATTAATCTTATGCTAAATGAATTCATACTCTCATCCATCCATTTTAATCAATTGAGAGCAATTGTGAGTATCCTTGTGGTTCAAATCTCCATTATCACTCATCATCAAATATTTGCATCAATGGGGTTAGGAAAGAGTTGATCCTTCCACATCAGTTTTGTTGAACAAAAGAAATAATGGGAGGGGGGTGAATCAATACTTTATTAAACCATCCATTTATTAACCATCTAGTTAGCAAAGCATACTTAACGATTTTAAGGAATGAAAGCATGAACAACCCATAACACACACAACACATGAAAACCAAACTTTTTTATGTGGAAAACCTAAGAAGGGAAAAACCACAATGAGGATTAACTCACAATATATTATAATTGGTTATAAGATATTACAAAAAGGCTCATTACCAAGAGGACTCACTATCCAAATGAACTCATTGTTCATAGAGAAAAGAAAGATATAAACAAGTGGCTTCACAACCAAGATTTGAATTGATATAATTACATCTAACATATGATAGATTTAGTTCATTTAAATCTCATAACATTGAATCTAATCAACTCAAATAATTAGTCACTACTATGCTCTGTATTCATAGAAATTTTCTCAACATTCACAACTTATTCGCACAATTCTAAAAAAATTGCATCACTGCTAACATTCAGATCAAAAATACATGTCAAATGCTCTTTTCATCAACTCAAATAAACCTTTTATGTATACCAAACTTCATTGCAAACATCAATTAGGTTGGCCTAATTAGATGTATCCTCAAATCATACAAAACATGTATAGTAAGCACCCAATTCAAACCAAAAATCACCTCCATGCCAAAAAACATACAATATAGGTCAGCATGGACCTAAAATATCTCCTTCTTCCATTTGAATTACATATTTAATCCTCACAACACTTTACATACATCAAATCGATCAGACATAGGACCTAAAAGAAAAAATACTCCAACTGATCACCACCATAGGATATGTCGATCTCAAAATGTCATGCCAATTGGAAAATACACCTCTTTGAAACCTATTAATATTCTCCCAAAATTGCAAAGCCTAGCTCAAATTCGTGGAGGAGTGTAGACAAGTTAATTTGTAGCCAATACATAAAAACTTTGTAAACTATATATGTTGATCTTTTGTTATTTGTAACTTTTGAACCACTTATCCAAATCAACTAAAATTTTGAATTAAGATGCTATTGTTGTCCTTAAAAAACATATTAGAACCATAGAAGTATATTTTAATAGGAAAAAAAATGCAAACCAAATTACCACAGGGCTCTATGTGTTGAGTTTTCCAGTGTAGACACTTAGAAAAAGTACTTATCTATTTTGATGTGAGGATCAAACCTTCTTGAAAAGTAAATATTCTTCTATCATCCCTCATACTTGGTTAACATTCACCAAGTAGTGTTGAAATCAATGACAAAACATTAATTACAACCTTCTTCATTCTTTCAACAATCTCCCCCTTTATCACTGATGGTAACATATGCCAAAAAAAATCTTCTCCACCAAATATTTCTCCAATCAACCTTCCACACATATCTCCCCCCTTTGACATCAAGGGAAAAGGGTGCTCCCCTCAAAAAAAATACAAACTAAACTAGCTCCCCCTTAAGGAGTTAACCAAAAGCTCCTAATACATCCGCATATGTACAAGCAAATATGAAAACATGAAAAACTAAAAAGGTGTATAGAGATAGGAATAATCAACCTGAATATGTTGACCCCCGTAGCTTCTGAAGAATATATTGCCAAGTAGATTTTCCTTCTTCCTAGCTCTTTTTCACTGTTGCAAGAATATTCGTTAGAGACTCAAGCTCTATCAAAGCTTCCTCTCCTTCTATAGTACTAGGGGTAAGATTTAACTTTGAGATTTTGTTAGTACTAGCAAGGGCACTTGAAATAGGTATGTGATTTTTTTTTACCAAGTCCCTTAGCTTCCCAAGCTACTTGATAATCTCTTCCTTCTAGCTCTGCAAAGTGAAGAATATGTCATGTAAGTCCACTATAGCAGTCCAGGTATTATCATCTCTATCTAGTGCCTGATCATAAACACTTGATGCATTATCTATTTGGGATTCAATCAAGTCCACTTCATGTTTTATTCCTTGTGTGGAATCTAGCCACTTCATGAAATATTAAAACAATGTATTTTCTTCTTCCTCACAAGATAGTACTTCCTTCAATCATTCTTAAACTTTTGTATGTGCAAATGCACATTTTTCTATAAGCTTTATCTCAATCTTTATTTCCACTTTTCCTTTCAATCAGAAGGCACATTCCTTAAAGGAATCAATCATCAATTTGAAATTTTTGACAACACATAAAGATGTACCAACATTAGTTCCTAGTGTGACCTCATGTAATTCCTTTATAGCTTCATCAGTTAATTCTCTGCTCTTTTGGTATATTTCAATGATTTATTTTCTTGTTGATGCATTAAACACATCTCCTAGCTACAACTTATGTATAAGAGATATCTTATCTAAATCAACACTACCTTGTTGCATGGGCAAATACAACAATTAAGAAGAAACAACTGGTTGAAACTTTAATTATTTAGACCAAAAACCTTTTAAATGATTATCAAAGGAGGATTCACTAGGGGGATTAGGTAAATCCCCAAACTTCTCTGCGTCTTCACTTTTTTTATTATTAGGATTTTCTTCTTCTTCACCAGAGATCTTGTCTTTATCTTTGTCATCATCTCCTTCATCATTGTGATTCTTTCCTTGCTTGTTATATTCATTTCTATCTCCTTCTCCTTCCTTCTCACCATCATTCTCTCTTTCCTAATTCTCTTCATTCTCATGCCTTTGCTCATTGAGTTTATCATGATTTTCACCTTCATCTTTTTTCTATTTTGTACCTACGAGAGGAACATATGTCTCCAAGTTGCTTTGATCTATAGTCTCTTGAGTTAATAGAGGAATAAGAGTGTCATCCTTTGTGGTTTCCTCATTGGTCACAACATTCTCATTTTCAACATTTTCTTGCATTGGTTCATTTGTATCTAGAGGAGTATTATCTAGATCTTCTTTTGTATTAGTATCTCCTATGTTTTCATTTTCTGAATCTTTCTCCTTGCTAGCTAGGGCAATGGGAATCATGCCATAATTTTGTGCTATATCAGTAATATTTTATTCTATTTCCTTCTTCATTTTCTCAAATTGATGATATCTTCCCATTAGAAGTGTGACCCTTTATTTTGTTCTAAGTTCTTCACTAATTACTTGGGCCAATGTGGCCTTATCAATATCAAATAGGGAGAATCAAATTTTATCCACAACATTTGATTTGAGCTTCTCTTCCTTTTCATTGGCCTCTTTTCTTCTCTCCATTAAGAGTTTCTACACATCATGATGAACCTTCATCCTAATGAACTCCATGTTTTCTTCAAAAAACGTAATGTATTTGATGATTTCCTCTAGTATAGTGGCTTTTTTACCTCATTTTACTTTTTGTGCAAGGTATTTGTTTCTTCCAACATCTAATGATACAACATACCTTTGAATAATGAGTCCAACTTCATTGGACCGAGTGATCTTTCTGGATATGTCTTCTTTTTCTTCTCTATTTCTAATATGTCTAATTTATTTATCTTCCTTTTCTTCTCCACTTATGCGTATATATCTGAAAGGATTCATTTTCCTTTTCAACCTATTCTTCATCTAAAGTATCAAAACTATCTATTCTTTGTTTCTTTGAAATAGTGCTACTTCATTTTAGGATCAATGGGGAATCTTCAACCTCTTCTTCGTATTATTCAGATAGAACACTCAAGTTATTTTTGATGTGATGATATTAGTTTTCTTTCTCTTTATAGGCCATATGGCCTCTTTCTTTTGAGCTTCTTCTATTACTAGAGCATTAGTTTGTATCCTCTTAGTTCTTCTAGAGGTAGAAATTGATCCAGAGGTCTATTGAATACCAAGGGAAGTAGTGGAAGTAGTTCTTCCAAATCTTCTAGGTCTTGGGTACCCACTTGTTGTTCTTGTTTCTCTCTTTAATTTTTCTCTTAACACTCATATTTTTTCTTCTATGAATCCTTTGTCCTTAACATGGTCATGTAGCATTTTGTCACCTTCCTCTTTATTTTAGTCTCTTTCAGCTCCATATGCACTTTCAAGGATTTCTCCTCATATGTTCCATGTATTTCTTGTGTAGGGTCCTTAAGACTCTTCAATAGTATATCAACATAACCATATAATTCATTTCCATTGATCTCATATCCAAGTGTTTGAATCCAAATAGCTTTGGGCTCCACAACTTCAATAATACATTCATCAGTTTGATCAAAAATGTGATATCATCTCGATATTTTTCTACCATAGACTTAGGTATCCTTTCCCTTTCATGCATTCTCTTCTAAAATACTACAAAGAATGTAGTAAGTGCTTCATCTTGAGATTTCATATCACCAATGTTGTGTAGATGTTCAAATATTTGATGAGATAAAGGTATACATTTATTCCATTTACATTGCTTCTTCTTGGAAGCTCCCTTATAAAATAGAACAATAAAAAAACTACCAAAGAGCCGAATTTGAAGGGGTATTTCTTATCTTTATTTTTCTTTAAGTTGTCAAAAATTTGTTGTCAGAGAAACTCACACAAATCACAGTCCTTTACTTTTTCCACCATTTCATGGGCTACATGAATTGTTGTAGCTGATACTGAATTCTCTTTGTTGGTTTAGTATAGCTTATATCCTATGACCAAAGTTGCATACCTTACTGCAAGATTTCGTATATTTTTCACAATGAGATCCCTTTGATCAAATGTGATTCCAATTAATTCTATCACATCCTTGTTCTTTATAGATTTCAGCATGGGTATAGGTCTGGTGCCACAAAGCCTAGTAATATCCCTTATGAATTCTTTAGATATCAAACCAAACATGTTAGTCCATAGAAATTTGTCATGCACTTTTCTTAATTCCATTCTCACATACTTAACTTCATCATCATCAACGAATCATGGAAACCATTTCCAAACATCCAGTTTCTTCTTCACTAGGTTTTTGTATTTAGTTTTGATGTTGAAATCATCTCCAATCAGTTTATTTTTCCATAGGTCTATACATTTTGTATGGTTGTACTCTTCCATTTTCCCATGTATGTATTCCTTAATGTCCTATGTAGGAAAAACCCTATATGGAATGCTCGAAAAAACTTCGAGCAAGTCATTCTCAAACACTTTCATGGGGCATTTATTGAATTTTGATTGGAATTTCTCACTCACATTTACCACTGTAGGTGTTTCCATCTCAATTGAATTCAAATGATTGAAAAAAAATCTATTTCAGCTTTGGACAATGGTAAATAACTTTTTCTTTCTCAACAAGGATTAGGGTTTGGATGCTCTGCTTCACAAATCACCTTCGAACTCTTGAATTCAATTCAATTCACACTACTTGCTCCAAATGAATAAAAATGAATGAAATAAACAAAGGATAGGTATATAATCCTTTCAATTTTTCCCTACTTCATATTTAATATGCCAAACAATAAAGTTGGTAAAACCTTCTTTGTGCAATAGTAAACCCTAAATTATTTCACAAATCTCTACAATTGCATATTTTCTTTCAGATTTTTCTCCAGAAGATCCATACTATCCATATCCATATCATATCTTTGTTCCAAGCCATGAAACCTCATATCGGTATTGGGTAATGTGATTTTTTGTTATTGCCCCCCTAATCCATTACCTAGGTTCAATTCCTAGAGGAGTTATCTACACTAGAGGGTGCTACAAATTCATTTGTAATATCTAATCTTCCTTGTTCTTAGAATCCGCTTTCTTTCTCCAAATCATTTCCATTTCCTTATTTACTTTAATTAGATCAATCTTTTTAACTTGTTTATTTCTCTTTATTGGATTATTCTTCCTTGAATTTCTACTTTTGCAAAATTTAGCAATATGGCCTGGTCTATTGCAATTGTTCCATATGATATTTATTTGAGCATTATGGTTGAAAAAAAAGATAACTAAGAGGGGGGTGAATAAGTTGTTACCAAAATCAAACTTATGCAAAATTAATCAACCTTACACCATGGATATGATAATTAACAGTGCAAGCATTAAATCAACAACACATCAGAGACACATAAACACCAATATTTTATACATGGAAACCATGTTAGGGGAAAAACCACGTTGGATGTTAGTCCACAAGATTATACCTTGTTAGAAGTATAATGAAGAATAAAAAGGAATGCACTTGCATTTAGGTGCACTACCTAGAGCACACTACTCAAAGGGAAGGCTCACTGCCTTACATACAATAATCAGATTAAATCCATTTGATGAAGTTGAACTGAGAAATTAGCTTCTACAAAATCTTGATTACAATTTTGGTTAGGCACACAAGAAAATTCACAAAATATTCCACACTCTACTCAATCTCTTCCACACTCTACTCTGAATGATCTGACCTTTATTCACACATGTACATCACTTGTACACTTGATCACTTACCTCTAAATGAGGAAAATAATCTCATATATATATCTACTACATATATTTACATCCACTATTCAGTTGGCCACAAATAAAGAATCAATTAAAACTATCAGCCTTGATACATGAATAAATTACAATGCGCACCAACAAAAGTTGGTCACAACATAGTGAGGACCCAAACAAAAACCTCCAAACATTCCAAACAATAAAATATTAATCCTCATGGATCTACAACACGCTAACATCATCATGTCAACCAAGAACATGAAAACTTGGGCACAAATCAGAAAAATCTCCGATCATGAATACTTCAATCAATATAGACGTACAAAAAGGATAGAGCATGATCTAGACTCATCCATGAGCATCACAAGTACATGCGCAACACATGAAATACCATAATTTCATCTGCTTCAACCAAGAACATCATCTACAAAAATTGAATAACTGTAGGCATATAGATCTTCATAACTTCCATAAATCTTTATGCAAACCTCTAAAAATTTTAGACAAAATACTAGAAATTTTCAGAAAAAAACCCTTTGAAGCACACCTTCAGATCTTCATTACACAAAACTTTCCAACATTCTGACCTTATCAGCTTCACTGGCTACCTGCACTATATTTTATACAATTTTCTCAATCTCCTCAACATATACAGCCTTAAGCAGATTTAATGCTAATAGTGTTGACATCAATGACAACCACATATCAGTAACACAGCCAAAAAATCCAAAAATCTCCCCCTTTGGCATTGATGGAAACACATGATGTGAAAAATAATACCATCAACCCAACTAACTCTTCTTCAACAATCTCCCCCTGAGATTGTGCACTTTTTCTTGTTTCCTTCATTGCTCTTTTTTCTCACATTTTTTACATTGTTTATCTCCCCCTTTGAGAGCAATAAAGGAAACAAGAAAAAGTGCACAATCTCAGGGGGAGATTGTTGAAGAAGAGTTATTTGGGTTGATCGTATTATTTTTGAGGGTAATGATGATTTGTGTATAAATTTTGTCAATGAAATGAAAAGAGAATTTGAAATCTCAATGATAGGAGAGCTGAAATTATTTTTAGGATTGTAAATCACTCAGTTGGATGATGGAATATTTGTATCTCAGTCTGAGTATGTGAAAGAGTTATTGAACAAGTTTGGCATGAAAGATTCAAATCAATTGGTACACCTATGGTGACTGGATGCAAACTTACATAGAAAGATGAATCTCCTAAAGCAAATCAAACAAGATACAGGTCAATGATTGGTGGATTACTCTATTTGACTCATACTAGGCTAGATATAATGAATGTTGTTTTGAATCTCTCTTGTGATAAGTTTTACTTGATGACAATATGTGTTACTTTGGCATCTTGGTGGTTACTTACTAGTTGATCTGCTTTTCTGGTTGGCATGTTTACTTCATTTTTGATATTATCTTGGGTGGCATTGATATCTTGAATCCATGTGCAGATCTAGGTTGAGGTATTCTGGTTATTGTTTTATGTTCCTTGATCAGGTGACATGGTTCTTATTCACTTGATTATATGTCTTTGGCATGTTCAGTGTTCTACAGGTAATGATCTTTGGTTCTTGTGTTTGGGTTTATGAGATAAAGTTTTCTTTTCAGTTTTAAGAAAACCCTATCGAGTTTCCTTAACCAGCTGATAATGGTTTGGGCATTATTCATAAGATATTGTTTCATGGGCATATGGATTATGTTTTTTTGGCATGGGTGAAAGGCATTTTGAATTTAGCATGAATGATAGTCTTTATCACTTCATAAGGCTTTGGATAATATTTGGCATATCTTTTGGCATTAGAAATTATGTTTGGAAAACTATGGGAATGCATATTATATTGCATTCAGGTTAATGATGGAAAATGCACAAGGCTTACAAGTCGACAATAGGTATAAAGGTATTGATTAATGTTTTATGTCACATTGGATGTCACTTAGTTTTAATTTCTTGGAATCTTATATGTCAATGGCAATCGACATTTGGTAGCAATAACGCATGATATAATCGACATTTGTTTAGTAATGTGGTCATGTCAAAATATCTTTGAAGGCATCATTTGGTCAGAATTTTACTTGGTAATTTTGTAAATGTTTTGTTAGAATTTTGGTCGACATGATTGTCTTTGATCTGCTTGCAGATTTCAAAGAACATTATGAGTTTATGCATTATCATATCTATCCTTTCAAACTCCAAATGATTATCAATTCTTTGTGAAGTAATTCGATTGATTTTTTTGGAAAGTTTAGGTCATTGTTTCGCTTCTCCTATTTGAAGGGTTTGGAACCCTACACTTGCTGCCACCATGGAATATTTCTATCAGTCATTTCATTGTGCTCACTGGCTTTCTGACCTTGGACAACGTATGGGTAAGGTTAGAGGACCATTACAATGGTCATTTTTTTGTGTCTGGTTCCTTTCGTTGGGGGAAGGCCCGAGATTGGAAGGTGTCTTGGCCATTTCTTTCTCTGCAGATCTGGTAAACTCCTCCGTGATAGCATCTCCATCATTACTCTTAGGTATTCCTTCTTTTGACTATTATGCAAAAGCATTACCTCTACTGGCAAGGTTGTTAGGAGATATATGCTTTTCCTTCTATTTGAAAAATGGAAAAAACAAATGGGTTAAGTTGTTATGTGAGCAGATTCGGTGCATGTCAATTCCACTTCTCAGTAATGCATATATATTTAATGTATCTTTTTAAAATATTCTCCTGCATTTAAGGGATAGTGATTTCTATTTGTGGGTAATCATTATATCTTCGAAGCTCTTCAGATCCTTACCTGGAATCTTTGGTAACTACTCTTGAAAGGATGATTTCAGTTATAGAGCTTAGTTCTTTCAGTTACTTAAAATTTGCAGATATTTTATTGGGTATTGCTCATGGTTTATATAGATCTTATGCTGTTTGGTTTTAGCACTGCTTGTGTAGGCTTCTTGAAAGAACAGGTTTCAGTCTTCCTTCTAAATTTGCACAATGCTTGAGTATTCCTGTTAGAAGAACTTATTCATATTGATCTTTCCCACATGATCACAGTAACATCTGGCACTATTTCTTGAGAGTAGTATGGTAACCTAATAATCATCTTTGAGTTATTCTTTTGAAAGTGAAAAATCAGCAACTGTTGTAATCCTTCCAAAAAATGTAATAATAAAATCTATAAAAAGATGAAAATAGAGAGATTAGGGATTTAATTCAAAGTGGAACAAAAAGAGAAACAGTAGTGCAGAACATAACATTTTTTGTATGAGATATAGGGCTATTAATTTTTGCTGAAAAAATTGGGAAAATAGTGTGTTAATTGGTTTTTGAACAGTATCATGGAAAATGTATGAAACAAAGTGTGAGAAAAATAGTGGGTTAACAGTTTTGAATAGTATCATGAAAAATTGATGAAATAGTGTGTGAGAAAAATAAAGTGAGAACACATCACTGAGAATAAATTCTGATGAGAATTTGTATTGATATTGTAATTAGATTTTCCTCAATTTGTCTTAAGGCTTGATAATGGGTGGAACTCTGAAGAGTCATTCTTGAATTTTGAGAATTCTACACATTGTCTGTCAAGAGGCTCTTGACAGAAATCAAGGAAACAGAGAAATCCTCTGTATCATTGTATGTTCTATTGTTAAATAGAAAAGGGGTTGATGCTCCTTGAGATTGGTGTCTCTAAAAAGAGGGGTTGGTGCTCCTTGAGTTGGTACTTAGAAATCAACCTACGAGGCATTGCCAAATATGATTATTGATATGAAAGCCTGAAAAAGGCAATAGGTTAAGGAGTGGTTTTTCTACCCCAGGAGGGTTTTCCACTCATCATATATTGTGTCTATTTGAGTATTTGTGGTTCACTTGTTTCAGTGCTTTACTTCTTTAAATTTCTTGTTTCACTATTCTCATTTCAGTTTATGTGATTGCATTGCATACATGAATGAGTTTATCATTGATAAATGAGAGCATACATTTTGTTTGTTTCAGTTTCAGTTAAATTTGGTAAAGAAGTTAATAAAACTGATTCACCCCCTTCCCCCTCTTAGTTTCTTTTCACTCCAAATTTTGTGTGTATGGTTGCTAGATTTCAAGCTGATCCTAAAGAGTCCCATGTGTCTTCTATGAAAATATTTTTTAGATATCTGAAAGGAACAGTTGATCTTGGTCTTTGGTATCCTAAGGATGATGATCTTATCCTAAGTGCTTTTACTGATTTTGACTGGGTAGGAGATGTAGATGACATAAAAAGTACCAGTGGTGGTGCATTATTCTTAGGAAAGAAGTTTATATCTTTGCTAAGAAAAAAGCAGAACTCGGTTTCATTATCTACTATTGAGGCAGAATACATTGCTACTGCAAATAGTTGTACCCAAGTATTTTGGATGAAGCAAATGTTGAGAGATGTCAGAATTGAGTATGAAGAACCCATTTCTATATTATGTGACAATTTAAGTTCCATTAACATCTCTAAGAATCTAGTGTTGCATTCAAATACAAAGCATATATCCATCAAGTATCACTTCTTGAGAGATAAAGTAAGTGAGAAAGAAGTTATATTGGAGTACATACCTACCAAAGAGAAAATTTTGCCAATATCTTTACCAAGCCGTTTCCTAAGGATAATTTTGAGTACCTTAGAGGCAAGTTAGGGGTGATTTCCCCTCCTGATCAAAACTAAGATGTAGGTATTTGCATCAATCTGTGAATTCATAGCCATATCTTATTCTGGATTGATGTTGTGGTGGCTGCTACTCAGGGGGAGTAGTTAGATGATTCAAATATGTGATCAAATCATGTGTACCTTTTCCATTGATGTCAAAGGTACACATGCTCTAATACCAATTATTGGCAAAAAAAGGATAGAAAACTGAGAGGGCGGTGAATCAGTTATTACCAAAATCAGACTTATGCAACATTAATCAACCTTATACAAAAAATCTGATAATTAACAGTGCAAGCATTAAATCAACAACACATCAAAGACACATAAAAACCAAGATTTTATATGTGGAAACCCTGCTAGGGGAAAACCATGGTGGATGTTAGTCCACAAGATTATAACCTGTTAGAAGTATAATGAAGTATAAAAAGGAATGCACTCGCATTCAGGAGCACTACCTAGAGCACACTACTCAAAGGGAAGGCTCACTATCTTACATACACTAATCAGATTAAATCCATTTGATGAAGTTGAAATAAGAAATTAGCTTCTACAAAAGCCTGATTACAATTTCGGTTAGGCACATAAAAACTTTCACAAACTCTTCCACCCTTTGCTCAATCTCTTCCAAACTCTACTATGAATGATCTGACCTTTATTCACACATGTACACTTGAGAAATTGCCTCTAAATAAGGAAAAAAATCTCATATATATATATATATATATCTGCTACACGGATTTACATCCACTATTTAGTCGGCCACAAATAAAGAATAAATTACAACTATTGGCCTTGATACATGAATAAATTATAATGCGCATCAACATGTCGGTCACAGCATAGTGAGGACCCAAAAAAACACCTTCAAACATGCCAAACAATAAAATATTAATCCTCATGAATCCGCAACACGCTAACATCATCATGTCAGCCAAGAACATGAAAACTCGGGCACACATCGAAAAAATATCTGATCATGAATACTTCAATCAATGCAGACGTATATCAAGGATAGAACATGATCTGGACTCATCCATGGAAGTCATAGGTACATGCGCAACACATGAAATTACCATAATTTTATCCGCTTCAACCAAGAACATCATCTACAAAAACTGAATAATTATAGGCATACAAATATTCATAACTTCCACAAATCTTTATGCAAACCTCTGAAAAATTTTAGAGAACATACTAGAAATTTTCAACAAGAAACCCTTTGAAGCACACCTTTAGATCTTCATCACACAGAAATTTCCAACATTTCAACCTTCTCAGCTTCACTGGTTGCGTGCACTATATTTTATACAATTTTCACAATCTCCTCGACATATACAACCTTAAGCAGATTTAATGCTAATAGTGTTGACATTAATGACAACCACATATCAGCAACACAACCACAACATCCAACATAGTATTCCTTCCATTAATTCTAGAACTGCATTTATTAGATTTGTGTCCAAATCTATAGCATGTATAACAGTAACCATTGAAATATTGAATCATTCTACCACTATTATATGCATTCATCTTTTGACTTCTACATTCATTTTCTCTATGCCAAAACTTTTCCAATGTGAAGCATTGACTAGTAAAGGATGGAACATTCTAATTCATTTTTCTTCTACATTCCATTTCTCTATGTCCAAATTTATTGCAAAAATAACAAATACCATTCAAATATGGGCACCTTTGAGCATTTGGTTGTCTAATGGGGGATCTTCTAATATTGTTTCTTTGATTTCAGAACTCACCATTGTTCTTCTTGTCTTTAGTCTTCTCTAGCTCACCAATCTTCTTTGCATTAGGTGTATGATCTTCTTTTGAGATATCTCCTATTTCAAGTACCAAACTACCTTTGTATTTGGATGCTTTCTGACCAGTAATTAACTCATCAAGCATTGTATAACTTTTCTTGAATTTTTCCTCATGAATTATTTCTTTCTCTAGATTTGATCTCAGATTTACCAAATCTTTTTCAAGCCTTATGCATTGATCAGTCTTGATTTTTACCATTGCATTCAAACATTCCCCAATTCTTTCTTTTCTCCCACTTGCACTTTCAATCTGGTGATATTCTCATTTGCTTGTTTCAATTTTTCATTGACCTCCTTATATCTTTCTCTGAACTTCTTGATTTTCTCTCTCAATTTTTTGATGCATTAATTTTTTTCCTTAATATTTTACTTTAGATCTCTATTTTTAACTTCAATTTTTTCAAGGTCTTCAAGAGAAACTTTGAGTTCTCCATCTTTTTCAAACATGTAATCTTATTCTATGTATCCAATAGTAGGAATCACTTCTGGAGAAATAGGAAACTTTCTATCACCCATGTGTTCAATTTCCAAGATCTTCCCAAAGAAGTCAAGCTTCTTCCAAGAAACCAAGCTCTACTACCAATTGTTGAAAATAGAGAATACTTAGAGGAATAGTGAATCGGTATTCTATTAAACCATCTAGTTACCAAAGAATACTTAACATTTATAAGGAATGAAAGCATAAATAGCCCATAATACACACCACATGAACATTGGATTTTTTTTACGTGGAAAACCCAAGAAGGGAAAAACCATAGTGAGTATTAACTCATAATATGCTATAACCAGATATAAGATATTACAGAAAGGGCCACTGCCAGGAGGACCCACTATCCAAGTGAACTCACTATTCACAAAGAAAATAAAGATAGAAAGAAGTGGCTTCACAACTAGGATTTGAACTAATAGAAGTGCATCTAACATATGTCAGATCTAGTTGCTTTGAAGCTCATAACATAGACTCTAATCAACTCATATTATTAGTAACTACTATGCTCTATACTTGCACACCTTTTCTTAGCATTCACAACTTATTCTCACAATTCTACAAAATTTCACAAAATTGCTTTATTTAGATAAAAAATACATGTCATATACTCTTTTCATCAACTCGAATCAACCTTGTATATATACCAAACTTCATCACAAACATCAATTAGGTCAACCTAATTAGATATTTCCTCAAATCATAAAAAATATTCCTAATCAACATCCAATTCAAACCAAAAAAATTCTTTATGCCCAAACACATAAAATATAGGTTAGCAAGGACCTATAATAACTCCTTCTGCATCCACATTATATATTAAATATTTATAATACTTTGTATACATCAAGTCAACCAAGAATAGGACCTAAAAGAAAAAATATTTCAACTAATTATCACCATAGGATATGTGGATCACAAAAATTCATGCCAACTAGAAAATACACTTCTTTGAAACCTATTTAAAACATTCCCCCAAAATGAAAATGTCTAACTCAAATTTGTGAAGGAGTGCGAACTAGTTAGGTTGTAGCCAATACAGAGAAAATTGTGTAAACTATATATGTTGATATTCTGTTATTTGCAAATTTTGAACCACTTATCTAAATCAATTGAAATTTTGAATTAAGATGCTACTAATGCCCATAGATAACATATTAAAACTATAGAAGTAGATTTGTATGGGCAAACAAATGTGAACCAAATTACTGGAGGACATTGTGTGTTGAGTCTGTCGGTGTAGACACTTAGCAAAAGTACTTAACTATTTTGATGTCATGAGGATCAAACCTTCTTGCAAAATAACTCTTCTTCTATCATTTGTCATACGTGTTTTACATCCACCAAATAGTGTTAACATCAATGACAACCTTCTTCATTCTTTCAACAAAGTCAACACTAATCCCCCAATGAGATGAGGTTTGCTTGCTTAATTAGGTTTCCTTTATCAATTTAAAGGTTATTTCACATTTCATGGATTCTTAATTAGCTTTGCAAGAATTTTATTGGGAATGTGAGTTAATTAGGCTAAATGATTGATTTGATTTCTTATTTTAGTTATATTTAGTCTTCTCATAGTTCATGTTCATATTACCTTGTCAAGGATTTAGGAGATTTCACCTTGTCAAGGATTTTAGGATATTTCACCCTAAGAAAGAATTAGGCAACTTGGAAATTTTGGACATTTTAAGCAACTTGAAAATTTCAGAGATTTTAGACATGGAAATTTTGAAGTTTTTAGGCAATGTGTACATTTTGGAGTTTTTAAGTAACTTGGGAATTTTGGAGATTTTAGGGAACTTGAAAATTTGGGAGATTTTAAGTAACTTGGAAATTTTAGAGATTTTAGGCAACTTGCGAATTTCAGAGATTTTAGGCAACTTGGAAATTTAAGAGATTTTAAGAAACTTGGAAATTTAAGAGATTTTAGGTAACTTAGAAATTTTAGAGATCTTTGAATTTCACAAAATTTTGACAATTTAATATTTTCCCATGAGAGTTGAATTTCCAAGAAATGAAAACCTCCCTGAAATGAAAAATTCCCCAAAATGGAAAATTTCCCGAAATGGAAAAAAAATCCTAAAATGGAGATTTTTCCTAAAATAGAAAAATTTCCCCAAAATGGAAAAATTTCCACCCTAAACCTGAAATCTTCACGAAACAAGAAAACTTGAAGTGAAGACCTTATAACCAACAATTAATACTTTTCAATAACTCCTTAGTTGCAAACATTCAAATTTGTCTTATTTGATGAGAACTTGTTAAATGTCGAGAAGATGACTCTATTGCAAGGTGTGCACCCTTGGTCTCCTTGGTTGTTCAGCGTGGCACTCAAGATTTGTGACATGGTTTAACCGCATCCCGTGGATCTTAACTCTGGCTTGTATCAGGCATTGACAGGTCGATCCTTTGGTGCAACAGCAAGGCCAACAAACTTCAAAAAGAAATTTCAAAGATTTCTCTCCTAAAGAGAAAAGGTAAGGAACCTACAAAGTGAAAAGGAAAGAGGGTGTCCTCATTTGGATGAGGCATGTGTGAAAATCACAACAAATGGTGACTCTACTAAGGAAATGCTTTAGAGCATTTCAATGATAAACTAGAATCACAAACCTAAAATCACTAGTTTTAGTTCCCATGCTAGATCATATAAATTGAAACACATTATCAAGGAATCAAAATTCTTGGTTGATCTAACTTTCCATAGATCGAGAATCTAAGTGTGTGAAAATGCATTCATTTTGATCCTTAAGCAACAATAGGAACCTATGCTCTATCATGTTAAGCTATATAAATGATTCTACTTCAAAAGAAACATAGAATTATTTCACTTCCAACTAAACACCCCGACGTGGTTGTCATTGTGGTTCTCCTAAGCATAGCTCTATTGTCATTCGAGCGTCTATAGCCTTGGTACAGATATTCAAATGCTCCCAAAAGTTAAATTTATTTTATTTTTCATTGTCTTCTTTTTTTTTCTTTTTTTCTGATTTTCTATTTTCTCTTCTTTTCATTTCAACTTGCAAGCAATGAAGCTTTCCATTTCAGTGTTGAGAATCACAATGGCATTAAAGTAGAAACTTAATATTTTTCACTTAACATGACCTCACAAAGAAAATCATAGTAACTTCAAAATTCTTAAATTATGAGAAAAATGTAAGCCTTTAGGATATCTCAAGTCGGATTACACCATTAATCCATCTCCCATTTCCCATTGAAACAAATTTATTTTAAAAAAATAAAATTTTCACTTTTCCTCAATTTTTTAACACTAATGTATTTCTTTGGTTTGACCTCCCTCCTTATGCATCGATAACCAAGGTCCCGACAATGAAAGAAAATATTGAAGAAATAACTTTGACCAAATTCTAAGGTTTAATATTTTGTTATATGTAGTCAACTGTTGGTGGGTGTTTTTTCACCTTCTCAATACATGTAGCACACAAGTATGCTACCTCTCTTGAAAGGTAATTTCAGCAACTAAGTTGGAGAAATAACCCAAGGTCTCTCAGGTGTCAAGTCATGAAAATTCTTGGAATAGTTCAATTGGTTGATGTGATTTTTAGGTAATCATAGGGTGGCCTTTATGGTTTACAAAGCATGGGAAATGGGTCTGCAAATGGAGTTTCTAAGTTCTAGAAATGAATGAACAATGGCTGCCCACTCAAAACAACAAGATGGAACTCACTATGTTCATTTGATTTAGCTTTGTTGTGATGCTTGGAATCCTACTCTAATAAGGAGTTTAAAGAAATAGATAAATAGAAAGGGTTAAGAGAGTTGTTCTAAATCTAAGCTATGAATGAACAATAACAATGGAGGATGCTATAATAGATAGACTCCCATAACTAAGTTTTGCTTGACTATGAGAACCAACAACTACACAAAACCAGTGTAATCTTCTAAGGTCTACAGATTTTTGGATTGTGCATTCATATCATGAACATACAATTGAACTAAGTTGCAACAATTAGACAATCAAGCCCAAGCTAACTTTGCATAGCAGTTTTTCATCAACAAATACCAAAAGTATGGGTTAGGAATCCATCAAATACTATAACAACTACTATTAAAGACATCCAAGAAACTAACTCGATAAAACTAACATGGAGGTTAAATCATGCATGCATAAAGAGAAAGTTCCAAGAAAACACCCATAAAATAATGTAATGCTTCCTTTTATTGCTGCAAAAATCCCCTTACAATAATTCACCACCACCTTCAAATGAGGGGCAATCCCGTACTTATAGTTTCCAAAAGGAGAATGAATGGCCGAGATTTAATTACAATGTGTGGACCATATTTGATTTACATTAGGGTTTCACCTACCCCCAATATTTCACAATTTAAAATAGACTATATCATGATCTTCTTTATTTTGTCTTGTAGCCTATTTTGTCTTTTAGTTGCTATAGTTATTTTGTCCTCTAGTTGTCTCCTTTGGTGTGGTTGAAAAACATCAAAGTCTGCCCTCTGTCTGATGTGTTTTTTCCATCCTTTTAGCCAATCAAGTGTGTTATGTTGATGGGTGCTAGGAGGAGAGGCGAACATAAAATGAATGTTGATGGGAACAATGTGATTTTTCCTTGTTCAAATTTCTCAATGGGCCTCCCTGATGGACCCACAACAGGTTCCATAAATCATTTATACACAAAGTGCAGTAAGTACTTTCATACATAAATCAAGGAAAATGTTAGGAAAATCCTACAAAATCATTGTTAGATCCATCCATGCATCATTAAAAGATCATAATATTCATCATTGTTCCATATTTGGAGCTCATTTCACCCATAAACATAAATGCAAGTTCAGGGGTGTGGGTTTACAAAGGTCAAAGGATGTTTGGAGTCTCCGCCATTAAGCAACCAAATTCAAAACATGACAACCAGTAGGTTCCTCAAACATTAAGGGATACTTGCAAAATTTTGACCAATTTAGGAGACGCGAGAGGGAGTTATCGGGTTGCCATCATATGTTCGTCATTAGGAATGACATTGGAGGGACAACGCTCCACAGGGTGGCAGTCCACTTAGGTGGACCTGTAGCGAGCCCATAGACTTAAGCTTTGCCCAGACGGGCCTCAAAAGAGAAAAGGGAAACCACCCTTGCGGGATCCGTAGTGCGAACGTAAGTGGGTGCTTCGATGCTAGGGAATGGCGACGGAGGAGGGGCGACTTGCACACGATGACCCACAAAGTAATTTCTGCAGATGATGACAAAGGGATGATGACCCACAAAGGAATTCCCATAGACGACGATGGAGGGACAGTGACCCACAAAGAAATTCCTACGGACGGCGACGAAGGGACAATGACCTGCAAATAAATTCTTGTAGACAACGATGGAGGGACGACGACCTACAAATAAATTCCTGAAACTTCACAAAACTTAGTAAATTTAATATTTTTCAATTTTAACACATGGGAAAAGGGGTGGAAAGAGTACCAAGACATATTTCCTTAAGATTTGACTCATTTTGAAAAATGCAAAAATTTGGAATGTGGAAGCCGGAGGGTCTTCCACCCTTTACAACAACATTGCTCAAAAAAACTTCTGTAGATGGACTTCTGCAAGCGAACTTCTATAGTGAGATTTATGCAATGTCTAAACACATGGAAAATTTGATGCAAACTCATTTAGGAATATGAAGACACTCATTTTATGGGCTCTAGATGATGAAAACTTCAAGTTTGTATCCCTTTTGGAAATGCGGAGATTTGGAAGGGGGAAGCCTGAGGGTTCACCGCCCTTAAAAATGACATTGAGCACACATAAACCTACACATGGAATCCTACAAATGGTGACCCACAAAGAAATTCTAGTGGATGGTGACGGAGGGATGACAACCCACAAAGGAATTCTTGCAGATGGTGACCCACAAAGGAATTCCTATGAATAGTGACAGAGGGGTGGTGTCTCGTAAAGGAATCCCTATAGACGAAAATGGAGGGACAATGACCCACAAAGGAATTCCTACAAATGACAATGGAGGGATGACCCGCAAAGAAATTTCTACAACTTCCCAAAACTTAACGAAACCTTGGCAGTTCACTTAGGCACCATGAAAACATCCCAAATCCATAGGAAACTTGTCCCCAAAGTCAAATATGAAGGAAAAAGTGAAGCAAGTGAGCAGGGACCAAGTTAATAGGAGCAAGGAAAAAGTGAAAAAAGGGGGTCCTTTCCTTCGGTAGGGCATGTGTGCAAAATATGCACAACATCAACCTTGATGTGATGCAATAAAAAGGGAGAACTTAGATATACAATAGGTATAAATCAAATTATAATACACATTCATATATATATATGTAACATCATATATTAAAATAATTTAATTCCTTATAAATGTCTTATAATCCAATCATTATACTTTATAAATATATATATATATATATATATTTATGTATGTATGTATATATATACATACATACATATATATACATATATATGCACATACATACATATATACATATATATACATACATATATATAAATGTATATATACAGACATATATATGTATATATACATACATATATGTGTATATATATAAATATATACATATATATACATATACATACATATATACATACATTTATATACATATATACATATATACATATATATATATCTTCCACACTTCCTTATTCTCATATATATTTAATCCATATGATTCCATATTATTTCACACTCTATCACTTTTCCCTTTTTATATAGCCTCTTAATGCATTTTCATAATACCTTTCCATCATATCCTTTCATAATAATAGTTAATTATCTTATTCCCATAAATTTGTATTTTTCTCTATAATATTTTATACTTCTATAGCTTATTAGGAATATTAGATTTTTTTTTAATGCTAATTATGTGGTATATAATGGATATATGGGTATAGGAAAGATCCAAATGACATATTCAATTCCTCACAACCCTCTATATCTAGCCAAAAATACTCTTGTTTCAATTGTAATAGATTCAAATGTGATGGAAAAGTTTATCACTTAAAATGTTAAGTAAAATAACATTATGGTCTTCCATCATGGATCAATCATGGGTAGTTGAATATGAAAATTGGTCTAGAGATTAGGTAGTGAAACGCTTGTTTGAAGCTAGTGGTAACTTACTTTGTTGTACAACTTAAGTCACCTTATTTTTTGTTCCTTTAATGAAGGTCCTAGGATATTACTTTAGGAATGAATTGGTTATGGAAACATAGAGCCAAGGTGGATTATTTTGAGAAAATAGTATAATGTCTAGATGACTTTGGAAACTCCGCTATTTTTCAAAGATCACAACATGAAGTAAAAATTAAGAAAATATCAACCATGCAATTAAAAATGGAAGAGGAAGGGTTACAAATTGTTTGTTGTCAAAATGGAGTATTTGTGAGAAGAAAAAAAAATATCTTACCTTGATGACCAATTTTGCATAAAATCCCATCTTTTTGAATGAAATTAGAAAGGAAAAATTCAAAGAGCTTAAAGGATCATCTATCTTAGATTATCCATATTCGAAGGAATTTAAATATGCTTTTCTTAAAGACCTCCTAGGAATACCTACTAAAAGAGTCTTCAACTACTTAATTGATTTAATTTTAGGATCTAAACTAATATCTAAGTCACCCTATAAAATGACTATTACTAAGTTAATAGAACTAAAACCTCAATTGTATGAGTTATCATATAAAGGTTTGATTAGACCTAGTGTATCACCATGGGGTGCACTAGTGATATTCGTCATAAATAAGGATGGAACACTAAGTCTTTGGAGACATTATCGTATGTTGAACAAATAAATGATTAAGAATAAATATCCCTTGCCCCACAATGATGATCTATTTGATCAGATGCATGGTGGTACAACATTCTAAAAAATTGACTTAAGATTAGGATATCATGAATTGAGGCTGGAGGTGTTGAACATCCAGAATACTAAGAGGGGTGAGGTGAATGAGTATTCCTCTAAACTAGTTAAAAATAACACATCTAATTAACATAATATAAGTAATTGCAATGATGTAAGAAAGCATGAAAATAACCAAAGAATCACATGACACATGAACACAAATATTTTTACATGGAAAACTCAAAAAGGGAAAGACCGCAGTGAGGGTTAGCTCACAATATATTATATCCAGATATAAGATATTACAAAAAGGCTCATTTCTAGGACACATTATCCAAAAAAAGGCTCACATCCCACTAATAAAGAACAAAGAAGGGTTGGCAACACTACCTATTTGAACTAATACAATAAAATCTATCATATTTCAGATTATAGTTTCATTGAATTACAAAATGATCTTCACACTCATCTAAATCAATAATTTTCTCTATTCACAATCTTCTCAATACTGCATCACAAACATGTAGGTGAATCACCATACATGTCATATATCACATACAATCTACTTTGCTTCACCACATTCACATGCCATATTATTTTTCACACATACTACACTTCCTATATGTCTTTAACCTTCATTTTTAATCTCATGTATATCCACATGAGGTGTAACTTCAATTAGGCCAACCTAATTAGAAGTAACACACAAAATTAAGAATTTCATCCTCAAAGCATTTTATCCACACTTATTCAAAATTCAATTTACATCAAGATAGGTCAACATTGACCAAATATAAATCCCACCTAAGATAAGAGTTACTTTCTCATCCTCCACAAAACATCAAACATGTTAGGTTAGCCCAAAAATAGACCTAAACACAAGATCTTCAAGTGTACATGTAATTCGCCAAACATGTGACCTTAAAGCTTGAACTCCCTTTGAATTCCCATTTAACGAACATTTATCAAGTTATCTTCATCATTGCAAAAGAAAATAATTATTCACAAAGAAGCACAGAATCTCCCACACTGATACACTATACAAAATTTAACTATGATATAAAAGGTTGTACACTGTCATTCACATCTTTCATTAAACTTCATAGAATGTCACAAAAATTTGAATATAGCTGTATATGATGAACTCAAAACTATAGTTACAATTGTAGAAGATTACACCTACGTGTGATGAGGTGTAGACCCAAAAAATGATGCACTAAACCACAAAACTGTCAAAGGGAGTACTTAGCCAATTCTTGATAAACCATACTTTTTGGATCAACTTGCATTGTACATAAGTCACCAACAATACTTATATATTATGATAGGATGATCATAACAATTTTGACATCAATGAAAACACTGGATGAAGCAATATATACACCTCATGATCATGTTGCCAAACTGCATCATCAATGACAAACTTCCAACTTCCAACAATCTCCCCTTTTGTTATTGATGGAAACATGCATATGAAAAAAAATTTGATGAAGGCTTGTTTCAAAACTTGTCTCTCCCAAAAATATTTCTCCAAGTATTTTTGACAAAAAAATTCAGCTATCTCTCCCGAAAATGTTTTGACAAAAAAAAATTCCCACTAACTCTCCCCCTTTGACATCAATGGAAAAGGGTGTGCAATAATTTAGTATAGCCACCTTTAGTTATATGCGTTGACTCTCCCTTAGAGAGCTAACCAAAAATGGAGTTTTATACAATAAGGGATTCTGAAAAATTAGAAAAGATGCATAGAACTAATAATTTCCAACCGAAAGATGTTGAACCTTTGAGCTTCTTCAAAATTTCTTGCCAAGTAGATCTTCCTTCTTCCCAAATCCTTTTTGCTTCTGCTAGAGTCCTACATTGTAATTCAGGCTCCATTAGTGTCTCTTCTCCTTCTTCCATAGTATTGGGGTTGATATTTATCCCTAAGAGTTTTTTAGTATTTCCAAGGGCACTTGAGACATGAGTATGCTTCGTCTTCACTAAATCCCTTAGCATCAATATTGCCCGATTATTTCTTCTCCTTGATTCTACAAGGAAAATAAGTTGTCATGTAGCTGCATAATGCTAGTACAGTGTTGATTGTCTCTATCTTTTTCTAAATCATAAGTATATGCTTCACAACTTCTCTTTGTCCTCAAATGATAGAAACTTCTATCATACATCTAATCTCTTTTTGCTTAGGGATTTGTATTTTGATTTTATGATGACATCATTTCCTTCCAATTCATCTACCCATAAAATAAATAATCTTCTAGAGGAAATTTATTCTATTTTCCCATGAATATATGAATATACACTTTAATATCCTCAATCGGTAAAACTCCATAGGGAGTGCAAGAAAATGCACCTGCAAGATCTTCTAATAAAAATTTGATAGTATGCCTCTTAAATTTAGTTTTCAGTCCCTGTGAGACATCTACAACCTTTGGTCCTTCCATTATTTAAATTTCTTTCAAATAAAAATTCTAGAAGATTGGAGTATGCAAAATACCTCTTCGGTGAATTTACGGTTTTGATGTTTAGCTACTAGGAGATGTGTCAAACCCTTCAACTTCCTCTTCTACACCTTTCTTCCCCTTCAAATGAATATAGTGAAATTAATTTATCTTCCCAACCATGCTTTTAAGTCTTTTATTTGACCCATTTTAGCAATAAATGCTTCAGACAAAAAACTGGTGAACTTTGAAATCTTGTATACATAGTCAACTTTCAAAATCTCAACAAATTGTTGCATTAGAACATTTCCTTCCATATTTTTCACCAATAGACTCATATTATTCAACTCCATCTTATCTCTTTGTTTCAAGCCATGACACAACATATCGGGAATGGGGTTACATAATTTTTTAGTAAAGCTCCCCCTAAGCCATTGGGCTTAGTTACCAGAGGAAAAATTTGCACCAGAGATTGGTATAGATTATCCCTTATCCTCAATCTCTTATTTCTTTCTCCATACTTTCTCCATTTACTTTCAATTTTATTGACTAGTCATATCTCTTCATAGGATCATTCTTCCTTGTGTTCTTATTTCTAGAAAATTTAGCAATATGTCTAGGATTTTGTAGTGGTTGGATATGATATTTTTCTGATCATTGTTCCTTCCATTTATTCTTAATTTTCATTTATTATCTTTGTTTCGAAATCCATAACATGTATAGTAGTAACCACTAAAAGATTGAATCATTCTACCATTGTTGTATCTATTCATCATTTAAATTTTGCATTCACTTGCTTTATGTCTAAACTTCTTGCATGTAAAGCATTGTCCAACAAAAGATGAAACATTTTGATTCATTTTGCTTCTACATTCCATATCTCCATGTCCAAATTTATTACAAGAATAACATAAACCATTGAAATATTGGTACCTTTGAGCATTTAGTTGTCTTCTAACATTTCTTCTTTGATTTTGAAACTTTCCATAGTTTCTCTTGTCTTCAATTTTCTCAAGTTCACTAATTTTCTTTGCATTAGATGTCTAATATACTTTATATTTGTATCCTCTTTCAAGTCCCAAAACTTATTTATCTTTAGATACTTTATATTCATCAATCAACTCATCAAGCATTGTAGAACTTGTCTTAAATTTGTTTTCATGAATTCTTGCTTTTTCTAGATCTGATCTTAGATTTACCACTTCTTGTTCAAGCCTAGTGCACTCATCACTCTTTCTTTTACTATTGTATTCAGACATTACTCAATTCTTTTCTTTTCTTCCACTTGTACTCTTATTCTAATGATGTCTTGATTTGCCTACCTCAACTATTCATTGAATTCCTTATGCCTTTATCTGAATTTCTTGATCTGCTCTCTCAGTTTCCCGATAATTTCATTTGCCTCTTTTAGGTTTTCCTTCAGATCTCCATTCTCATTTCAATTCTATTAAGATATTCAAGAGAAAATTTTGAGTTATCCATATTTTTCTAGCATGGAATCCTATTTTGTGTATTCAATTATAGAAATTTCTTTCAAAGGAGTAGGATAATTTATGTCAGCCATGTGTTCAAACTCCAAGATCTTCCCAAAGTGGTCAAGCTCCTTCCAGGGATCCAAGCTCTAATACCAATTGTTGAACACCTAGAATACTGAGAGGGGGGGTGAATCAGTATTCCTCTAAACCAATTAAATATAACCCATCCAATTAATAGAACAAAAATAATTGCAATGATGTAAGAAAGCATGAACACAACCACATAATCACATGACACATGAACAATAGTTATTTTATGTGAAAAAACCAAAAAGGGAAAAATTGTTGTGAGGTTTAGCTCATAATGCTTTATATCTAGATATAATATATCACAGAAAGACTCACTGCTAAGACACATTTTCCAAAAAAAGGTTCACAACCCATTGAGAAAGAACAAATAAGGGTTGGAAACACTACCTATTTGAAAATATATAATAACATCCATTGTATTCCAAATTATAGTTCCATTTAAGTACAAAATGGTCTTCAAACTCATCTGAATCAATACTTTTCTTTGTTCATAATCTACTCGATACTACATCACACAAATGTAGGTGAATCACCATACATGTCATATATTGTGTATAATCTGATATGCTTCACCACATTCACATTTCATATTCTTTTTCACACCCACTAAACTTCCTATATGTCTTTAACCTTTGGTGTTGAACTCATAAATATCCACATTAGGTGTAACTTCAATTAGGTCGGCCCAAATAAAAGTAACACACAAAATTAAGCATGCCATCTGATGAGCCCAGTTTTTGGCATATTTAGACTATGTTTTTAAAACACTTTTCTACTTTTTATTATTCTGAGACAAACATTTAGTGGTAATTATGGGAAAAAGACAGAATTTTATGCTTAAATACAATAAGTTTATTATGATAAGTCTTTCCATGATTATTGCCTAAATTTTTTATTCGTTTGATAGAATATGTATGCCTTGTGACTTTTTCTGATGACATGCCTTTCATGTAGCCACTACTATTGAACTTCCCATAGCCATATCTGAAATATTGTTTTCTCTAAATTAATTCCTAATGAATGTATAAATGAGGTGATGGATCATCTTAATGGTTGAATGTGTTGAGCTAAATTTTTTCCACAGGAGTAGGTGTTAAGTTATTTGCAGGTACCACGTCTTAAGGAGGAAATTCAGTTTCTCTTTGATTGTTGGAAGATTGATTCAATGAAGACTGATCCAGCAACAAAGAATAAGGAGGTAGCTTCAAGTCATCCACCATGCAAGGAAAGTGTTCCTAGAATCCAGCTGAGGTATCTTGATGGCACATGAATCTAGGATGGTGGTTCTTTAAATCTTCAGAACTAATTTGACTATGTTTTTCCTTTTTGTATCCACCTCTTCACTTAGTTAGTTATGATATAATAAAGACTTCCCATTTTATGAGGGAAGGGTTAGTTATTCGTTAATATCAATTTTTGAATAAATAGCCCATTCTCCTTCAGAGAAAGGGCTAGAAGATTGTTATTGTAATAAGCTTTAGTTTTTCTCAGAAATACAGTTGCAAGATTGTGAGCCATGTACTTGTTTGTTTCAACTCAATAAAAGCGTTCATGGAATTTATAGTCTAATCTATTGTGTATCTTTGACACTACCTAAGGGGGCCCACTTAGGGATTTGTCTATCTTTCCATTTCTACAATTAGACTAGTTGCACTTCCTTTCATAGAACTACAGTGTGACTATTCCTGTAGCTGGCAAAATTACAGAGTTGTCAACTATTCCTGCAGCCACTAGGGACAGAGTAGTTCCTGTCTTTAGAACTAAATTTAGTTTTCATTCTAAATAGATTTAGTCAGTTAGAATTTGTTTCCAGTAATTCCAATTCCAACATCATGTTTTCAATAGATAACACATGTCTAAAATAGGTGATTAGTGCATATACTTTGCAGACCCATTTCAAGTCTTGCGTCCCTGGGTTGAAAATCAAATGATATCCTTTAGTAGATTATGACTGCCAGGTATGATGCCTAATCCCCGAGTAGAGAAATTTATGTTTCTAGTTACTAACCTGATTAAAGGATACTACATTTTGGGCGTCATTGCTAGGGATGGTGTCAAACTAAAAATCTCTTACAGACATGCTAGTAGAAAGTTTGAAATTTCATTCCTAGTATTAAGATTAAAATTCACCGTTCTGGCATTTTTTTCCATAGTTTAGACTTAATTTTTGCTATATGCTTAGAAGAAGAGACCAATTTGGAAGATTCCTTCTTGGAAGATTAGATATCCAAGAAATTGACCCAGAATTTGTCCCAGAAGAACCATATTTGGATGTTGGTTAGGACTTAGTTACCTCATCCTCTTCCTCATAGATATGTTTAAACCTATTTGATGAGCTTGACAACCTTGATCCACTCACCGAGCAATTGGATAATCTGCACACTTCCAATAACTAGGACCCACATAATAACCCACTTTCCCTTGTAGTCTATTAGCCAGGAGCTAACCTAGGAACACCACCAAGGATGGCAAGACCTACTTTTCCATTTCCACTCCTTGAACTACATGACAGTAATAACCTCAAGAATATCCCTGCCTCATTGCTCCTAAAATTCTATGGACTTATTACAGAGGACCCTCATACCTTCTTGTTTGAGGTTGACATCCTATGTAGGAGTTATGATTACACTACTGAAGCACATAAGATGAAATTGTTTCCCTCTACCATAAAGGAATCAGCCTTAAGATGGTTCATGGGATTAGGAGGCAATGCAGCAACCACTTGGGATGAATTAAAGGAGTTATTCTTGGGAAATTATAAATAATATTGTAGATGGAATGATATGAGAGGATATGACATCTTCAAGATGTCACAAAAAGAGGATGAAAACTTAGAAGACTATGTGTCCAGGTTTTTGTTCAGTGTGTAGAAAAACACTCAGCATCAGTTGAATGAGGAGTTTAAAAAAATTCTCTTCCTAAGAGGAGTTAATGATACCTTCATGGAAGCACTAGACCTTATGGCTAGAGGAGATATCACCCAAATAGATTGGGATGATATCAAGAAAATTTGTCTCAATTACTCTAGAGAAAATGTGAAGAAAGGCAGAGGGTTCAAACCCTCTATTGCAAAAGGAAATGGCTCAGGCGTGTCCAAGGGGGAGATTTCTAATCTCTTGTTCGACCTCAAGAAAGATATTATAAATGATGTATCTACTCAATTGGACGAAATGAAAGCTAGCAGGAAGAAAGATGAAGCCAAGGCAATGCTAACTGAATATTGCCCTCACTACAGACAAAGGAAGAAAAATTGCAAATGCAAGGCGATGGTTAATATGGAGGTGCAACATCTCCCCACTGAGTTCAAAACAATAGAAGGAGATAAAAAAATGTTCTTTTTTGTTCAACGTAGGCCATGTGCCCCAAGACAAGGTATGCCTCAGGACCCTTTGCAAAATTTTGGTTCATACAATAATCAATGGCAAAACTAGTACCCTCCAAGTTATGGCCCATATTCCCAACCTCAGTGGAATAATCCTTGGCCAAATGCTTAGCAAAACCATTGGCAACCCCCACAAGGGAATTGGCAGTCACCACAACAAAATCAGTGGAAACCTCCACAAGGGAATTGGTAGCAGTCTAGCTAGTGGAGAGGAGGCCAGCAATGGTCAAATCAACCCGTTGGTTTCTTGCAAAAACCCTAGCAGTAGTCAATCATGCCACCTCCTGCAGCTAATCAGAGCCAAAATCCTAAGCCAACCCAGCTGCCTGCTCAAGCAATACCTAATCCAAATAATCAACCTCAGCAGCAACAACAAGTTTATTTCACTAACCCCAATCAACAGCCTGCTTATTCTCTCAACTTGAGTAATATCAACTTACGGTTAGGGATAGTGTTACCTACACCTTCTCCTCCCATAATCACAAAATTTCCATCTGAGGAGAATGAGAAAGAAGATATTAATGGCCAAGTTCAATCCAATGAGCCCATACAAAATCCATCATTTCCTGAAGTATCCAGTAAGCCCCCACCTCCTTTTCCACGAAGGTTGGAATGTGAAGTTGCTCAAAAGAAAGAAGAGCCTACCTTTGACATTCTTGACTAGCTAAAGCACATATGTGTAAAAATTTCTTTGTTCCAAGCAACTAAGGAAGTACCTATCTATAGCAAGGCTATTAAAGAAGCATGCTTAAAGAAGTCATGTAGGAAAAAGAAAGACCCTCAAACTATCCATGTCTTAGGTCAACTCTCTGATTTGATGCTAGGAAAGCTTACCATCCCAAAATATTTAGACCCTGGCAGCCCTGTTGTAGAAATCATTATTAATGGGGTTCAAATTAAAAATGCTTTAGTAGATCTTGGAGCAACTATCAATGTCATGACAAAGGACCTTGTGCTAAAGCTAAGTATTTCAGACCTAAGGCCTACACCTACATTCTTGCAGCTCATTGATAGTTCAACTATCAAACCTGATGGAGTAGTTGAAGACCTAGTAGTCACCCTAGATTCATGGGAATATCCTGCTGATTTTATGATTTTATCTCCAAAAGAATCACTAGGAGGATATCCTGTAATTCTAGGAAGACCTTGGTTAGCGACCACAGATGCTTATATAGGATGTAGGTCTAGTAACATGACTATGTTTGATGGGTATAGCACCAAATAACTCACCCTTTATGCTCCAGCCTAGCCGTAACTTGAGTTAGGATAGGCAGTTTGGCCAGATTTGAGAGAAGAAGTAGAAGATATGAATTATGTGGCAAACCTGATGATGATTAGCAGAGAACCTTTCATTGAGAAACAAGAAGATGAAGAAATATTGTCTAATATCCTTCAGAATAACTATGGTATTGAATACCCCCTCTGTGAAAAAGTTCCATGTTCATTACAGAAAATTCTACCCCCACCTACTACAGCTTATTATCCTATAGCAACTGACTGCTTACACACCTTACTACCCCATGAAGTGGAAATGCCTTTTTTGTCCGAAGTATCTATGCTTGAATTGACTTCCCAAGTGGAAGTGGCTGCGGGAAAAACTTTGAATATCAATAATAAACTTACTAGTGAGCAGCAAGAGTCAATGGTCCAAATGCTTACTACCCATAAATCAGATTTTACTTGGGATTATGGTGACATGAAAGGACTTGATCCAAAGCTATGTACACATCGAATTTTCATCAATATTAGTTCAAACCTATTAGAAAACCCCAGAGGAGAATTAATCCAACCATAAGAGAAAATGTTAAGGAGGAATTGTAAAAGATGTTGAATGTTGGCTTTATCTACCCAATCTTGGATAGCCAGTGGGTTTCTCCACTCATTATTGTTCTTAAGAAAGGATTAAAATGGAGAGTGTGTGTGGACTACAGGGAGCTCAACTCGGCAACTAAAAAATATTATTTTCCTCTACCTTTTATTGACCAAGTCGTGAAAAATTTATTAGGGAAAAAGTATTTCTCCTTCCTTGATGGGTTCAATGGATATAATCAAATATAGATTTCTCCTGAGGACTAGGAAAAGACTACTTTCACATGCCCCTAGGGAAAATTTTCCTATTTAGTCTTGCCTTGCGGCCTTTGTAATGCACCTGCAACCTTCCAAAGAGCTGTGATTAGTATTTTCTCAGATATTTCATATGATTGTATAGAAATATACATGGATGAATTTATTTTTTATGGTGCAACATTTGAAGAAGCCCAAGACAATTTGAAAAAGGTACTAAAGAGGTGTGAAGATCATAATTTGTCGCTCAATAGTTAGAAGTACTTCATGATGATGCAAGAAGGAATTGTGCTTGGTCACTCTATTTCTATTGCAGGAATACAGGTAGATCCCTCTAAAATTGAAGTCATCTCTAGTATACCCTTTCCTACCAAGCAAAAGGAACTCAAAAGCTTTCTAGGACATGTCAGCTATTATAGGATATTTATTAAATATTTGAGTTAGACAACAGGGCCCCTATACAATTTACAAAAGAAAGATGCAGATTTTGCCTCGACAACAGAATGTGAAAAAGCATTCCTTGATCTAAAGATTGCTTTTACTCAAGCACCTATATTGAAAGGACCTGATTGGTCACTTCCATTCCATATTCATACAAATGCATCAGATTATGCTATTGGTGTTGTCCTAGGATAAAAGGGTGGTTCAACTGAGCATGCACTTTATTATATCTACAAGAACTTGCAAGGAGCTGAACTCAACTACACAGTTACTAAAAAGGAAATATTTGCAATCATCTATGCCCTCAACAAGTTTAGGCATTATATCACAAGATATTAAATATTTGTCCATACTGATCATGCAACAATCAGGTGTCTCATGAACAAAAGATCAATTACAAGGAGACTGGCTAGGTGGTTGTTGTTGATGCAAGAATTTGATATCACAATTGTGAACAAGCTAGGTAAGGCCAATTTAGTTGCTGACTTCTTGTCTAGAATTCAAAGGCAAGATGATTCTACACTCATAGAGGATTCCTTTCTTGATGAACTTTTTTTTCCATCAAATTCATTCATCCATGGTATGCAGATATAGAAAATTACCTTGCTACAGGAAGAACTCCTCCTCAACTCTCACCTAAAGAAAAGAGATTGTTAGTAGAGAAAAGCTTTAACTTATCTTGGATTACAAATTGCATGTTTTATACAAGACCTGATCAAGTAATGAGGAGATATGTGAGGGAGGAAGACACTCATGCCATACTGCATGCAAGCCATGATGAGCCTTGTGGTGGCCATTTTTCTACTAAGAGGACAACCATGAAAATATTAAATACTAGCTATTATTGGCCAATGTTACATAGAGATGTAGCCAACTATACTAGGAGGTATGATAGATGCTAGAGGATGGGGAGGCCAACTAGATTAGATGGAATACCTCTATTTCCACAAGTTATTGTTACACCCTTTGATAAATGGGGGTTGGACTTCGTAAGCCCAATTGATCTGCCTTCAAATGGTAAGTCTTACATTCTTGTATGCATAGATTATGTAACAAAATGGGTAGAGGCTAGACCTATGAAGCATGCTAGAGATAATAAAGTAGCAGAGCTCCTCTATGAAGAAATCTTCACCAAATTTGGTGTTTCTAGAGAAATAGTGATAGACCAAGGAGCATAGTTTACCTCCACTCTTATTACAACCTTAGTAAATGAATAAAACATAAGACACAAAAAATCAACTCCTTATCATCCACAGGCTAATGGCTAAGTAGAGATCACTAATAGAGACATAAAGGCAATTTTGAAAAAAACTGTAGATCTGGATAGAAAGGATTGGGTTGCAAGGTTACCTGGGGCTATATGGGCCTATAGAAATACATGGAAGACTACTAAAGGATGTACACATTTTGAAATGGTGTATGGTAAGAAAGTTATGATGCCAATAGAGTTTGAACATAAGACTCTCAAAATAGCTTTGGAAATGAACACGGAGTTAACAACTGCACAAAGGGAAAGAGTCATGCAGATGAATGCCTTGGATGAGCTCAGGGAGAATGCCTTGCAGCATACTAAAATGATACAAAATCATCGAATCAGGTGGCATGATAAGTATATCAAGGAGAAGAAATTCAAATCAGGAGATTAGACTCTACTCTATGACTCAAGGTATAAGGACAGTCAAGGGAAATTGCAAACCAGAGGGTTGGGCCCATACGAAATAGAAGAGGTATTTGACAATGGTGTCGTACAGTTGAGAACCATTGATGAGGTTAGGTTCAAGTTATTGGTCAATGGGATCGAGTAAATCTTTACTTCAAGCCCATTGACAAGGAAGAATTTTTGAAATAGTTTCAATTTGAGCAGGAAACTATTGATCCTATAGCTGAAGGAATTGAGTTTCGACTCGATTCCCTAGGCCATGCATGAAAGTGCATAAAAATATCATAATAAAGGGGTTATCCACAAGGATCCCCATTCCATCCAATCATTCCATCTGCAATACGTATAATCTCTTCTTCTGCCACCTCATCCACCTGTCATACACCTCACTATCCACGTTTCTCAAGATCACCTTTTACAATCAAGAAGATGGGTCACATCAAAAAATTACGGAAGATCATTCTAGGTAAGCTCCAATTCACTTAAATATTGATTAGTTATTCATTCATTATGTTTATTTTAGTTTTAATTATGACAATAAAAATGTCTTATATGGATGCAATATCCTTCGGCATTTTCCACACATTTGAGCACATTTTCTAATTCATGACTGTTAGCCGCGTCGTTGTTTCCACCACCACCAAGCCTTGTCATATCAACTATTACTGTCCTTTCAGCTTAAGCTCCAGATTTTTGAAAATTTGCAATAAATAAACAAAAACCCATTACTTCCTGCAATAATGACCAGGCATGTCTTTTGTTCTTCCATGATTAAACCTTTATTTCTATCTACCACTTGAGTTAAGATGTTCGAATTCATTGTTTCTATTTTTTTGCATCTTTTGAAAGTGGTTCAAAAGTTTTGGTTGAGGGGAGAGAAAGCACTTAAATTAGTTTGAAGTTGCAAGAAGTCAAATTTGGGGGTATAAATTGAAATAGCTAGGTCGAATTCTCACAAAAACAATAGTAAAATGGGAGGCCAACCCATTTGGCATGAACCAACACACCATAACATCATGTTACAGGATGTGCAACATTTTCCACCATTTAGACAATATGGGTGGCTCAACTATTTTCTTAAACTTGACAAGTTTGATGAGAGCATTGCAGAATGATTCACAAGGACATTTCAAGAAGGAAAGGTGAAGGTCAAAGGAGTAAAAATTGATGCATTGGTAGATAGAATTGTTGAAGTAATGGGGTTACCATAGGCTAGTGAGCTATTTCCTTGAGCAAGGGATGCATAGAGTGCTAGAGTAGAGTTTACTCAGCCTAGTGATCCTCCTTTACATGTGGATAAGCAAGGAACCCAAAGAATGAGTTTTCCACAGGACTGGATTCCATGGGTAGGTTATATAATCAGATACTTGACATGTGAAGGTCGGTTTTCCATTTTGCATTCTCATAATTTTAAGCTATGATCTGATTTATGCCATGGCCTATTAATGAACATACATGATTTCCTGTATAATTTTCTCTCTAATAGTGTTGTTGAGTTTAAAAAGGGTAGAAGTAACTCTGTCTCCCACCATTGCCTCATAAAGTTGCTTGTTGAAAAATCCATTAAGGATGTATCAGGGATGACTTGGGAAGAGTTTGTTGTTAATTTTAACCCTAGGGTTCAAAATGTTGGACCCAGAGGTCAATCTCTCACCTTCAAACAATAAACCTCTCAGTCGAAAGGTCAGTCCTCTACTGCTGCATCTCCTATTCCATAATCATCTGATTTGCAAGACGAGGTTCCTCTTTTTGAATTTTTTTCCAAAAGACCAATACAAACCACTATTTTTGACCCTGAGCCTTCCTCCAAGAATAAAAAGGGAAAGTCACCCATGGTAATACCCCAGCAAAGGACTCCTTCACCCACTCCTAAATCTATTAAGAGGAAGCAAATAGGGGAATAACTTAATCTTGTAGCCAAAACCCAAAAGAAACATAAGGCAGTTCCCACTCCCTTACGAAGAAGCTCTGGAATTCAAAATCAGGTAGCTTAACAATCACTCAATGCTTCTCAGGTCACACCATCATCTTTAGACCCTTCTAGTCCTATACTTGAGGAGGAGGAACCTATTGTTGATGAGATTGAGAATATTCCTAAAGGAGCTAGCCTTGATGAGCTAGCAGCCATTGTGGAACAAATGCAAGTGGGATTGATAAATCAGCTACAGGAAGAAGTGGAATGTACTGAGAAGGAGGGAATGAAAATTGTAATTCAATAAAAACAAGAAAGTGAAAATAATGAAATGACAGATGAATCACCTACTGTTCAGGAAGAACAGGAAAATTGGAAACTGAATGATGAAATAGAACAAGAAATCTTTGGGCAATCAAATGCCCTTGAAATGATTGAGGAAGCGAAGAAAGAAAATGTTGATGCACCTGAAGAAATTCAGAGGCCTCCTGTGGAAAATTATAACCATAGGCCCCTGCTCCATGTTACAAATTTTGTTGTAGGAATGACATGTTTTATAGAACTTCAATATCAATGGACTACCTATGAACTGGAAATCGAGAGATTGTAGAAGGTAATCCAGAACAAGAATCTGGAAATTGCTAATCTAACAAACACTCTCAACCAGGTAGTCTAACTTGTTCCATAGATAATGCAATGCAGATCACCCTCACCTATTTACGCAATATACCTAAAAGAGTTATATTTGAACTTTCAATTGATAAGGATTTGGCAAGGTAAAAACCCTTCCTTTAATACTCCAGAGGAATTTTATGATTCATATAGGGGCTCACCACAACATGTTAGACATCTTCTATGTGATTTTTATTTACATAAATTGGTTGTGCCTAATGATACATAATGGAATCCTCTATGCTATGTTGGGGACATACACATCAGTGCTCTAATCTCCTAGATCAGAAATGAAATAAGCAGGGGAGATCAGTTTGATGGATACAAAAATGATGAGCTTAACATGCCACTTGTTGTGAGAAATGAATCTAAGAAGGGGATGGGTATTTATTTTGACTGGAAGAAGTTGTGGGCAGATGAAAGGGCCTGGCCGGTAATTGAACCCATGAGACAAGAAGTGTTTACTTAGTACTCCCAGATTGCAAACAATGATCTTGATGCTGCCACCCAGCATATTCAAACAAGATGGGAGCACTTACCATTTCAATTCAGAAAGGAAGAGCCGCACACCCCAAATACCCTGTATGCAGGCACTCAGAGGGTAGAAAGATATATGAGAAATGCCAGAACAAAGAAAGAGAATTGGTTGCCATTAGTCATGTAGCCACCCATTCTCTTACGACCACTGTTGGCCATGTAGGGGGAAAACAACACCTACAGTAGGAACTCTAATGATAGCAGATGGAAGTGACTGGAATCTATGTGAGCTCAGTTTTTGAGTTTTCAGCATGGGGAATGTGGACAACAACATAATACTGATTTGAGGTAATTTTCTTTAAGGAAGAATGTCAGACTTGTTGAAGGGTCCAACAAGTAGTTGGTTGAGGGGAAATGATGAGCCCAGTTTTTGGCATATTTAGAATATGTTTTTAAAACACTTTTCTACTTTTTACTATGCTGAGACAAAAATTTAGTGGTAATTATGGGAACAAGACATAGAATTTTATGCTTAAATACAATAAGTTTATTATGATAAGTATTTCCATGATTATTGCCTGAATGTTTTATTAGTTTGATAGAATATGTATGCCTTGTTGGTGCAGGAGCACTTATTTGATTTCTTGCCTCCATGAGGCAATTTGTAAATAGTTGCTCTATTTTGTGTATTGGGTCTTATAATAAGGTTTATCAAACCATTTTATAGGTTTTTGAGTCCTAGGAAGTCATTTTTGAAGTCATTTGTCAAATAATGTTTAAAGTTGTTCTATTTTGTAAAAAAATGTAAAAGTTGCTCAAGAAAGTTGTCAAGCAACTTGTCAAAAGTGTCATTAAGGTGTTTTTTAAACAAACTAACTAAAAGGTGGTTGAAAATAGTTGGTTTTGGTTTTAAATGTATAAGTACACCCTCCAAAACTCGAATTTGAGAGTTTGGAGACATTATTTGTGAAGTTTGATGAATGGCAACCTTAAGTTTGTGTGCATTTTCTGATTTTGCATTGTTTTCAAGTTGAAGTTCTGGTTTGTATGGCCTGTTATGCACTCAAATAATGGATTATCATATATGGATGGAAATATATCTATTTCTAGTTTCCAATTCTTTTTGTCTCATTCAATTTTATTGAGTTTTGTGGGAGATATGATTATTTTGGTGAGACTGCCTATTTTAGCAATATTGTGCAGAATTTACAGTCTGAAAGAATGTGATGGTACGGATTTTAAAGTATATATTCTGGGTCTGAAACAAAATTTATATTGTTCCTATATGAATCTACTTTAATTTTCTTCAAGTCTCATCAAATTTCATTAAGATTTGAATAAGTTATGATCATTTTAGTGAGGGCAAGTTTGAACCCTGTCTAGGGTTTGCAGTTTTGGGAAAAATGACATAGTTTTCTTTTGGGCTACCATGGTTATGTTTCCAATGTGACATAGAATGAATAATAGAATGTGTTATACAAAGATTGATTTGGATTAATTTTGAAGGATTGTGAGATATTTTGTTGAATCCTCCTAACTCTGCATCAGATTGGTATCAGAGCTCAGCAAAAGGTCTGGGCTGAGAAAGAAATTGGTTTTGGTATTGTGGTTTTGTAGTTGTGTTTTGGTTGGTTGCCGGTTATGTGAGAACCTGATTGCTGCCATTGAGAAGGAAGAGAGAAAAGTGAGTTTTGAGCAAGGAGATACTTTCTGAGACCATCTAGAAAATATGGAGAACTTGAGAAGGCATTTGCAGGCAGAGGAGGAGAGAAAGAAGAGAAAAAGACAAGCAAAGATGGATAGGGAAATTGCTGAGTTGAAGCAAGAAATGAAGAGGTTGGATAAAGAGTTCCAAGAATCTATGAAGAGGATAGAACAAATGATGAAACAAGAGACAAGTTGGAATTTGAAATTGAAAAGGAAGATGGTTTGGCCTATAAAGAAGATTGTGAAAAGAAGAAGAAATGAGAAGATGAAATAGGAAGAAGAAGCATATGAAGATGCACATGAAGAATTCCTAGATGAAGACAAATATGTTCCAAAGCATGAAGATGAAGAATGTAAAGTTGTTGCAGACATTCCAAGGCAAGAAGGTGGATGTATCATTGAGATAAGAAACCTGATTTTAGGACTTGAAGACATTCAGTTGATTAAGGGAATGATCATGGATGAATTGGTCATAGAGGTTTGCAAAGGATTGATGAATGATAGAGGTATTATGGTAGAAAGTTTGTTTCATTTCATTGTGTTACTAATGATTTGGACAAAGAATAATTTTCAGGTTGAAAAGACAAAGGAAAAAGTGCAAAGGAATTGGAAGATCAAGAAGAATGCAATTCAAAGGGGCTTGAATTCTTTTGCCCTTGGGAGTTTGGTGCAGGAGCACTTATTTGATTTCTTGCCTCCATGAGGCAATTTGTAAATAGTTGCTATATTTTGTGTATTGGGTCTTATAATAAGGTTTATAAAACCATTTTATAGGTTTTTGAGTCCTAGGAAGTCATGTTTGAAGTCATTTGTCAAATAATGTTTAAAGTTGTTCTATTTTGTAAAAAAATGTAAAAGTTGCTCAAGAAAGTTGTCAAGCAACTTGTCAAAAGTGTCATTAAGGTTTTTTTTAAACAAACTAACTAAAAGGTGGTTGAAAATAGTTGGTTTTGGTTTTAAATGTATAAGTACACCCTCCAAAACTCGAATTGGAGAGGTTGGAGACATTATTTGCGAAGTTTGATGAATGGCAACCTCAAGTTTGTGTGCATTTTCTGATTTTGCATTGTTTCTAGGTTGAAGTTCTGGTTTGTACGACCTGTTATGCACTCAAATAATGGATTATCATATATGGATTGAAAGATATCTATTTCTAGTTTCCAATTATTTTTTTCTCATTCAATTTTATTGAGTTTTGTGGGAGATATGATTATTTTGGTGAGACTGCCTATTTTAACAATATTGTGTAGAATTTACAGTCTGAAAGAATGTGATGGTACGGATTTTAAAGTATATATTTTGGGTCTGAAACCAAATTTATATTGTTCCTATATGAATCTAATTTCATTTTCTTCAAGTCTCATCAAATTTCATTAAGATTTGAATAAGTTATGATCATTTTAGTGAGGGCAGGTTTGAACCCTGTCTAGGGTTTGCAGTTTTGGGAAAAATGACATAGTTTTCTTTTGGGCTACCATGGTTATGTTTCCAATGTGACATAGAATGAATAATAGAATGTGTTATACAAAGATTGATTTGGATTAATTTTTAAGGATTGTGAGATATGTTGTTGAATCCTCCTAACTCTGCATCACTTGTGAATTTTTTTGATGACATGCCTTTCCTTTAGCAACTACTATTGAACTTCCTACAGCCATATCTAAAATATTGTTTTCTCTAAATTAATGCCTAATGAATGTATAAATGAGGTGACAAATCATCTTAATTTTTGAATGTGTTGAGCTAACTTTCTACCACAGGAGTAGCTATTAAGTTATTTGTAGGTACCACGTCTTAAGGAGGAAATTTAGTTTCCACTTGATTGTTGGAAGACTAATTCAGCAGCAAAGAATAAGGAGGTAGCTTCAATTCATCCACCATGCAAGGAAAGTGTTCCTAGAATCCATCTGAGGTGTCTTGATGGCACGTGAATCTAGGATGGTGGTGCTTTAAATCTTCATAACTGATTTGACTCAGTTCTTCCTTTTTGTATCCACCTCTTCACTTAGTTCGTTATGATGCAATAAAGACTTTCCATTTTATGAGGGAAGGATTAGTTAGTCGTTAGGATCAATTTTTGAATAAATATCCCATTCTCCTTCAGGGAAAGGGATGGAAGATTGTTATTGTAATAAACTTTATTTTTTCTCGGAAATACACTTGCAAGATTGTGAGCCGTGTACTTGTTTGTTTCAACTCAATAAAAGCATTCATGGAATTTATAGTCTAATCTATTGTGTATCTTTGACACTACCTAAGGGGGCCCACTTAGGGAGCTATCTATCTTTCCATTTCTGCAATTAGAATAGTTGCACTTCCTTTCATAGAACTACAGTGTGATTGTGCCTGCAACTGACAAAATTATAGAGTTGTCATCTATTCCTCCTGCCACTAGGGACAGAGTAGTTCCTGTCTTTAGAACTAAATTTAGTTTTCATTCTAAACAAATTTAGTCAGTTAGAATTTATTTCCAGTAATTCCAATTCCAGCATCATGTTTTCAATAGATAACACATGTTTGAAATAGGTGATTAGTGCATATACTTTGCAAACCCATTTCAAGTCTTATGTTGCTGGGTTGACAATCAAATGATATCCTTTAGTAGATTATGACTGCCAGTTGTGATGTCCAATCCCTAAGTAGAGGAATTTATGTTCCTAGTTACTAACCTGATTAATGGATACTACACCATCCTCAAAGAATTTTATCCACACTTAGTGCCTAAATTGAAAATTCAATTTACATCAAGATAGGTCATAATGGAACTAATATAAACCCCACATAAGATAGAGTTACTCACTCATCCTCAACAAAACATCAAATGTGTTAGGTTGGCTCAAAAATAGACCTAAACATAAGATCTTCAAGTGTACATGTAACTTGCCAAATGTGCGACCTTAAAGCTTGATCTCCCTTTGAATTCCTATTCAATTGAAATTTATCAGCTTATCTTCATCATCACAAAAAAAAATTATTCGCAAAGAAGTGTGGAATCTCCCACATTGATACACTATACAAAAGGTAACTATGATATACAAGGTTGAACACTGTCATTCACATATTTTGAGAAACTTCATAGAATGTCACAAAAACTTGAATATAACTACATCTGATAAACTCAAAATTGTAGTTACAATCATAGAAGATTATACCAATGTGTGGTGAAGTTTGGACCCAAAAATTGACACACTAAACCACAAAACTATCGAAGGAAATACTTAGCCAATTTCTTGATAAACCATACTTTTTGGATCAACTTGCACTATACATATTAAGTCACCAACAATACTTCCAAATTATGCTAGGATGATCATAACATTGTTGACATCAATGAAAGCACTAGAGCAAGAAATATATACACCTCATTCTCATGTTGCCATATTGCATCATCAATGAAAGACTTCCAAATTCCAATAGGAGGAGGATATTCATAAAAATTCTTTTAGAACTAGGTAATTACATTATGAGTTCATATTTTTCCTTTCGGGCTAACAAATTCTTGAGCATCCACTATGAATATAATAAACAATGTGTTTCAAGAATATCTTGGTAAGTTCATGTTGGTATTCTTGGATGATATTCTCATATATATTTCAAGAATGAAGAAGGTAATTTATATTATTTGAAAAATATTTTTCAAAATCTAAGAGAGCATTAAATTTATGGAAAACTATCAAAATATTTTTTCTTTCAAAAGAGATTTGGTATTTAGGCCACATTATTTGAGGGGAAGGAATAATAGTTGATCCCTTTAAGATTAAGTTTGTCTTAGAATAGCTTGGACCTAAAGTTCTGTATAAAGTGTGAAGCTTCATGGGTTTGGGTAGTTACTATAGGAAGGTTTTATCAAAATTTTCAAAACTTTCCAACCCCATAGCTTCACTTCAAAGAATAGACAATCATTTTGAATAGTTAGATAATTGTTAGGAATATTTTTGCATCCTTAAAAAAAATTAACCACACCTATCTTCATAATACCTAACCGAGAAGATCATTTTGTTGTAGTAATAGATGCATAAAATGAAGGTTTTAGTGGATTATTAATGCAAGAAGGTCAAGTAGTGGCCTATGAATCAAGGAAATTGTGGTCCTATGAGTAGAATTATGCTCATCATGAATTTGAACCAAAAATAATAGTTCGTGCTCTTCAAGTATAAAGACATTATTTATTAGGAAAACAATTTGAGCCCAAATTAGATAATATTGGACTTAAATACATCTTCACTTAGTCAAATCTAAATTCTCACCAAAGATGATGGTTAGTTGATATTCAACTTTGAATTCAAGAGTAGTTACATTAAGGGAAATATATTTGATTAGATGTTGCAATAAGTCACCAAAGGCATTTTTTTTCTATGATATTAATACATTCAAATCTATGAAATCTTATGCTAAAGAGTTTCAAAGAAGATTAATTTTATGATCAAGAAAAAACTACATTGAGGACGTATCCTCAATACAATAGATATGCAAAATAAGAATTGTATTTAGATGGACTGTTAAGATTCAATGGAAGGATGTATATTCATGAAAAGGATAATTTGAGAAATTTTATTCTTAAGGAAGCCCATAATGATCCATATTTTGAATATCCAAGAGTTACAAAACTTCTAATGGTGTAAAAGCTTTGTAGTTCTTGAAAGGATGTTATACCCTTACCCGTATAGTGTGTATCAGGTTATGAATAGTTAGCTTTTGGCTACCTTAAGTCTTAACTATCATTATTATATTGTTATTTAGTTATTTAGGTTGGCCTAGAGCTTCTATAGGGTTATCTAAATCAACCTGGGTGATATCTAAGCATAAATATGTTGGTATGTGGCAATCGATCATGCTATACTGTGTTAGAACCCAAAAATTCCATCAAAAACCTAAGGTTTTTCCAACCTTAAACCCATTATTTTAGTATCTTTTCATGAAATGATTCATTTATTTTGTATCCATAAAGCCAAAAATGACTTATATATTCTATTGCTACCACTTTTAAATCTCTATAAGCCATTATATACTACCGCTTTACCGCGGCCCCCCACAAAGGGGCTCGCAGTATAGTGGTAGTGGTTTGAAGCAGTCAAGGAAACCATTGCTGCTACACCATGGACAATCATCAGACTAACTACAGTGGCACAGTAAATAGTCAGCATGGAAATGATGACATATAAAATTGTTACCCCACAACCATGCGCAGTTAGAATAGTACCCATGGTGGTGTGGTGGACAGAGGTCAACGGTCAACTACAAAGGAAGCAACGAAGACGACTACCGCGGTACCACTGGCAGTCAAGCTAGTGACCGCGGTAGTGCATTGGATGAAGATAGGTAGTGAGTTAATGATGAGGATGACGGTTATGGCTACCACAATACCATGTGTAGCAAAGACAAAGACCGCGGTAAGGCGGTAGGAAGAGAAAAGATGAACATCGCAATACTGCAGGTGGCGAAAGGAGAGACGATAGTAGAGCAGTAATGACAAAGATAGATCGTGATAGTTAGACCATGGTGAGGCGGTAAACAATTAGATTTGATAGTTAATGTCAAACCACCATACCGCGAGGTGCAAACAATATGACTGCGGTAGAGCGGTGGAAAAGGTGAAGCATGGAAAAGTCAAAATAACCGCTATACCGCGGAGTGTAGATAGTTTGACTATGGTAGAGCGGTAGGCATAGAAGGAGACTTCTCAAGAATAAATAAAGTGAAATGTAAAGGGTGGTAAAAGTATTAAAGGAAAGATTAAAAGGCAGAGATATAGTTAAAAATATTTAATTTTCTGAAAGGCAATTCAATTAAATATTTTAGTTTTTTGTCAGAGAATTTTAAATTGGTTTTACCAATCTAGTGAAGGGTCGTAAACCTTAGAATTTATTGTATAAATACTTTTAAAAATCAGTTGTAAGGGGGGAAAAAAGATAGATAGCAGGAAGTATAGGATTTTCAAAAATTTAATATTCAAAAAGACCATGTTGCATGTATAATATTTGAGGAAGATAATGAAAAACTATTGATTTAGTGATTCCATTCTAGTATCAGTTGTTTGTTGAGTTTCTATAGTTATTTGATTGTCTCCAACTCAATGTTTCTCGATTATTTAAGTTGAAATATCAAGTATATGTTCAATTTATCAGTACACGTTTGTTGTATCTATGTGATTTGATTAATTGGGTTCTTTAAAGAAGGATTAAATTCCTCTCAGTCAATTACAGTAATATGGGAATGTTATTTGGATCAATAAGAAGAATCAGATAGTTAGGATTGATATTTTTCCTCAAGTAGGGTTTGTCAATCATATTCTTGCATGTTTATACCAATTATAAACTTATATTTATATGCCAAACAATTAGAGAACTTGGTAGATAGAATTCATTCATCTAAGACCTTCATTTGACTTTGTTTTACCCAACAAGGCACTGGTCTCCCTTATTTTCATTATTTAGTTTTATCCATTTTATTTACATCTTTAACCGAACATATTATTTTTTGCCTTGATATTGCATATACAATTTATACCAAATTAGGATCACATCTCTCTATCGTCAAATTGGCATTGTGGATAGATTGGTCCAGTAGGAAACATAGTTCAAAATCTGCATCATTCACATAGGTACATCCACCTAGGTCTGGCAGAGCCTTAAGAGCAGTAGGTTCAACTATATTGGTTGGCCTTGTTAGTTGGCCAATAATGTTGTGAGAGCTTGGAAACCTCTCATGGTTCGAACCTACATTTTTGAGACACAACAAATTGGCAACTCTACTAGGGATTAACTTGAGAAAAGTCTAGTGGCAGGCAACCTTTCCATATAGAGTCATTAAAGAGAGATTCACAGTTAAGAAATTTGAAAATTGACTCCACTGGGTGAAATAATAATATTTTATTTTTCTCACTTTTAAAAGTGGGTGGCGAATCTGAATGAACAAGTGCATTGAGACTGATAAAATAAAATATAGATCGGAAAGAAATCAACCTAGAGCTCAGACTATCATGATTAATCATAACATGCATGGATGAAGGTCTTTGTATAGAGATGGTGATGGTACTAATGAAAAAACTAAGTGGACTTACAAAAATGATCAGGGCAAGAAAGTGTCTAATGACCTGGGCCCAACAATTAAAAAAAAAACACCAAAACTACTGGTGGAAACACATAATGCATATGATGCATTAACAAATGAAAACAACCTGTCTATAGAACTTCACACTCTAGAGGAGAAGATAAACCCCCTCTAGAAAATAGACCTTGAGAAGGTTGACGAGTACATGGTTGATTTTGAAGCTAAAAAAAGGAGAGAGTTTGAATATGATCAGAGAGCGGCACTTTTTGAGGATGGACTTGGATATGAAGCAACATCTGAAGAAAATCATGAACTTATGATCCCAAATGAGATAGATGCACAGTGGGAATGCATGAGGCAAGAAACAAAAATATCAAGGGTAGAATATGAGCAAAGGCTTCAGGTAATGAAATAATTTGAGAAATTGAAGTTGCAGAAGGCTCAGATTAAAACACCAATGGCTAACTCAACCAAATATGTGCCCCCTCATAAAAATAAAAATATGAGACTATCAAATTCCCCACAAGCCCACCGAAATCAGCCAAGGAACCAATGTGGACATCAAAATGCTCCACCACAACATAAGGTGTTCAACCGCCTCCTTATCAACAATGCATACCCCCACAAGGTCAACAATATGTGGCAAATAGTAATCCATTGTACCAACATCAGCATTACCAAAATCCTCCTCCACAATATATAACCATGATCAGGTAGTTTGATTTGGCAGGATTTCAAATATGTCCTCATCCTATGGACAACAATTGGAGAAGTCTTGTCCCAAAATTCATAGGGAGTAATGCAATTATAGCTGAAGAGAATTTAAGGAGGTTTAATGCTTTTATGCAAGATTTGGATATGTAATATGAAGATGTACAAATGAGGCTTTTTATGATGTCACTAATTGAAGATGCCAGAGATTGGTTTAATATTTTTCCAACAGCCTCTATTTATTCTATTCATATGTTTTATGAATAGTTCCTTAAGCAATATGGGAATCAATATGCACCAGAATTTTCTTTGCATGAATTGGTGACTATTCAAAAGCATCAAAATGAGTTAGCTTATGATTTCAATCAGAGGTTTTCTAAATTACATAATAAGATACCTCTTGGATCCAAATTAGTTGATCCTGCTGCATTGAGTATTTATTTAAAAGCTTTTGATCCTAAGATAGGATATGAGCTTAGGAATAGGGGTCCCATAAAATTTGGCTGAAGCCGAAAAGATAGCACTCACTATTGAAAATAACAAGACGGTTGCAGGGATGATTACCAAAAGGGATAACCCTAGGATTCCCCAATATGCTCCTCTAAATAAACAAGAAAACACATATAGGAATGAAAGGCCAAGACTACATGGCATGCCATTTAATACAAATTGGAGAGATGGAAAGCTAGTGATGGATAATAGGCCAAGAAATAAAGAGACACCTGATCCATTAAAAAGGAAAGGAGCATATATGGTAGATAAGATTCCTTGGTGCTCAGGTTTTTATGCACCACACTCCCCAGAGCATTTTGTTACAACTCAGTCAATACCAGAGAAGGAAATATTAGAAAATGATGGTGGTGAAGACCATAATATCTATTTAACTTCCCACACTCTTAATTCCTTGGAGCAGGAGTATTCATATTCAGAGGAAGGAGGGTATGAGTATGATGTTAATCATCAAAAATACAATATTCATATGGAAGAACAACAAGTATTTTCTGACTATGAAGAAAGTGAAAATGAACAAGATTCCCCTACTGCATCACATCAGACTAACATATATAGTATAAGGAGACCGAGTGAGGAAGAGATCAAAATATTGACTACTATAGTTGTGGAAGAAGCTAGAATCAAATATCGGTTGAGGAACAAAACAATAAACGAAGATGAGGGTGTCCTAAGAGGAATGTTTGCAAAAAATAAAATTGTATCGAATGAGATATCAAAGAGGAAAGGTGATAAGAAATATGACAAAAAAGAACAGAAGTGGGCTCCTAAAGAGGAAGGTAAAGAATTCCCCATGGATAAACAAAATCCAATTCAAACATGCAAAGGGGAAAATGAAGAAAACAAAGGAGAATTGATAGAACCGAAGAAGGTGATGAGAACTGAAGGTACATCCTTTGATTCCATACAAGCCTTATCTCAACTAAAAATATTTTTCCCGTTACTTGAAATGATGAAGATTAAGGAATATACGTAAGGTTCCATTCAATTGATTTCTAATGGGATTCAAAATATAAACCTTGAAATTAAGGAGGTCCCTAAAGTCACTAATAAGAGGAAGGAGATAAAAGTTCCAGAAGCCTTCTTAATGAGCACACCACATGTTGATCCATTTTTTACTACCCTACTCATAAATGGTAAATTGGTAGGAAATTGCATGATAGATTCAGGTGCTTCTATGAATATTCTGCTAGTGGGAGTAATGAAACAACTTGGTATGTGGATAGATATTGAGGGTGGTAAATGTTATGCCATGGATAGTAGGCCTATCCCAGTTGTGGGGATTATGAAAAATGTAGAAGTAAAATTAGCAACATACCCATAGGAAAACTATAATATTGATAGAACTGTGATTCATACGCCTCCCTAGTTTGGAATGCTTTTGTCAAGACAATGGACTGTTGCAGTGGGAGGTAATGTGCAGTTTGATTTATCATATGCCACAATACCAGTTAATGGTGAAGAAGTGAAGTTGTATAGAGAATCAAGAATGAATCAGATTTTTGAGTGTGTTCCTCAAGAAGAACTTAATTTATTTTGTGATGTGGATTTAGGAAGTTTTAGAGTAGAGTTATCTCAGCCAGAATTAGTAAATACTGACCCAATTGATAAGCTTGTTTCTAGAAATCAGCAAGGTGTGTGGAAAATTTATTTTGATGAGGCATGCAGTCAAGAAGGTAATGGAGTTAGGATAGTTTTCATATCACCTGAAGGTACAACATTTAAATATTCATTTTTGTTGGCTTTTGAATGTACAAATAACGTGGCAGATTATGAAGCCTTGCTGATTGGTTCCATGGTTGCCAAACATAAGATTAAGTTGTTGTCTATCCTGCGAGATTCTGAGATAGTTGTGTCACTAGTTAGATCAAAGTATGCTACAAAGAACAAGAGGCTGAAACAATATAGAAATGTTGTGTGGGATACAGTTGAATTATTTGATGCATTTTCAATTGATTGGATAGATAGGTCTAAAAATTTGATGGCTGATTTTTTGGCTAATGTAGCCTTAAAGAAAGATGATGTCATTTCGGTAGGAGTGTCTCAGGTTGAATTCAAAACAAGACCTTCTATCCCTAACAACATATATAGTTGGTAGGTTTTTAATGATGATACTAACCTTTTGAAGTTTCTTCATTGTATAGACCAATATGAAGCATAGGAGATTGATTTCAATGCTTTTGTGGAAGAAGTAGATGGGAAACATACTGTGCTTGGTAAGGAAGTTTTTCAGCTTAAAACCAACAAGCTTCCCAAAGGACTTGTGGCATTGGAAGAGTGTATGATGGGAATTATCATTCTCTCATGAAGCAGACACCTATTAAGAAAGAGGATATTGAAGAAATAAATTTGGGAACTGAATTGGCACCTAAAAGGGTTTATATTGGAAAAAAGATAAGCCCAACCATCAAAAGAATGTTGATTACATTGCTAAGAAAGTACAAGCATGTATTTGCTTGGTCTTATGAGGATTTGAAGGCATATAGAGAAGATCTTTTTCAACATGAAATTCCACTAAATCCAAGTGCAAAGCCATTCAGACAAAGGCAGAGTCCTATCAATCCAACTCTGGAACCTAAGATGCAAGAGGAGCTAGCAAAATTGAAAGATGGAGGTATCATAAAACCCATTAGGCATTCAACATGGGTCTCGAATTTGGTTCCAGTCAGGAAGAAAAATGGGGACATAAGACTATGTGTAGATTTTAGAAATCTAAATGTTGCTTCCCTAAAAGACAATTATCCTCTTCCAAATATGGAGGCAATATTGCACAAAGTAACATGATGTGAGCTATTTTCAATGATGGATGGATTTTTCGGATATAACCAGGTCAAAGTCAAAGAATCTGAGAAGTAAAAGACAAAACTCACTACACCATGGGGAACATATTTCTATGTAAGAATGCCATTTGGTCTCACAAATGCAGGAGCTACTTTTTAGAGGGCCATGGATGTGGCATTTTCAGATCTAATCAATGTTATAATGGTGGTATATCAAGATGATCTCACTTCTTATTCCAAAAGGGCATAAAATCATGTGGGGGATCTGGAAAGGATCTTCATCAAAGCTTTGGAATATGATATAATTATTAATCCTAAAAAAATATCATTTTGTTGTTACATAGGGTAAACTCTTAGGACATATTGTGTTAAAAGAGTGAATTAGGATAGATCCTGAAAGAGTTGAGGCCATAGATAAAATTCCCATCCCTAAAACTATCAAGGCCATCCAATCATTTTTTGGACAGATCAACTTTGTTAGGAGATTTGTGTCTAATTTTGCTGCAATTATTAAGCCCATATCAAAGATGCTGAGAAAAGAACAAAAAATAGACTGGACCCTAGAAGCACTGGAAGATTTTATATCCATCAAAAGGGCTATCAAAGAATCCCCTGTCCTTAAATCTCCAAATTTTTCAAAAACCTTTCAAATATTTTCATTTGCTTCTTTACACACTATAGTTGTTGTTATGTTACAAAAGAATGAGGAAGGTCATGAGCAACCTGTGTCCTTTTTCAGTAAATCATTGCACGGGTTAGAATTGAAATATGATATAATGGAAAAACAAGCCTTTGCATTAGTAAAAGCCACAAAATATTTTAGACCATATCTTGTTGGGGCCAAAGTAATTTCTTATGTTCCTCATACAGCTGTTAAAGATATCTTGACATAGTCAAAAGTAACAGGGAAGAGATACAAATGGATTAATAAAATTCAAGAATTTGATATGGAAATACAAATTACCAAATTAGTAAGAGGCCAGGAATTGGCCAAGTTAATGGCAGAAACAAATATTGAAGCAAATAAAATTTGCAATGTAGAAGATGAAGGAGATGCAATTGCAAGAATTGAACATACTCCTTTTTATACAGATATCATGTATTACCTCAGGAACATGAAGTGCCCTGAAGGATTTAGTGATAACCAGAGAAGAAATTTGAAGCTACAAACATCTAAATATGTATTCATAGAAGGAGATTTGTTTTGGAAAAATAGGGATGGAATGTTGTTGTTGTGTCTAGACGAGTCACAAGCTAAACATTTTTTAAGAGAGATGAATGAAGGAGTCTGTGGAAGCCACTCTTCTGAAAAAAAAAACTGCACATAAGATCCTTAGGGCAGGTTACTAGTGACCAAAAAAATTTAATGATTCTTTTTCATATGTAAGAAAGTGTGAAGCATGTCAGAAGTTTTCAGGCAAGATGAAATATCAAGGAGCTTTACCACTTAGACCTATGCAGGTCTAAGCCCCTTTTCATCAGTGGGGGATTGATTTTATTGGGGAGATACAAGAGAAATCAAGTGGAGGACATAAATGGATACTTGTAACCACTGATTACTTCACCAAATGGGTAGAGGAAATCCCAACCAAGCAAGCAACAAGTAAAGTTGTGATCAATTTTTTAATGGATAACATTATTACTAGATTTGGTACACCATTGAGAGTGATTACAGATAATGGGATGTGTTTCAGATTTTATGAGTTTAGATATTTTTGTAGTACACATGGTATTAATATTTCTTATTCTGCCCCATATCATCCACAAGCAAATGGTCAGGCAGAATCGAGTAATAAAAGTCTTTTGAAGATAGTAAGCAGGATGCTTGATACAAATAAAAAGGCATGGGATTCAAAGTTAAGATTGGTTGTATGGGAATAGGATTACTGTAAAAAAGGAAATTAGAAAATCCCCATATGAATTAGTGTATGGAACACAAGCTAGGATGCCCTTACAAAAAAATTTGCCAGTTTAAAAATTTATCCTTCAAGAAGATATAGATGACCCAAAACCAATGGAGGAGAGAATGGAGCAACTAGTAGAGCTTGATGAAATGAGAAGAATATCTCGAAACCAGAACATGAAGTTACAAGCACAAATGAAGTATTTGTTTGATAAAAAAGAAAAGGATAGAAAATTTGAAGAAAATGAGCTGGTACTAATGTGGAATGCAAGATGTCAGGAAAAGGGAAAACATAGGAAATTTGAAGCATTGTGACTGGGACCATTTGTTATTGTTGGTAAGAGAGGAGAAGACTCATATTTCCTATAGAACATGTCCAGAGAGGAACAAGAGTTGCCTGTACATGGGTAGTTCCTAAAGCATTTCTTCTCTTAAAGAAGAGCAAAGGGTTAAGGATTGCCAGTGCATGGAAAATTCTACATAAAACTTTTTAAACATTCTTTTCCATGCACAATAGTCTTAGGAATATTTGGAGGGTCTAGGTTTTCCAATACATGGACATTCCCAAAAGTTCCCTTTTTTGAAAACGTTGGTTTTCTTTCCATGTACAGTAGTGTAGGGTTTTCCATCCACCATTTGCTCCATTTTCGCGCCCTTCACTTTTTCATTCCCTCCATCAGCCATTGCCTTCATTTTTCATATCATTTACTTGGTCTACTCCCCCAAAGAATTATGGATTCTTGCACTGATTTTCAAAATCACTCATCCCCAACAAAAGCCACTGTTAGAACCCAAAAATTCCATCAAAAACCTAAGGTTTTTTCCCACCTTAAACCCATATTTTCACTATCTTTCATGAAATGATTCATTTATTCCCTATCCATAAATCTAAAAATGACTTATATATTCTACCGCTACCACTTTTAAATCTCTATAAGCCATTATATACTACCACTTTACTATGGCCTCCCACAAAGGGGCTCGCGATATAGCGGTAGTGGTTTGAAGTAGTCAAGGAAACCATTACCACTACACTGCGGATAGTCATCAGAATGACCATGGTGGTGCAGTAAATAGTCAATAGGGAAACAATGACATATAAAATTGTTACCACGCGCAGTTAGAATAGTACCCACGGTGGCGCAGTGGATGGGGGTCAGCGGTCAACGATGGAGGAAGCAGCGAAGACAGCTATTGTAGTACCACTGGCAGTCAAGCCAGTGACCGCAGTAGCATGGTGGATGAAGATAGGTGGTGAGTTAATGGTGAGGATGATGGTTAGTGGCTATGGTGTGTAGCAAGGACAAATACCGTGGTAAGGTGGTAGGAAGAGAAAAGATAGACACCTCAATATTGTGGGTGGCGAAAGGAGAGACTGTGGTAGAGCGGTAATGACAAAGATAGGTCATGACAGTCAAACTATGGTACCACTGATAGATGAAGTGAAGACCATGGTGAGGTGGTAAACAGCTAGAGTTGACAGTTAATGTCAAACCACCATACCACGAGGTGCAAACAATATGACCATGGTAGAGCGGTGGAAAAGGTGAAGCATGGAAAAGTCAAAATAACTACTATACCACGGAGTGCAGACAGTTTGATTGTGGTAGAGTGGTAGGCATAGAAGGAGAATTCATAGAAATAAATAAAGTGAAATGTAAAGGGAGGTAAAAGTATTAAAGCAAAGATTAAAAGGCAGAGATATAGTCAAAAATATTTAATTTTCCAAAAGGAAATTCAATTAAATATTTTAGTTTTTTTTCAAAGAATTTCAAAACGGTTTTACCAGTCCAGTGAAGGGTCATAACCCTTAGAATTTATTGTATAAATACTTGTAAAAATCAGTTGTAAGGGGGGACAGAAGATAGATAGCAGGAAGTATAGGATTTTCATAATGTTTTTATTCAAAAAGACCATGTTGCATGTATAATATTTGAGGAAGATAATGAAAAACTATTGATTCAATGATTCCATTCTAGTATTAGTTGTTTGTTGAGTTTCTGCAATTATTTGATTGTCTCCAACTCAATGTTTCTCGATTATTTAAGTTGAAATATCAAGTATATGTTCAATTTATTAGTACACATTTGTTGTATCTGTGTGATTTGATTAATTGGGTTCTTTAAAGAAGGATTAAATTCCTCTCAATCAATTACAGTAATCTAGGAATGGTATTTGGATCAATAAGAAGAATCAGATAGTTAGGATTGATATTTTGCCTCAAGTAGGGTTTGTCAATCATATTCTTGCATGTTTATACCAGTTATAAACTTATATTTATATGCCAAACAATTAGAGAACTTGGTAGATAGAATTCATTCATCTAAGACCTTTGTTTGACTTTGTTTTACCCAACAAAGCACTGGTCTCCCTTATTTTCATTATTTAGTTTTATCCATTTTATTTACATCTTTAACTGAAAATATTATTTTTTTCCTTGATATTGCATATACAATTTATACCAAATTAGGATCACATCTCTCTATCGTCAAATTGGCATTGTGGATAGATTGGTCCAATAGGAAACATAGTTCAAAATCTACATCATTCACATAGGTACACCTGCCCAGGTCTGGCAGAGCCTTAAGAGCAGAAGGTTCAACTATATTAGTTGGCCTTGTTAGGTGGCCAATAACGTTGTGAGAGCTTGGCAACCTCTCATGGTTCAAACCTACATTTTTGAGACCCAACATATTGTACACTTTCTTAGTACTGTACACTCTTCATGTATCCTCGCCAAGGTGCGAGGCTAGGTTGGGACCCAGGTAGGGGTTTGGGGGTGGTAGCCCTCGAGAAAAAAATAATTCACCCTTTTTTTCACTTTGTCACTAAAAAAGAAAAAGTCTGACTTTGTAAACCCTAATTTTTGGAAGCTTCTAAAAGGTTGTTATAAGCAGTTGGGATGGAGATTTGTAGTATGGCATTATTCATGATATTGTAATATGTTTAGCACTGGATAATAAAATCATTGGATGGTTGTGGTTTTGTGGATGTAGCCTAGATTGGGTGAACCACGTTAAATTCTATGTGTTGTCTTCTATGTGTGTTTTATTACTCTATTTTATTGTTCAAATCTGAATTTAACTTGTTAGATATTTGCCCTCTAACCCTAACAAAATAGGTATATATAGGAGTTTTTTATTCTTATTTCATCACCATGTTGAGTATTGTGTTCTTATTGAAGACTATTGGAGGTATCCCCCTCAAATTGGCATATTATTATCAAGTATTTTCAGCATATTTCACATTACATTCTTCTTGTGAAAGTTATTTCATAACAAGTGGTAGATACTCTTCCCACTTGTATTGTTGATCCATGTTAGACATCTATAAAAAATCCTCTAGAAATTGGTTAACTCTTTTAGTTTGAGCGTCCATGTTTGGATGATAGACTGAAATTATGTTCAATTCAGTTGCTAAGGCTAAAAATAAGGTTTTCCAAAATCTTGAAGTCATTCTTGCATCCCTATTTGAGATGATTCTTTCTAAAATTTCATGCAGTCTAAATACTTCCTACACAATTTTCTTAGCAATAACTAAGGTTCCATCAATAATATTAGTAGGCATAAAGTGTCCAACTTTATCTATGTTTTCAACTACTACCCAAAATTATATCATGTATATTTCTATACATAGTTAATCCTTGCACAAAATTCATAGTGATTACTTTCCAATGTATTTCTCAAATGTCATGGGGATATAGCAATCATGATGGATGTTGATGTTCATCTCTAACATTTTGGAACTCTAGGTATCTTGCCATAAATTTGGTTACTTCAAGATTCATTCCTTTTTTATGAAATAACTTGGACAAGAAGAATATAATGTGAAATATGTTGAAAATACTTGATAATAATATGCCACTTCGAGGAGGCAACCTCATAATCCACTTCAAGAGGGATACCTCCAATAGTCTTGAATAAGAAAACAATACTCAACATGATGATGAAATAAGACTCACAACCTCCTATATATACTTACTTATGCCTAAGATATCACCCAGACCAACTTAGATAACCCTATATAAGTCCTAGGTCGACCTAAATAACTAAATAAAAATATAATAATGATAATATGACTTAATTAAGTGTTAAGGTAGCCATAAGTTGACTACCCATAACCCAATACACACTATAGGGGTAAGGGCATAACAATTAATGGTGGAGCTATTAAGTTTGGTGTTGATGAGTCAACACAAATATGTGGAAAAAGGTACTATAACAATTGATGGAAAGAGTAGGAATGTGGATGTCCTCTATGTCAAAGGCACGAAGCATAATCTTCTCATTGTTAGTCAAATGTGCAAGAAATATACAATCTTACATTTCATGCCAATTTGTGAGATCAAATATCCAAGGTTTGAAAGATTATTTTTAGAAGGTATAAGGACAAATGGAAATGTCTATCATCTAAAGGAGGAAAATGGAAGAATATATTTATTGGCTCAGTTCAGTGAGTGTTGGTTATGGCACAAAAGAATGGGACACATCAACTTTGAAAATATGGTAAAGATCAGTACTAATCATGCAGTGAGATACATGCCTATGATAACTAAGCCTACAAACACTTTATACAAAGAGTTTCAAATAGGAAAGAGAAAAAGAAAAGTTTCAAGATCAAGGAGTGCTCTTATACAATGCCATTGGATCTAATTCACACTGACCTATATGGACCTACAAGAACAAGGAGTCAACAAGGTGAAAGGTATTTCATGTTTCTTGTTGATGGTTACACTATAATGAATTGGGTTACATTTCTAAGAGATAAATCAAAAGATTTTGATAAGTTTAAAATTTTCAAAGAAAAATTTGATAATGAAATGGATGATAAGATCAAATGATTAAGTTCAGATAGAGGAGGTGAATTTACTTCAAATGAATTTAATTTTTTTTGTGAAGATCATGGTATTAGGAGACATCTATCTACTCCTAGAACCCCTCAATAGAGAGGAGTAGTAGAGAGGAAGAATAGGACTATCCAAGAGATGGCTAGGACTATGTTGAAAGATGTTGATATACCTAATATGTAATGGAAGGAAGCAATTCACATTACTTTCTATATGCTTAATAGATTACAATTGAGTGTCAATAGAAGTAAGAACCCTTATCAACTATGGTATGGTAGGCCTCCTAATATTAGATACTTCAATTTTTTTAGTAGAAAATGCTACATTAGAAGAGATGAAGAATACCTTGGAAATTTTGACTCAAGTTTTTATGAAGGGATCTTACTTGGTTACTCCACCAAAAGAAAGGCCTACAAATGCTACAAAAAGAGATTGGGAAAGATGATTGAAAGTACAAATGTTAAGGGAGATGAATATTTGTATCAGATATATCAAGAACTAGAGGTTTTTCAGATCTAATATGTCTCCCTACTTTGAAGAAGAAGAAGAAGAGAAGGAAGAGAAGGAACCAGAACTATTGAAGGCTCCCAAGACTCTAGTAAAATACATTCAAAAGAATCATTCTACAGATCAGATCATTTGAGACAAAAATGAAGGTGTGTTGACTAGGAGAAGATTTGAAAAAACAAGTGAGGAAGTAAATTGTATTTACTATTAAAGGTTGAGCCCAAGAACTTTTCTACTCACAATAATTTCAAATTCTATCAGATGGGTATCAAGTTAGCCTTCTTGAATGGTGATTTAGAGGAAGAGGTATATATTGAGAAACCAAACAATTTTTAGTTATCATAAGATATGGATATGGTGTTTAGAGTCAAGAAATATTTGTATGGACTCAAGCAAGCTCCTAGAGCTTGGTATGATCGGTTGGATAATTAATTACTTCAACAAGGATTCAAGAAGGGTACTACATATAGTAATATTTACATTAAGGTTTAGGAAGACAAGTTGTTGATTGTGGTTTTATATGTTGATGACACCATCTTTGGTGGAGATGATATGTGTAAGAGGTTTGCAGAAGAGATGCAAAAATATTTTGAGATGTCTATGATTGGTAATTTATATTTCTCTCTTGGGCTTCAAATTTTTCAGCTAGATGATAGTATCTTTATTTCTCAAGCTAAGTATGTAAATGAGATGTTGAAAAAGTTTGGCATGGGTGAGTCCAAACCAGCAGGTACTCCTATGGTTATTAGTTGTCATTTTATCAAGACTGGTGAGTCTTTGAAGGTTGATTAGACTCTTTATAGGTCTATGATTGGAGGTTTGTTGTACTTAAATACTTCTAGACCTTATATTATGTATGAAGTATGTTTGGTTTCTAGATTTCAAGCTAATCCTAATAAAAATCATGAGAAGGCAGTGAAAAGAATATTCAAATACTTGAAGGGAACACAAGAATATGGCTTTTGGTATAAAATGATGATTTTTTTGTGAGTTCTTCTACTAATGTTTATTGGAAAAGATGTGTAGATGACTAGTGGAGCACTAGTGGAAGTGTATTTTTCTTGGGAGATGGATTGGTCTTTTGGTTTAGTAAAAAGAAGGAATCAATGTCCCTATCCATAGTAGAGGCTAAATATATTGTTGCAGCATCTTGTTGAACCTAGGTTCTTTGGATGAAGCAAACTTATAAGGATATAAAGGTGGTTTATGATGAACCTATTCATATATTGAGTAATAATACCAGTGATTAAAATTTCCAAGAATCTGGTAATGCATATAAGAACCAAGCATATTTCTATTTGGTATCACATTCTAAAGGAGAAGGTTGTAGAGAAAGAAGTCAAAATGGAGTATGTGACTACTACGGATTAGATTGTAGATATATTCACTAATCAACTTTCAAAGGATACTTTTGAGTATCTTTGGTAGAAGTTAGGGGTAATTGTCCCTCCTTCTTGCTAGATGCATAATTGGTGCATCTATCTAGGGGAGTAGTTCAAGATATACTCTTATGCATGGATTGATGGTGGCTTCATCTCAAGGGGAGGTGGTAATGGTTGTTGTTGATAGGGGGATCTTTTTAGTTTCTTCAAGAAGGAGTGAATATACATCAAAGGGGGAAAATCTTAAAGACAAAAAAGAATGTGCTCCTTAAGGGGAGATTGAAGAAAATGTGCAGTTGTTGAGCATGTGTAGTTGTCTGAAGAAGAAGTGTTGTTGGTCAAAGGGGGAGAATATATTTTTTTAATTTGTAGGTGTGTGTGACCATTTTTCCTTGATTTCAAAGCATTTGGAGATTGAGCATGTATTTTTTTCCATCAATGAAAAAGGGGGAGATTATTGGCATTGGTTGTCTTTGATGTCAAAACTTGGTGAGCTTGTTGGAATTGATTGTTAACACTTAGGGATATTATTGTACATGTCTATGAGATTGATTGTCATTGATTTTTTTGTCATTGGTGCTCACAATTGTATGTTTTTGATACTTTATAATGATAATTTCATGGTTGGATGAAATTCCTTAGTTGATATCAAGTAAAAATGAATTAAGTATGTTTGTTGTCAAAAGAGATGATATCATGATGTTATATTAAGATGATGATTAGAAGAGTTAATATAAGGATTATAAGTAATTATAATGGAGAGTTGTTGTAGATGGTCTCTAGTATGTTGCATGCTCTCTTCTATTTGTCTTGAGGAAGTGTGTGTTTCTGCAAGGAATTTTCAGTCTCTGCAAGTTGGAGAATGTTTTTTCTTTAGGAAGTTGCTTTGAAGGCTTTTTGGGAGAATGATCCACATTCTTCCACTATTGAAGATATGGTATTATGATTTGGGATTCAATGTTTATATTTTTTGGATATTGCACTCCTATATTTTTATGTTACTAGTGTTTATGAGGAGGTTTTTTTCTATTTGTAGTGTGTTGGTAGTTTTGTTGGTTGTTTGGATTGGTCTAAAAAATGCTCTACATTGTTGTTTATGGTCTTGCAACTTGGTGGATGTTCTCTTTGTTCTTGTGTAGTGTCTCAATTCAATTTTCATGCAATGAAGTTGTACGTATGTTGGTGTATTAATGTTCCATCTCTTGTGGTATCTTCTATGTTTCTGGGATGAAGTATTTTTTTTCTGTTTGGATTGCGGTGGTTGTTTGCGGCATGATAGTGCAAAATACATTTTTGGAAGTATTTTTGAATTTTCATGGAACATCTCTTTGTGGTCTACATGCTAATTTTTTATGTCTTTGGCATCACATATTGTGTTGAGTTAGTTTTCTTGGAAATTTATGGATATTTGGCCGACATGGATTTTTTTCTTTGTTGTGTTATGTGCTTGGAGGTATACATTAGCATATGAAGTTGTCTTGAGATGTATTTGGGTCCTAAGCTATCTTTTTGAGAACTGCATTAAGTCGATTCGAGTGTAAGAATGTTTTTAGGTCGACTAGTTATGTGCTACACATTTCATCCCCGTGTTTCCTTGTTGTCTACTTAGGTTGATCTGTTCCAATGTATGTGTGGTTTGGTATCACATTGGAAGATTTAATAAGATAGTATTTGGTCCTTTTTATCTTCTAGATAAGAATGCATTATGTCTTTGTGGTTGAATTGTTGAAATTATTGTTTGTATTTCTTTCTGACCAACCTAATTGATGTTTTGAGATCTTGTGGAGGATATAAATGTAAGAAAATTTTAGTTGCAATATGTGAAGAGGGAGTGGAGATGTGTGAAGATGAATTGAAGCAATTAGTTATGAAATTAAAAGAGTTATGAGCTTTAATTCCTCGGTCACCAAGGTGTATTGTTGACAAATGTTGTAACTTGATATATATTCTTCATGTATCTTGCTTTGAGATAGTGAATCTGATCAAGCCCTTGTAAATTGTATCTTTCCCTGGGCTTGTGCACCTCAGTACTACAAGTCCCTTGTATCTTTTCCTAAGGTTGCACCTTAGCTTACAATTCCATTTGCAGTGAGCCTTAAATTATAATTTTGTAAGCAACAAGCTTCTATATTATGAGTTATCTCTCATCATGGTTTTTCCCTTCTTGGGTTTTCCATGTAAATCTGGTGTTCTCCTTTGCATGTGTGTTCATTGTCATATAATTCATTTCTATTGATTTGAATACATGTTGCAAATCAGTTTAATGATTTTTGATCTTATCAATAGATTGATTTTATATATTGATGAAGGGTTTAAGTTTTTGTAGATACTGATTCACCCCCCTCTCAATATCTAGGTGTATTCAGTAGTTAGTGTATTCCTATTTGAAGAGTTGCAAAATATTGAGATTAGAAAACAAAAAGGGAATAAAATTCCAAAAGAGTGATTGAGAGAGATGGAAATAACTTGGCAAATCTTCCCTATAAGGGGGAGATATAGAGTTGCTTCAATGAAAATAGAATGTGAAAGTCCCTCCAAAATGGGAAAACCATATGTTTTCTGATGTAGGAGCATCCAGTGGTGTAAGGGCAATCCTACATCACCCAAAAAATATATTTACTTTCATTTAAAGTTTTGTATATGTTTTTGCATTTTTGGATACCCTTTTCGTCGAAGAAGAATTCTCAACTTTCAGAACTGCTTTTCTGCTTTTTCTGCTATTTTTAGCAGGTATGATTTTGAAGGCGTGAGGAGACAAAAATTTAAGGGAAGCTTCAGGATAGAATAATAAACACTTTGGTGAAAGAATTAGGAAAAGATCATTCTCGGTTCAAAAGTTATTCAAGTTTCAGTTTCTGTTTTTTGCCCTATAAAATCTTTGGAGCTAATTTTGAGGGACTTAAAGGCTCCAGATGGGCCCAAAAATTGGCGGAAAATGAAAGTGGTTAGCCTTTAGGCCCCACTTTTCAGCACTTCATTTTCGCAAGACCTTTTCGAAAAGGTATTATCATTGAAGATCCGACTGTTAGATCTTGAGTTAGGGCTTCCAGAAGTTTGTGCATAATTAGAATGATTTTTTTGGCTCCAAAAGGAGAATTGGGCTATTTATGGGGTAGTTTCTGATTTTTGTGAGTAGTTTGTGGGAAAGAAGATCGCATGTTGCGAATAGGGGAATTTCTATAATTTCTTTTTTGTAATTTGCATGTATTGCAGAACTCAAGGATTGGAAATCCTCTGCATGTAAGAATTTCATACTTTGAAAATAATAAGATTTGTTAGTTTTTTTTTCTGTGTCTCGGGTTGCACCCTCATCAAGTGGTATCAGAGCGGGTTTTCTTGAGCGTGTGGACAGATCACCGATCGTGAGGCAGTTCACACCAAGATTGTGGTTGTGGGTTCAAGATATTCAAGATGCCTCCAAGAGTGGCGCGTGGTAGGCAAGGTGGTGCCAGAAATGCTTGTGGAAGAGATCCATTAGTGGTTGAGGGTTTCAGAGCCCTCCACAGACAAATTAATGCATTACAAAGAGAGTTAAGAAGAGGGGTAAACCTGGGAAGGGGAGAAGAAAGTGAGGATGAAGAAGAGGTAGAAGATTCAGATGTAGAAGAGGAAGAAGAAGCTATTGATCAAGATCAAATGCGACTGATAAGGATCATTTCAAAGATCAGAAAAAGACCTAGAGTAGAAGTTCCCAGTTTTTTCGATAGTTTGAACCCGGAAGAGTTGATTGATTGGAACAATGAGTTGGAAGAGTATTTCGAGTATGAAGAAGTAGAGGACCCAGATCGGGCTAAGTTTGCAAAAACGAAGCTGAAGGGCCACGCCAGTATTTGGTGGAAAGAGGTCCAACTAGAAAGAAATAAGAGAGAAAAGGGAAAGATCACCCGAGGGGATCGCATGGTGGAGAAACTGAAGAAGCAGTTCATGCCAATGGACTATGAGTTAGATCTATTGAAGAAATTGTAAGGGTTGAAGGAAGGAAGTAGATCTGTGAAAGAATACACAGAAGATTTTCACAAGATAATCATCAGAATGGGACATGCAGAGGCCAACAAGGAAAAGGTAGCCCGTTATCTTAATGGGTTATGACCGAGCATTCAAGAGGAGCTAAGCTTGGTCAGAATGGCCACCATTGAGGATTCTTACCAATTTTCGCTGAGAGTTGAAGAGAAGTTGAACAAAAGATTTGACAGTAAGCAAAAAGGATGATGAGGTCAAAGCGGAAGGGGTAGCGGAAGATCTTTTGGAAGCCGAAATGAGGATGAGAAGAAAAGTGAAGATGTGGGTACCAATCGAAGCTAGAGGAATGATAACTTCTACCGCCCACGTGATCAGAATGGTGATGATCAAAGAGGTAGAGGATGAGGAAGATTTGGGCAAGGACCTAGAAGGGGTGGTTTCAGAGGAACTTGTTTCCAAAAGGGCATCGAGCCTATGAATGTCCACAATACCAAGGAAGGACAGACAAAAGGCCAGAAGGTCATGCAAGGGTTGCACATGTAGATGAGGAGGCTCAATCTGAGCATTCAGATGATGCTAAAAGGGGAGAATCCCTAGTGGTTAGAAGAGCCCTAGTGACTGAAGAGAAGGAGCCAGAACAAAGGAAGAATTTGTTTTGCACAAGGTGCAAGTGTGAAGACAAATGTTGTGATGTCATTATTGATGGTGGGAGCACTGATAATCTAGTGTCAGAAGAAATGGTTACAAAGTTGAAGCTGAAGAGGGAAAGGCATCCACATCCATATCGGATTGCCTGGTTGCAGAAAGACCACAAAGTTCTAGTCAATGAATAGTGCCTAGTGAAGTTCAAGAGCGGAAGCTATCGTGATGAGGTATTTTGTGAGATCATCCCCATGGATGCATGTCACATGTTGCTGGGGAGGTTGTGGTAGTTTGATAGGTGAGCTATACATGATGGCCATGCGAACACTTATTCCGTGATGAAGGATGGAGTCCGCCATAAGTTGAAACCCCTAAAGAAGGCCGAAGAAAAGGTATGCAGTAGTGCTAGAATTTGTTATGTTGATGGAAGGAAATTTTTAGAAGGCATGAAACATGAGCGTATGTGTTATGCATTGATTCCTAAAATGGATAAGGAGGGTAGTGAGAAGGTTCTAGTAAAAGTTTCTAGGTTATTGAATGAGTTTTAGGATATTGTTTCTGATAATGTACTTGAGGGTTTACCACCAATGAGGAAGATTAGTCATCAGATTGATTTGATACCAGGAGCCAGTTTGCCGAATAAGGCAATTCATGGAATGACTCCTACAGAAAATGAGGAGTTAAATAGATAATTTGACGAGTTGTTGAGAAAGTGTTTGATTCAAGAGAGTCTGAGTCCATGTGTAGTACCTACAGTACTAGCACCAAAGAAGGATGGGGAGTGGTGGATGTGTACAGACTCTCAGGCCATAAACAAGATAACAATCAAGTATAGATTTCCCCTACCAAGAATGGATGATCTGACGGACTATTTGAGTGGAGCTCAGTACTTCACAAAGATTGATTTGAAGAGTGGATATCACCAGATCTAGATTCGAGAGGGAGATGAATGGAAGACTGCCTTCAAGACCAAAGAGGTCCTGTACAAGTGGTTAGTCATGCCTTTTGGGCTAACCAATGCACCAAGCACATTCATGCGGCTCATGAACAAGGTACTTAAAGATTTCCTAGGAAGCTTTGTTATTGTGTATTTAGATGATATTTTGATATTCAGTAAGTCACTGGATGAGCATATAATGCATATTGGTAGAGTCTTTGAGAAGTTAAGAGAAGAGAAATTGCTGATTAATCTGAAGAAGTGTAGTTTTGTGAAGAAGGAGTTAGTGTACTTGGGGTTTGTTGTCTCGACAGAAGGTCTCAAGATGGACCCAGAGAAGGTGAAGGCTATTCTGGAATGGCCTACCCCAAGAACTGCTACTGAGGTGAGATCTTTCCATGGTTTGGCCAGTTTTTATAGAAAGTTTATTAGAAACTTCAGTAGTATTTGTGCACCCCTAACTGAAACAATGAGAGGGGATAGAAAAGAGTTCAAGTGGAGCACTGGAGCAGCAAGGAGTTTTGATCTATTGAAGTAGAAGGTGATAGAACAACCTGTTTTGGCTCTCTTGGATTTCAATAAGGTGTTTCAGGTAGATTGTGATGCCAGTGGTTGTGCCATTGGAGCAGTGTTAAGCCAGGAAGGTAAGCCCATTGCCTATTTCAGTGAAAATTTAAATGATGCAAAGAGAAAGTACTCTGTATATGACTAGGAATTTTATGCAATAGTTCAAGCATTAAAGAAATGGAGGCATTATTTGTTATGTATACTGATCATCAAGCATTCCAGTACCTGAGTAGTCAGGGAAAATTAAATCAGAGGCATATGAAATGGGTAGAATTTTTGTAGAGTTATACCTTTGTTTTAAAGCATAGGAGTGGGAAGTCAAATAGGGTTGTAGATGCCTTAAGTAGGAGGCATACATTGTTGATAGAAATGCAGATTGAGGTGGTTGGGTTCAATGAACTCAAGACATTATACCCAAATGATCCTGATTTTGTAGAGGCTTGGAAAGCTTGCAAGGAACCTGTGATAGTTGATAGGACAAAGTGGCTGGATTTCCTAATTCAAGAAGCCATGTTGTTTAAGGGAAGTCAATTGTGTATTCCGAGGAGTTCCATGAGGGAGAATCTGATAAAGGAGAAGCACAGTGGAGGAATGGTAGGACATTTTGGTCAGGATAAGACCATTTCCATTATCAATAAGCATTATTATTGGCCTCAGTTATCACAAGATGTGAAGAAGTTTGTGTAGAGTTGCAGGGTATGTCAAATGGCTAAAGGAGTGAGTCAGAATACCGGGTTGTATCAACCCTTACCTGTGCCAGAGAGGCCATGGGAGGATATAAGTATGGACTTTGTTCTTGGTTTGCCAAGGACACAAAGAGGGAATGATTCAATATTTGTGGTGGTTGACAGGTTTTTGAAGATGGCACATTTCATCCCATGCCAAAAGACCCATGATGTAGTCCACATTGTTGACTTGTTCTTTAGAGAGGTGGTGAGGCTACATGGTTTTCCAAAGAGTATAGTCTCAGATCATGACACAAAATTTGTTGGATACTTTTGGAGGACCTTGTGGAAGAAGTTGAAAATAGAGTTGAAGTTTAGTTCTACACACCATCCCCAGACCGATGGGCAGACTGAGGTTGTGAACACAAGTCTGGGTAACCTACTGAGATGCTTGGTAGGAGATAAACCAAAGGGATGGGACTTGATCTTACCCCAGGCAGAATTTGCTTACAACTATTCTTTTAATAGAAGCACTGGTAGATCACCATTCTAGATTGTGTATAGAAGTAGTCCTAAGACTGCTCCAGAATTGAGAAAGATGGACCAAGAGAAGAAGACAAGTGCTGAAGCTCAACACTTTGTAGAACACATCAAGAATATGCATGAGAAGGTAAAAGAACACATTAACAAGATGAATATGCAGTATAAGGCTAAGGCAGATCAAAAGAGGAGGTATAAGGAGTTTCAGATTGGTGATGAAGTGATGGTCCACTTGAGGAAAGAAAGGTTTCCAGTAGAAACCTATAAAAAATTGAAGATGAAGAAGTTCGGTCCTTGTAAAATTTTGAAGAGGCATGATTCAGGGAACGCATATGAGGTAGAGTTGCCGGATGGATTCAACATTTCCCTTGTGTTCAACATCGCAGATTTGACAGAATATCATGAGGGTGGCGCAGAGGAAGTACCAGCAATGGAATAGTGTGGTATTCTAGCACCTACTTCAGAAAAAGAGGAGATCGAAGAAATCTTGGATAGCCGTGTGGGAAGGAGTACTAGAAACAGGCAGTATGAAGAATATTTGGTGAAATGGAGAGGAAGGCCTATGGAAGATTCATCTTGGTTGTCTAAGGCAGAGGTTGACCGTTTGGGTTTTTCTCAACCATCTGAGAAGTGACAGCGTCACTTTTCAAATTACCCTGGGTGTCTGATGCAGGAGCATCCAGTGGTGTAAGGGCAATCCTACATCACCCAAAAATATATTTACTTTCATTTAGAGTTTTGTATATGTTTTTGCATTTCTGGATACCCTTTTCGTCGAAGAATAATTCCCAACTTTCAAAACTGGTTTTCTGCTTTTTCTACTCGACTGCTATTTTTAGCAGGTATGATTTTGAAGGCGTGAGGAGACATAAGTTTCTAACAAGATAGAGAGGGATTTTACCTTATCAGTTAGGTGTTAAGATGTGTTTCACTAGAAAGCCACATGGAAAGTATGATTTTCAATCTCATAAACATTTAGGATGCTAGTAAGCTGCATGTATGCTTATGTGTTGTGCTACCATCTAGTATAATTCAATTAAAATATTGCACATATATTCCCAAAATAAAATTAAATATACTATACTCTTCAAGTGCAAGAAAAAATATATCTTGTAGAGATATTAGAAGTATATTATTGATGTGCATACTAAAGTTAGTTTAAAACATGATGTGAAATTTTGCATTTAATTTTTGACATTACACACACCAACACCCAATCTTAAGTGAATCTTAGGGAGAAATAAACAAATTAATAAATGAAAAATACATATATGATACAAGTATGATGGTTATTGAATAATAGACCATGTTAGGTACCCATGTGCAGAAACCTAAAATGTGACCTTACACAACTGCACCTAATTTTAGTCTATTCTAGCTCATTAGTTAAAAAATATTTATTATTTATTTAATTATTCTCATCCTTTCCCATACATTATCCTAATAATTTAATTAAATAAATATTTCTTTTATTTAATTATTAATCCTTTCACATGATCTCATTAATTAATTAAATATTTTATTTTAGTTAATTTCCCTTTATCCTTTGTCCTTATGCATTTAATCCTCACCCTTTATCTTGTTCACATGGATCAAAATATTAATTTTCATCATGTGAAAAGTGTCCCTTTCACATGTCTAACTAACTCCTTATCTAGATTCACTGAACCTAGGAACATGTCAAAAAATATAAAATAATTTTTCATCTTATCTAAATCTCTTAATCGTAGCCATTCACACAAAGGTCTTTATCCTTATCCCACTCCTAAACCTAGATCCTATCTTTCATGTGTCACTTGTCACATAAATATATCTTTGATCTAGACCTTAAGCCTCATTCAGTCTTATCCATCCATCATCAATCATTCCTAGCCATTTATTTATCCTCTTTAAGACTATATCTAGAGGCTCCCATCCTTCCTAAAATCTTAATGAATGGAACTTATCAAGCTATTTTACCTTTACGCTTCCATTTTTTATCTCTTATATTTTAATCATAATGAGGTTATGCTAGAGAATTGAGAAATACACATACCATCATATCAAAGACAAAATAAAATGAAATGAGGGTGCACTCAATTTTCGCTCATCAAGGAGTGATCAATGATTCTAGATGAAGGTATTGTGCTTTTTATTTATTTATCCTTCGTTTTATTTACCTTCAATATTTCTTTCTCCCATCACCTAGATAAGTTAATTTGGGATTCTTCAAAGGATGGTCAATATAATGTAAAGCAAGGATATAAGTCTTTAATCCTCTCAAGTTCAATTCTGGAAGAAGATTGGTTCTATAAATTATGTTGAAATGTAGCTTGTCTTCCTAGAGGTGGGGCTTTTGAATGGCTATCCCCAAAGAATCAAATTTTGACTAGCATTAGAATAGTTAAGATAGTGTAAGAGAGGGGGACCAACCATGTCAAGGCTTCAAGTTATGGAGAGTCGAGATTTGAGGGATGCCCTATCTTACCTCACTCTAAAGGAAGGGGATCAAGAATGAAGAGCACTATGTAGTACTTATATCACTCTTCAAACTTGAATTTTAGGTTTGGGCTAGGTGAGTTGGTTTTTGGAGTCGGTATTGTACCTAAGACAACTCTTTGTCTAAGGATGATAGTGCAGTTCTAGGATGATAGTGTGGTGCATTGGCATCTCTTTAGCGTACTAGCATTCGTACGGATAGAAAACACTAAGTACAAAAAAAAATACCAAAATACCTATTGATAGCCTAGCTAGTTGATTGAGATGGGAGAAACAAAATGAGAAAGTAAAGAAATTAAAGATAAAGATGATAAAGTAAATAGATAAAAGCTAGGGTGATGGGGGTAATCTCACAAAAGTGTGAGTTTTCCAGCTAGCTCCATACATACATCCACCTACACTCAAACAAGAAGGGGAAATTTCTTGGGGTTATATAGGGGTCTACCTCAGTCAAACCCTCATTTTGGTTTTTCCACCTCCATGGATAGCTTGATAGCAATGAATTAGAATATGCGATAAAGAAAGTAGAAAGTAAAGATTGAAATGAACACTACAAAATAATACTATGCTACTTAATCAAATCACAAAGGAGAGGAGTGAAGAATTACCACCTCAAGCCAAAATCTCACTAGCCAATGGAAGGAGAATTCAAGGAATGGACTTGGAAAAGTCACCACAACCATAGTGGTGATGAAGGGAGGTCTCACAAGACTCCAAGCCCACACTTCTATGGTTTAATTCACACTTGCAATGTGGAGTTGATGGAGCTTCAAAGCTGTTGCAATGCTCACAATAGAGTGTTGGAATGTTTCTTGAGAGTGAAAAATGAAGTGATTCAATGTGTAGAAGATCAAAAAGCCTCCAAATGAATGAATATAGGATGTTTTTGAACATGGGATGAGATGAATAGGACATTTTCAAGTCGATTGGTCAAAGAGGGACATTACAATTTGACCCCAATCGAGTGTGTAATGCCACTGCTAACTTCAAATGAAAGAATATGTCTAGGACAATAGCGTTTCATGCAAGCATCTATGTTCCACGCTTGCATCCCTAACAAATATTCTCTTACCGACACACAAGAAAAATTCAAAGTGGATGGAAGGTAGGTGGATGATGTTAAATTTCACCTTTGGATTTGATTTTATAAGGTGAGGGTATGTTAAAGGGGAATTTTATTAAGGGGTGCAAATTCTCTCCTATACATTTTCCCCCTTTAGTGAGCATGATTATCGGTGAGTGCTTGATAAAGTAGATCAAAGAGATAGAAGAGATAGAAATGTATACCTGAATCATCAAGGAAGCAAACCGCAATCTAGAGAACTCAAAAGTTCAGGGTAGGCAAAGCACTTCGTAGGTACTCTCCCTGAGGAGTTTCAAATAAAAGAACTCCATAGCCCCACAAAACTATGAAGTTGTACAAAGTACACCAAAGGCCCTTTGATCAATGATGGATAAATCTCATAGGATGTAAGCATATCATAGGCCCATAGACCTACAAGAAGGGATCCCCAATGTAGAGCAAGGTGGATAAAATTTCAAATTTTCCAATGAAGAAAACTTTCAAGGTTTAAATCATTGAATGATGGTTTTTTCTTCACTAACTCTCAATCCTCTAGGAGCACTTCAAAAGTGGTCTTCCCAACATAATTTTAAAACCAACCCTCATACCCAAAAAATAATTGCAGGTTTAGATATCCATTCAGGCATTTGAAAACATATTTAATTTGTATGTGGGGGTATTTTGGAACAAAAAGGTCAAAAATCTATTGCTACGCTTGAAACTAGGCCTAATTAGGCTTATTTGGATAGGTCACAACTAGGTTTTCACACTCTATGCTTAAAATATTCAAACCAAGATTGAAAATATTTCAAATAGGGTCTACCCAAGCATTTCCCATCACTACAACAATTTCTCAAGAGGATTTCTACGAACCCTAACTCCTATGCAACTTTTTTACCAAAAACATGAGGTTAATCCAACTAGGTCATCATCAAACTTGCACTTAACACCCTCCCCTACTCTTGCAACATTGCGAGCACTAAATTTACCCTATATACATCCATTCCACCAATTTTGAGGCCAATTCATTAGTGGAATGGAGATGAAATCATTTTTATAGAATCAATGCACACCCTATTGAGGGTTTTAAACCACTTTTAGAAAAATCTACTCTAACTTCCTCAAAACCTGATGAAATCAAGTGAAATCAAATAAAAAAGATAGAAGAATCATTTAAAAATCTATTCCAAATTAATTTTAGACCATTTTTAGGTCGTACAAGGCCGTACTATGTTGTGTAGCAGCAAAATTAGCTTTTGAAACGCATAAAATAGTGTATTTATTATTGCTAAATGCAAAAACTACATACCAAAACCCTGTATCAGACTTCAAAAGGATTATTTAAGAATTTTAAAACTAAAACCAACTAATCCTAACTATCTTTTCACTCTCCAACCATTCAACTTCCCAAAAATGCAAAAATGAAAAGTTGCTTTGACAACTCTTGCAATTTTTTGCAACTTTCACAATATTTACAAAATGGACTCCAAAATGACTCAAGAAACCTTACAAACATAAGAAATGGTCTTCAAGACCTTATTATATGAAAAATGACTCAACTAAACCAAAATACTTATACTTAGAAACATTTTCACATTAAGACCTATGATGCCCTGCACCAAACCCCCAAGTTCTCTCTCGTGAAGGAACTCGAATGAAGTAAGTGCCTTCTAGGTCCATAGACCTACAAGGAGAAATATTAAAATTTATCTCTCATGAAGGACACCCTTAAAACTAAGAGGGTTCCACTCAAGGTACATGTTGTTTGAAATTGTAAGAATGATTTTTGCAACTTGATTCAACATCAAGGAATCCTTCTGAGAGATGTTCACCTCATCAAGGAATCCGAAAGGAAGAAAATGTACCCTTTGTGAGGGGAAGGTCGAGGCTTTTCCTATAGGAAAATATGCTCCCTCCTTGGAGGAAATTTCTCAAGTTAGTTTCTTGTGAACCCGTGATGAAGGAAACACGTTCCATTGAGAGTCTAAGTTGAGAATGTGATTTTTGAAAAAGTTTGCAAATATTTTCGAGAAAAGATTCATTGGCAAAAAATGTGTTTTTTAAAAATTTGAGGTTGACATGATAGCCCCCACTTAGGGTGGTGTGTGTTGAATGTAGAGGCATGTGACATCCTAAGGAGAGAAAATAAATAATTAAAAATTAAAAGGGTGATGTTGTGGCCTGTGGGACATAGCGAGATGTCACCGTGGTGATATTTTCGCACACATTAGGTACAACACATAGGCACCAAAACATCACAACTCAAGAAAAGAAGAGAGAAAGGAAACATGAGAGACATGGGGATTTAGTTTTGTGGGGTGAGATATGCTCATTATTATATAAATAATAATTAATCATGGTGCAAGGTGAAAGATCATCAATCCCCACCAGATCAAGAGGAATGCACAAAAAACAAAGTGAAAAAATATTAAAAATGGGTCAACATGGAAGGGAAGCCTAAATGCCCTCAACGCTTTGCATCATCCCCAATTTGCTAAAAATTAAGACACAAACATGGAAGAATGATGATACATATAGAAGAACGTTTATGGAACATAATCACTCTTATATCCAAGCACCTACAAGGGTGACAAGGGTCATCTAGGAACATATAACTCAAGCACAGGGGTACACATCACAAAAAACATGCATCTAATCTAAAGATAAAGAAGATGCCTCCCCCTAGCACTCATCGACCAAGAGGTCATTTCGTTACCAATCTAGATCATTATAAGGGGAAGGTAGATGAGCCTGCAGTGGTGGAATATTAAGGGGAGGAGCTTCTGACCCTCCCAAAATAAGGGCTAAGGAAGAAGGACCTGCAAGGTCTTCTCTATTAGGCTCTTATGGAGCTATGGTTAGTGATTTAGTGAAGATCGTCGATAAGGCTGGGACCTCATCTAGAGAATTGAACATGCACTTCATGGGAGTGCCATGTGTTACCTCAATGGATGGGGAGGGTGGCACTTGAGATTCATCGTTGGGCTCACTGAGTGACTTGAGAGAAATGAAAAACTTAGGGGATGCCAGAACTGACTCTATCACTAGGACGATGCATGTTAATATAGGACCACCCCTTGAAGAGGGTGAACTCCTATTTTGACCCCCATTACTGGAAGGACCAACCTCTGATTTTTTCTTCATCGGAGGATGTGGAATCCCCATAAATGAGGTGAGAGGCACAAGTAAGGAGGAGAAAAATGTAGTGGACACCACCAAAGTTTTTGGCATGTCCATGGGTTTTGGGAATAGTGGGATTTCTAGGAGAGAGAGAAAAAGGGGCAGCTCAATCAAGGGAGTGATAAACACCTACACCTTTTTAGGGTCAGGCACACTCACACTCATCGCGAGAGCCAAAAGAAGAATTGAGTTATATTGAATAGAAGCAGAGTATAGGAGAGAGGAGGAAACAATAGGAGGCCTTGAAATCAGGGCGGTCAACTCCCCCTCCTTCTTTTGCAAAGTGGCCTACTCAACTGCCAGAGCCTTTCATCGACACTGGCATTCATGCGCAAGGCAGTTTCTATGGATCTTTGAGGTAGAGGCTAGGAGCTACGAAGGGAAAAAAGGTTCCTACTCAGCCATAGGGGTGTCCTTCATATCAGTTTTAGATGGAGGGACAAAATCCTGAACAAGAGTGAGAGGAAGTAGTTGAGAGACAACAGGGGGAGTCAACTCTAACACCTCAGTGGCAGACCTCTTCCCATTCATTGCTTTAGGAGTAAGAGTGGTGGGAGGCTGTGAAGTTCGAGACATAGAGTATTCTCCATGAGGACCCTTCCTTCTTCCATATCAAACGGGTCTAAGCTCCGTGGGTAGGACAAGAAGATCAAATGTAGGACACTTGGGCTTTTGCCAAGCGTACACCATAGCATTCTCTTGCAAGAATGAAGAAGGATCTAATGGAGCCACTCTAGGGTGAGAGGAAGTGTCAAGTTGGACAACAAAAGAGGAAGAAGACAAACCTTAAGAGTGCTTCTCTTCTTTCCTTCTCTGTTCCTTGGAGGCATCATTTTCAGCTTTTAAACATGCCCTATGTGAGACTTCATAAGGAGATGGAGGATACCTCACCTTAGGTGTTAAGCACCCCTTCTTGTATTTTTGATATGTTTAGTACAAGAGGTTCTTCCTAGGTGGAAGGGGACCAACGAGTGTAGGCCAAAAGTGATCTAAAGAATAGCTATCATGCACAACTGGTGGTTTATAGCCAGTGTCGTGAATCACATGCACTGAACCCTCATGAATGAACTTTAGACATTTATGCACAACCAAAGGAACTACATTCATAGCTACTAGCCAAGGGATGCCCATCTTCACTCTGAAGAGTTCAGACCCCAAGATTATGTCAAACAACAAGTTTACATACTTAGGTCCAACAAGGACTAACAAAATGATGCTACTAAGGGGGGTACAAAAAGTTTGTTATGCGTACAGATGGTGCTCACAAGTGTGTTTTACCCATATTTATGTAAGAATTTGATTAGCATAATCTCCTTGGTTATAATATTCACCTAGAAAGTCGGGTCAACAAGAACACCTGCTACAATGTTTGCATTGATTTGCACAAGGATATAAAGAGGAGATGGTTCTCTATTAAAACCCATCGGCAGGTCCTATGAGGTGAAGGTTATACCTATACCACTACCCATAGGTTGTGTAGAGGAGATAGGAAGATGCAAGAAATATGCCATCACATACACTAAACATCGCTCTCACAAAGCCCCCCAAGGTTCACGATTGGAAAATAACCCAACTAAGGATATGTTATGCAACACTTATGAAACCTTCCAACTATGCCTAATAGGGGTTGTAGGTTGGGTTGTAGGTTGGGTTGTAAGGTGAAAGGACTCACAAAACTCACACCTACAATGCTCCTAAAAAATGAGGAAAGGGGACTTCAGTATTGCAAAACGAAGCCAAAATGGTTCACATCAGGTTCACCAAAAATGTATGAGAGGGGGAACAACCATGTCAAGGCTCCAAGTCATGGAGATTTGAGAGCGGAGGGCTGCCCTAACTTACCTCACTCTAAAGGAATGGGATCGAGAATGAAGAGAACTATGTAATAATTATGTCACTCTTCAAACCTGAATTTCAAGTTTGGGCAAGGTGAGCTAATTTTTTTAGTCGGTACTATACCTCAAACAACTCTCTATTTGAGGACATCAACATGGTTTTGGGATGATAGTGTAGTGTGCTAGCGTCTCTCTAGCGTGTTGGCATTTGTATGACCATAAAACACTAAGTACAACAAAAACCACCAAAAGACCTACTCACAACCTATCTAGTTGATTGAGACAGAGAAACAAAATGAGAAAGTATAGAAAGTAAAGATGAAGATGATAAAGTAAATAGATAAAATCTAGGGTGATGAGGATAATCTCACAAAAACACCAGTTTTCTAGCTAGCTCCATGCGTATGTCCACCTACACACAAAAAAAAGGAAAATTGTTGGGGCTATATAGGGGTCTGCCTCAATTAGACCCCCATTTTGGTGTTTCCACCTCCATGGATAGCCAAATAGCAACACAGTAGAATATGCGATAAAGAAAGTAGAAAGTAAAGATTACAATGAACACTACAAAAAAATACTATGCTACTCAATCAAATTACAAAGGAGAGGAGTGAAGCGTTACTACCTCCACCCAAAACCTCACTAGCCAATGGAAGGATAATGCAAGGAATGGACTTGGCAAAGTCACCACAGCCCTAGCGATGATGAAGGTAGGTCTCACAAGAATCCAAGCCCACACTTCTATGGCTTGGTTCACACTTGCAATGTGGAGTTGATGGAGCTTCAAATATACTACAATATTCACAATAGAGTGTTGGAATGTTGCTTGAGAGTGAAAAATGAAGTGATTCAATGTGTAGATGATCAAAAATCCTCTAAATGAATGAATAAAGGATGTTTTTGAAGGTGGGATGAGAAGAATAGGTTGTTTTCGGGTTTGTTGGTCGAAGAGGGACAGTATAATTCAACCCCAATTAGGTGTGTAATGCCTCTGCCACACAAGAAAAATGCCAAGTGGATGGAAGGTAGTTGGGTGATGTGGAATTTCACCTTCAAATTTGATTTTCTAAAGTGAGGGTATGTGAAAGGGGAATTTGCCTAAGGGGTGAAAATTCACACCTATATACAATTAGTCATCTTTCAAGCTTTAAATTTCCCTTTATGTGACATTCATATAGAGGATATAGATCATTTACATCTTTTATTTTCATTCATAGAAAAATATTGGTGGTTGACATCAAAACTAAAATGGAGTTCTCCTCTTCCCCAAACTTTAATGGATCTTATTTTTGGTTGGTGTCTACTATATATAGATTATACTTTTTCTAGTATTTATCTTGTTTCCCCTTTTTAATCACACAAAACATATGACTTGAAATAAATAAGATGATCAATAAGTAGGAGGTATTTTCCACAGTATGTCAAATTATGATATTGCTATCATGATTTAACCGTGTAGTTTTGAGTCAAATTCATTGACCCATGTTTCATGAGTAGTGGTTCACAAGAACCCATCTCTCATGATGTCATGAGTGATATGTGGACCATTCATTATCAACATAGTGCTAGTGCTAGCTGGAGTAGTAATGGGATGGGTGACCTCTTGGGAAGGCCCAGTGCTTCACCTCTGTGAATTCTTGTCAACCACTACTCATGAAACATGGGTCAATGAGTTTGACTCAAAACTACATAGTTTAATCTTGATAGCAATATCATAAATAAGATGATTTTCAAAAAATAATATAATAGTTGGGAAGAAGTCATATTGAATTTTAATAAAACTCAACATTGGAGGTTTTCATGGCTCATATCTCTAAGTCTTGGATCTCAAATATAATTTTTTCATCATGGAATGAAAATATTTTACAACAATGAAAATTTATTTATCTTCCTTATTCTGGTTGTTTTCAATCTCTTCACAAGGTGGAAAGAAGCAAAGTGGTATGAATTCTTCTGAAACATCCAATGGTCAATTTTTTTGATGGAGCTCCTCGTGGAAAAGTAGGTGTATTAAAATGAGGTTGTGTCTTCACACCTCAAAAGGTGAAGTAATATATACTTCAACTAATAAACTACAAATTGGATCAAACAATCATACTGAAGCTCAAGCCCTTGTAATAAAGTTACAACTAATTATAAAGAATAATGTAAAAAATATTATTATTGAAAGAAAATTCTCTTTATCATTTATGTTATTAAGAGAAAAAGTATTAACAACTGAAAGATGAATTATGCCATGATGTTTAGAATCTATTTGATCAATCTGAATAATATCAAGTTCAATATTGCTTCAGGAAGGAAATTTCCTAGTTGATAGTCTTACAAACATTTCTTGTGACCAAAAGAAGAATATAAAAATTCTTATGCTTCAAAACTCAAAGATTCTTCATAAATTCTAACAATTGTGGAAAATGAATTATCCTCAAAATGTTCAACTTTGGAGATTTCCTAATAAATTAACTTGTCTGTGCATGTTAAGTTCATCTTTCACTGTATCGGTCTCTTTTCCAAAGGATTAATTGTTTTTAGGCTAACTCTTTGTTTTTTACTATATTGTAAGACATTGAATATATGTCCTTCGAAATCATTTTTATTGAATAATTATCTACGTAGCTACGATTTCTTCAATGTTGGGGGTATGTTTAAACATTCATACATTCATAAATATTATATAAGAGGCCTTTTGGCATGTTTTCAATATTTTGGTTTATATACGGCTCACTATATGAGTCTGCAATATAAATATATTCTTAGCATCTTTTATCTAGAAAGAAAAAAAATTATAAAATTATTTTTATCAAGAATGAAAGTGAAGGCTTTATTTATTCTTATATAGTTATTAACTTTTTGGGTATTTATATAGGTAACAAATTTTTTAAGTATTTGTATGTTTGGTTATTACAAATTATTATGAAACCTCTCTCATTTAAAATAATATTAAAATTAATGAGCATGTATACATTAGCATAGTTAAACATTTATTAAATATGATAATAGTATTGTATGACCTCTATAGCTTAGTGTTATTTTAGAAATATCTAATAAAAAATTAAATCTTTTGGTTATATTTCTAGAAAGAAAACTAGTAATAACAAGGTAGGTTGAAGAAGAGTTAGGTATTGTTTTATCATTATGATTCTAATGAAACAAGAATTAGTCTCTTTCAAATTTTAAAGGGGGGAATTATGACTTCACTAAGAAATGAACAATGATGTCTATATTTTTTTTTATAACCTTGGGTCTCTATGAAGGACGATTGAAAATAATTTTTAACACAAGTTAGTGTGTGATTGAAGTAGGTTCATCTAAAATATTAGGATCATTCCAAACTAAATTGTATAAGTTTCATATGTTGGAAATATGGATCAATAACCCACTTGAAGCTATAGTTCTTCAATGGATCACCAAGAAGAAAACCATCCACATGAATAAAGAAGTGTTGCAACAAGAGGAAGAAGAGAACTTGATCAAATGATGATCTATGATGAATTGATCTAGAATTATTTACAAATGTACAAGAGCCTTCCTTATATAGGAAAGGAGAGAGGTAGTTGTATAACCGCCTTAAAGTTACAATCATTAAATGCCTAATGCATGAGTGAAATATTAAATGTCTAGATAACTACATGCCTATTAATGAGATATAGTCCCATTAAATACTAGTTTCTAGAATTCCACCTAGGAAACTAAATCATAAGTAAACTTATTAATGATGTGAAAAGGTCCTCACTAATAACTAGTTAGGAAATAACCCCATTCACACTAACACCCCCCATAAGTGCATCTTGGTAGTGTAGTTATGATGCAAATGATGCAATGATGGGTCTTGGCTATGATGCCATGTTAGGTACCCATGGAAAAATGAAAATGAAATATCTTACAAACAGAGAAAAAGAGATAGAATGCAAAATCTAATGATAATCATGTACAAGTAATGGAAGTGATGTATGGAGGTATCAATATCAATATCCCCCAAGAGCTACATCCATCACAAGAGTACAATAATCAATAGCCCCCCCATAACAGGGAAATAGAGAGACTATGTAGCCCCCCACATTATGTAATCACCTGCAAAAATGGTAAGTGCATAAAGATACAACATGATCCAATGTCGACAAAAAACTTATCTCCCTTTCAGAAGAAACAAAACCAAGTAGAAATATAGGGATGCTTCCCATTCAGGATAGGAATCAAAGGAAGGTAGGATGAATGTGTATGATGATGATGTCTTTGAAAATTGCTCATGTGTCTCCTTGCCCAAAGAAGATAAAGATGCCACAATAAAATCAAGTACATGCCCAATCAATGAAGAAGGTGACAAACCAAGACTATGCAGAAACATATATTGAACAATATCCAAAGAATGCAATACAATGATCCTTCCATTGAAGGAATAGATGGAGACTAGATTATCCCTCTTGAATGAAGTGTCCTCAAATCCACTGAAAGAATTTTTAAGCCAAAAGAGTGTCCAGTGATGACAAACCACATGTCTCCCACTAATAAGAAGAAAATCCAATGGTAGATGTTGAAGAAACTCCAACTCCAAAATGAAATGGGAGGGAATAAGCCTCATATGTGAAATATTTGAAGAGGAATCAAGTTCCTCCAAGGATGTCTCACCAAGATCAGGATCCCCAATCAAGGTCGACACAATGGAATGTGGAGACTCAAGAAAAATCTCCAAAGTAGAATTTGCACAGAGGAGAGATATTCCCTCAAGAATGTCCTCCAAACCTATAGAAGTAGCCAAGTATGCAATACCTAAAACAAAGCCATCCTATGATTCCAAGTCTAGAAAACTGAATATGTCTTGTTGAATAGGAATGATGGAAGCCTCAATCAATGAATCTAGACAAGGAATCACTGAAGGTGAAGGTACATCAACTATCTCTAATGGAGAAGAAGCATTTGAAGATTCAAAGAATTCCAAATTTGTAAGCTCCTCCATATAAATATCATCATAGGGTATCTTGTCTAAAGAATGAAGAGGCACATGACATTCTAAATGATCATCGGGGAATGGTGGAGTATCATGATCTCCATATATCTCCTAAATCTTAGTCCAAAGAATATGAGGAAAATCACAATGATCAATAGCTTTCAAAAAATCATCATCAATATGCATTACAATGATCTCTAAGACATTATATTTGTTGCAACTCCAAGTGAATTTTTGAATAGCTTGGCCTGGATGGGGAACAAAACCATACAAATATGGCAACAACTAGAGTTATTGGAGATGATTTATGGTTCCATCTCTCCATTGTTTATATTTTCCCCTTCCCAACATAATCAGTGAAGGATGAAATGAAAACCCCATAACAAACTATGATTGATATCCAATATTACAAAGACATTGACCTTCAATATCAAATTAAAACTCCCAAATATGATGCAGAACTGAAAATGAAGCCTCCCAATGCAAATAGACTTTTTCCAAATTTTAGTATGTCCAATTTATCAAGTAAATGCCTCAAATTGAAAAACTCAATAGAATGTACCTAGGGCTGAATCTAAGAAAATTAGATGGACAAAATGATAGAGCTCTAAATGACCTTTATAATGGCATTAGAACCTCTCAAATTTGACAAACTAGTGAAAAGATATGAGCTCAGGAGTCCAAAAGGAAGAACTGAATTCAATTTGTGATAAAATTTTACATTAATAAAATCTAATAAGAATTCCTACACCATCCGATATTTCTTGGAACCAAATTTCTAACAATATGATGTTTGTGAAAATTTGATACCCGAGTCAAAATTTATGGAAATTTTAAGAAAACTACCTAATTAAGACATTATGGGGCTTCGATGATGGTCATTTGGCCATGAAATTTTAGAGTCGCCTGATTTTTTAGAAAAAACACCAAAAAGTAAATTTACCTCAGAATATGATATGTAGATGTTCTTCCAATATCGCTACAAAAAACCTCTAATGGCCTCTGGATGATGAAGTTGAATATTGATGAATGGGTATGCATTCCTTAGGTTTTTAGACCTTCTAAACACAATGGTGGGATCAAATCTGACCCAAAGTTCCTCAAAAATTAGTTGCATCTCGGATGAAAACAACTAGCCCTTCATAAAAACCTTCAACCTACGATGGTCTCCTCAGCTCAACTTCCTAATATGAGATGGATCTTCGATGGCCTATGCTTTGATACCATGTTGGATATATGGATCAATAACCCACTTGAAGCTGCATTTCTTCAATGGATAACCAAGAAGAAAACCATCCACATGAATAAAGAAGTGTTGCAACAAGAGCAAGAAGAGAACTTGATCAAATTATGATCTATGATTAATTGATCTAGAATAATTTATAAATTTACAAGAGCCTTCCTTATATATGAAAGGAGAGAGGTAGTTCGGTAACCACCTTAGTTACAATCATTAAATGCCTAATGCATGAGTGAAATATTAAATTCCTAGATAATTACATGTCAATTAATGAGATATGGTCTCATTAAATACTAGTTTCGAGAATGCCACCTAGGCAAGTAACTCCTAAGTAAACTTATTAATTATGTGAATAGGTCCTCACTAATAACTAGTTAGGAAATAATACCATTCACACTAGCATAATAATATTATAATTATAGATATATTATCAAGGTATAAATTAGTGTCATTTGTCTAGGAATACTTGTGTCCTATAAATGGATGTGTACCCATAACCTAAGCATATTTCTTATGGTTATTTAAAAGTTGCATCCAATTTAGTTTTGTTGATTTAGTTATCATTCCATACATGGGCATCAACATTCCCAAGAAAAGGTAAGGTATATAAGTGTTATAATCTATTTTTAACAAGTTGATATATTAAAATTGATAAGAAAAATTGAACTATTTTTTTTTTATAATGTTTCAATTCAAGCGAGATAATTATCTTATTTCTTATACATCTAAAATATATTTTAATTAGACCTATATTTATTTATGTAGCATCATCTTCTCCACATAAGAAAGGAATTTATTCCTAAAATCTTGTTTATTTTCTTTTTACAAGAAAATATAGTCACCTATACACAAATTTATATAAATTAAGTACAACTTGATTGATGAAATAGATAAAATTTATGTAAATGAAATCATGTCACCTATATTAGTTTCACGTCACATAATTGACCATATATTTTAATAAATTATAATTTATAACTTCTATTCCTACATGAAATAGTTGGTGATTACCATCATCAATGCCTATAGAACACTAGTGGATGGTAATAACAATCATACCAAATATTTAGCATTTTTTGGGGGTATAATGCACCTATTGTTAATGGGTGGTTATCACTATAATAAACTATCTAGGAGGAAATCCTAGAAATGATAGCTCCTCCATTGCTCGGAGAATTTTTTATAGATATTTGGTTATATACTTAGTATATAGCTACCTATGAATTAAAACTTGTGAAATCAAATACCTTAATGATGATGTAAAATGAGGGTTGATTGATCATCACTTTTTGGGGGTATTGACTCAATATCTTTTCTAAAAAGTTATATTTATATCATATATAGATGAATTATTATAATTAAATATGTAAATTATTATAGATAATTATTTTTCTCATTTGGATTATATTTTATAGGACCATTTACAAATATCTCAAAGAATTCATACAACTATACGAAATGTAATATTATCAAACTAGTCATTATTACAAATAGTATATTTTAAACTCTAAATCTATCATATAAAAAGAACAATCTTACTTTGCAATAATTTGATTTACCTTACCATATTTAGACTAAATATTGTCCATAAAATAGGTATTACATCTAAAAAAGTACTATATAATCATTACAAAATAATAAATTTACTTTAAAATTATATTAAAGGTTAATCAATAATGGTCTTCATTATTTTACACCTAGAATAAATTTATTTGATTATTGTGTTATTGACTATGTTGGTGATCCTATTTATAGTAAATATACATCAAACTATGTCTACAAAATAAATGGTGGATGTGTTATCCCATGAATGGAATAATACTTAAACAAGCTACCTTTTATGTCTCTTTAATAAAAAGGATGAATAGAAAAGTATCTTTAAAATATTAATGGATGAGTTTCATTTGGGTATTGCTAAAAGTATCACTATATAAAATAATATAATAAATAGATCTATTTTACTCTTACCAAAACAAATATTTCTAACAAAAAGAAAAAATAACAATAAAGATCATTGGCATTTCAGTCAAGGGAAAAATTTTCATCATATTTTTTTTCTTTTGTTATATTTATCTATTTAAAAATTAGAAAATATGTTATGATCAATAAGAACTGCCTACTAGAATTCTAAAAATCACATATTGAACCTCTATGTAATACTAAACTCTCTAAACTTAAATCAACTATTATCTAATGAGAACTTCCATTGATGAGAGTGGGAATGTGCACCAAGATGGGGCATAAAAAAGTTTCCAAATGCCCAAAAATGAGCAAAATGCACTTGTATTTTTGAAGAAATATAAATAACATGCTCATGTTATGGCTCAGATTTTTTGAGCCATAATACAAGCACATTATTTGAACAAAAAGTGTGCATGCATTTTTATGAGAGGAAAATATGTATGGGTTTTTAGGAAAACAAAATGCTTGTTCATTTTTATGAAAGAAAAATAAAAATGTATTTTTATGAAAGCAAAACATGTATGCATTTTTCTCAATAAAGTTATAAAAATAAAAAACCTATCCATTTTGATCACCTCTGGCTTACAATTTTTGGAAAGTTTTTCTTTCCCTCAACCCAACATAATGTAAACATAACACAAATGTGTGTTTTCCCTTTGCAATGTAGCTACACAATGCCACACCAGAGAAGAGGTAAGTGCTATTTTTTTGTGCATTAGATTTAAATTTTGTTTGCATTTGAAAAATAGATTTTTTTATTTTATCAATTTCATGTTTTTTTGAATTATATAACATATCATATAAACCTAGAGCCACAAGAAAATTTAAACACGATAAATGCTTGATGAAAACCCTAGGATGCCTAACCCTCATCCAAACCTTCCAAAAAACCTTGGACAAAGTCAAGAGTATTTGTTAGGGAATCTAGAACAAAACAAAGTTGTAATTTCTAAATTAGTTTCAAAATTAATGGGTTCAACATCAAACCAACATCACATATCCCTTGCCTCAGCATTGGAAGTAATGATGACGAACGTTGACACAATCAAAAATCAAATAAATCAATAGAAAACTTAAAGATATTAGTGTCATTTTTATGCAAAAAAAATTGTCTTATGATTAAGTGAAAAGGAACGACATAAGAAAAGACAACATATATGTTATTTTTATGGATCCTAGAACCAATGGACCTATTCCACTGAATTCAAAGAGGTTTCCAATACATTGGTGTAATAATGATGGGATAAGAAATAATTTTTGGGATAGGTGGTGGATGGTCTTTGACCAACTTTCATGTAATAATTATTAGGTGTCACTCTATTTTCTTAGAAAACTATACTGTGAGTTTTTTCTTCATGAAATTCCCAATTATTTTGATATGAAAGAGTTTTGAGGTGGAGGCTCTATCCAAAATAAACTAGAAGCTCATCAAGTAGATAACCATGAAAATCGAAGAACACTAGGACAAAGACCTATTTATCATCTGACAATTTCAATATCCATCAAGGAGAGTATGGAGGTGCAAACTCTTTATTCAGTTTCTATCCTACAAACAAAATTATAGAGCATGACACACAAATATCCTAGTCATTTGCCTCATTAGATGATGCACCAACTCAACCATCTAACTCTAGTGCCCCTAGCTCTCATATATGCTTTGGGAGAGATAACGATGTAGAGGGTGCAAATGGTGTAACTAAGGTAAAATATAGGTTAGCATAAAATAAAATGCACAAGATAAAACCTAGCTAAACAATGAAGCACAAAGGAGGAAAATAGCATAGACAAAAAAAGAGTTTCACCAAACATCCTTCATTCCCTCCATGATTAATCTTCATTACCCTTCTCCATTTGCTACATAAAATGATATTTTCCCTCATATTTTAAGGAGCAACTAAGACTTATGACAAAGACAAGAAAATATTGGAGTCCATTTGACTCAAAATTGCAAGTGTACTCAACAATTTGCAAGCATGAAGTTTATCTCCAAATGATGTAAGGTTGTAAGATTGTCCAAATGAAGTTGTCAAATCCTTTTTAAAGACTTTCCATTTTTGGATGAATGGCTAAGATTGAAAGTTGACAAAGCCCTAAGATCAAAGGTTGAAATTGCATGTGACAACTAGCAATTAGGATTAGGGAAAACTTAAGCTAAAATTTGAAATGAAGGGCTTAGCTTTGATTTTGTGAAAATCAAATCAAAGGTCAAGAATGCATGTGACAAGAAGATATTGGGCATGAAAAATGAAGTTGGTGGAGAATCAAATAAGAATTTGAAATTATTTGATTCAAGAGGTGATGTTGACCTTTTGAATTAAATATTAATTTAATTCAAAAGTGGTGGGTTCATGTGACAGTAAATAATTATTTTAAATTATTTACTTGGTGGGAAAATAGAAAGTGGGAAATTTAAATAAATGACATTATTTAGAATTTGGGAAAAAGTTCATAAGATAATTAAATAATTAATAATAATTATTTAATTGTGGATAAAATGGACATGGTGGACAATAATTAAATAAATCATAGGAATTTATTTAATTATAAGAAGACAAGGACTTAATGCCCATTTAAATAGATAAATAAATTTATTTATTTAAATAATCAGGAGTAAATAATAGATAAATGATAATCAAATAAATTTAGAAATTTATTTAATTATGGAGAGACATAAGAAATTAGCGAAATATTTAAATAAAATGAATATAATTTATTTATTTAAATAGTCAAGAGGAATAAAAGATGTGAATTAATTAAATAATTAAGAATTATTTAATTAACAGTTGAATTTGGACTATAGGACATAATTAAATATTTTAATTATGCTAAGAAAAAATGTGGAAAAAGTAGAGTTTGCAGGCCTAGGTCAATTTTATGTGTCTACATTTTGCCCCTCTTTGTCATAATGTAGTTTATCACATTGTAACAAAGAAAATTCAGTTCAAGATATGCCCCAGTGAAGGTATGGAGTATCTATGCCCCCCCTCAAGAAAATTTGTGAATTTTGGACAGGTGCCGGAAAAATTTGGACAGTGTTCGATAAGTCAATTTGATGACCAAAAAAATAATGGTGCAGTTGGTTTTGAATTTTAGAAAGTTTAAAGTAGTCAAAAGGGTATTTGAAAGCAGAAAATAGTGCAGCTAGTTATAAAACCTAGAGGAAACCCTAATTTTCCCCCTATAAATAGGCTTGAGGAGGGCAAAAAGGTAGTTCATTTTCACCATTGCCCATAGGAGATTCAGAGCTCTGAGTGAGAAGACTTTGCACGAGAATGAAAATTCTAGAGGTAGATCATCATAGATATTGATTACGGACATACCGATGGCCAGAGGGCTTAGGACCCATGGTAAGCGACTGAAACCCACTTTGTATTTTTTTGGTCTTTCATAGTTTTAGGGCCTCAAAACTCTAAAGTAGATGTGTCGAACCAATACTCGACACATCTACATGCGTGCAACATGTAAATGCATTCACATTGCATGCATCTGTTGCATCTTAATGCAAGTGCAAGGGTAGAGTAGGGTTTAGGTCAAAGCATTGCAAGTGTGACATGGTGCAATGCAAGTGCGAAAATGTTGTGCAAGTACAATTTAGTGCAATGCAAGCACAAAAATGCAACACACTCAAGGCATAAAACAACACAACTATAGTAAAAAGGTGCACATGATAGGGAAAACAATGAAAGTGATGTAAAGTGGCACAATTGATAAGGAAAACAACGCATATGTTGTAGCACGACGCATCCACGAGGGGAAATGATGCATGTTCTTTCCACATTGCATCTTCTAGGCAAAATGACGTAAGTGCATGTTGACCATTTTGACTTAGTTAGGATTATTTAACTTGTGCAATTTTAATTGGCTAGTCAAAAGAGTTGATTTGGATTGATATGATAACATTGGTTTGTGTTTGGAGAGGCGATTGCCACCAATTTATACACAAGAGTTCCAGCCAGCGACCTATGCATTAAGGGACTAGTTGAGCCCAATGGAGTAGCGACAATTGATGCGCCTGGGATAATTTCATGTGACCTATATGCCCATTATCCTATAAAAATAGGGTCTTATTACCAAATTGTCAAAGAGATGACACTCAAAGACTATTGGACTTGTCATTGCACCAAAAGATCGACCTGTCAATGCCTGATACAAGCTTAGGTTAAGAACCACAGGAGGTGGTTAGACCATGTCATAAACCCAGGTGCTAGTGCTGCATGGAAGACCAAGGGTCACACCTTTCAATAATCTCCCCAGCACAAGCATGGGGTTTGAAACTGTGACCAACTCTGATACCAATTGTTGGAATTTTCGTTGCACCAAAAGATCAACCTATCAATGCCTGATACAAGCTTTGGTTAAGAACCATAGGAGGTAGTTAGACCATGTCACAAAACCAAGTGCTAGTACTACAAGGAAGACCAAGGGTCACACCTTGCAACAAAGACATGCTCCTTTCAGCTCCCAATAGGGGAGGCCACAGTGACACTAGAGGACATATACATGATTCTCTGAATTTCGATCAGAGGAGAGCAAGTGTCATATGATCCCCAACGAGGGTTGTAGGCCTTCACAAAGTATTATGATAATGAGGACATAACACAGCTGGGTATACATGAGTATGAGATCAATTGGGTGTTCTTGGTAGATCACTATGATAGGTGGGAGTGCATGTTATGTACCTTGATAGTCGATGTGTTGATTCTCAATCATTGAGACCATGGTTTCCTGATAGAATGGGGGGATGTATTGATTCAAATAATGCGGGATAAGATAGTATTTGCATGAGGATCATGCCTTATAGGGATGTTATATTATCATCTGCATGATGTGGCCTATAAAGAGGCTACTAGTATCAGTTGTGGGATGACACTTCTGATGATATAGGCTTGTGACCACATTACAGTGTTTAGATCGCCAATACAAAGATAGTTGGCTGAGGGTATGCCATATGTATATATGTATGTTGGAGCAATGAAAAAGACTTGGGTGGGTGATATAGGGTACTGACATCATGCGATAGATACACTAGTCAATTTTTTTTAGAGACCATACAAGGATTGTGGGCAATAGCCCTGAGAGGATGATCATCTATCCTTCTACTGACAATTTAGATATTTGATTGGGTGTACAATGCAGATTCAACACATCATAGAGATGTAATTTCCCCAGCGATTACTGAAAAAGTTTGGGGAGAGACAAGATGTGTTGGTGAGGACTCACGAGTATGCCAGGTCCTCACGAGAGTCAGTGTGGGGAGGTATGATTCCAGTGATAGTTGTAGAGTAGCAGATTGATTCCTTAGTGGCACAATAGTGGAGATGGAGCGAGGGACTAGTAGATGCAAGGATGAACCCAAAGTTTGATGCATGGTGGTTGACCCATAGGCCACTTCCTTTAACGGATCCTTATCAACTTGGGCCAGTTGATCAACAGGCAATTGTGCCATGTGTGCACCCAATAGGGCGAGGAGGTAGAGATGGTGGCAGGGGAGAGGGAGAGATGGAGGAAGAGGTGATGATGAGAATATGGGAGATGGTGGTGATGGAGGAGCTGGGGGAGATGGAGGGGGTGCTGGGATAGGCTACAGATAGGTGAGGAGGGTGAGACAATGAGTTGCACGAGCACCGCTATAACCTATCTGAGAGGTAGAGGATGAGGAGAGGGAAGTCAGAGCAGAGGAACCTTGGTAGGAGGAAGCATAGCTAGAGATGGATGCAAAGGTGGCCAAGGAGGAGGATGTGGTTAGGAGAGAGGATGCATTGGATATCAGTGGAGAGGAGGAGATAGGGGGAGATTATGAGGATATGCATGATGCCAAGAGGAAGATTAGAGATCGAGTGGTGGAGGGGGAGGAAATTCAAGTTGAGAGGCCACCATTATCTTGAGGTGTGACAATGAACTAGTGGTTGAGTGATATGCAAAGTAGGTTGGATGATGCCCTTGCTTGGATCAGGACACTAGACGCATAGTTAGAGGTTACCAGGGTGGAGAGGGATCAGGTAGTGGTGAGGCAGTAGGATGCATAAAAGTGGTGCTTAAATTTTGTAGAGTTGGGTGTTGGGCCTATGGGAGAGGCAGCGAGGGAGCTAGCTAGGGTGAGCATTGGTCAAGAGTACTATAGGAGGTGTAATGTGAGGGTTGTGTCAGTAGAGCAACGAGAGTTGAGTTTCACTCATTCTTAGAGTGGAATAAGTAGTGGTTCTAGGATCAACAACAAGAGCCATAGTAGTGTGAGCCCTTCCTCTTCCTCAAGTTAGTCATTAGGACATCGGTCGTTGCATAGTCATAGGAATTCATCCATAAACCAATCTATCCATAGTCATGGGTCATCATCATGACATGGGTGAACCACCAAAAACAATGCATTTTGGGAAAGTGGATTCCCTAATAGGCCCCTAGAGTTTTTCATCTAGAATTTGGCTGGTACAATGCCTCTTTTGCACTAAGTGTTCTTGGTGTTTCATTCAATATTAGGGGTTTATGTGTGTAATGTGTGTGATATTAAATATTTTTGAATGCTACAAACTAATGAAACAAAGCTATCTAATGAGTGTAAACTAATGCAATGCAAATGTATTGAAAACACTATGTAAAATGAGCTAAAATGCAAGCAAACTATAACAAAACTTAAACTAGTAGAAGTGGTGCACCTAGAAATTGAAGGTTGAAGAAGAGGAGCTATGGAATCTTTTGGAATATTTTGGAAATTCTTACTGGGACATTTACGCCATAATGGGTGACCCAGTCCTCTTCTTGGGAAACTTAGCTAGAACAAGTTTTTGGAAAAAGGGTGTCCAAATCTATAAAAACCTCCAAAAAATAGGTTCAATGGGACTAGGTTGCCACTATTGGTGACTTAGTCCACCTCTGAATCTTTGAAAATCTGAGAGTGGAAGTGGAAGCCCTCGGTCTTCACTTCATCTCCTGGTAGGTGTCTGATCCAGATTCTACAAAAAATAGGTTAAAAGAGGTCTCCAAGCTTCAACTAGGACTTTTTTGACTTGAATGGCTTTGATGAGTTGAGAAAACCATTTTAGTACCTTTCTCTTTGACAAGCCTACATAAAAAAACCTGCAAAGCACACATGAAAAGATGAGACAAAGGGTTAGGGTTAGAGAATAGGGGTTTTTTGTAGTCAAACCCATTTTTTGTAATCAAACCCTAAATGATGAAATGAAATAGGAAAGGAAATATTATTTAATAACATGTAAATGTGAAGACTCACCAAACCCTTGTTGAAGAAGTATGAAGATGTGCAAGAACCAGCTCTAGTGGATGATTTCTGAAAATGCTAAGTGCTTGAATGCTTGCTTCATAAGATACATTGTGTGAGAGAGATGTAGAAGAAGAGGAAGAGATATGGAAATGAGGATAAAAACCCTTATTTATATATGTTATGCCCTAATTCCCTGAAAATAACACATGATAGGCGAACCTTAGGGTTTTGGAGGCAATTTCCCATTCGAATTTTGTTTTAATTTTCAATTTTATGCCAAAAGGGACTAGGTCACCCAAGGTGGCAACCTAGTCCACTTGGACAAATTCAAGTGATCGTTTGCAATTAAGTGGTGTTTAATGATGTTTCACGGGCTTGTCTCATGAAACACACTTAATTCAGGCCTAAAAGTACATTAAGGGGCCAATTTAACATAAGAAAGGGTTGAGTTAGTGATGAAAAGCCTAGGAAAGTGTGAAAATGTATTACAACACCTTACAAAACTCTAGCACAAGGCTTGGAAAGAGGTAAAAAGGGGTTGTTTAGGTGAATTGTGTTGAAAGGATCTTAGAAAAGTGGGAAGATGTGTTACAACACTTCACAACATCTTTGTAAAACACTATTAGGTTGTTATTGATTTTCAAGTGTTCAAATCCTAATGTGAATGTATTGGCCACATTACAACATTAGATCAAAGAAAAATTAGGCCAAAATCCAAGGGAAAAGGCCCAAATGAGTGAAAAGTGACAAGGCTACACTTTTTGGCGAAACATTTAGCCCCCACTTTAGTGAGAGGATGAACTTGCCTCAAACTCACACTAAAGTATTCGAGAGATGCATATCAAGAGGGATCTAAATGTATTCATGCTAGTAAAATGAGATGACTATGATCAAGAGAGATGATCAAGTCCCTTGGATCAAGATCCCATGGAAAACCAAATGTAAGAAAAAAATATCACACAAGGAATGATGTGAAAGAGTGAAGAGAAAGGGAGAGTCAAATCAATCTTTGAACGTTTGTCCAACTAGTTGTGGATCAAATCTAGGATGTTTGTCTAAAAGGAAGTGTACTCACTTTGGGGTGATGAGAATTTCGGTTGTCCACTGAGTGAGAAGGCCCAAAAGGTGAGAAACATATGGTTGGTATGTACCCACACAAACACATTTAGCCCCCACTTTAGTGAGAGGATGAGCTTGCTTCAAACTCAAACTAAAGTAGCCGAGACATGCATATCAAGAGGGATCTTAATGTATTCATGCTAGTAAAAGGAGATAAATAAGATCAAGAGGGATGATCAAGCCCCCAAGATCAATATCCCATGGAAAACCAAACGTAAGCACAAAAGATCACACAAGGAGTGATGTGAAAGAGTGAAGAGAAAGGGAAAGTCAGATCAAGCTTTGAGCATTTGTCGAGCTAGTTGTGGATCAAATCTAGGATGTTTGTCCGAAAGGAAGTGTACTCACTCTAGGGTGATGAGAATTTCAGTTGTCCACTGAGTGAGAAGGCCCAAAAGGTGAGAAACATATGGTTGGTATGTACCCACACAAACACAGGTGGCTTATGGGGAAATTCATGCCACTATTTGGGCTTCCCGCTCAACCATACCAAATTTATACCTCTTGATAACTTTAATAAGGTGCCACAAAATACAAGAGTTCATGATTCATGAGGAAAACAAAGCTACATATGCTTGGAGCTCATGAAAAAGTGCAAGATGGCATCACAGGCATGCAAGTTGTGTTATGCAAGGTGGCTATGTATGCAAAGTGCAAAATGCAACATGCAAAATGAAAAAAGGTAATATTAAAAAGGATTGTTCAAAGGAGTCTTATTTATTTCATGTGAGGTCTTTAACTTAGGGAGCATTGCATCTAATGTCTCCAGGAGGACCAATCAAATAATAGGAAATTCACAACTTAGGGGATGTAGTGTGTCGCATCATGGTGCAGGAGCACCTACACCTTATTGAGTGAAATTCAAGCATTGAAGGTTGGTTAGATGGATAGGAGATAGTTTTGGATGTTTTGTCTTGAATAAGGCCATGTTGAAGGCCAAAAATGTTGATTAGAGGTCTTTTAGTTGATAAGCAATGAGGAAGTTGCAAAATATGATGGAATGTAAAGAGTTGTCAATCAATGTCATAATGACAAATGAGGTCTTGTAGATGGATAGGATATAGAATAAATTTTATTTTCATGTTTCCTTCATGGATAAGATCTAAAATACCATATAATATGTATTTGAATGCTTTTGGTGTCCTAGGAGGTTAATTAGGAGGAAATTGCAAAAGTTGTGAAATGTTGTCGAGCAACAATAACAAGAAAGAATGCAGATTAGTTGTTATTAGAGTCTCAAATGTGGTTAAAGGAAGTTAGGAATGATGGAGGAGTTGGTTGGAGTCAATAAATGTATAAGAACATCTTCCAAGCCTGAATCAAGGGTGAAGGAATACATTTTGGAGGAGTATTTACTCTATTCAATGCCAAAATCTATGTTTTTCAGTATTTTACTTGGGTTTTTTACTGTGTATGACCCAACAAGGGCACTATTTGATCTGAAACTCACATAATAATGTGGTAATATGTATAGTGTTTTCATTTAGTCATTTTGAAAGTCTCATATTGATTTTTGTGGAAGTAAATTCCACTTTTCCTTGCACTGCCTATAACAGACCAGCAGGGTTTGGGTTTTCATTTTATTTAGTGATGGAGCCTTTCCTCCTACTGTGGTGACCTATGATTCAGAGGAAAGGCCTATACCATGTTATTTTATGTTTCTATGCTTTATGGAAGTCTTGTTAAGGTGTTTATAGGTTTGGAAGGTGATGTTCTAGGTTGGAACAATGATATTTCATTATGAAAATGTGGAACCATGATAGGGTTTTGACAAGTTAATGAAGGAATGGGTCTTGTGATGGTTTCAAGGGTATTTGAAAGTTATTTTCAACTTTTTTGAAGCATTGGTTCTGTTACTAGAACCTTGGAGATGAGATTTCCATCAAACCCTTGGTATTTGCATAGGAATTGAGGGTTTGCAAGATCAACGCTAAGGAATCCTTGGAATGGAAAATAAATCATGAAATTTGTTCTTTTGTAGCATGACTAAAGACTTTTTGTTGTGTTTGATTGAAGGGCAAGAACTTATAGATGAATTCCTTTGTAAAATGGGCTAATTGTGTAGCCTTTTGCATGCTAGGTCTATTGAAAGTTAAAGATGATCCAAAAGTTGCTATTGAGTCTGACATATGTTGTGTAGGCTGTAAAAGGGTATCTTAATCCTTCATTTAATTGCCAGGTTTTTTGGCAAGGTTGAGTGAAAATTGGCTTAAACCGGGTCCTGATGGTTGCAAGGATAGTCTTGTGTGAAAGTTGCTAAATGGAGAGTTTTGATTGGTTGGTCTTCTGAAGTTGTGTAGAAGTCATTGAATTGTTATTTTGAAGGATTCTAAAACCCCACTCTACATCACATCAAACCACTAAGAGGAATGTAATATGCTAAGATAGGTCACTTTCATGAAGTACATTAAACTTAATGTCATCCAAAATGTGAGAAACACATCATATGAAGTAATAAGGCTGCACTAAGAACCAAGAAAAATGAAAAAGGATATAATGCCAATGTATGTCCTCACTTTAAAGGAATTGCAAAACACTATAATGTGAGCAATTACTTTAAAGTAGAAAAATGAGAAATGCAAAAAGAAAGCAAGGACATGAGAGCCAACTTGGAAAGCCCTATGCCAAATGATATGTTTCTAAGTAAGGTTATGTCGTGAAAAATAAATTATGTCATAGGTGCACCAAATTAAGGCATGTTGTCCACATCCCAATCTTTATCTTATATGTTAATGAGAGGTTAACGATTAGTCAAAAGAGGCAACAACAAGTGACATACAAGGACAAGGCTAACAAACCCCTTACCCCCACTTAGTGCATAAAAAAGGTGAGCTGGATGGGATGAAGGTACGTATCAGTGAGATGAGTTAGGTGCTTCAACACAAGGAAGAGCACAACACTCTATTGGAAGTTTATTGTTTGAAGAAAATGGAGAGAAGGGAGGTAACCCTAAATTTTTCTTGAAAGAGAATGGTATTTCAGCTTGTGTCATGTGTACATTCCACCCATGTGTAGGAGGGAGATTGTATCTAATAACATAACAATATTCCAAGTTAAATGAAGGGATTGTGTGTGTTTGAGAAGGATTGGTTTTTATACAAGAAAGAAAATCCTTTTTAGAGTTATGTGTTGTTCCTTCATGAGGGATGCGAGTTGTATGGCCCCCATCACCACCATGGGGTAATGATGGTGATGTAGAACCAAGTTGAGCATATAACACATAATATTTTTTTGGTTTAGATTGTGAGATTTCACACTCTCCTTTAAAGGGAGGCATAAGAACCCAATTTTTACTAGAAATTGTGTCTAAACAATGAATCATTTGTATACGACTCTTTGGAACAAGAGGGTGAGAGGTTGGAAATTTTATTGAAAGGAGGTGTAGAATCTAACGACCCCCAATTATAAAAAATAATGTTTTTTGTAGGTGAAGGGTTAGCATTGACTTGGATGATTTTTTATCTAGGAATGAAAGGATTAGTGGAGTTGGAAAAGTTTTGATTAGTTGATTCGTAGCTTTGTTCATCTGTATCAATCGTGTATATTTTGTTATTGTACTCAAATTTCATTATATAGTGAAGGGTAGAGGGGACTCCTTTCATATCATGAACCCATGGTCTCCCTAGGAGAAGATTGTATGGAAGGGGTCCTTGCATGATATGGATAGAGGTAGGAAACACTACTGGTCCGACCTTAATAGGTAATTTGATCATCCCTAGTGGTTGCCTATGAACATTGTCAAAGCCACGAATATAAACATCATTAAGTTGAATGAGATTTATGTCCATGCCAGGTTTTTTAGGAGGTCCATGCTAAAATCATTAATTTTTGCTCCATTTTCTATGAGAGTGTGTCTGACTAAAGTTTCATTAATTATCATCTTTATTAGCAAGGGGTCATGTTTGTTTTGAATCTCAAGAGAGAATAATTCATGTTTAGGGAAAGAGATTTTGGATTGGGTTACTTGCATGGGATGAGAGGAGGATGTTACATTATTTGATTTTATGTAAGATTGGATCTCATCCATCTATATTTGCATAATTGATTGAAATATACACTTGTATATAGGTGATATTTGAATGATTTTCCATACAGATAGATTAGTAGGAGTCTTTTTAAGGTCCTCAACACTAGGGAATCTAAGTTGAGAAAAGGGTAATGGTGTAGGAGTGATGTGTGATCCCCTATATTTCCGAGTCACTAAGTTACAACTTAGAAGCTAAAAAACATTGTTATGATGAGATTGCATCATGGATTTCAAGAAATCTCTTAGTTTTTTGTGTGATTCACTAATGGGGAGGGACTTAGGAAGCTCAAAAATTAAAGGAGATCCCACTTGTCTTGTCATAACCTCAAGAATATTATTTTTATTTTTATGATTTTTTGTTGAAGGGTATTCTAATGGCATTTGATAATATTCACCTAGGGAAGGTTTAGTGTTTGAATGATAGGTATCAAGGTTCACATGTTCTTGCACCATGATATTCTCCCTAGGAGGAGAGTTCTCAGGAGAACTACAAACCAAATTTTCTTCACATTTAAAGGTTGGTTCTTCTAAAAAGACTTCATCGCAAGTGGGGTAATGATCAATAGTTGAAAATTCTTGCATAATAAGCGGTTCCCATGGATAATGGGGACAACTAAGATACTCATGACTTTCATCAATTGTATGTTCTAACTATAAAGTATCTTCTTCACAAATAGGAGAGATACCAAGAGAAGGATAAATGTTATTATTATGATCCCTTATGGTTGTGTTGTATTGTTCATTGAGAGGGCTAAGAGGAGAGAAACAACTAGAATTCTCATAACGCTCATTGATTGGTTCTTCAAAAACCAAAATATCTTATTTACCTGTAGGAGAGATATTAGGAGAAGAACTAATGTGATTGTTAGGAATGTCCAAGGTTGTATTGTCCATCACTAAAACACTCTCATAGGGATAAGGTAGGGAAGTTTTCTTATCATATCTAGATTTGTACAATACTAGCATTCTTTGGAAAAAAATGAAGATACATGTAACCATTTCATGCAATGTTTCAACGATATGAACAATGTATATGCACAAATACAAAATATTTTTATCCAATGTATGTTAAGTTTTAAGAATGTAAACAATGTATATGAAAGAATGAAAAGCACTTTTATCAAAATTAAGAAATATTTTATGAATGTAAACATTGTATAAGAAAAAGTGAAAAGTACTTTTATCAATGTTATGCACAATTTCAAAAATGTAATCATTTTCATATCTAATAATGAAGGTATATCAGGAATGACTATCCTAAATTGATGATTTTGAGTTAGAAGCATAAAACCTATGTTTCTAAAACTTTCCAGACTTATAGTATATGATACTAGGAGGCTAAGAAATCACATAAATGAATTTTTTGATGTTGTAATAGGCAATTAAAAATTTGAATAGGGACTAAGTCGCCTAGAATGGAAAATTAGTCCCAATAGGGATTTTTTCAATTTTTTCAATTTTTTTGATTGGTTGTATGATGCAATCATAAGATGCAAATGAAGAATTTTAGAAATTTTTAATGAAAACATATGCAAAAATGCAAGGTAAATGAGATTTTCACTAATGCAATTGTAAAAACCCTAGAATGCAAAACAATGCAAAACCCTAATGCAATATGAATGCAAGCTTTTCCTAGGATGAAAAAATAGAAGTTGAGAAGTGTTCTAAGGATGGGCTCACCAAAATTAACCACCAAAAATAATGTATTTGAGGAAAGAGGATTCCCCAATAGGCCCCTAGGGTTTTTCACCTAGAGGTTGGTTGGTACAATTCCTCTTTCACACTAAGTGTTCTTGGTGTTTCATTCAAGATTAGGGGTTTATGTGTGTAATGTGTGTGATATGAAATATGTTTGAATTCTACAAACAAATTAAATGAAGCTATCTAATAAATTTAAACTATAACTGGGGTATTTTTCTTGCAAGATATGTATTTCTCTTTTTGTCCTAATTTTCTCTTATCATTTGTTTTCCTTTTCCTTTGTCTTTTGTAGGTATTTGTTCACATTTTTTGGTGCTTATTTTCCTCCTTTTTGTTCTTTAATTTATTTTATTTCTTTTTGTTATTTTTTTTTGTTTTTTTGTTTTTTGTTTACTTTTTCCTTTTTCTTGATCTTGTTTCCCCCCTCTCTCTTCGTTCTCTTTGTAAGTTGTTTGATTTTTTCTTGCCTTTTTTGCTCTCTATTTTCATTTTTTATTTATTTACCTTAATCTTGTCTTTCATCTTCTCTTTTAATCTTATTATTCTTGTTATTTATTTTTTATTTTTTATTATTTAATTTAAGTTTCATTCTTGTTCCTTTGCTCTTATTTTGGGATTTTTCTTCCCTCATAAGTTTGTGGTTATTCTTTTCTTTCATTTTAATGTTTAGGTTTTTGTTTTTTCAATATTTAATATTATAACTTTACCATTTAATATTATGGTATCAAATATTTCTTCTCCCCTTGGTTTCATTTTGTATTATTTTTGGTTTCTTCCCTCTTTCATTTTTCTTATTCATTGCTTTCTTCTTTTCCTATTTTCCCTTTATTGTTTCCTTTGTAAGAATTTTGGCTTTTATTTCCTTTAGTTCTCTTTAATTTCTTTTTCAGTTTTATTATCCTTTATTACTTTTCTTCCTTTCATTATTTATTATTTTGTTCTTTTTCTTTTACTTTTAATTTACATTTGGTCTTTTTTGTCCTTGGCTCATTTTTGTGTTTTATCTTCCCTTGTATTTGGTTGTTTAGTCATTTTTCCTTTTTGTAGATTAGGTTTTTTTTGGTTACTTTATCATTTTATTTTCTTGTTTTTAATATTTAATATCATAATATTATCTTTTGACATTATGATATTAAATATATTTTTTAAATTTTTTCTTGATTTTATTTTGTTCTTTTCTTCTAATTTTCTCTTGGTTTTGACTTGGTTTCTTCTTCTTCTCCCCTTTTATTGTTGTATTTATATTTCCCCTTTCACTTAGTTTTCTCATTGTTTTGGTTAGCCTTCTTATCTTGATTTTATTTTTCATCCTTTTGGTTTGTGTTTTGACTAAGCTTTTTCACCTTGTTGAGGATTTGTTTTTCCTTCTTTTATTATTTACTAATTTTTATTATTTCTCTTATCTTGTCACTTGTCAGTTTGTCCTCCTCTTGCCTTCTCAATCTCATCACCTATTTAGACCACCAATTCTGCTACCAGCTTACATTATTTTCTCTTCTTGCTTGCATATATCATCCTAATGATGGATCATGGAGTGTGATCCAGAATGTTGATACAAAAAATTTCACATAATTTCAATCCAAAAATAAGAACACTTTATAATTAGTCATTATTTAATTAATAGTTGAATTTAGTTAGAGTGACATAATTAAATTATGTATAGAGGAATTGATGAGAAAATTGGCTTCGTAGGCCTAGGTCAATTTTAAGTGTCTCCATAAACTAATGGAATGCAAATGTATTAAAAACACTATGTAAAATGACCTAAAATGCAAGAAAACCATAATAGAACTTAAAGTAGTAGAAGTGGTACACCTTGAAACTGAAGGTTGAAGAAGAGGAGCTCTAGAATCTTCTAGAGTCTACTAAAAATGTTCACTGGGACACTTACGCTAGAATGGGATACCTAGTCTTCTTCCCAAGAAAGTTAGCCGGAACAGGTTTTTGGCAAAAGGGTGTCCAAATCTACAAAGACCTCTAGAAACCAGGTTCAGTGGGATTAGGTCTCCAATATTGGCGAGTTAGTCCACTTTTGAATCTCTAAAAATCCGAGAATGGAAGTGGAATCCCTTGGTTTATAGTTCAGCTCCTGGCAAGTGTCTGATCTAGATTCTGCAAAAAACAAGTTGAAAGAGGTCTCCAAGATTCAAATAGGACTTTGTTTACTTGAATGGCTTTTATGAGTTGACAACACCTTTTATTACCTTTCTCTTTCACAAACCTGCATACAAAAAATTGCAAAGCACGCATGCAAAGAGGAGTCAAAGGGTTAGGGTTAGAGAATAGGGGTTTGCCTTAGTCAAACCCCATTTTGGTAATAAAACCCTAAATGATGAAATGAAATAGGAAAGGAAAGATGATTGAATAACATGTAATTGTAAAACTCACCAAACCCTTGTTGAAGACGTCTGAAGATGTGCAAGAACCAGCTCCAATGGATGATGTCTGAAAATGTTAAGTACTTGAATGCTTTCTTGAGAAGATAGATTGTGTGAGAGACATGTGGAAGAAGAGGAAGAGAGAGGGAAATGAGAATAAAACCCTTATCTATACATGTTATGCCTAATTTCCTGAAAATAACACATGATAGGTTGACCTTAGGGTTTTGGAGGCAATTTATTGTTAGAATTGTTTTTAATTTTTAATTTTATGCCAAAAGGAACTAGGTTGCCCAAGGTGGAAACCTAGTCCACTTAGACAGATTCAAGTGATGGTCAAGAATTAAGTTGTGTTTAACAATGTTTAACGGACTTGTCTCTCGAAACACACTTAATTCTGGCCTAAAAGTACATTAAGGGGGAAATTTAACATAAGAAAAGGGTTTAATTAGTGATGAAAAGCCTAGGAAAGTGTGAAAATGTATTACAACACCTTACAACACTTTGGCACAAGGCTTGGAAAGAGGTAAAAAGGGGTTGTTTAGGTGAATTGTGTTGAAAGGGTCTTAGAAAAGTGGGAAGATGTGTTACAACACTTCACAACACCTTTGTAAAACACTATTAGGTTGTTATTGATTTGCAAGTGTTCAAATCCTAATGTGAATGTATTGGCCACATTACAACATTAGATCAAAGAAAAATCAGGCCAAAATCCAAGGTAAAAGGCCCAAATGAGTGAAAAGTGTCAAGGCTACACTTTTATGGTGAAACATTTAGCCCCCACTTTAGTGAGAGGATGAACTTTCCTCAAACTCACACTAAAGTATCCGAGAGATGCATATCAAGAGGGATCTAAATGTATTCATGCTAGTAAAATGAGATGAATATGATCAAGAGGGATGATCAAGTCCCCTAGATCAAGATCCCATGGAAAACCAAATGTAAGAAAAAAAGATCACACAAGGAATGATGTGAAAGAGTGAAGAGAAAGGGAAAGTCAGATCAATCTTTGAACGTTTGTCCAACCAGTTGTGGATCAAATCTAGGATGTTTGTCTGAAGGGAAGTGTACTCACTCTGGGATGATGAGACTTTCAAATTTACACCGAGTGAGAAGGCCCAAAAGGTGAGAAACATATGGCCGGTATGTACCCTCACAGACACAGGTGGCTTATGGGGAAAGTCGTTCCACTAGTTGGGCTTCCCACTCAACCATACCAAAGTTATACCTCCTGATAACTTTGGTAAGGAGCCACAAAATACAAGGGTTCATGCTTCATGAGGAAATAAAAGCTATGTATGCTTGGAGCTCATGAAAAAGTGCAAGATGGAACCATAGGCATGCATGTTGTGTTATGCAAGGTGGCTATTTATGCAAAGTGCTAAATTCAACATGTAAAATGCAAAAAGGTAAAATGTAAAAGGGATGTTAAAAGGAGTCTTATTTAGTTCATGAGAGGCCTTTAACTTAGGGAACATTGTGTCTAATGTATCCAAAAGAGGACACATCAAAGAATAGAAAATTCACAAATTAGGGGATGCAGTGTGTCGCATTAGGCCACTAAGAGGAATGTAATATGGTAAGATAGGCCATTTTCATGAAGGACATTACACCCAACGTCATCCACAAAGTTAGAAACACATCATGTGAAGTAATGAGGCTGCAATAAGAACCAAGAAAAATAAAAAAAGGATATAATGCCAATGTATGCCCCCACTTTAAAGGAATTAAAAAACACCGTACTGTGAGAAATTACTTTAAAGTAGAAAAACAAGAAATGCAAAAATAAAGCAAGGACATGAGAGCCAACTTGGAAAGCCCTATGCCAAATGATATGTTTCCAAGTAAGGCTATTTCTTGAAAAATATAGTATGTCACAGGTGATCCAACTTAAGGCATGTCGTCCACATCCCAAGCTTGCTCTTATATGTTCATGAGAGGTTAACAATTAGTCAAATGAGGCAACGACAAGTGACATACGAGGACAAGGATAACAAACCCTTTACCCCCACTTAGTGCAAAAAAAGGGTGAGTCAAATAGGTTGAAGTTAATTGTCAGTGAGAGGATTTAAGTGCTTCAACACAAGGAAGAGCATCACACTCCATTGGAATTTTATTGTTTGAAGAAAATGGAGAGAAGGGAGGTAAAACTAATTATTTCTTGAAAGAGAATGGTATGTCAGTTTGTGTCATGTGTACATTGCATCCATGTGTAAGAGGGAGATTGTATCTGATACCATAACAAGCTTCAAAGTTAAATGAAGGGATTGTGTGTGTCTAAGAAGGATTTGTTTTTGTACAAGAACAAAAATCATTTTTAGTGTTATGTGTTGTTCCTTCATGAGGGATGGGAGTTATATAGCCCTCATCACCACCATGGGGTAATGATGGTGATGTAGAACCAAGTTGAGCATATAACACATAGGGTTGTTTTCATTTAGGTTGTGAGATGTCACACTCTCCTTTAAAGGGAGGTGTAAGACCCCAATTGTTACTAGAACTTGTGTCTGAAAAATGAATCGTTTGTATATGACTCTTTGGACCAAGAGGGTGAGAGGTTGGAAATTTTATTGAAAGGAGGTGTAGAATCTAATGACCCCCAATTATCATGAAAGAGTGTTTTTGTAGGTGAAGGGTTAGCATCAACTTGGATTAATTTTTATATAGGAATGAAATGATTAGGGGAGTTGGAATATTTGTGATTAGTTGATTCAGAGCTTTGTTCATCTACATCAACCGTGTATATCTTGTTATTGTACTCAAATTTCACAGTACAGTGAAGGGTAGAGGGGAATCTTTAGCATGAATCCATGGTCTCCCTAGGAGAAGATTTTATGGAAGGGATCCTTGAATGATATGGATAGAGGTAGGCAACACTACTAGTCCGACCTCGATAGGTAATGTGATCATCCCTAGTGGTTGCCTATGAAAATTGTCAAAGCTATGAATATAAACATCATTAAGTTGAATGAGATTTTTGTCCATGCCATGTTTGTTGAAGAGGTCCATGCTACAAACATTAATTTATGCTCCATTGTATATGGGAGTGTGTCTGACTAAAGTTTCATTAATGATCACCTTTATCAACAAGGGGTCATACTTGTTTTGAATCTCAAGAGATGGTAATTCATGTTTAGGGAATGTGATTTTGGATTGGGTTAATTGCATGGGACGAGAGGAGTGTTGTGTAGTTTTTGCACACATGCCCCACTAAAAGTTGGGACCCTCATTTTTTCCACTTTTGGTGTCTTGGCCTTTCTATTTTGGAAATTTTTTTGCTTGGGCATGTTCTTTGATGTTTATCCCACCGGTCGGAGTGGTCCATTTATGATTTATATTATCAGCCTTAAGTTCTGGGTACATTTCAGGTTTTTCACTGTGTTTGGGAAAATCCACCCTGGCTAGACTTTCCCGGTTTCCCTTCGATACTCGGTAATGGTTGCCTTTTTGTTCAAGTCTAGGGAAATCCATCACGTTTGGATTTTTCAAAAGTCTATTGCTCTGTCGGATTTCTAGATTTTTGGTCTTGGTCGTCTTGTCGATCGCATTAATGGTGATTGCACAACTTTCGAGGCAATGTTATATTGAATTTGGGAAGTGATTTGCCATTTGAGTTTGGAGTGTTGGAGCTTGAGTTTTGTTGCTAGATTTTGTATTTGGAAGAGATTTCGAGTATTGCATTTGGATTTCTTGAGCATTGCTTGTATTTTGCTCGTGCTTGGAGGTTGTTTGCTAGCATCCCCAATTTCAGTTCCATCTATTCTCATGGTATGCAGATATGCTCTCTTCCTCTTTTGGTTTTGATGCTTTACTACATGCACTTTAATGTCATTCATTGCTTCATTCTTGCTTGAGTGTGTGCACCATGTTTGGGCATTTGGGGTTTCCATGTCTTGCCAGTCTGTTTGGGTGTTTGTTTTGAATATTTTCTTTGGGCTGGTCTTTTTTTGCTATTTCTGGGGTTTTCTTGCATTTAACACAAATTTCCTTTCCTATTTTTCCATCAAGTTGTGCCTAATATTTTCCATGCTTTCATGGCGAAGGTTTTAGGGTTCTTGACCTAGGGCATAGCCAATCCCTTTCAAATTGTTGAGAGGTGAGTGTTAAATTAATGGTTGATCCATTGGAGGTGTGGGTCAAGTCATTGTTGAGTTGCAGGCTCTTAGTCCATGTCCATTCGGTCTATTTAGGTGAGGACATGAGAAAAATAGGCGTTCGGGTTTTCATTGCTTTCACAGAATTCCCCCTCTGCTGGATTTCCTCGAGTCTTCCTATTTCTCCTTCATTTCTTCATAATTTGCTATTAATCTGAACTTTTGTTTGCCTCACAGAATTCTATTTCCTCTGAATTTTCCCAGTGTCTGTTGCCTGGTCATTCTACCGAATTCATGCTTCCATGATGATTTTGTCTTGATTCCGCTAAAATTCGCGCCGTTGGGATTTTTTGAGATGTTCTGTGCTTCCTTCATTTTCCCAGATTATTGAAATAGTTGTTGTTTTCGAGGATTTTCATCTCTGGTAGATTTTCCTAAATTTTTGTATGAATGAAGAATCTGATGATTATAAGAGGAATTTGCTTATTGATAATGTATTCAGGTGATTAAATGAACTTATGCTAAATAGTTTCAAGTTATTCCTTTATTATACTAATTGATTGAAATGATATTGTAGGGTTTGTATGTTTATTTCACTGGATTCTGCTTGGTCCAAATTTCCTCGGAATTCCTCTCTAGTCTAGATTCCGCGGAGGAGGCTAAATCTCAAACTTTGAAATAATTGTTGTTGACATTTGTTGTTTGTCTTGGATCTCATTTTCATTGTTTTACTTGTTTGTAGGCAGGATCAGGACTTGTTGGGCATGGCAAGGGAAAGGAAACAGATCCAAGTGTTGAAAGTTCTTCTATCTCTAATGCAGAAAAGGTAAAAATGGACAAAAAGAGTAAGATTCCTAAGAGTAGATTGACATCCGTCTGGTCAGGAATCAATGATACCAATGTGGGTATGTAGGATTATGAGGAGTTCAAGGCTGAGATGGCAGCACATAACCTCCCTTTGCTGGCCAAAAGAACCCTAGAATATGGGTTAGCACATGTAGTTGGTTTCCCCTCCACAGTACAATGCTATGAGTTGGTGCTTGAATGTGCCAGAAACTATGACAGGGGAACACAAAGGATAATTGGCCCTTAGGGAAGGATTGTGGCAAACTTTGATCCTGTGTCCATTTCTAGGAATTTTGATATACCTGATAGGTCACATGTGGTGGCCTTTGATATGGATACAACAAAGAAATACTATGAAGAGAATGTGGTTATGTCCCAATAGGTGATCAATGCTTGGTTGGAGAAGCCCAAGTCCCACTTCTCCAAGTTGCCTAAACAACTATTTAGACTTAAGTTCAAGAGGGAATACTATAATGTCATCACTCTCCTCAGCAGGCTAGTAGGGCTGAAGAGTGGAGGAGTTTTTGAGAGCTAGATGTTTAATGTCATTGCTCGGATGGAGTAGGGTATAGATTACCACTGGGAAGGTGCCATAAGTGCAATAATCCATGAGAATATGTGCAATGTCTTGCAGACCAAGACTTCCTACCTGGTCTATGCATTGGCAATATTCCACCCATACAAGTGGTTGAGCACTAGAAGTGTATTCAGACAGGATGCAATATATGAGGTGTATCAACAGTTGCACCTAGTAGGAGGTAGCTATAGAAGGGAAAATGATGCTTTTACAATGTATATTACCAAGTTGTTGCAGGGTGCAGAGCATGTGAGAATTTCAGACAAAGCCAAGGAATTGATAAGGAGGTATGGGGCATGGTTCATCTAGTTCCCCAATTTCTCCTACATTAGGATTGATGGTTGTCAAAGGGCTCCTTACAGACTCCCAAGGTATGCAACTTGCCAGATTATACTATTGGAAGTCACTAGGTAGATTTGTGACTTTGATGTGATTGTGAAGGGAGATAAACATAAAATAGGATTTGGGAATGATTTCCCCTTGAAGATAGGAACAAATGTGGTATGCCCTTTCATCTAGTTTGCTCATGCTTTTGAAGAGGAGATGAGTAATTTTGGTCTCTCTTTCCATTCTAAGAGGGAAATGATTGATATTATTGGTGAGGCACAAAAGAAGTCCAGTAGGGAGTATAGCCACAAAGATAACATTGAAGATTATTGGGCTAACATTGGCGATGAATTTGATGTAAGGAAGGAGAAATTCTCTAGGCTACCAGTAGACGTAGTAAGGTTATACAACATAAATTCCATTCCTGACTAGGTGGAAGAGGATGGAAATCTGATTCAAGGTCATATCATTGAGGCTGTGAAAGATAAACTAGTTGGGGAGATTGACTGGTTGGAAGAAGAAAAGACATAGTTGGAGAAAATTATGGCTTCGGTGATCAAGTATACTAAAATGTGGCTAAAGCACAAGATATTAGAGCTAGAAAGTGAAGGTGTCCAATGCACCTATGATTTGATGGGAGACTTGGAGCCTCATTTTGCTTTCGAGGAATCACATGAACAAGATCATAAGGGTAAAGACAAGGTGGACTCTCCCTTCAGGATTAAAGTTAGGGATGTTCAAACTAAAGAGGTAGAAGATGTGGGTAAACAAAGAAAGCCTATTGCCAAAAAGAGAAGGATAAATAAGACAAGGAGGAGAAGGAAGATGTTGTTGCTCCTTTGCTCAAAAGAAGAAGACTTGTGAGAATGTCACAAAAGGAGAAAGAAACTTCCAAATTAGAAAAGGAGGTTGAGACACCTGTGGTGCAAATAGAAAGTTCAGGGGAAAGAACATAGGTATATGTGAGGAGGTCAAGCACTCCTTACCAAAGGATGCTACAACAAAGGAGGATGTTCCTATGACTACTCCTATCATTGAATGGGATAACATTACCCCTCCTCAAGATACTGGCAGTGTGCAAGAAGAGCCAAGGAAGGATGAAGATCCTAAGGACTTGGGTGAAGAAGAGTTCTAGGAAGGAGACCTCTACAATTCCAAGGAAAAAATTGATAAGGTAATCCAATCTCCCTTGGTAGCCTATGTAGATTCACCTGCATAAGAGAATTTAACAAATCCCCTCAATAGGAGGAGATACTAGCTAAGATCCCTTCACTCGTACATGTTGCAGAGGAGCAGTTGTTAGACAAAGAGGATTGAACTAAGAAAATCCCTAATGTGCCTAGTATTGAGAAGGATGCACCTAATGTCTAGTAGGAGCAGGATAAATTAAAAACCAAATCCACTGTTCTAGGCTAGCTGGATAGAGAGTTAAAAAGTAAATTTGTAATAGTGGAAGACACTCCTCCCAATTGGGATGACCTAATGGCCAATATTGAAAAAGAGAAAACCAAGAAGAAGGCTAGGGTTGTATCTAGGATCAAGAGGGATGGATCAAGCAACAAGGTGGCTCATATTTCTACCCCTGCTCTAGAAAAAGATAGGGATGATGTGACTGGAAGGGACTATCATGTGCAAACGATTGATTTAGGGCATGCTTCTATGGAGCAAGATATTGAGGAGTATGAAGGATCTAGTGTTGTAATTGTTGACAGATTGAAGAAAGAGGTACAAACCAGGCATGAGTTGGAGAGGGAGAATGATAAATTGAAGAATTACTTGCAGGAGTTGATGAAACCCTTGCAGTCTACTGGCTCTTCCTCCTCTGCTACAGGTTTCTTTCCCCAAGAAACAATCTCTGAACTTGAAAATATGAAAGGCACTACGCATGCCAAAGTTGGTTGGTTGTAGGGAGTCCAAACCAAAGGAGATGGCACCATCAAGGATATCTTTTCAACTATAGGGGATTGCATAAGGTCAGTGGATTGGCTAAAAACTATGTTAGCCCAGGACAAAGAGGACATTGATCTCCTTCTACAGAAAACAAGAACAATCATGGAGTGCACTAAGACTAAACTAGTGAAGAGTGGGATTCTTCCTTTTCCAAGGGTTTCTGAGCCTTGGGAATGGTTCGAGATCTTGTAGATGAGGCAAAGAGCCTTGAAAAAGATTCAAAAATAAGGGAGGTAGATTGAGGACACTTTGACTGGCATTCATGATAAGTGTGTCTCATTCTTTAAAATTATGACAGGGAGGAAGAAGTTCGCTCCAAAGCATCTCAATTTGGAACAACTTAGGAAATGGTGGAGAGATGTTTATTCTCCAGTCAGTGATGGTCCAGTCACTGAACATCAGCTAGATGATGTTGCAAGCTACATTGTAGTTATTGATAGGTATTTAACAAATAGGGCTGATTGGGATGGCACAATAAGGTAAGAAAGAGATGACATTAAGTCTCTTGAAAGAAGAGTTAGGGTTTTGCCTGTGCCACCTATTGCTGAATTGGACAGAGTCTTGCTGGCAATGCATGGTGAAGTGGATCGAGCTAAAGACAAGGATGGGAAGTAGTTATATAGGGCTACATCAAATTTTGTGCTTCCCATTATCCACATACATTGGGCCAAAGTTTTGAGACCCCAGGCCGACTTGGATGAAATTGGTGCAAGTTGCACATTTCATGTTGTATTCAAATATCTTTTGAGCCGACCTCTTGTGTGGAATTTTTATTGTAAAACTCTTATTTGGGCCGACCTATCTTGGGGATTCTCTATAAATTGGGCATGTTGCCTCATTTGTAGGATATATAGAGATATATAGAGAAGGGATATGTTGATGGGGAAAATGACACAAACAACGTATAAACAAAATATTTCTACTCTATTTCTCTTGAAAAAGAAAGAAAACATGTAGTGGCCTAACTTCCAAGGTCCTAGTAGTTGGTTCTCAACTATCTAGTGTCACTCAATCAGTTCATGCAACTGTAATGTTCAAGGGGCCTATGCTGGTAACAAAAGATTCAAGCAATGACTCATTTTATCAAACCGTTCTGATAAATAAAAGGGGTTTCAAACAAAAGAAAAAGATAGGTCAAAGGGTAAATCAGTAGGTATGAATCAAATTTATCTAATATCTGGACATATACCTTCAAAAATGAATGTTTTCTAACATATCACAATACCAAAGCATGACACAATTTACAGAATAAACTATACCATTGCATGCATCTAAGGTGCTTAATTTAAGTTCACTATTCGCATATCACAACTATCTCCACAACTTCAAAAGAACACACACATCCATTCATTGCCAAGGTCATAAATCAATAGACTTTAATAACTTCAATTCATTGATAATCTAACAAGATAATCCTTAAATCTGATTCCTTCAAATGACTTTCATCACTCAAGAAAATTTTATGTTTCAGCACAATCATTGCATACAGATAGATTATAACTTATCAACCTTACCACACAAAATAATTTCTTAATTCTAACACCATATTTCAAGAAAACTTGTAATTTTTTATTAACTGTAAAGCATCTAGTAATAAGGTATCTCAATAATCACTACAAAATTCTATCTCCTAATAGTAGGTAAGCCAATTCTATTCTCAATTAGCCGACCTTTACAATATGATACCCACAGGGTATTTATAGATATACAAAAATTTGAACTCCACTTCTATTTTAGGTCATCCATCTTTTTAGGAACTAAAATTCTCTTGGAAACTTAGATCAATTTGATCTTGAGTTCTTACATTAGACATCCAGTTAAACTAGAGAATAGAAAATAGAAGATAAATAAGGTCATGCACTCCAAAACTGTCAGTGTTGCATGCACCATGAAAAGAAGAAAGAAATCATGCATGCAGGGGATTTATGCATGTGAAGATGGGTTTGCAATGAACTCATCATAGCTGGTGAAGAATTACTGTAATGTATCTAATTCTGGCCCATCAATCCAGCTATCTTCAAATTTAATCTGCTCCAATTTTGCTGCAGCAAACTCCCTCATACCTTTTATCTCTATCAACTCTCTTCTAGCAGCTTTTATTTCTTTCTTGGCATCCATTAATTGATCTATTATCAAATATTCTCCATCATCTTCTTTCTACATGAGTCCTCTAAATCTCTCATCCCATTTCTCTTTCATCTGGTCCAAAGGCATGCCTTCTTTTATTAACACATTTACATCTACAATAATAGCAATGACTGCTTCCAGCTCCTCAAACTGCTCAGTCAGATTATTAATAGCCTCTTGAACCTTGTTCCTATGCTTACACAAGAAATCTGCTCTAAATCAGAGTATATGAGAGGTCTTCTCCAAAAAATCCTTATTGTCCTCCTCAAGTATTGATTGTTCAAGAAGAGTAGTTAAAGGCAATGCACTAACCTTTTCTAATTTCTGACTATACTCTTTATACTCCTCTTCTTGTTTCTCTGATGCTTCAATATATTGGTGCATTTCTCTCATCAAATCTTCAGTGCTTTTGTAGGCTTCAAAACCCTCAACCAAAAATTTACCTACCTCTTGATTCAACTTGTCTACCCATCTGTCTACCATCTCCACTTTACCTCTTACCTGCACCAAATCATCTACCTCCTTTTTTATCAACAAAATAGGAGTCTCAATGGCCGTTACTTGTTGTGATCTCGGAGAGGAAACACTTTTCAAAAATGAATGTAATTGATCCAACTGAGCCTTCAGGACATCCTTATTTTGTTTATCCTTTATCATTCTTGACTTGGTTGTTGAAGCCACCACATCAATTAAGTTTATCTGCTGACTTCTAGTGGGTCTTCCCAAGTTGACAGTACTCAACTAATAATATGTTAGTTGCATGTTCCCTACCTCCTTCTCTATCATTGGCATAGCACATTCAGCAACAATATATCCTTTTTCCATGAGTCTAGTAGAATGTAGAATTTTGGCCTTCTTTTTAGGCCACTCTTGATCAATCTCCTTCATCATATCCTCCCAATTAAGAGGTTGTGAAGGTGCTCTCTTCTATAGATCTATTTTTAACCAAGTGGGAGCACATGGAGCAGTAGTCATCATAGAGGAAGAAGAAATAATGGTAGAAGGTGGCTGCATATTCACTTGGGGTTGAGATTCAACCCTTGATTTCTCTTGTTGTTCTTGCACTATATGCATCTGCATAAGCTTTTTAGCCTCTTCCCTATCTTTCTATTCTTGCCTTTTCTTATCTTCCTCTTCTTTTTGGCGAGCTTCCTTTGCAAGTTTTAACTTGGCAACCAAGATTTCTTTTTCCCTCTGGTTCCTTGCCTTCTCTTCCTCAAGGTCATGAATCTTCTGTATTAGTTCCAACTTGTCATTCTCTTCTTTAATCTTGATTTCATGTTCTTGTTGCCTTGTTTGTCTCTCTACTTCATCAGTTGCTGCCTTAGCTTCAATTTGTTTGGCTTTTAATTGTTGTTGGTGCAGTATAGCATTAGCTTGTGCCTTAGCATCAATTTCCTTTTGTTTCTCCAAGGTTGCATCCCTTGCATCATAATTTCTTTTTGCATCTTCAAACAACTTCCATTGATCTTCTTGTGTCAAAATCTGCCCAATATCCTCCTATAGAGGCACATTCTCTTGCATATCTTTTTCTGACATAGTCTCATCTGAATCTGTCCCAACCTCATGAATTTCCTTCTCTAAGGCTTCTTTTCCCTTTCCAGCTTTAGCCATACTATGAAGAGCTCCCTTTTGAACTTATTTACTCTTCTTCCTTGTAAGTGGGACTTGTGCGGATGATTCACCTAGTGTAGGTGTCGAAACAGTTGATCCCTTTTGTACATCCTCTTCTTGAGTTTCCTCTTCATCATCTATCGCCTCAAGTTCTATCTCTTCGATGTCTGGGGGAAAGAACTCCAATAGCTCTTTGGGATGTTTCTGCCTTTTAATCCTTTTGTATCCCTTACCCTTTTTAGGGGCTGGTCCTTGAGGAGTCTTGGTTCTTAAAACTAACCATTGCACACTCCTATCCAATACTATCCTTCTAATCTGCTTAATCTCAATGGTTTCTTCAACATCCCAGTCAATTGGATCCAGGCTCTTGGTGCCAATGTTCAAAGCTTCATAGGATGGATCCAATACAATTCCATCATCCACCAATGTTTCAGGAATATTATCTTTAATACCAAGCTATGACATGAGTGAGACAGACAATCTTTCATAATTCTTCTTTCTTAGATCATACTCATCTTGTCGGTCACTCCAGAAGTCTTCTAATAGATTAAAATGCTTGTCAAATACCTAAGGCAACAAAGAATGCATCTTACCCTTTTGATCAAAGTGCCTACGGGTTGTGTATAAACCTGACTTCAATTGTATCAATTCACTATAGACTACCTTTGCTCCTACCAAGTGTTGACAGCCATACTCACCCAACTTCATGGGGAACTTGTGACATCCTATTTTATGCTTTATTCCAAACTGAGCATTGACTCCAAGAGCCTGATATACAAAATCCATCAGCACTATCCTGTTATTGCAGCACCTTGGAAGTAGATGTGGATGGCCTTCAAAACCAACTAACCTGAAATATGTGAATTTGGGGTATTGAATGTACCAACATCCCCATTCAACAATAAACGCCATGGCCTCTTGACTCAACTGGTACCCTGCATCCCCATTCAATTGATTGATGACTACATATATGAATGCATCATTGAATCTTCTTAAATGAGTCTCAACAACCTAAAGAGACAACTGGTCATAATGCTCCCATACTTTCTTCTGTCCATCCAAGGCCCCCATTATGCCCACTTTTTTCAAACCTGAGAAAATACCCAACCTTACTGCTGCATACACAATGTAAGAAGTCATAAAGAAGATTTTAGTCTGCCTGACATTAGTCAATTGATCATGAACAACATTTGACACAATCATCGGCCAATCAAAATGATGGGCTCCATTTAAGATAGTCTGGATGAAAGGAAACATCCACTCCTTGAACCGTGATGTATCTCTCTTCCCAAAGTCCCTAGACAACATCATGATTAGATATAATACCTCCTTATAGAAATCTGCCCTCTTTGGCTGGTCTACAAGTTTGCTTAAAGATTTCTTTTCTGTCTTCAACCACTTTTTGTTTAGATGAGACTTATTGGAGTCCTTATACTCACTATATTTCTCCAATGCCTCTGCCTCATCCAACTGCACCAAACTCTTAGGATCTAGGACATTAAATATATTTTGAAATGCTTGAGGAGTAAGATCAATGATCATATTGTTTTGTGAATCCATGCACTGTCTGGTCGCAGGATTGTAAGCACTGGCTACTATCAAGATTAGCTCCGGGCATTGGATTGATAAAGGAAATATAGTGATATGTGCCAAGCTAGAATCAAGAATTCTTTGTGTCCTTCCTATTAGATTTTCCTGTTCTGCAAAGGTTTCTGCATGTAGCTCCTCAAAGTTGTACTGGCCCAAGTTTGTATCGGTGATGTCTGACCAGTCGGATTCCACCTTGCTCACCTCCACAATAGGACTCCTATGATTATACCTCAAGGTATAAGGTAATTTCTCAGGCTTGATCTTCTTTGGTTTAGGTGCTTCCTTTGATGTTCCTACAGGTCAATTCCTTTGAGCAACTTCTCCTGATGTTCCTGACATTTTCTAGCTTTCCTGCAACAAAAACCTCTACTTAGATCTTTGAATATCATCATAAAACATGATTTAAAACTATATCTTTCATGTATACATTAGAGGCAGAACCAGGCAGAAACATGTTCTAAACAGTCTCATTTAACATACTGTCAGGACAGGAGTCAGAACTGGAATGTAACTCTACTAACAAGAGGCGGGATCAGAGTCAAAAATAGAAACGTGACCGGAACCGGAACTGGAATGGAAACTGATTTAGTTTCCTTCAGATTTTTTATTCTCATATTCAGATTCGGTTCCACTCCCACTTTTGTTAGGTAAACATTTTCATAAAGCAAAAGCTCCTTACCATAAGCAGAGTTAGCGATGGGATGAAAGATGCAATTGACACTAAACATAAAAACACATCCAAAACTCCAAATCAATTCTGATCCCGCTTTTGACTACATCAACCATGACGTCATCAAAGATTTTTTCATGAAATAACACATAACTCCATGATTAAAACTAAGGTCATATTCAAATGAAAAGAGGCTTTAAAAACACTATACTCATATGACCATGGGGAACGACTGTATTCTAGGGCATCATACTTTAATCTTTTAAATGTGATCATAGAAACACGCGAAACCGTAATAAAAAAAACATGATAAAACTAGGGCACGGATTTTAACCCTTTCCATTTTTACCAGATTGAATACGTGACAACACCCTAAGTAAAAAATGAAATTCAACTAACCCTAACTTACTGTAAAAACATGAATTTAATCTACCTCACTGTAAATCCCTAATTTTAACTAATGCCATTTAAATCTAAACTTACTGCAAATTAAAATAGCATGACATGATCATGACTAAAATGTGAAAGTGACCATGCCCTAAAACATAAAGAACTAAAAAAAAAAGCAAAAGAAATGAAGAAAATAACTAGATAAACAAAATAAAGCAAGAACCTACTCAAACAAACATACCAAGAATCATGAATTCATTTAAAACGAAATGTTTCAAAGCATGAGGAAACATAAAAAATGCAATATTTAATAAACAAAGAACAACCATGATAAGAAACCCTACCTCAAATACAAAAGAACCTAGCTAACCTTTTGAATTGATTGGCAAGCAATAAACTTCTCCTCCTTCAATCGATTTGCTCAAATGAACTTTGCCATTGCTCTTTCTTGCTCTTTAATCTCTTAACAATGATAATAATGATTCATTTAATCCTTAATGAAGGTAAAAATGAGGATTTCTACCTATGCGAGCATATGTCATTAATGCATTGAATGCAGTTTAAAGCGAAGTCAGAACTGAAAGAGAACCAACACTTCACTATAGTGCGATTTCAGTCAAAAAGTCAACGACGCAAAAGCAGCGAGGGCGGAATCAAAATGGAAACTGATTCAAAAACTTAAGAAATTTCCTAACTTCATTCCCATTCTAGTTCCAGGTCCGCCAACTAAACACAAAACAAAACCCAATACAAAAATTAAAACAAAAAGACCGACATAATAAAACTTAACACAAATAATTAAAGTAAAACAAAAGTTCAAAAAGCGGAGGCAGAATCGATTATGATTTTGCAATTTTTGATAAAGACTAACTTAACACCCACTCTGGCTCCAACAAAGACAAAGATAAATAAAAAGGGTTAAAAAGAAAGACAGTCGGGATGGGAACCAAAACAATTTTCAAAAGAAATTTCAGAAGCCAATTCAGTTCTGGTTCCGCTTCCGACAGAGAAATTTAAGAAAAATAGAGAAATTTAGGAAAAATAAAGTGTTTGGCAAAACAAGACTCCAAACTTTGTTTGAAAAAAAACTAAGGATAAAGAACACAAGGGGGACCCCTTTTGACCAAGGCAAAAGATGGGGTGGTTATAAAAGGCATAACAGGATAGAATAGACATATAGAGATAGAATAGAGATTTCATATTTGAGCGAGCGAGGATTTCTCTTCAAGCAAGTATTGTAAAAGAAGATTGGAATTGTTGCCATTTTGGATGACCTAATATAAGAAAGGATATTGTGATTTGGTATCTCTCATGTGTTGAGTTTCATCTGGCATGGTTCTTTTTATTCTATCTTTAAAATTGCTTGAGTTCATTGTTAGATAGTTTGGTGATGCTTAGGGTTTCATGTTTGGAATGTTTGCAGCGATCTCTAGTCCATACTTCTTGTAGTTAGCTGATTTTTAGCTATTTTGCAAAGTTAACCTGGACTTAAACTTGTGCTTACTTCAATTATGAATGTTTGTTCATTTCAGATTGCAATAAGGTTGTTTTGAAAGAATGTTTATGATTTGAAAATATTTAAATACCTCAGAAGATTGCACTATTCTTGTTAGATTGCAGATTTATCTGGGTCAAGCAGAAAGTAGTTTATGAGAGATTGGTCCATTTTTAGCATCTTATATTTTGGCATTTTTAGTCTTAGGGTTAGAATTAGTCCTATAATTATCTCTGAAACCTTTTATCTTTTGTTATTTTCTTTATTATCTAAGTTCAATTGAGGATTTCAAGTATCAATTCATTGTTTAGATCTGATAAATTCAAAGTCCGGTATTTGCTTGTACTAAGGTCCCTTTGTGATTACCAGTATTTTCACATTATCTCTGGGTTGTTTGTTGCATTGTCAAGACCTGACATTAGAGACCTTGGGGTTATCTCTTTTCCATAGAGATTTACCTTTCAAGAGAGATAGGATATCATATTCTGTCTAAGTTGTTGTGCAGAAAACACCATCAACAGATTGGCACTAGAAGGAGGGCTTTGGATAAGCAAGCTGGAGCATTTTCTAAACACCATTTCTCCTGAAAGGCTTAGAAGAAGAACTAGATCTACTCCGGGAGAAGAGGAATTTCAAGAATTACAGACCCCTACTAGGTCAAGAAGGGCCAAGAGAGGGGAATAGTCATCATCTGCTCACCCACTTCCATCATCTCCATTATCTTCATCTTCATCTGATTCTGAAAGAATTCCTATTACATAGCCACAACCAATCATAAATAATCCATTACCACCCCCACCTCCACCAATGGATTTCCTTTCCAACAACCCATCTCCATTGATCTTCAATAATTACAATGTCATGCCCAAGAACCCTGAGCATTTTTGCTCTAAGTTCCATTATCATGACCCCAATAGGACAACAAAAGAGAATATTAGGAATTTTCAAACCTATCTGAGGGATAGAGGAGTAAACCATGAGGATTTGGCATGCAAAATTTTCCCTTGTTCCCTTGGGGAAGAGGCCTTTTATTGGTATAATCACTTACCTACTGCTTCCATCCATAATTGGACTGAACTAGACACTACATTTTTGTAGAAATTTAAGATTCTCATTAGTGCTAATGAGCTATACCTGTAATATATTGGGGTGAAAAGGGAGATTAATGTGCCAATAAGGTCATTCAATAATAGGTTTCGTTGAGCTTACACCAAACTCCAGGCACCTTATGCTAGAAACGAAGACACTGCCCTAGAAGTTTACCTTGAAGCGTTGGATAACCTTACATCTACTTTCCTTAAGCAGAGAACCAACCCCCCAACTACTTTTCTCATTGCATATGTAGAAGCTGTGAAGGTTAGCATAGATTTGAGGCAACACTTATTAGGACCTCTACCATCCTTAGGACCTGTTGCTCATCCTAGGAAAGTTCAAGACCTTAATCAGGCTTTGACCAGTCAGGCTCCCATCATGAATTCAATACCCTCATTGCCTTTGGCCCCTCATCCAGGTCCTCCATTAAGTCAAGCTCCGCCTATGACCTCTTATCCCCAACAAAGGGCTAATCAACCCCTTCATCGACAATAAGCTATTTTTCCTACATAGTTGTAGTATTCAGAAGTTTTGAATTAGGTTTTTGGTTCTGGAGGAATTCCTAGATACTCTCCTAGTAACGTGAATTTGGCATCACCTAAAGGTCTAGATAAGGAGTGGTTGGATGACTTATCTAAGCAGGTGAAAAAATTGAATATGGAGGTAACTTATTTGAGAAATCAAAATATCCAACTTTAGGTTTCTCAAAAGAACATGCAATCTAAATATGGTAGGGAAAACAAGAACTTTGAAAGAGGGAATTATTTATATAGAAATCAAAATTATGACAGAGGAAAAGGCTCTGGTCAGAATTTTGATAGAAGACAAGGCCCTGACCAGAATTTTGATAGAAATCAACAAGGTGGACATGGATTCAACATAGGGCAACCACCTAGGCATAATAGATCATGGAATACTAGACCTAATAATGGAGGGATTCGTACTCCATTGGATCAGCTCCCTACTCAAGAAAAGCCTCCAAATGGTGTATACTTGGCAGAGAAAACTTTGTCTGGTTGGTGCAAACTCCATAAGACAAGTTGGCATTCTAAGTTAGATTGTACTGAGTTTCAGACTACTGCTTCCATTTTTTAGTATGAAGTTGAGAACAATTCTGGTAGTCAGGAACTTGTGCCCTCAAATCCCTATGATTCTCCAGTGCTGGTACTCAATCATGCACCCTTTCCAAAAGGCGAGGAAAATGAACCAGAAGAAGAGTCTAGTGACCAAGAGAATGAGGTAGAACATGTGTTGAATAAAGATGAGATCTCCCAGTTGTTTAATGAGGAAAATGATAATGATAATGGTCCTTTGGATGAGGAGGAAGTTAGTGTTGAAGAAGTTCATATGTTTCAACAACCAACAAAGAAATATGATTTGATAAATAGACCTAACAGGAGTCCACAGGTTGGAGCTCCTTTCAATACTTCTATCCCTTCGAAATTTTTTACTACTCCACCAAATCCACAAGCTAGTAATAATCCACCTTATCCTCATGTACCAACACAATACTTGTCAAAGGGGAACAATGTTCAAGTTTCAAAAGATGGGAAAGCTAGTGGCTACAAGGAAACCCATGCTGATCTGAATGTGGAGCAACTGGATGAGTATGTGATTGAAGAATTCAAGAAAGTAAAGGTAAGTCTTTCTTCTTTTGAATTATTAAGAGTTCTTGCTATTAGGAATGCATTTTTAGGGTCATTCAGTCTAAATATAGTCCCACAAGGGGTAACTTCCAATGAGATTGTTACCAAATCTTCTAATTCACAGGCACCTAGAGGCCAAGTTCCACCTATAGATAAAGGGAGAGATAAAGATAAGGGTCAAGTTACACAAGCTATCACTCAATTGAATTTATTTCAAGGCAACATGGAAACCCCTCGTTTCCTAATTTTTGTTCGTATCTTTGGAAAGAATATGCATAATTTCCTTCTAGATTCAGGAGCATCTACAAATGTCATGCCTTTTTTTGTTTGCAAAGCATTGGGTATTACCCCTATATCTTCTCAAAAGAAGGTCATTCAACTGGACAAAATAGAGGTAAGTGTAGTGGGAGAATTGAACATGATCCCCACACAGCAGGCATCAGACCCTAGGGTGCAACAAGTGATCAACATTCAGGTTGCTGACATTCCTGATAGCTATGGATTGATTTTAGGCCGAGATTTCACCAAGTCATTGAATGGATATACATCTATACACCAATCACACATGTGGCTACCTTGGAAAGGAGTTCCAAATCAGATCATAATTGAAAGAGAACTCCGAATGAAGTATGTAATGACTGAATACCAGAATATTTTGAATGAGGTGTTGGTGTTCAAATTTAGCATGGGAAATTATGTATTGGCTGCAGCAGCTTTCGAGGATGCATAGGTCTTTATGTTACAAGACCCCTTAGAGGAATTCATATCTACGATCAGTGATTCTGAACCACTGAATGAACAAGCAGATGAAACTGATGATCAAACAGATGAAACTGATGATCAAGAAGATGAACAACTTAGTTTGCTGGACAAATTTCAGGAATTCATCCAGAGGTGTATGGAAAATCAAATACTACTAGGAGGAAGGATGACATTTGAAGAACTATTGCTTCCCAATTGGTGCAGAGTCCATGATGCTCCTCACTTTGAGCTAGAATGTGACTTGTGTCAAACTGCTATGGAACATATACAAAAATGCATTAATCTAGTCCCAACTAGTGGATTTAATGTACATAGGGAGTTAGATAATGATAAGGGTGAGATCATAATACCTCCTAAGAATCCCCCTATTTCTAGCAAAGTGAAGGATAAATTAAGGTTACCAGAACCCGAAGGTTGTTGGATATTAAGATTTGACAAATCTAAATCTAAGCAAGGTGCTGGAGCAGGATTTGAGTTGATCGGTCCTAAAGGTAAGGATTATTTTTTTGCTCATAGAATCCAATTCCAATGCACTTATAATGTTGTTGAATATAAAGCTTTGATCCATGGCTTGTCAATGGCATCAAGGAAAAAAGTTAAGATATTACAGGTCTTTGGGGACTCTGAATTAGTAGTCAAACAAGGAAACAATATTCATGCCATGATAGGAGAATGACAAATTATAGGCATAGAGTGTGGGATCTCATCAAGGAATTCGATTCTTTCAATATCCAGATGATCCCTCATAACAAAAATCAGGTTTTTGACTCTCTAGCACAAGCTGCTAGCACCTCGCAACCTTTATCACAACGTTACTAATTTCTAGGTATTTGAAGATGATAAGAATATTTTGGATTTTATTACAAGTTGTGATGTGTTTGCTTCTCAAGTCATTGATGAATGGAACCTCAAGAAGTAGAAATAGACTTAGGAGGAATCATTAATCTGAAGACCAACACTATTCCAAAAGGTATGGTGCAGCTTGAACGAATCTTTGATCTGGATAAAATAAGAGATCAAGAACAACAAGTCGAAAGGGAATCTTGTAGTAGCCAGTTTGAAAGATATAATATGGGGGCATCAAATGACATGAGGAATTTTTTTATTGGTAAGGTATTTACTCTTGAGGAAAGGAAAGGGATTATTAATGCATTACACACATATCATGATGTGATAGCTTGGAGTTATGAAGATTTCAAAACATCTGATACTTCAATCATTACACACACAATTCCTTTGAAGACAAATGTCAAACCATTTAGATAGAGACAGAGGTCAATCAATGATTTGTTAGAACCCATCATTAAGAAGGAAGTACATAAGTTACTATCAACACAAATTATATTTCCAGTAAGACACTTGACTTGGGTTACGAATCTGGTTCTAGTAAGGAAAAAGAATGGAGAAATCATATTCTGTGTAGATTTTAGTAATTTGAATCGAGCATCAAAAAAGGATAACTATCCAATTCCTTCACTAGATGAAGTACTTCAAATCGTTAATTGATACCAAATGATGTATTTCTTGGATGGGTATTCTGGATACAACCAAGTTATGGTGCAATATGAGGATAGGCACGAGACTACCTTCACTACAAAATGGGGAACTTTTTGTTACAAAAGGATGACATTTGGGTTGATCAATGTTGGAGCTACATTCCAGAGAGCTATGGACATTGATTTTAAAGATATAATTGGTAAGTGCATCATTATTTATATGGATGACTTGATAGTTTTTTTCTAAGAAATGAGGTGATCATATAACATATTTATGCAAAGTATTCCAAAGGTGTAGAGAGTTTGGTATTTCACTTAATCCAAGGAAGTGCATTTTTGGAGTCATAAAGGGAAAATTGTTGGGACATATCATATCATAATAGGGTATTACTATTGACCATGAATGGATATAGGCTATCTTTAAGATACAACCTCTTGCAAGTAAGAAAGAGATGAAGTCATTCTTCAGTAAGATTAACTTTGTTAGAAAATTTATCACTGGATTTGCAGAGATAGTGAAGCCATTGAATGCTATGTTGAAACAAGAAGAAAAAGTAGAGTGGAATGCTAAAGCTAAGAAGGCATTTACAGAAATCAAGAAAGCTATTGTTGAGGCTCCAGTATTGGTGAGTCCAGACTATGCTAAAACTTTTTACATATATTCATTCGCTTCTAATCACTCTTGTGCTAGAATGCTAACCCAAAAGTCTGATCAAGGCGACGAGCATCCTATAGCCTTCATGAGTACTTCTTTAAAGGATGCAAAATTAATATATCACAATGTTGGAAAGTAGGCCTATGCTTTGGTCAGATCCGTGAAAAAGTTCAAACACTATATTTTGAGGAATAAATATTTTCGCATAGTGCCTGATCCTGCAGTAAAGTTGTTGTTAATGCAGAATGAGTTAGGTGAACGAAGAGCCAATTGGGTAACTATGTTGCAAGAATATGATATGGAGACTCAACCCATGAAATTAGTAAGAGGACAAGGACTCACAAAGACAATGGCTGAGACATGTTTTGATCTCATAGGTCAACACTATTATCTTCAAGAGGTATCTCCAGGAGATTGGTATGATGAAATCATTTTTTATTTACTGAATCAATAATGTCCTGATCACCTTAGTATAGTTCAAAGGTGAGATTTCTGCCCGAAGAGTGGAATATTTATGATGAAAGGAGTTATCCTATACAAGAAAAATCATGAGCGTGTATACCTGAGATTTTTGGGAAAGGAAGAAGCTACCAAAGTGATGATTGAATTTCATGAGAGATATGGCACAGGCCATGGTTTTGCATCATCCTCTACAAATCAGATCTTGAGGGCAGGCTATTATTGACCTACTTTGTTCAAAGATGCACACAAACATTTGAGGACTTGTCACATATGCCAAACTACAACAAGAAAAAACATGCAGCTCTTCCACTTCAGCCGATCATAGAGGTAAAACCATTCACCCAGTGGGGAATGGACTTCATAGGTCCAATTAATCATCCATATTTTGTGGCCCACAGGTATATTCTTACTATAACTAATTATTTTACTAGATGGGCAGAGGCTCTTGCTTGTAAACAATGTACTTCAGATGTGGTAATCAATTTTCTTGAGTCAGGTATCATTAATATTTTTGGTTGTCCATTGTCTTTAGTTTGTGATAATGGTCTTGCATTTGCATCACTTAAATTCTCTAACTGGGCATTTGATCATGGGATTGTTATTAAATTTTCATCCAATTATTACCCTTAGGGTAATGGTCTAGTTGATTCTTCCAATAAGAACCTATTGACAATTACCTGTAAGTTACTAGAACAAAATCCTAAGGATTGGCACACCCAGCTTCGATTTTCTCTCTAGGTAGACCATACTAGACATAAGGCATCCATAGGAACCTCTCCTTATCACCTGGTGTATGATTTGGAACCTGTGTTTCCTAACCAATTAAAGATCCCTACCCTACAGTTTATTAATGAATACTACAATGAGGAAGATATACATGAAGCCCATTTGGATGAGCTATTACACCTTGAAGAGAAAAGAGATGAAGCCCTAGAAAAATTTGCTAAACACCAAGGTGTAGTGAAAATATGGTTTGATAGGATAGCTAAGGTGAAAGCCTTTAGAATCTTTCACTTGGTTCTCTACTAGGATAAATCCCATCACCGTAAGAGAGAGCATGGTAAATTTGAAAAACTCTGGCTTGGTCCTTACCAAATTTCAGAAATTCTGGGAGACAATGCTTTTCATTTGAAAACCCTCATTGATGAGGATATCTTGCTGCCTATTAATGGGTAGTATCTAAAGCATTATTTTCAAACTTGAGTTGTTTGCAACTCATCCTATACATAGTTAGATTAGGTTTTCTTTCTACTTTGCTTTGCATATTTTCTTTGGTTAGTGTACGTTTGCTTTGGTTCATTTTGATTTTCATTTTGGTCTTTGCTTTTGGTTTCTTGCTTTCTTGGGGTTGTTACATTTTTTATAATGGGCTATTTTCTTGGGATTATTTTGGAAATTTATTTTAAAAACTCTAATCATTTTTTTAGATTCAAGTGGTGGAATTCCTTTATCCAATGTCCCTTCTGCTTAGAATTAGAGCCACTTGTTTTGGGTGAACTTTGGAATATATTTGGGTCTCACGCCTTCACACTAAAATTAAGATTTTGGAATTGCATAGGGTTCATGTGTAACTTAGCCTGGTGAAAAATCTTATATTCTACTTTAGTGCCACTGTGTTCCTCATCCATGAGTGTGAGTTTTGTTACTTACAAGGTGAAAGGAAGGTTCTATTAAATGTTCAAAAAAGAAGAGAGAAAAGGGAAATATTGAAAATGAAAAAAAACCTTCACCTTATCAGGGGTATCCTAGTATCTCTATCAGGGCTATAGACGCCTGGCTGCCAGTAGAGCTATGCTTGGGAGGATCACAATGATAACCTTGCTAAGGCTATGTATGTTTGACTGGCAACGAGGCTCTATCTAGGTTGCTTTTGAAGTTAGAAATTTTATGTAACCTGGTCAGATTTTCTCTGGTTCCTGTTGCACCTAAGGAATAGGAAATAAATGAAAAGTACACACATTTGGACCCTGGTATAGGAAAAATTCTTCTTCCTTTTGGTTTCTAAAACTTTGTTCATAGGTGTCCTAATGAAAGGATTGAAACCAGAGATTCTAGGTTCTTGATTCTAGTTTGTTCTTGAAATGCTCTTGAGAATTTCCCCAGTGGAGTCACCATTTATTGTGCAGGTTTTGCACAAGCCCCATAAATAGCAACCAAAGACCAGCCCAAAGAAAATATTCAAAATAAACACCCGAATGGGATAACAAGACATAGAAACCCTAAATTCCCAAACACGGTACGCACACTCAAGCAAGAACTAAGAAATGAATGACATGAAAGTGCATATAGTAAAGCATCAAAACCAAAAAAGGAAGAGAGCATATCTACATATCATGAGAATAGAAGGAAATAAAACTAGGGATGCTAGCAAACAACCTCCAAGCACGATTAAAATACAAGCAATGCTCAAGAAATCTGAATGCAACACTCAAAATCTCTTCCAAATGTAGAATCTAGCAACACACCTCAAGCTCTAGCACTCCAAACTCAAATGACAAGTAAATAGTCAAACTCAAATAGCAAATCACTTCCCAAAATTCAATATAACATTGCCCCAAAATTTGCGCAATCGCCATTAATGCGATCAACAAGATGACTAAGACCAAAAATCTAGAAATCTGACAGAGCAACGAACTTCGTCAAAATCCGAACGTAGTGGATTTCCCCGGACTTGAGTAGAAAGGAAACCATTATCGAGTACCGAAGGGAAACTGGGAAAGTCTAGCCAGGGCAGATTTTCCCGAACATAGTGAAAAACCCGGAATGCACCCAGAACTTAAGGCTAACAATATAAATCATAAATGGACCACTCCAACCGGCAGGATGAACATCAAAGCACATGCCCAAATAAGAAAAATTCCAAAATAGAAAGTCCAAGACACCAAAAGAAAAAATAGCGAGGGTCCCAAATTTTAGTGGGGCGTGCATTTGCCACAAATTTCCTTTCCTATTTTTCCAGCAAGTTGTGCCTGAGCTTTTCTGTGCTTTCATGGCAGAGGTTTTAGGGTTCTTGACATAGGGCATAGCCAATCCCTTTCAAATTTTTGAGAGGTGAGTGTTAAATTCATAGTTGATCCATTGGACGTGTAGGTCAAGTCATTGTCGAGCTGTAGGCTCTTAGTCCGTGTCCATTCCATCTATTTAGGTGAGGACATGAGAAACAAAGGCGTTCGGGTTTTTGTTGCTTTCGCGGAATTTCACCTTTGCTGGATTTCCCTGAGTCTGCCTATTTCTTCTTCATTTCTTCATAATTTTCTATTAATACAGACTTTTGTTTGCCTCACAAAATTCCACTTCCTCCGAATTTTCTCGGTGTCCGTTGCCTAGTCGTTCTACCGAATTCATGCTTCCATGATTATTTTGTCTTGATTCCACTAAAATCCGTTTCGTTGGGATTTTCTCGGATGTTCTATGCTTCCTTAATTTTATTGGATTACTAAAACAGTTTTTGTTTTCAATGATTTATGTCTCTCATAGATTTTCCTGAAATTTTGTGGGAATGAAGAAACCTATGATTACAAGAGGAATTTTCTTATTGATAATGTATTTAGGTGATTAAATGAACTTATGCTAAGTGGTTTAAATTTATTCCTTTATTATATTGATTGATTGAAATGATATTGTGGGGTTTGTATGTTTATTTCACTGGATTCCGCCTAGTCCAGATTTCCGCAGAATTCCTCTCTAGTCTGGATTTCATGGAGGAGGCTAAATCCCAAACTTTGAAATAATTGATGTTGACATTTGTTGTTTGTATTGGATCTTATTTTGGTTGTTTTACTTGTTTGCAAGAAGGATCAAGACAAGATGTTGTTGGGCATGGCAAAGGAAAGGCAACAAATCTAAGTGCTAAAAGTTATCCTATCTCTAATGTAGGAAAGGTAAAAATGGACATAAAGAGTAAGATTCTTGAGATCAGATTTACTTTTGTTTGGTCAGGAATCACTGATACCAATGTCGGTATGTGGGACTACGAGGAGTTCAAGGTTGAGATGGCAGCACTCTCCTCAGTAGGTTGTAGTAATATTGAAAGTGCAGGAGTTTTTGAGAGCTGGATGTTTAATGTCATTGCTCGGATGGAGTAGGGTATAGATTACCACTGGGCAGGTTCCATAAGTGCAGTAATCCATGAGAAGATGCGCAATGTCTGTAGACCAAGACTTCCTACCTGGTGTATGCATTGGCAAGATTCCACCCATACAAGGGGTTGAGCACTAGAGGTGTATCCACAACTACACCTGGTAGGAGGTAGATATAGAAGGGAAAATGATTCTTTTACAATGTATATTACCAAGGTGTTGAAGGGTGCAGAGCATTTGAGAATTTCAGTAAAAAGCCAAGGAATTGATAAGGAGGTATGGGGAATGGTTCATCCATTTCCGTAGTTTCTCCTACATTAGGATTGATGGTTGTCAAAGGGCTCCTTACAGATTCCCAAGGTACCCAACTGGCCACATTATACTATTGGAAGTCACTAGGCAGATTTGTGACTTTGATGTGATTGTGAAGGGAGATAAACATAAAATAGGATTTGGGAATGATTTCCCCTTGAAGATAGGAACAAATGAGATCTTCCCTTCCATCCAATCTTCTCATTCTTATGAAGAGGAGATGAGTAATTTTGGTCTCTCTTTCCATTCTAAGAGGGCAAGGTTTGATATTATTGGTGAGGCACAATATAAGGCTAGCAGGGAGTACAACCACAAAGAAAACATTGAAGATTATTGGGCTAACATTGGTGATGAATTTGATTTAAGGAAGAAGAAATTCTCCAGGCTGCCAATAGACTTAGTAAGGTTATACAACATAAAGGCCATTCCTGACCAGGTGGAAGAGGATGGAAATATGATTCAAGGTCATATATTTGAGGTTGTGGAAGATAAATCAATTGAGGAGATTGACTAGTTAGAAGAAGAAAAGATAGATTTGGAGAAAATTATGGCTCTGGTGATTAAGTATACTAAAATGTGGCTAAAACACAAGATATTAGAGCTATAAAGTGAAGATGTGCAATGCACCTATTATTTGATGGGAGACTTGGAGTGTCATTCTGCTTCTGAGGAATCACATGAACAAGATCCTAAGGGTAAAGCCTAGGTGGACTCTCCCTTCAATATTAAAGTTAGAGATGTTTAAACTGAAGAGGTAGAAGATGTGGGTAAACAAAGAAATCCTATTTCCAAAAAGAGAAGGCATGTTTCAAGGAAAGAGGTTGAGAAGGATAAAGAAGATAAGGAGGAGAAGGAAGATGTTGTTGCTCCTTTTCTAAAAAGAAGAATACTTGTGATAATGTCACAAAAGGAGAAAGAAACTTCCAAATCAGGAAAAAGAGGTTGAGACACCTGTGGTGGAAATAGAAAGTTCAAGGGAAAGAACACAAGTATATATGAGGAGGTCAGCAAATCCTTCCTTAAAGGATGCTACAACAAAGGAGGATGTTCCTGTGACTGATCCTATCATTGAACAAGAGAACATTCCCCCTCCTCAAGATGTTGGCAGTGTGCAAGAAGAGCCAAGGAAGGATGAAGAGCCTAAGGACTTGGGTGAAGAAGAATTCCAAGAAAGAGGCCTCTACAATTCGGAGGCAGAAATTGATAAGGTAAGCCAATCTCCCTTGGTAGCCTATGTAGATTCACCTATAGAAGAGAAATTGAACAAATCCCCTCAATAGGAGGAGATACCAACTAAGATCCCTTCACCGGTATAGGTTGTAGAGGAGCAGTCATTAGAAAAAGAGGATCCAACTAGGGAAATCCATAATGTGCCTAGTATTGAGAAGGATGCACCTAATGTCCAACAGGAGTAGGATAAACAGGATAAAGTGCCAAAATAATCCACTATTCTAGGATGGTTGGATAGAGAGTAAAAAAGTAAATTGGTAATAGTGGAAGACACTCCTCCCAATTGGGATGACCTAATGGCCAATATTGAAAAATAGAAAAACCAAGAAGAAGGCTAGGGTTGTATCCAGGATTAAGAGGGATGGATCAAGAAACAGGGTGGCTCATATTGCTACCCCTACTCTGAAAAAAGATAGGGATGATGTGAATGCAAGGAACTATCATGTGTAGACCATTAATTTAGGGCATGCTTCTATGGAGCAAGATATTGAGGAGTATGAAGTCTCTAGTGCTGTAATTGTGGGAAAATTGAAGAAAGAGGTACAAACCAGGCATGAGTTGGAGAGGGAGAATGAGAAATTGAAGAAGTACTTGCAGGAGTTGATGAAACCCTTGCAATCTACTGGCTCTTCCTCCTCTACTATAGGTTTCTCACCCTAGGAAACAATCTCTGAACTTGAAAGAATGTAAGGCACTACACATGCGACAATTGGTTGGTTGCAGAGAGCCCAAACCAAAGGATATGGCACCATCAAGGATATCTTTTCGACTATAGGGGATTCCATGAGGTCAATGGATTGGCTAAAAATTGTGTTAGCCCAAGACAAAGAGGACATTGATCTCCTACTGCAGAAAACAAGAAAAAACATGGAGTACATTGAGGATAAACTAGTGAAGAGTGGGATTCTTCCTTTTCCAAGGGTTCCTGAGCCTTGGGAATGGTTTGAGATCTTGCAGATGAGGCAAAGGGCCTTTAAAAATATTCACAAATAAGGGAGGTAGATTGAGGACACTTTGAATGGCATTCATGATAAGTGCATCTCATTCTTTGAAATTATGAAAAGGAGGAAGAAGTTCGCTCCAAAGCATCTCAATTTGGAACAACTTAGGAAATGGTGGAGAGATGTCTATTCTTCAATCAGTGATGGTCTAGTCACTAAAAATAAACTAGATGATGCTACAACCTACATTGCAGTTATTGATAGGTATTTAACAAATAGGGCTGATTGGGATGGCACAATAAGACAGGCAAGAGATGGCATTAAGTCTCTTGAAAGAAGAGTTAGGGTTTTTCCTGTGTCACCTATTGCTGAATTGGACAGAGTGTTGTTGGCAGTCCATGGTGAAGTGGATCAAGCTAAAGACAAGGATGTGAAGTAGTTATATAGGGCTGCATCAAAGTTTGTGCTTCCCATTATCCACGTGCATTGGGCCAACTTTTTGAGACCCCAGGCTGACTTGGATGAAATTGGTGCAAGTTGCACATTTTATATTGTATTCAAATATCTTTTGAGCCGACATCTTGTGTGGAATTTTTATTGTAAAACTCTTATTTGGGCCGACCTATCTTGGGGATTCTCTATAAATTGGGCATGTTGCCTCATTTGTAGGATATATAGAGATAAATAAAGAAGGGTTAGAATAGACATATAGAGATAGAATAGAGATTTCATATTTGAGCGAGCTAGGGTTTCTCTTCAAGGAAGTATTGTAATAGATGACTGGAATTGTTGCCATTTTGGATGAACTAATATAAGAAAGGATATTATGATTTGGTATCTCTCCTATGCTGAGTTTCATCTAGCATGGTTCTTCTTATTGTATCTTTATAATTGCTTGAGTTCATTGTTAGATAGTTTGGTGATTCTTAGGGTTTCATGTTTGGAATGTTTGCAATGATCTCTAGTCCATACTTTTTGTAGTTAGCTAATTGTTAGCTGCTTTGCAAAGTTAGCTTGGACTTAAAATTGTGCTTAGTTCAATTATGAATGTTTATTCATTTCAGATTGCAATAAGGTTGTTTTGAATGAATTTTTATGATTTTAAAATCTTTAAATACCTCAGAAGATTGCACTATTCCTGTTAGATTGAAGATTTATCAGGGTCAAACAGAAAGTAGTTTATGAGAGATCGATCCATTTTTAGCATCTTTTCTTTTGGCATTTTCAGTCTTAGGGTTAGAATTAGTCCTAGAATTATCTCTGAAACCTTTTATCTTTTTTTATTTTCTTTATTATCTGAGTTCAATTGAGGATTTCAAGTATCAATTCATTGTTTAGATCTGATGAATTCAACGTCCAGTATTTTCTTGTAGTAAGGTCCCTTTGTGATTACTAGCATTTTTCAAATTATCTCTAGGTTGTTTGTTGCATTGTCAAGACCTGACATTAGAGACCTTGGGGTTATTTGTTTTCCATAGATATTTACCTTTCAAAAGAGATAGGATATCATATTCTGTCTGAGTTGTTGCTGTGCAGAAAACACCATCAACAAGGAGGATGTTACATTATTCAATTTTATGTAACATTATCCATCTATATTTGCAAAATTTCTTGAAATAGACACTTGTATATAGGTGATATTTGACTGAGTTTCCATACAGATATATTGGTAGGAGTCTTTTTAAGGTCCTCAACACTAGGGACTCTATGTTGAGAAAAGGGTAATGGTGTAGGAGTGATGTGTTATCCCCTATATTTTTGAGTCACTAAGTTACAACTTAGCAGCTACAAAAAAATGTTATGATGAGATTGCATCATGGATTTCAAGACATCTCTTAGTTTTTTGTGTGATTCACTAATGGGAAGAGACTTAGGAAGCTCAAAAATTAAAGGAGATCCCACTTTTGTCATCATAACCTCAAGAATCTTGTTTTTATTTTTTATGATTTGTTGGTAAAGGGTATTCCAATGGCATTTGATTATCTTCACCTAGGGAAGGTTTAGGTTTTAAAGGATAGGTATCAAGGTTCACACATTCTTGCACCATGATATTCTCCCTAGGAAGAGAGTTTTTAGGAGAACTACAAACCAAATGTTCTTAAATTTAAAGGTTGGTTCTTCGAAAGGGACTTCATATCAAGTATGTTGATGATCAATGGTTTAATTTTCTTGCATAATAAGGGGTTCTCGAGGAGAAGGGGGACAACTAAGATATTCACATTGACTTTCATCAATTTTATGTTCTAACAAAAAAGTACCTTCTTCACAACTAGGAGAGATACCAGGAGAAGGATAAATGTTATTATTATGATCCCTTATGGTTGTGTTTTCTTGTTCGTTGATTGTTAGGAATGTCCAAGGTTGTATTGTCTATCACTAAAACACTCTCATAGGGAGAAGGTAGAGAATGTTGCTTAGCATATCTAGATTTGTATGATACTAGCATTGTCTGAACAAAAATGAAAAATACATGTAACCATTTCATGCAATGTTTCAGCGATATGAACAATATATATGCACAGATACACAATATTTGTATCCAATGTATTGTAGGTTTTAAGAATGTAAATAATGTATATGAGAATGAAAAGTAATTTTATCAAACTTAAGCAAAGCTTTATGAATGTAAACATTGTATAAGAAAAAGTGGAAAGTACTTTTATCAATGTTAAGCACAATTTCAAAAATGTAATCATTTTCCTATCTAATAATGAAGGTATATCAAGAATGACTACCCTAAATTGATGATTTTGAGTTAGAAGCATAAAACCTATGTTTCTAAAACTTTCTAGACTCATAGTATATGATACTAGGAGGCTAAGAAAGCACAAAAATGAGATTTATGATGTTGTGACAAGTAGATAAAAATGTGAGTAGGGACTAAGTCACCCAGAATGGCAAATTAGTCCCAATAGGGATTTTTTTCAGTTTTTTTTTTTTTTTGATTGGCTGTATGATGCAATCATAAGATGCAAATGCAAAATTTTACAAATTTTTAATGGAAATATATGCAAAAATGAAAGCTAAAGGAGATTTTCACTAATGCAATTTTAAAATCCCTAGAATGAAAAATAATACAAAACCCTAATGTAGGTTCACAAAAATGAACCACCAAAAACAATGCATTTGGGAAAAGAGGATTCCCCAATAGGACCCTATGGTTTTTCACCTAGAAGCTGGTTGGTACAATGCCTCTTTTTCACTAAGTGTTCTTGGTGTTTCATTCAAGATTAGGGGTTTATGTGTCTAATGTGTGTGATCTGAAATATGTTTGAATGCTACAAACTAATGAAATGAAGATATGTAATGAATGCAAACTAATGCAATGAAAATGTATTGAAAAAACTATGTAAAATGACCTAAAATGCAATCAAACCATAACAGAACTTAAAGTAGCACAAGTTGTACACTTGGAAACTAAAGGTTGAAGAAGAGGATCTCTAGAATCTTCTGGAATCTACTAAAAATGCTCATTGGGACACTTACACCAGAATGGGAAACCTAGTCCTCTTTCCGAGAAACTTAGTTGGAAAAGGTTTCTAGAAAAAGGGTGTCCAAATCTACAAAGACCTCCAGAAACTAGGTTCAGTGGGACTAGGTCTCCACTATTGGTGACAGTCCAATTTTGAATCTCTGAGAATCCGAGAGTGGAAGTGGAAGCCCTTAGTCTGCACTTTGCCTCATGACAAGTGTCTAATCCAGATTCTACAAAAAAAAAGCTGAAAGAGGTCTCCAAGCTTCAACTATGACTTTGTTGACTTGAATGGATTTGATGAGTTGACAACACCTTTTTAGTACCTTTCTCTTTGACAAAACTACATACAAAAACCTGCAAAGCACACATACGAAGAGGAGACAAAGGGTTAGGGTTAGAGAATAAGGGTTTTCCTTAATCGAACCCCATTTTGGTAATCAAGCCCTAAATGATGAAATGAAATAGGAAAGGAAAGATGATTGAATAATTGAATAACATGTAAATGTAAACACTCACCAAACCCTTGTTGAAGAAGTCTGAAGATGTGCAAGAACCAACTCTAATGGATGATGTCTGAAAATGCTAAGTGCTTGAATACTTTCTTGAGAAAATAGATTGTGTGAGAGAGATGTGGAAGAAGAGGAAGTGAGAGGTAAAATGAGGACAAAAACCCTTATTTATACATGTTATGCCCTAATTCCTCAAAAATAACACATGATAGGCCAACCTTATGGTTTTGGAGGCAATTTCCAATTAGAATTTTGTTTTAATTTTGAATTTTATGCTAAAAGGGACTAGGTTGCCCAAGGTGGTGACCTAGTCCACTTGGAAAAATTCAAGTGGTGGTCAAGAATTAAGTGATTTTTAATGATGTTTAATGGGATTGTGCCCTGAAACACACTTAAGTCGAGCCTAAAATTACATGAAGGGGCCAATTTAACATAATAAAGGGTTGAATTAGTGATGAAAAGCCTAGGAAAGTGTGAAAATGTATTAAAACACCTTACAACATTTTGGCACAAGGCTTGGAAAGAGGTAAAAAGGGGTTTTTTAGGTGAATTGTGTTGAAAGGGTCTTAGAAAAGTGGGAAGATGTGTTACAACACTTCACAACACCTTTATAAAATACTATTAGGTTGTTATTGATTTGCAAGCATTAAAAGCCCAATGTGAATGTATTGGCCACATTAAAACATTAGATCAAAGCAAAACTAGGCTAAAATCCAAGGGAAAAGGCCCAAATAAGTGAAAATTTTCAAGGCTACTCTTTTTGGTGTCAATTATAGAGAGGGAACATTAGTCACCCCATCCCTAACCTTGAGTGGATGAGGAGAGCACTAGCTGGGGCACACCATTTTGTATATATTGAGATACTTGATATATTGACCATCGAGCCTACGAGGTCTTTTTTTGGGATTCTCCGAGACTCTATCCTATGACATTATTTTGAGATTATTATATATATGATGTAGTTTTAATGTATGTGTTATGTTATGATTCATTATGATCTTATTGTGTTCATGTGATGTCATCTATGTTATGATTCCTATAATGATGAATTATATTCTATGTGATGTATGTATTTATGATAGTAATTAATGATGAGATTCCTTAATACCATTGATGATGTTATTTTATGTATGATGGTACTTTATGATGATGGTGATAATTTTTCATGCATAATGTGTTAACACTAATGTATTTCATTCTTATGATTATGAATGCATTGATGTATGATGGTGTATGTATGGATTATGCGATACATAATGCTTTATGTTATGATCATGAAATTGTGTGCATTAATGACATGGATGATGTATGCAAATGAAATTTTGTACTTATGTGTTATGTTAATGCAAATATGAGAATCGATTTACGTAAATGTGTAATGTACTAATGCAATATATATATATGAGCATGTATGAAATTATGTTTTTGTATGTCATAGGATATCATCAGGGGATGGAATAAAAGAGATTATCAGACAAAAGGATATGGATGTTAGTGCGAAGAAATAATCCTTCTATATATTGCCAAAGTACTAATAGGTGTTGTGTTAATCATCATTAGGTGGATTATTGCAATGGCCAAAAAACACCATGATATGACATAAATCAATAGTGTGCACGATCACACCATCACATAGAACAAGCAGTCACAGATGAGGATGATCATGAATCAAACGAGGAACTCAATTGCCCCAATTTTTTTGTCACAACCAGCTGTAAATAAGAAAGGCAAGCCATTAAACATTGTTGCTCCTCTAAATCCTATGCAGGACATCCTCGAGGAACTAGTGACATGAAAAAATTGAAAAGATAATACAATCATCATGATACGTCATTGATCCTCTAAATCCTAATGTCAATATATCCTTGAGGAACTAGTAGCATGACAAAAAAAATCAAGTGACAAGTCTGACAAGGTTTAAAGACAGTGTTTTCCAAAGCGTTTGCCAAGTATGTTTGAATTTCAAGTGTATTGATGTCGAGATGCCAAGTTTGACAAAGCCTAGGTTTATGTTGATTAGGATAATGTGTGATAGATATTAGGTAATGTCAAGTTTAGGAAGGACACGTCCTGAATGATGTCAATACCAAGAGGATTGCTCCCAAAATGTCAAGAGAATCCCTCGAAATGCCAAATGATAATGTCGACGCTTAGGAAAGACATGTCCTAAAGCATAAATAAGTGACAAGGGTTGTTCCTCATAAATATGTATCTAAAGAATAACCAAGTGTTGACAAGTTGACCTATTATGACAGTTTGACCAAGGTTGACTACATGACCAGCTTTCTCGCATGTCGGTGTTGACATGCCAATTTAGTTGAAATTCCTATTAAATGATCACCAAGGTTTGCTTAAGAGTTGCCTGATTTAGTACATTCACATGAAGAGAACAATTGACTCAACAGACCCTAAGGGACTAAACCTAGGGGGCCTTAGGGGCTCATCAATGATGGCCTTTCCTATGTCATATACTTAGAGACCGCGTATTTTGATAGATTCAAGACGTGATTGTCGATTTATTAAAGACTAATTGGCATGCCTAAACTTGACTCGACGAGCCCTAAAAGACTAACCTAAAGGGTGTTGGGAAAACTGGTCATCTCAGACATGTATCTAAGATCTATAGTGCCTTCGATAAATTCAATTTCAATATATTAGCTCAAAAACACATACAACTATGTCACAAAGAATAATCAAAAATAATTCATTTCCCACATTAATCCTTCTGAGAGAAACTTATGTAAATTCAATTTCAACAACAAAAATTAGTATATTCTAACCAAGAAACATGAAACATGAAAGATGGAGTAGAACACACATATTTATGTGGGGAAAACCCTTTCGATAAAAAAACCCACTCTCCAAAAGCCTAGATTGCCATTGTATTATTCATGCAACAAAACCGTTACAAATACAACTCAGGAACTAATCCTTTACAGAGCTTACATCTTGTTTCATTTTGGAGACAAAGTGAACATCACAACCCCTTATACAATCTTCACACTATTATAATATTGTAATACATCATACAGTATAGATCTTATCTCTAATGGACCTCTAATCAACCTCTCAACCAATTACAACCTTCACACTATTACAATACCCTCACACAGTATACATAGAAGATTCAAAGAGAGAGGTTTCACAATCGATCTAGGTAGAGAGAACATAGTTGCTTCCTTCAGAACAACATTCTCCACTTCTTCTCACCCATCATCCATTTTGTCCAACCTATTATTGTTCTAGTATGTTACAATGTATAGCAACTACCATGATTGATTCATTCTCTGTACAACCAATGCAGTTCAACTTCCTCTACAGACCAACCGTCGAGCTTCCTAGGCATTCAAATGACCTCTGTCCAAGTCAACAATCATTCTCCACTAACCACCATACACCTCAGCAATCAAAAAGTCTACACATTTCCCTTTATACCATGTTACCGCTTTCCAGTTAACAAGTCCCCGTAGTGTGGCGGTGTCCACCGCTCTACCACCCCATAGTTGATATGTTCCTATAGTATGGTGGTGCCCACCACTCTACTGCTACTTATTCAAGAGACACCTATGGTATGGTGACAACCGCGCTACCTCTAACTGATCAGGAGCTTCCTGCAGTATAGCCATAACTGTACTACCATGACCTGTCTTATAAGCTTTCGCAGTATGATAGTAAAATTGCCCAACCACAAGATTGCAAGGGTTTACCACGCCACCGCTACACATCTGACAACCACTTGTGGTATGGTGGTAACTACGCTACGGTGACGTAATTAGAGGTCTCCCATAGTATAGTGGTAGAAACTATAAACAAAACACTTAACCAACTTTGTTGCTCGGTGACAGAACCAAGGCCTCTAGCAGTGAGTTTGAGGCACATAATCTCAACAATATCCCACTTGATGAAGAAATCACTAAACCCTTTCAATATCTAGAATCATTGAATATTGTGGACCCCAAGGCCCATCGAACTTGCACACAATTCCAACAATCTCCCACTTGATGAAGATAACACTGACACCACCAGTTTAGGCCCTATTTAACAGCATTCAAGACACCCAACCAACAAGTTTCCACAAATAATAGTCTACTAGAAAATCTGCAACAAAATCAAGTATCCAACATTGTAACCAATGATATTCATCCATGAAACCATATAGATATCAAACATGCTCTCATTCTCCATCAAGACTTCTACAACAATTAGTAAACCATGTGCCAACCAGTCAAAAAAGATCAAACACATTCAAGTACTCCCACTAGATAGGTAATGCCAAAAACTAAAACAATTTCAAATGGAAAAACAAGTCTACCAACTCTACAACACAAAGAAAATGTAACCATGTAGTACCAAGGACCCAACTCCACACTGATATGCACAACTCTTCCATTTACTCCACATCCAAAAAATAAAACAATGTTATATGAAACCACATATTCAGAAAGATCAGTAAGACCAAAGAGAATTTGCAAAACATAACATGTAGCTCATCCTTCTACAAAACACCTCCAAGTATCAGTTGTGCCAAGTAGTATCTTCTTTACATCCTCAATAGATAAGCCTTAACAACATTCAACCGATTAAATCAAATGAAAGTAAGCTTATTAAAGAAGATTTTACTACTCAATTTTTAATTTCAAGAAATTAGCCCATATAACTACCTCCTACTAGTTCTCATCAAAATATGATATAACACAAAAGCTCAAGAAGATAAGCCATTCTTCCACCTTCCACTATGAATCCTCCAGAACCATTAAATAGCAATTCAAGATCCATATCATGAAATAAAGCATAAAACACATCTAAATGATATAATGGGCAAATACCTCTCAAATTATAAACTGCTGAGTAAGACCATGAGAGGGAAAGAAAAAATTCCTCCAAGATATTCAAGTAAAAAAATCCATGCACTATCTCCTCATAGGTCTTTATTGAACTCACTCTCAATCAAGGTGTAGGCTCCTCAAACTTTCAGCTGAAATCAGCACCTTTCTCATCTCATGAGAATCACAACATCACCTCATTCTCCATGTATCCATGAGCACTAGCAACCGATCATCTCATGCTTAAATGCCAATCTACACTACTGCACTTAACATGAATTTTTCAAGCATATGACCAATGTACTCAAACATAGAGAAACTCCAGACCATTGTCCAACTCCAAACATCTGAAATGGAAAAATTATCATGACATCATGATCTCCACATCAACCTTAGGAGATACCATGCTTCAAGTGAACTAACTATAGTCTCAAGAGCAACGTAACATGTCAAAACTCTAATGCTCATGCAAGAGTATACATGACATCAAGTAAACAAGCTCTAAAAAAAAATCACCTGTCAAGCACCACCAACACCTCAGCCAACGACTTCAAACATCCTCCATGGTTCCAAGATGTTCTACATCCTCAACTAGTGTTCCTGCAAATATGAAAAAACTCCTTTTTGTAGCAATATGACCAAAGAGTCTTGTTGATGGTGTTGTTTGCATAGCAACAACTCAGACATAATATAAAATATCCTATCTCTCTTGAAAGGTTGATCTCTTAGAACAAAGAGATAACCCCAAGGTATCTTGGGTGCCAGATCATGACAATGTAGTGGAACCACTCGGTGATAAATGTGGAACTGTTGGTAATCACAAAGGGAACTTAAGAAATAAATTCTGGAGACTCTAAACTTATCATATCTTTTGCAATATAACGATACCTAAATTCATGGTTTAACCAAAGTTCACAGAAAAAATAAAAAATAAAGGGTTTCAGAAATCCTAAGATTAACATTACTCCTAAAATCAACAATACCAATGAAGAAATGCTTGGAGTGGACCAATCCTTCAAAACTAATTTCTAATCAACCCAAGCTATACTTGCAATCTCACAGAAATAGTGCAATCTTCTAAGGAGTTAAATATTTTCAAATCATGGACATTCATACAATCGAACTGGATAAATTCCCACAATTGAACTAAGCACACAAATATCGGGTACAGGTTGACCTTGTGCAGAAAACCCACAATCAAGAAGCTTCCCAAAGTATGAACCAAACAATGCTACAACACTCCAAGCATTATTAAACTATTTAACTCTAAATCTAAAATGCATTCAGATATTCCTGTAGACATGGAAAATGTGCAATTTTGATTTGGCAAACTTGATCTTGATTTATTAATAACATTTCCTCCTAAATCACATTCTCACTATTTCATTACATTCTATCCATTAATTTAATAAATCATTATTTATTAAATTAAGTCTTCCCCTTTCAATGATTAAATTAATTAATTAATTTAATTAACCATTGTTGTTTAATTAAATAAATCATTTTATTTAATTAAAATCCCTAAAGTCTTCTCATTAAATTAAATAAATTAAACCTTATTTGATTTAATCTAACACATTCCTTCTTTATTAAATAAATCAAATCCTTTATTTAATGAATCAATTCATAAATCTAAGTCTAAATTGTCACATCACGTAATTCTTCATTAAGTTAATCAAAGCCTTGATTAAGTTAATCCTCCTCACTAAAATTCTCTAGAGAATGCAACTTGCACAATAAATCAATTACTTTGATTTATTAATTCTCCTATTTTCCCTCACAAAGCATCAAAAAAGGAATATTCCTTATTTGAATTCAAAAATTCCAAGTGGGCTTGGTCCTTCCAACAAGGCATTAAAAGCCTCTTACATGTCCTTGACCTTGAGCCAAGTGACATTAACTTCATTCCTTTTCCCTCTTCAACATGTCATTTCTCAAGTTTGAAATGCCACCTAATTGCATTTATTGGCACATTGGCCAAAACTTGCACATTCCTCATCCAATCACATTTGGACAAGTGGCACAATGCCATTGGGCTATTTTTTGTCCCACATTGCTTATTTCCTCTATCTCTTCCAAGATTTGAATCTATATATTGGAGACTCTTCTCCTCAATCTTCATCCACAACTCATATGCAAAGTTACTCTCTTCAAGTGAGAACTGATTTTGCCCATTTCATCCAAACACTCTTCATATTTTCACACTTGCATCAAGGTTATGCTCAAATCTCTTTGGAGATTTGACCATTTCTTCATCAATCCACATTTGCAATCATAGGAATTGGGAAAGGGCCAATTGTAACATATCATTGGCACCAATTCCCCCATGGGATCATAATGTTATTTGCTTAATTCGGATTTACATATTATAATTTCATTGTGTTCTTCATTTCCTAATTTAAGTTTTAGATAGATGGATTTTATGGGGAATCCCTCATTGTTACATGCATATTTGATCTAACACTAACAATGTTTGACTTCTTTGTGCATTTGCAAGTTTAGGGGCTCACATTTTGGTGTTAGAAGGAAGGCAATCTCAAAATTTATTATGTTTTTCTCAAATTTCTGCAGTTTTTTTCACGTTTTTTGTTCATATACAGGAAATTGCACCATGTACCAGACACACGGCATTGTATTGCACCATGGACTCATACGCGACGCTATATTGCACCGCACCTCCCGAAGCCCGCGGCACCATATAGCACCGCATCTACTTCCTGCACATCAAATTTGGAATTTTGTCAAAAACTGCCACTTCCAAACTCCACCGCATGTAAAACTCCGCCGCACCCGCGGTCTCTATTTCTGCAGAGCACTGTATACAGTTGACCACGTGGCACTGTATAGCACCACCTGTGTTTTTTAAGCAGCACCGCACCCGTTAAGGAGCACCGCACTTGCTAAACTCTGTCGCGGGATCAATCGAGTTTTCAAAATTTGAATAATTTTTTTATATTAACCTAATTTATTGTATTTCTTTTTTTTTACTCTCTATTTTTCTATTATTTTGTAGGATGGAGGCAAAAGGAGAAGTTCACCATGATGTTATCTTCACAAACCCAAAGTGTTTCTAAACACTAAAAGTGTTCTTTAACACTTCTTTAGAAAATTTGTTAAAATCTTTGGCCTTAGGAAAAATAATTTCACTCTGGGCTCTAAAAAACGTTCAAATTTTCTTTTATATCATGTTCATTTTGTGCAAAGTGTTTCTAAACACTTAAGTGTTCTTCAACACTTCTTGAGAAAATTTGTTAAAAATATTTGACCTTAGAATACTAAATTTTCATTGGGATTTAAAAAGAACAAACAAACTGTATTTTTCAAAGTTGCCAAGGGGCTAAAAAAAATTTTTAGACATTTACTAGATTTTGATTTGGACTTAAAATTGAACAAGGAAAACTTCACATTTCAATTGGTGCTTCTAAAACAAATTCATCATTGCTTTGAAGGTTAAAATGAACAAGTGTCCTTTATGTTTTGCAAAGTTTTTAACAAATTAACATCATTAAAATGTGTATGCACTTCTCTCGCGCTTTATAGTGATCTTGAGAATCAAAAGCATTTTAGTGATATTAACTTGCCAAAAAGATTGCCTCCACATTTTGATTTGGGCACTTAAAATTGAACAAAACATGTGAGTGTGAGCATGATATATTGTGGAGGTTCTCCCCTTTGTTTTTCAACAAGGGTTGTGTGAATGATGGGATATGTTAGCTCACTTTTTTTTATCTTAGAGGGCCTGCCTTGTGGGAAAAATTAATCACCCAAGGGAATGACCCAACCGGGAACATGCTAAAGCCAAGCGACTTCCACCCGGGATATAAGTGTGGATATTGGAACAAAGGCCAATATCACGAGGATTATTCCAATGAGATGGATAGCAATGGACTCTCGCCAATGTTGGATAATCCCCCACGAACGAAATGCCCAAATTAGAACCCCTTGTTTATCTTGTTGGTGCAAAAGGTTACGTCCTTTGAAGCCGCCCCACGTAACATGCAGTTTTGTTGTGGAAATGGAAAGTATGCCATGGGAGATTCATGGGTACTAATGCTTGGCTAACCCAAATAAGTGAGTGTCATGGAGGGGAGCCAGTGTGGTCAAGCATTTAGCCATTCGCACAAAATATGTGCAGCTAGATTTATCCAAGTGGGAACCCAACAAGGTATTGCCTCATCAACCTAGGAGTGTAAAAAGTGCTTGGAAAAAACACATTGCTTGATCTTGAAAACATTTTGAAAAACAAACATACACAAAAAACCTTCAGATTTCAAACACCTTGTGGGAAACAAATACCTATTGACGAACTTTCCCACTCTTGCTTTCCCTAGGAATCACATTCCTAGAGGTTTCTAAGTGTACAAGTTCTACCATCATTTTTTTCCGATAAGGATAAACATAAGGAAACTTTTGCCCTATTTTCCTCGATTTCCACACAAGGGACCTTGTGGGATGAGAAAGAAAATAGAACACTCGACATATAGTTTGAAAACCTAAGCAAGCAAGTGTCTTGGATAAAAATAACCTCATTTAACCAAGATAAAGAGACAAATTGAATTACACATGTATTGTTTCCAATGATTTCCCGCAAGATTAAAATCCCAAAGCCAAAGTTCAAGAAAATGAGTCTAAAAATCTGTGAGCAATGCCTTGATATGCTCTTTGAAGTAAGGGAGAGACTTGTATACAATTTCTAAAAAAAGGCCTCAAGGAACAATCCCGCATTGTATGGATTTTATTGTCAACAAAATCCCAAACTTTTTCAAAGATTTACATTTCTCCCATAGGAATTCTAGTGTGTTCTTCAATACCGAGGTTTTGTAGAAAGAGTCGCATCTAGGATAAGGTTCAAGATCAAAGTTGTCATTCCCATTCATTCCTCCATCAACCAAATCTCATTTCATCATCAAACCTTTTGAGAACTCTAGAATCAATCATCATGCTAAACTTAGAGGGCTAAATCAACATCATCATATCTTGGCTTAAACACACCTAGCCAACATAGTCTTAAACCATTGGAAAAATTTTCTTTGAGATAACACAACTTATTAAAGTCTATTATTTCTCAAAACACATTGGCATAATGCACTTTGTCAATTCATCCATTTGTGCAAGTTCCCTTAGGATAACACAACTTCCTAGGGAAAACAACTTCACAACAATCTTGTTTGACTTAACGCATCTAGTCAAATTATCACAATCAATCAAATCAAAAGCCCTTACAAAGTTTAGCACATACCTTCAAAAGTTCTCCAAAGGTTTCACTCACTCACCCCATCCATTTAACCCATCACCATTATCACCATCTTTGATCTTTTAGCTTCCCTAGTTCTTCTCTTTTGAACCTAAAAGGTTAGGATTGAACAAATCCTTATTTTTTATGGTCCAAAAAAGATCTCAACACAAGAAGGACATGGAGAATATCAGAGAAATATCAACTTCTATGGACATGAGTCATCTAAACACTGAAGTGGACCTAGCGAGATCAAGCAATCCCCCAAGCAACTCTCCCTTATCATCACAAAATCCTCAAGAGGAGAGTCATCAAGAGGATAGCACAAATGAAGACATGGGGATGACGCCAAATGAAATCATGGAAATGGTTCAAAATCTAGAGAACCACAAAATTGTTAGTGTTATGTTCAAATACCTAAATACGATAGCAAGAGGAGGGGTCATGCCCCCTCCTGACCTTAACACAAGCACTAGTATAGATGCATCCCCATTGTTCAACATCAACCAAGAAGTACCTTGCACCACATCAATCATCACACCAACCTCCCCGAATGTGAACAAGGGGAGTGCCATGTTCCATGAATTGCAAAAACACCACCTTATGGCTAATAAAGAAGTAATCATCACCCCCACACCAGCTACATCTATTCCGAAAAACCCATCTCACCCATACATCCCACTCACATTTCATAATCCTGTTGGTTCATCCTCATTTCACACCACACTAGCCTATCAATTGAACATACCAACTGCCCCACCGCATGAGGAAGTTGGCTTGTTTGGAACGATGGAAGCTATCTATCCTTTTTCTTTCCAAAGTGGTGCATCATCCCTTCCCCCACTTCCTTTTGCATCTGCATCACCTCTTGGAATGGGCCTTCCACCATTACCCATCAAAAATTTCTCCAATCCAAGCAATCCGACCACCACTTTGAACCCGCTTCTTTTACCCATGTCCTCACACCAAATCGCAACTATTCCTATCACCATGGTTAATGCATCTATTGGTCCTCAAGTCTCCCAAAGCATGCCTCCTCAAGGACCAATCATCTCAAACACCCCTCCGACAACCCAAATCACAATCACCACCACAATCCCTCCACCCACCATGACAGTTGACATGATTCTTGTTCCACCACCAATCCCATCGAAATCCAACACAACAAATTCATTCACCACCCTAATCCAAACCCTCCAAAAGGCTAACCAACAAAGAGTACTCCAAAAAAACCAGCAAGCCCAAGCCCAAGCCCAAGCTCAAGCACAAGCTCAAGCCCAAGCCCAAGCTCAAGCCCAAGCCCAAGCTCAAGCACAAGCTCAAGCCCAAGCCCAAGCTCAAGCCCAAGCTCAAGCACAAGCTCAAGCCCAAGCTCAAGCACAAGCGTAAGCACAAGCTCAAGCTCAAGCCCAACAAAATGCACAAGCTCAATACCAAGCGCAATTGCAAGCGATCCATCTACAAGCCTACCAACAAGCCCTGCAAGACTTTCAGGCACAGCACCAAGCTAAACAACAAGCTTTATCGGCACAATAGCAACTCAACCAACAACAAGCATTGTTGGTGCAACAACAGCTAGACCAACAACAAGCATTACTAGCTCAACAACAAGTTGACCAATAGCATGCTTCATGGGAACAATAGCAGATGGACCAACAACAAGTGCTATTGGAACAACAACAGCAAGATCAACAACAGGCGTTGTTGGCACAAATGCAGGCTTACCAACAAGCCTTAAATGCATAGCCAAGCTTGTAGCAAATGCCCACTAATACTCCTCCTACCATGCGCACTCCCCAAATGCCTTATAACTCATTCATCCCACCCCCCAACCCAAGCAAAGATGTCGCAACACAAATCAAACTACTTTCACAGTAGGTGTTGGACTTGCAAGCAGGAATAACCACAAGGACACCAGGCAACGTGTGCCCTTATCCGTTCGATAGAAGTCTCACCATGGTACTATTCCCAAAAGGATTCGAGATCCCCAAATTTGATAAATACAATGGGACGAGTAACTCTGAAAACCACGTTAGGGAATTTTAGGTGCACTGCATGGAAGTCGCATATGACGACACATATCTAATGCGGCTCTTCCCTTGAAGCTTGACTGGTCCAGCTATGGAATTACTTTCTTGCCTACCCACGGGCATTAAAACATTCGAGGAAATAGTGGAGGCTTTCCTTAAAAATTACACTTTTAATATGGGTGTGGATGTCAGTTTAGAAGAACTATCTACACTCAAATAAGAAAAAGGAGAGTTATTCACATCCTTCTTGCAAAGATGGCGATCCAAGGCCAATCAGAGCAAATTGACTATGCTAGAAGAACAACAAGTTTGCACCATCATAGCCAACCTTGATAAAAACTTGGCATTTTACTTGAAAATGCAGTGCATCACATCATACGATCAACTAATTCTAAAGGCACTCAACATTGAAAGAGACCTTACAGCGCGAGAAGGCACACCGACATTCACTCCACCGGAGGATAACCACCCATCTAACAACTACAATGATAAACCTCAAACATGGTCTAGGAATAAAAATATCACAAACGACGGTGTGGTCGACGCTAAGGTAGTCATCAATGCTCCTAAGCAAAACCATCATCAACTGCAAAATCATAATCATAATAATGTGCAGACTAATGTGGTAGTGGCACAACCACTTTCCACCAGTCAAGTCAACAATGTGGGTAATCAAGGAGGACCACCTCCTCGCAACAAGTTTCCCCCCAAGAGGAAGTTCACGGCCCTTGGCGAATCGATTGAGTCTGTCATGAAGAAACTGGTCAAAGAGAACCTAATCAAGATCTCTAACTCCGAACAATACGCAGAGCCCATGAGCAAGCCGTCATGGTACAATGAGAATCTCCTATGTGACTTTCACAAAGTCAAAGGACACACCACCGCCAACTACATGAGACTCAAGAATATCATCCAAGACCTCATCGAGGATAAGGTCATCAACATCGAGCAGCCAACCGGAAACCAAGACCTGAAAATCTACACGAATCCGATATTGAATCATAACCAAGGGAACAATCAGGGAAATAACCAAGGGAATAATAAGGGTAAGCAAAAGTATGCTAGTGCTAATCTAGTATACGAGGAGATAGTCGGATGTGTCGACGAGATGGTCACTGTCATAAATATCAAGGGAGCCAACAATGACTGTGGAGTCACCACACGAGGCGAAAAGGTTACCATTGTTGGGGCACTTGCTAAGACCCCCATTACCAACACAAAGGCCATCCCCTACGATTACAATGTAATTGACTAGCTGAAAAGAACACCCGCACAGATCCTTGATGAAGCACTAGCTGTGTCTACCATTGCTGCCACCCTTGACACAGAGCAATTTCAGGCTATGGTGGGTAATATCATTACCCCAAATGTCATGACATTTTTAGACCAAGATTTTCCCCCGCAGCCATCTCATAACCGTGCACTCCACCTCCAAGTCCTAATCCATAAAAATAAAGTCAAACGAGTCCTGGTAGATGGTGGTGCAGGTCTTAATATTTGTTCGCCGAAACTCATAAAAAAATTGGGATTCATCGAGGATTCCATCAATAAGAACAAAAGCATCATGATAAGGGCATATGATGACCAGGAAAGAGTGTCTTAGGGCACTATCAAGATCCCCATCCAAGTGGGGCCAACAACCATGGAAACAACCTGTCAAGTTCTTGACCTTGATCTACCATACAACATCCTCCTGGGATGCCCATGGATACATAGAATGAAGGCAGTGGCCTCAATCTATCACCAGTGCATTAAGTTCTCATATCAAAATGAGGAGGTTACTATACATGGGGATCCCGAACCTTTCACCTATTGCAAAAACTTGGAAGCCAAGTTTTACAAGATCCCTCAAGTACCTAAAAATGATGAAGGACCCTCCACTTCATACATAGATTGAGCTAATCTCACCTCCACTTCTGCGACAGAGACACCCACCATCCCTGACATATCCGAGATCAAAAACATGATACAGGACAATGGATGCGGTGATTATAGAATGAAGAGAAATACTTTTTTTGTAGGAGAGTTACCACAATCTCCTAGGTCACATGGGCAACCACAGCTGATTCAAACACCTGTCTGCACTAGAACAGAACCCTCTGGATTCCACCATTGGGGGGATCTCAGTTAGGAGAATGTGGATGAGGAGGACATCATAAATACTCTATACCAAGATGAAAGACCCACTCCCACCCTACCCATGGAGGAAACAAACAGAGGATTACAAATGATGTTCGGTATGGGCTATAACAAGAATGAAAGCCTAGGAAGAAACAGTGATGGACGGTTGGATCCCATCATTGTGGAAAGAAGGATGCAAAATATTGGCCTTGGCTATAGTCCTCTGAGTATAACCATACATGGTAGAGGTACGCCTAGAAGAGAAGTCCGGTCCTCTCCTTAGGTAACAACAACAATCCCTAGACCACCCGTTTGCCTAGGTATTCCACTCGATAATTACACCTTTGACGTTACCAATGTGTGTGCTAGTAGTGATGATGAGGATACCATAGCAAGTCTCCCTAGGCTTTTTGAGGATTCCACCTTGTTAATGATTAGTGCCTCACTCGCTGAGCCAATCCAACAAACCTACCAAATCCACTTAGTATACCCCCAACTCATCGATCACGACCAATGAGGACCGCCAATTCTAGACTCGTTCGAAAATGATGAGGCTCTCTCTGAATTCATGGGACTAAGGGATACAATCCCGTGTGGAGATTACAAGGCTAGATTCAACATCACACTAGACACACAAGCATACTATGGGGAGACGATTGAGTCCTTCAGTTGCAAAAGAAAAAGATCAAGAATAAGCTCAGAGTTATTGAGTGAAAACCACACTGTGGCACTCTCTAACCATAAAATAGTAAAAATAAAGGACGCATCCGATGGTGAAAACCTCCCTAAGGCACCAGAGGATGAAGGATTCAATCTCCCCCCTACCACTCTACACTAGGATAAGTCAGCAGTATTGGTAGAATAGTGCAACCCTGTCAACTTGGGAACAAAAACAGAGCCACAAATCACATTCTACGCCCAAACACTTCAAACAGAGGAACAAGAACTATTGGCAGCATTCCTAAAGGAGAAAAAGGTGAATTTTGCATGGACCTATGTAGACATGCCAGGCTTGGACCTTGAAGTAGTAGTTCATCATTTGGCCATTTACCCTGGAGCAAAACCAGTCAGACAAAAGCTAAGGAAGATGCACCCACAAATAGCCTTGCTTGTAAAGATTGAGCTGTAGAAACTTCTGGATGTTGGCTTCATATGCCCGATCGACTATCTAGAATGGGTATCAAATCTCGTACCGGTCTCAAAACCAAAAGGGGGCATCCGCATATGCACTGATTTCAGAGACCTAAACAAAGCATGTCCCAAGGATGACTTTCCACTACCCAACATTGACATGATAGTGGATATGACGACTGAACATGAGATGCTCTCCCTAATGGATGGCTTCTCGGGGTACAATCAGATAATGATCGCAAAAGAAGACCAACACAAGACTATATTCACATGTCCTTGGGGCACCTACTGCTGGAACGTAATGCTATTTGGGTTGAAAAATGCAGGAGCTACATACCAAAGAGCCATGACATTAATCTTTCATGACATGATCCATAAAACAGTCAAAGATTATGTAGACGACATACTGGCTAAATCAAAGAAGAGACAAGACCATATAGCAACTCTAAGTGCTATCTTTGACAGGCTCAAACAATATAAGGTTAGACTCAACTTGAAGAAGTGTGTCTTTGGGGTACAATCGAGAAAGCTGCTAGGATACATAGTTTCAATGAGAGGAATAGAGGTGGACCCTGCAAAGGTAAAAGCAATCCTTGAAATGGAAGCACCAAGAACGTTAAAATAGCTAAGAGGATTGCAAGGTAGACTCCAGTCCATCTGGAGATTCATAGCACAACTGGCAAATAAACAGATTGCCTATTCACACCTACTTCACAAGGGAGTAGCTTTCAGATGGGATGACAAATGCGAGCAAGCATTTAGCAAAATAAAAGAATATCTACTTACACCACCTGTGTTGATGCCACCAATTGTGGGGAAACCATTAATCCTATACATCTCAACAACAACAGTCGCCCTGGGGGCCCTTTTAGCCCAACATGATGAAAAGGGAACCGAGCGGGCTATCTACTATATCAGCAGAACAATGGTGGGACACGAGCTCAATTACACATCAATAGAAAAAGCTTGCCTAGCACTAGTATTTGCAGCTCAAAAATTTAGACACTACATGCTAGCGCACCAAATCAAGTTGATTGCCAAAATAGACCCTCTAAAATACCTATTGTCAAAAGCAACACTTACAGGTAGAATGGCTAAGTGGGTAATGATATTATCTAAACATGATATCGAGTATGTAGAACAAAAATCCATAAAAGGACAAGTCATTGCGGATCAACTGGCAGAAGCTCCCCTCTACACAGATAACCCACTCATATTAGAATTCCCAGATGAGTCCCTTTTTAACCTTGGTGTAGCAGACCACTAGAAGTTATACTTTGATGGATCTCACATGCAACATGGATTAGGAGCTGGTGTGTTCTTCATCATGCCGCAAGGAGACTACATACCTAGATCATACAAGTTGGCATTCCTTTGTACTAACAATATTGCAGAATATGAAGCTTTGACCATAGGCCTCAAAATTGCAACACAATGGTGAATCATGGCATTAAAAGTCTATGGGGACTCACAACTTATCATCAACCAAGTCAATAGTGAATACCAAATGAAGGATGATAAGCTTGCACCATACAAGAAGGTGGTAGAAAGCCTCAAGGAATCTTTCATCAACATTGCCTTTGATCAGATACCAAGGACAAACAATAGAGTAGCCGATGCAATGGCGACAATTGGATCCTTATTGGACATCCCTCGCAACGTCTCAAAACATGAATTCCTCATAAAGCAGCCTCTCATACCCACATTCGAGGTACCAGAGTCAGAATACATGTGTGAACTCGTTGGTCCTGACGATCTTTGGTATCATGATATATACACCTATCTAAAGTTAGGAATCCTCCCCACTGACATCACTCTGAACCTAAAACACACTTTTGTCAAAAAGACTTCACGATTCATCATCCTAGGAGAGACCCTCTTCTGTAGAAGTACCGATAGAACCTTGCTACATTTTTTAAAACCTAAGGAAGCCTTGACTACTCTAATTATGGTACACAATGGCACATGCGGGTCACACTCAAGTGGTATGACCTTGGCTAAAAAGTTGCTGAGAACAGGTTACTACTGACCAACGATGGAAAGAGAGGCACACAACTTTGTCAAAAAATGCCTACAATGTCAACAGCATGGAGACCTTATTCATGCACCAGCTCAAGAACTGCATTCCATTGTTACACATTGGCCATTTTCACAATGGGGGCTCGATCTCATTGGTAAAATATCACCCACCTCATCCAATGGCCATAAGTTCATCATCACCGCCACCGAATATTTCACAAAGTGGGTCGAAGCAATTCCCATGACCTACATCACGGGAAAAAAAATATCCAAGTTCATCCTGAATTACCTCATTTTTCGATATGGTGTTCCCCAATCCATTATCTCTGATAATGGGATGCCCTTCAAAAATTAGGATGTTCGTGATTTGTGTGAAAAATTCAAAATCCAACACCGTTTTTCCATTCCATACTATCCACAAGCCAATGGCCAAGTAGAAGCTACAAATAAAACCATTTTGAAAATCCTCAAGAAAATAGTCAATGACTCTGGTCATGACTGGCATTTGTAGCTAAATCTTGCCTTATGGGCCTACCACACTAGCATCCGCATGCCAACAAGCGCCACTCCATTCTCTCTGGTCTACGGATTAGAAGCCATCCTCCCTATTGAGATCGAGCTCCCGTCACTGAGGATATCACTGCAAAACCTCATCATAGATGAGGAATACAGGGTCACAAGACTCAATGAGTTGGAATTACTAGATGAAAGGCACATGGATGCCCTCAATCATCTACAAGTGTACCATAATCACCTAAAAAGGAGCTACAACAAGAAGATCAAACAATGCACTTTCCAAGTTGGTGACCTCGTACTGAAAGAAAACCAAAAAAACGTGCCAAATCCAAACACAAAGGGAAAGTTTGAGCCCAACTGGCTGCGACCCTTTATCATCACTACAAGCTACAAATCAGGCACATATCAGTTGTCGACACCAGAAGGCGAGCCCCTGCAAGAGCCCATGAATAGTTCACACCTCAAAAAAATTTATGCCTAAATCTTGCAAGGTATAGAACCAAAAAATACAAAAAAAATAAAAAAAGTCCTGAAAAAATGGTTATCTTGATGAAAACCTGGCAAACAGGCATCTTGGTGACAATAAAAAAAATAGTAAAAAGAAAAATTCGTCCTCTAATGAAAACCACTTCGGTGGTGCTTTGGGCAAGTACCTTGGTGAAAATCTGGAAAATAGGCACCAAGTGTAAATAAAGCACCTTCCCCATCTACCAGGATCTGCATGACTCATTTCATCCGCTCGCTTCCATACCATAGCCTACATTGGTGTCTACACCATATTCCACCATAGAACTACTTGGCATTTCTAAGGTCATTTTGTCCTACCTTTATTGAAGTAGTCTATCGCACCACACTGGGGGCATGTTCTCGCAACATCGGATCGGATTCATGTACATTCTCGTGATCTTTTTCAAAATTCATCAGAAAAAACCAAAAAGATTCAAAAAAATATTAGAAAAAACCAAAAACATTCAAAAAATTCATCAAAAATCCAAAAACATCCAAATCATTCAAAAGTCCAAAACATGTCGAAATATCAGAAAAACTTCAAAAAATAAAAATAAAAATCATTGAGTCTTGTCAGTCTTGCACCTTATCGAACTATGTCATCTCTAAGCTTGAACGTAGGCAAGGTTGATCTTTGATCATCCCCCGAGACAGTTAGAGTCAGTCCTTAAGCATTCGTCGAATTAGCAATCCATTTGCCCATCTAGTTTGCATCTTAAGCATGTCCTTTAAGTAATAAAGTGGCAATACATTTGTCCATCTTGTCATCAAGTCTGTCCATCACTAGTCGAACTACATGGTCTCTGCGTGTATAACATAGGCAAGGCTAATCTATGGATCAGCTCCCAAGACCCTTAGGATAGGTCTTTAAGTTAGTCTGTTTATCGTAAATCTTGAAAATACTAAAAACAACCTCAAAACATTTGAAAAACCCAAAATGGTGCACTTGTCTCATCCCACTTTCACCCGCAATAAACATTGCTCATAATAAATCAATCGTTGTTTTCACCCTTTGGTGAGTCAATCAGAAGCAAGTTTAGCAGGTTCCAAAGTGAAGTCCCTAATCATCAAAGTCTCAAGTCTAGAGCAGTAAGCAAGCAAGTTAGTCACCTCGGAGTATCAATAGCTTATCACCCAATCGGCCCCACAAAAACCCTAATCACTACATGTCCTAGGATGAAGCTTTCCTGCGATGGACATAAGCATCAGGTAACCCTCACAGTAGTTAGTCTTGGCTAGTGGTATGTAGAACATTAGCTTGTTTATTTACTCTACTTACGTGTCTTTTGACTTATCTTATTTTGCGCTCATTCCTAGGACCTCTCGATGATGCCTAAACAAAATAGGTTTAGAGAGAAAGGAATGGGTGAATGATTATTATCTTTTATCTGCTAGGTTTGTGGGATACACTTGTAAAATAACTTAGCTATGCATGTTTTGTTTGGTTTGTAGGGAGGATAGTTTAAGTATCTTGTTGACCACATAGGAAAGCTTGCTTTTCTGTGTTTTGGTCTGAGATATTTAGAATGTTTGAACTACATCCTGAATAAATTATGAATGCTAAGCATGAACACGAATACTCTTATCTGATTTTCAAGTCAAAGTCCATCACACTAGGTACCATGCCATCCTAGTTTTTAATACCTTGATGCATCGTACCTATGTGTGTTATCAAACATAACACAATTGACCCTTTGAAAATCCTAATTCCTATATGCAATGTAAAATCACCATCATCATCCTCACTAACTCATTAATTCTACATTTCTTCTACCTTCTTTCCACACTAACATGGTATTATAATAGTAATCAAAAACATCGCTCATGCATACATCCTGCATCCACTGGATAGTTGACATTAGAAGAGCATTATATCATATCAATATCTTAAGTTATGAGGAATAAGATAAATTTGTCATTACATCATACATTATCATCTGCAACCATTACCATTACCATTTGCATCCATTACCATCATTAATAGGCATTACATCATTTTAAAGCATGGAAAATACAAAAAGAAATGCATTCATTACATACACTGCATCACATAAACCATAGGGATAGAAACATCTCATAACATCACATATTTGCATGTACATCATAAAAGGGTGAATCATCTCATATATATCATCAAAAATATTGTTATAATAGAAATCGGATCAGGTGTACGTCAAGTACATAGTATAATAAGGCCAAAATACTACAGCCCGTATGTCAAAAATGAATCAAACTGTCATGTGATCAAAAGGCGGGTGGGCCCTGCTGGCTGCTGCCCTCCCCATCCTGTCTCTCACCATGTGCCTCTACTGGTCGCCTCCCTATCTACTGAGAAAAATCTGGCCCTCTTAGGTCTGATGGCACTACCTGTCGATAATGATGCCAATAGTACTTGGCCTCTCTGATAGCCTCTTTGTAATCCCAAATATCAATCGACCGGGCCCGAGATGAGGATGTTGCACTCTCTAACTACCGTCGCCAGCCTATCTCCTGATCCCTCTGGAATCGTGCCTGGTCTCTCTCTGTAATCAAAACCAGTATCTGCCCCTGTAGCTACTAAATCAGCACATCTTGATGATTGGGCTGTCCTGCCAGCTGTCCTGTTGGCTACCCTGTCGGTTGCCCTATTGGCTGCTGCTGAGGATCTACCCTCAGTTGATCATCCTGATCTCCTACTCGGATAGGTTACTGCTAGGCCCCATCCCCGGGAGGTGTCTGATGAGGAAGTGCCTCACCTCATCCTCTGCCTCGTCCCCAGCCACCTGCTCGACCCCTGCATCTGCGCTATGGGACAACTGCACTTGGAACTGTCAATCTGGAGGGAGGTTTGAACCATGCCCTATAAGCTATAGTGACTCCTGCATCTACCGGCCCTTGATCATATGGCCACAGTCAAGCCACTAACTCTCTAAAAGAGGACACCACCTCGACTGCCAGGATGGGCTAGCCCCATGCTGTCTCTCTAGTAGTGCGTGCAAAGATGGCCACATACTAGTCATTAGGCCTATCCTGTACCTCCCCGAACTGATGAGCAACCTTGTCTAGAAGGTGCCTCTCAATCATGGTATGCTCTCGGCCCTGCATCAGCCTGTCCTGTCGAGCGAAGAAGAGTTGCTAGACATAATCTCCCCATTGACCAATATCCATCCATGGTCTCTAGATGAACTCTCTCATCTCATCGAGAACTCGCCACTAGTGTGGAATACCACTCACGCTAGTAAATGAAAAGTGCATCAATGCACCACCGTACCGCAAAACGAGGGGGTCATCTATCTCCAAAGGAATTGGTGTGATGTCTGGATGAAGCACTGGGATCCTCTCCCATCCCCACACATGCAGTAAGGTGCCTCCTGCCCCAATGGACTTGTTATCTAAGTAGACAAACTCATGAAGATCCCTTTAGAGGGATGCCAATAGTAGTGGTCCCCAAGCAAAGCACTCCATTTGATGAACCATCTAATGCCAGGCAAGTCCCCATCCTAGATTGAAGTATCGGCCCTACCAATCAGGTACTACAAGGCTTGAGATAATAGCAGTAATAATCAGTCGATACCGGTGCACATGGTCACGATACAGCTCCAGGTCAATCTGACCATCGCAAAACTCAATAACATCCATCTACATCACTACGTAACAGGCCTCTCTACTAGCATCTGGATCATGGATGACTCAGGTCCCATGAATGGGCAATCGGAGGATGCGCCATACATCCTCAAGTGTGATAGTGGCCTCGCTAGTAGGAAGGTGGAAGGAGGAGGTCTCGCTATGCCATCGCTCTGCCAAAGCTGTAAGCATGCCTAGGTGAGCCTGAATAGGAGGGGCATGCGCAATGTACCAAAGGCCAATGGCACCAAGGTGCTCCTGGACCATCTCAGGCATAGCCCCTAATCTACTAAGCACTAGCCATCGATGCTCCCGTGAATAGAGTACGCCAGGCTCCTCCTGTACAAAGAAGGTTGTCATGTCAGAAAAAAATAAGCTTTTAAGGTCAAAATTTGCCTCAAACTGGCAAGTGTGGTGCTGTTTGTTGGTGCGGCGTAGTTTGGAAAGTTCCAAACTGCACCGCCATGGTAGGGTTTTCCATTTTAGTAGTTACAAAGTGACCCGCATGGTGCACTTTTCATATGTGGTCCTATTTGACGCAAACCCTAAGTTCCTAACTACATCGCACGGTGAAGAATGGAATGCGGCGGACTTTCGGCCAACCAAATGTCAAATTGCAAACTACCCTGCGCGATGCACTTCACATATGCGGTGCAATACAGGACTGCGTGGTTGTGATAAGACACTTTCCACGATGCCATATGGCACCACGTAGTTTGAACAAACCCTTAACCCTATTTAATGCACGTAAAATGATAAAATTAAAAGACGAATAGGGGTACATACCACGAGTCCTGCGTCGACTGGCTGCTGATGTGTCTGAACCCTCTCCGTCACGTGTCTCGGAAGCTATCGTTGTGCCATTTCCACTCAAACTCAGAGCTAAAATTTGAAATTTTCTAAAGGTTAAGAGTGCAAAATGAATTGAAAATGACCCCTTGCGGTCTATTTAAACCTGAAAATTAGGGTTTTTTGACCTAATTTGACCTCTCAGCTTGGGTTTTGGTCCCCTGAGCCCATCTTCGTCCAACTGAGAGTCATTTTGCATCCTTTCTGGCATTTTAAAGTAGTTTTCTGGCATTCTAGGGCATTTATGGCCTGACAGACACCTTGCCATCTTTTTCGCAAGATCATCCAAAAAAATCAAAAAAAATTGTCCAATCTCTCGAGGGGGCAATATCTAGCAATATCCTTCCGCTGGGGCAGTAGTGGGGCATCTAAATCAGGAATTTCGAACTTTGATCACATCAGTTATTCTTTGAATCAATGCAACAAGTACATTGCTTCAAAGAGGGGCAAAATGTAGACATGGAAAATGTACAGTTCCGATTTGGCACACCTGATCCTGATTTACTAATAACATTTCCTCCTAAATCACATTCTCACTATTTTATTACATTCTATCCATTAATTTAATAAATCATTATTTATTAAATTAAGTCTTCCCCTTTCAATGATTAAATTAATTAATTAATTTAATTAACCATTGTTGTTTAATTAAATAAATCATTTTATTTAATTAAAATCCCTAAAGTCTTCTCATTAAATTAAATAAATTAAACCTTATTTGATTTAATCTAACACATTCTTTCTTTATTAAATAAATCAAATCATTTATTTAATGAATCAATTCCTCTCAATTTTGGACTTAAATCAATTCATAAATCTAAGTCTAAATTGTCACATCACCTAATTTTTCATTAAGTTAATCAAAGCCTTGATTAAGTTAATCCTCCTCACTAAAATTCTCTAGAGAATGCAACTTGCACAATAAATTGATTACTTTATTAATTCTCCTATTTTCCCTCACAAAGCATCAAAAAGGGAATATTCCTTATTTGAATTCAAAAAGTCCAAGTGGGCTTGGTCCTTCCAACAAGGCATTAAAAGCCTCTTACATGTCCTTGACCTTGAGCCAAGTGACATTAACTTCATTCCTTTTCCCTCTTCAACATGTCATTTCTCAAGTTTGAAATGCCACCTAATTGCATTTATTGGCACATTGGCCAAAACTTGCACATTCCTCATCCAATCACATTTGGACAAGTGGCACAATGCCATTGGGCTATTTTTTGTCCCACATTGCTTATTTCCTCTATCTCTTCCAAGATTTGAATCTATAAATTGGAGACTCTTCTCCTCAATCTTCATCCACAACTCATATGCAAAGTTACTCTCTTCAAGTGAGAACTGATTTTGCCCATTTCATCCAAACACTCTTCATATTTTCACACTTGCATCAAGGTTATGCTCAAATCTCTTTGGAGATTTGACCATTTCTTCATCAATCCACATTTGCAATCATAGGAATTGGGAAAGGGCCAATTGTAACATATCATTGGCACCAATTCCCCCATGGGATCATAATGCTATTTGCTTAATTAGGATTTACATATTATAATTTCATTGTGTTCTTCATTTCCTAATTTAAGTTTTAGATAGATGGATTTTATGGGGAATCCCTCATTGTTACATGCATATTTGATCTAACACTAACAATGTTTGACTTCTTTGTGCATTTGTAGGTTTAGGGGTTCACAATTCTCAAGAAATTTCAAAGATAGAATAAGAACCATGCTAGATTAAAGAATGCAAAGAAGGCACCAATGATAACACAATGTCTTCACTTGTATTGAATCATCAATAATGGCAGCAATTTTGATGTTTTGTATTACAACACTTGGTTGAAAGAATAAAACTAACTCTAACTCTAACCTTCTGCTCTAATCTTCTACAAACTTGTCTAACCTCTATTTTCCAACAATAACCTGCTTTTATTTTTCTAACCTACCAACCAACCCTTATATATGAGGAAAAATTCCATACTTATAGAGATTTCATCCCGTGCAAGCCCAAGTTGGGGTTATAGAGAAGGTCGGCCACCAACCAAATCGGTCCAGACAGCCTACAATAAATCATCACCCTACATTGAATGCATGAGGCACCTTCCTCAAATCAACTTGGGATCCCTACAAATCTTGATTCATATAGATTAAACCCTATACGTCCCATCCACCATTAATGCCTCACCCAGGCAAAATAGAAGAATGAAAACATGCACACAATGCAAGTTTGAATATGAGCCATCGACGAACATCTGAGCTATGAACATGAACGACTCTAAGTGAGTCAAACCACTTTGAACTTTCAATGCCACATCCACCTGAGATGAACGGCCATGGAGCACACCGACCTTTCATGTACGGATGGGTTTCACCTGACCGCGGCCGCAATATGTACCTAATTGTATCCTGTGGATCCCATAATATCTTCAAAGTACACCCATCCTTCCTTCAACCTTGACAACAACAACCTGCCTGATCCAATCTACATTGAAAAAGGGCCATAATCAATAATCAATATAGCATCAAAATTCAAGCTAATCTATCAGAGTCCCTAAGGCAATAAAATGATGCACAAGCCCAGGTGAAAGCGAAACCAAAACCATAATAGAAATGAAAATAAAATAGGCGGAGGCAGAACCAAAACCAAAATAGAAATAGAAACAAAACTAGATGGGAGTGGAAACAAAAATTGTGGAGGCGGAACCAAAACTAGATGGAAGCAGAAACAAAACAAAAACAAAAAAGAAAAGAAAATCGGCAGAGGTGGAAGCAAAACCAAAACAGAAATGGAAACAAAACTAGACGGGATAGGAAACAAAACCGATGCAGGTAGAACCAAAACAAGGGGGGGTGGAACCAAAACTAGACGTGACCTTATGCAAAGTACCAAATTTAGTTCCCACCTTGATTCTTGCTTCAATGAAATAAAAAGGAAGACCAAAGCAGACCTAAGGGGAAGAAACCAACTGGAAGGCCCTAAACAATGAAACAAAAAAAAAGCAGAGGCAGGAAGCAGAACCGGAATCGGAACTAGAATGAAGACCAAACCATGACTTTTTTTAAGGTTCAGAGTTCAGTTTCATCTTGATTCCTCCTCTCACAAATGAAAGAAAAAGGAAAACCAAGGAAAACCTAAGGGAAGAAACCAACCCAAAGGCCGAAGACAAGAAAAACAATGAAGAAAACAAGAAGGCCAAGAGTGGAGCCACAACCGGAACTGGAATGAAAACTAAACCATGAACTTTTTAAGCTTCAGAGTTCAGTTTCATCCCGGTTCTGCCTCCAATAGAAAAAAATAAAAATAGTCCTAGGAGGAAAAGGACAACTCCCAAGACCCAAACAAAAACACCAAGGACAAACAAAAGAAAAAGGGAACCCACTTCCAGAGAGGACATCCACGAGACTCCAAGACCACTAGGAACTCAACACACAAGCACCTACAACCACTAAAATCACCAAAGACCAAAACCCCATGATTTTCAAAGACAAGCTCAAAGGGCACAACAATAGAAAAGGGCCAAAAGACCAGGAAAAAGAGGGTCCCTACTTTTAGTGGGGCGTGTGTGCAAAACTGCACAAGTCCCTCCTAGTAACATCTGCAACACCAAAGAAGACCATTCACCACCAAGTGATGAATTCACAGTCACTGCTAAAGCTCCCACTAAACTATGATATCCAACCATTCCAAGCATCATGACCAAATATCTATTTATCTAAAAATCTCTAGGTACAATTGACAACATGTATATCTGATAACAATTCCAAACAACACCAAGATCTCCAAACCACACAGACCACACCATTATTGTCAAAATATTACACTATAATGTGTATCAAGCTCTTCATGACATCATGAAACACACGCCAATGCACAAGTGACCACAAAAGTCAGCTAACAGATCTTCACCACCACTGAAGCAACCTCGTGGATATAGATAGTCCACTTCCAAGTTATCTCACTACAGCCAATGGGTAGCTAATCAACCAACTGCATAACTTGTAGATCAATCACAATAAAATTACAAAACCCATCATCGCAATGGAAACTACAAAATTGAGATCTCAAAGAGAGCAACAATGTAGACTAACCTGACTCAAACACTAGATCAAAACTAGATCCAATTCACCAATCACATCCACAACTCAACCACCATAGTCTAGGGAACTATCAAACAAACACGTACATGTAGAACTACAACTATCTCATCCAATAAATCCCCAAATAGCCAGGGTCTAGAAAATAGTTTTTTATTATTATTATCAATAGCTCCACAAAACCAAAAGTTTTTTTCTTGACGATTCAAAAGCTACAAAACCATTGTCTTTCCAAAACACCCATGCACATCGATATCTGTTGAAATGATGGATGCACAGGTGGACCTTTGCCAGGAAGAAATATTCAACCACAAAGAAAGTATGATAATGACATTCAAAATAGAGATTCTATTATGATCTATCAGATCGATAGATAGATGGATATTTTACAAAGAGTCCATATGCCTGATTATATAGACAAGTGTTAAACCTAGAACGAAAAGGATGTTGCCAAGTGTTCAAATCACACTTCATGTGACAACAAGAAACCCTAACCAACTACCTAGGGAATGATAACAAGATAGAGATAAGTTCTAGAAAAGACAACTCATCTTCTAAAAGGGAATCTTATCTCAACAAATTTATTAAATGTTTAAATGCAACTTAGGACTAATATGATTAATTAAAACCTAAGTTAACTTATGTTAGTGTAATAATTAATTAATTACACTAACACCCCCCCATAAGTGCAACTTAGGGACACTAGATAAGCATGCACCTAAAACTAAGATGAATGCAAGAAAGCATGAATGGGTCTCGACAACAAGGCCTAATTAGGTACCCATGTACAAATGCAATAATGAGGTATAGAAGGAAAACCCAGTGGGACAACCCCCCTACAATGAGATGACTATAGAAAAGAAGCACTGGAAGAACACTGTGGAGTAACACTAGAACCGTAATCTAGAAAGAAAGAAAAGATACTTTTGTCTACAAGAAAAACCATATCGGAATCATAATAATGCAACAGTAGACCCAATGCCATGGAACACTCGAAAACACCAAACTAGAACAACCTTGGAATCCATAAAGCAATAGTAGATGAAAAAATGACGACAAAATCTGGAAGCTGTGAATCTCGATGCCGCTGTCAAACTGAGAATAAAATTTTTCCATGGGAACAATTACCATAAAGACTCAAGAACATTAACCACAAATTTAGTGGCCCTCAAAATGAGATGGATCCGATGCAGATCATTAACCATGGGCTCTCAATCTAAAGTGTGAACCAATATGAATCTGATATGTGTCAAGCTAAGACAAAATATGGCCAAAAGAAACTAAGAAACCATATTAAAACCCATGCGAGTTGTCATCAAAACACAATGAAGATCAAAGTGCATGCACACTCTAATCAGATTATTATGCAAGAAACCCCCCTAATGGAACTTTATATTAGTTCATTTATTGCAATACCCAATGATTGCAAAAGGAGAGAATGCCTAAATATGCATAAATAGAAAATAAAAAGTGCATGCACAAACCAATGTTCACATTTGTCTCCATGATGAAAAATAACTTCAAATTTGTGTAGATGACCAAATCTCAAAAAATGGCCTACACCACTATGAAGTGCTCGAAACAAGCTTTCCGTCAATATCTCATTTGCCAAAAATGGACATCATGGCCAAAAGTTATGAATTTTTCAAAAAAACTAAATTTAGCCTGCAGGAAATGGGTTTTTTAGCAAAAACGTCTATTTCTAATATGATTTCTGGAAAATCTACTCATTGTTTGTAGACAAAAATAAAAATCCAAAAATATTTTGATGCTAGAAATAAAACCCAGAAATCGTTTCTTGATCTAATAAAGAGAAGATGAAAAATTGATTTTTTTAACCTTTAGCCAAGAGAAAAATGACGCCCGATGCTTTTTAGACTATAATTTTCTCTAGATGTGTGTAAGATATGCAAAATCTAAAAGATACCTAGTTCAAATTTTAACACTGGCTACAAAACCCAGAAATCATTTTTCTTGCAAATGAGTGTAAACTGAATTTTTGAAGCAAATATGATGATGACTCCAATAAAAAATGGCTTGCAACAAACCTTTGTTTGCCAAAGAATCTCACTAACCAAACTTTCTTGATCCTGGGATGAACCTTCACTAGAATAGCTCTGATACCATGTTGGAATGATGGATGCATAGATGGACCTTTGCTAGGAAGAAATATTCAACCACAAAGAAAGTATGATAATGACATTCAAAATAGAGATTCTATTATGATCTATCAGATTGATAGATAGATGGATATTTTACAAAGAGTACATATGCCTGATTATATAGGCAAGTGCTAAACCTAGAACGAAAAGGATGTTGTCAAGTGTTCAAATCACACTTCATGTGACAATAAGAAACCCTAACCAGCTACCTAGGGAATGATAGCAGGATGGAGATAGGTTCTAGAAAAGACAACTCATCTTCTAAAAGAGAATCTTATCTCAACAAATTTATTAAATGTTCAAATGCAACTTAGGACTAATATGATTAATTAAAACTTAAGTTAACTTATGCTAGTGTAATAATTAATTAATTACACGAACAATATCCACTTCACATCTGGATGAATCGAGAGTGTAGATATCGAAAATTGGTCTAGGCCTGTGAGTACACATTTCAATATAATTTTCTATAGTCCGTTGTCATAATTAAATAATTTTTATTATTTAATTACCTTTCTAACACATATTTCCTCTATTAATTAAATACCCTTTTTAATTAATTCATTAATTCAATAATCATCCTTTATTCAACTTAATTAATTAAATAAATCATATTTATTTAATTATGTTGCGAACTATTTAATTCCCCCTTTATCATACTTTTCTAACTATAATTAAATATCTTTATTTAATTATTCCTTTAACCCCTTTTATCTATAATTAAATATTTATTATTTAATTATTCATATTTATCCTTTTCAAACAGTCAAATTAAATAAATTACTTTATTTATTTAATTAAAGTCTTATTTTCGAATGTTGAATTAAATTAACATTTAATTAATTATGTCACATTATTCCATCATTCAGTTATCTCTTACATTCACTCACCTTTGGACTCGAGTTCTATTTTTAGTTCTCCAGTTATCTCTTAAATTCAAACACCAGTTTAACTCTGAGAGAGAACTCTCCATCACAACTAGTCGATTAACTAGTTCTAACTCATTTTGCATTCACATGCATTTAATCTCCAACGTCTAACTTTGGCTTTTGCATACAAAGTCTATTTCTTCTATTTTTGAAGATGAAGATTGGAACTCATGTTCTAACTCACATTTTATCTGAGACAAAACTCACATCGCATGGCATTCATCAATCTCATCCGTTGATCTCTCTTTCAATCTAAGTTGATCGTTCGAAAACACAAAATCTATAAAATGGCTTGTCACAATCATTATTCCTCCTCCCGAAATTATACACTTTTGAGAAGAGAGACCATTCTTCGATATTTTGCTTAGACATTCAACATAGCTATACTTGCATTCAAACAAAGATATCTAAGGGCAAGAATACTAAAAATGAAAAATGGAGAAGAGCAATGGAGATAATTTGAAGGGATGAATGCATATTCGGTGAGATCAATTCAGTTTGTTTAGTTTTATCATGTTTTCATATTCGATCTTTATTGTTAGATTTTAGATTAGTTTTGATTTAGATTAGGATTAACAATTGTTTGTTCTAGTTGCAAGATCTTATCACAGATTTATTCTAAGACCCTAGCCCTACTACATACTATTATCCTCTTGTCATATCATTGTTATCTTCACGTTGTTTCGGGATGTGTCATTCCCACATCAAACAACGTTGTTGTCATCATCACCTATCAATTGGTATTCAACTTGGCTAGCAGAAAAATCATGGTTGTCCTTGGATTCTTGTGTGTAGGCATCATTTACATGCATTTGTCACAACCCACCATTGGAAAATATCTTGAAATTTTTCAAAAACATTAGAAAACTCCAAAAATCCAAAAAAATCAAAACATGTTAGAAAATCCCAAAAATAGAGTCAAGTCTAGTCATGTCAAGTCAAGTCATATCAAGTCAGTCATGTTAAGTCAATCGTAGACATAGTCGAACTACGTTGCCTCTGTGATTGGGACGTAAGCAAGGGCATCAATCAATGTGCCCCCGAGGCATTAGGTTAGTCAGTCTAGGTTTGTCATGTATCACACACATTTAAAATCATGATGCTTTGTATATTCAAAGTCATTGGTTGTGTTGAACTACAAGGTCTCTGCATGTACAATGTAGGCAAGGCTAATCAATTGATGAGCTCCGGAGACCACACTAGGTCAGTCCAATAGGGTTCATTCACAATCATTATCACACAAGTTGCATATCATAGTTTAGGGTATCATTTCATGTCATACGATGTCTACACGTACACACTTTTATCATACAAGGAATCAAAACAATTCATGCAACAACAAGGCAAAACATCTCAAACTGTCATCAAGTCAATATCATACACATTGTCGAAATGATCAACTTATGTCTTAACAAGATATGTCTTTCTTGTCCATAGACATCATCAACTTGTCATAGTCTCATGTGGCTTGTCACTTCAACGTCATTAGACTCCAACGTCTTATACGACACGCATCTTACTGAAACCAGGCTTTTTCATGTCTTATACAGAAGTCACCAAGTCAAAACCAGACTCAATGTCTTATGCGGTATGTGTCATTCTCTCACATTACACTATGTCAAACATCAACAATCAAACAATCCCACAAGATCAAGTTTTGGCGAATACATTTATTTGGCTTTATGACTTTATATCTTATTTTGTCTTATCTTTTTATCGATTTGTGCAAGATCTTGTTACTAGCTTTCTCGAGGATGTCCCTTGAAGGATTTAGGGAAGCAACAATGTCTCAGGACTCTTTTTCTTTGGCTTCTATCTGTCAACTGTCTTTTTAACATTGGTTTTTGAGTCATGTTACTAGTTTCCTCAAGGATGTTCAATCAAGGATTTAGAGGAGCAATGATGTCTCATGACCCATCTTCTATTTGTCTGTTGTCTGTGGTTTGTCTCGACTAAACGACTGGAGCATCTTGTCGTTAGTCTGAGTTAGGAGACTCCTTGTCTATGAGTGTCTGTTTTTCATAGGTGGATAACTTTGTACACTATGGTCTATCTCATATCATAGTGTGTACTATCCATCTATGTCATGTCCTGCCCAATGATGATAACAAGCAAGTATAGCGTATTTGGCAATATATCGAAGATTGTATATTTTTTTTCAATCAATCAATTTTCATTCTATCATTTTCTCTATCAATCACACTTTAATTATTTCTTATTAACATTCAGAATTAATTTCATCCTAACATTTCTCTTCTTTGACATAAAGATAAGGTCCTGTGACACAATAATAACATTCGATCATTTGCATTATCATACATTTCACATAGTTGCATTGCATTTCACATCATTACATAATAGGCATTGCATCATCATATAAGGTAAATGTTGCATGTACATATTATCACACATATAAATAATCATCATATAGATCATTGCATTCATTATCATAAGTAAATAGAATCATCCATACCATCATTGTAAAATTTATAACTCATAAACATATAGAAACATTTCATTCATAACACATGTATATACATCATTTAGGAAACATAATCATGTAGAAATGAAGCATCATCCGTCACATAGAATTGCATATCATGTAGAAGTTGCCAAAATCATATATATATATATATTGCTCAAAAAGTGTGTCATAGTACAATGTCTGAATGAATCAATAAATAAAACATGAGCTCGCAAGCTCTCTCATTGAAATACAACTGTCTACATAAGTCCCTATCATCATGTTCCACTACCCCTACTATCACGTGGTGATGGTGGTGGGAAAACAGTCGAAGGTAGCCTCTGTGAGGTGGAAGGCCTGTCATATGGACCTGTCCTTGGTGATCCTACCACCCCCTCGGTACTTTGTGTCCTATGACTTTGAGTATGACTCCTGCCCTGACTCCGCACCTCTGAAAATGTAGGAGCTCGTCAATCTGCTGGCACTGCTGCCTCATAAAGATCTCTGTAGTACGTAGCTCTCTCCACCGCTCTGATCAACTCTCGTACCATGCCATCAGATATGGATCCACTACAAAGGTGTCTAACCTCTATGAACTACTGCTCTATCTCCTGTCTCTGAGCAATCACCTGATCTCTCTCCATCAGAGCACTGTCCCTCTCTGCACAGATATTGTCCCTCTCTACACAGATACTATCTCTCTCTGCATGGGCACTATCTCTCTCTAGCCTCATCGCGTCAAACTCTGTTGTCATCACTCTAAGTCTCTCCTCCAAAGCCTCCCTGTCACCATCCCTAGGACCATCCTCCTCCTGTCTCCCCTCCACTATCCAATCTCTGAGCTGTCTCTCCTACTCCTCCATTGGTGCCTCCTCCTCAACATCCTCCTCTATATCATCCTCTCCATATCCTGCGAAAATCCCTAGAGTGTCCAAATCCATCTCTGCATCCAAATCCTCTACAACGTCCTCTAGTCCAGCATCCACATCTACATGCTCCTCAACCACTACCTCCACTACAGCCTACTCACCCCCAGCCTGTACATCCACTCCCTCTCCAATGTCCACCATCAGTACATCAACTACTACTGCCTCCTCAATCGGTGCATGTCCCCCTCTTCGTCCTCTCCGTCCTCGTCTCCCACCTCTACCACCATCTCTACCACCAACTCTACCCACTCTGGCACCTCCACCTCTCCATCATCCTCTCGGCCCTGTGCCTCGTCTCTCGACTAGTGCTGGCAAATCTGGATCAGTATAGGGAATCGGTCGATGCACTACCCACCATGCATCGTATGCAGCCATAGTCCCTGGATCTGCTAATCCATCTCTCCACCCCCACTATACTAGCTGCAATGCTTGTATGTCTGCCTCAGCTGTGGTAACTGGTATCATGGGTCCCCACCATGGAACCTCTATAGATAAATGAGCAAACTCTGCTATGCTCAGAGGCACATCCCAAACCTCTCCGAACTGTCTCAGAACTCTATTTGGCAAGTGTCGCTCAATGATGTGAACACTAGAAATAGTCCTCCCAATAAGGTACTATGTCTGTCTGCAGAATGGAAAATGTATATCATCATCCACCCACGCCTCACAATCCATGTAAGGTCTCCATATAAACTGGTCAAGTGTATCCAATGCATGTCTCCAGTATCCTATGTCTCCAACATGTGTCTGCATGATCTGTCTTGTATATCGAAACACATATGGAAGTCTCTCCTCTCGCTCTACTGTCACTGGAGGACGGAATACAACTATCCTCTCAAAACCCCATATCATCAACAATGTCGTCCCACAACTCAATGATTGTGCATCTCTATAAGCAATGTCATGTAGGTGAAAATACAACATCCTGAGTAGACATGGACCCCATGCATATCTCGTCTCACTCTCCAACATCCCAACCAAGATAGCTCCCCATCCCACTGGAAAGCCATGACCTCGTCTATCTGGAAGCACAATCCCACCAATCAATGTACATAGGATGTAGTCAATCCTCTCGTATCTGTCTGCTAACACTGGCCATCTAATCTCGTAGTGCTCAATGTCGAGCCTACTGATGTCATCAACCTGATAGAAGTGTGCCAACTCAGTCAACCCTCGCTATAGATCATATGTAACCCGCTCTCCTCTAATAGGAAGTCTCAATATCCTGTACACATCCTCTAATGTGATAGTGGCCTCTTCAGTCATCAAATGAAATGATGATGTCTCAGAATACCATCGCTCACACAGTGCAGTCAACATCCCCCTATTCACTCGAATGGCAGGCATAGACAAGCAATGACGTAGACCTACAACCCATAGCAATTGAATCTCTACAGAATTCAAATTCTCTCTCAGATCAAATGTATCTAGTCGAGACTCTCGCATATAAATCGGATCTAAAATCACCTGCATTTAAACGATGATGTCAGAAAATTTTCAAGTTTTACTTTGAAATTTTTTTCAAAAAATTAACCAGCCAAATGCGGCACACTTTGTCAGATGCGGTGCATTTTTTTCAAATGCGTTGCACAAATCCTCAAATGCATTGCATATTTCCCACACCCCTATTCTAATTCTGCACATGTGGTTCACTAAACCACATGCGATCATTTGTTGCAAATGCGTTGTCATTTCCTTAACCTACCCATTTTAACACATGCGGTGCATTTTCCTAGCCTACATTTCTATTACATATGCAGTCTCAAACGCATATGCGGTTCACGACCACACATGCGTCTAAGCCCCATATAGATGTGTTGCATGTATACACATTCGGTGCACCAAACTTCAAATGTGTTCATTCTCTTTAATCGCATTCTAGCTTATGTGTGAATATGCATATGCGTCATTTCGCAATCAAATGCGACGATTACGATGGCATATGCATCATTCACGATGAATTGCATTTGCTTAATGCAATTTCTAAGCCTCAAAAAATGTGCAAAATATAAATTTCAAGCTCTTGTTTTCACGTACATACCGGTGGTCCTGCGTCGGCTAGCCGCTAGAAGGTCTGGATCCGATATCCTCGATGCCTAGTGTACGGAATAGGCACCATTCCGTTCGTCAGTCAGAGCAAATTCTCAAATTTTTCTATCTCCTCTAGGTGCAAATGAATTCATTTTAGCCCTAACTTCTATTTATAGGAGGATTTCAAATGGCATTTTCTCAACCCTAATCTATTGGCCACATAATCTTTCAACTTCTAACGACCCGTATTCATCCGTCTTAACTCTAGTTTCAATTTCATCAACTCCATAGCATTTCTGACTATCAAATTGACTTATCGGGAATATTTCCTGATTTTTTTGAAACTTTCAAAAATTTATCAATTTTCCCAAGGGGGCATACCCTACCCTATTTCATGCTAGGGCACGACTGGGGCATATTTTCTTTGATAGAATGTCGTACCAACATTGTATCAAAGAGGGGCAAACTGTAGATACTGAAAATTGGTCTAGGCCTGCGAGTACACATTTCAACATAATTTTCTATAGTCCATTGTCATGACTAAATAATGTTTATTATTTAATTACCTTTCTAACACATATTTCCTCTATTAATTAAATACCCTTTTTAATTAATTCATTAATTCAATAATCATCCTTTATTCAACTTAATTAATTAAATAAATCATATTTATTTAATTATGTTACGAACTATTTAATTCCCCCTTTATCATACTTTTCTAACTATAATTAAATATCTTTATTTAATTATTCCTTTAACCCCTTTTATCTATAATTAAATATTTATTATTTAATTATTCATATTTATCCTTTTCAAACAGTCAAATTAAATAAATTACTTTATTTATTTAATTAAAGTCTTATTTTCAAATGTTGAATTAAATTAACATTTAATTCATTATTTAATTAATTATGTCACATTCTTCCATCATTCAATTATCTCTTACATTCACTCACCTTTGGACTCGAGTTCTATTTTTAGTTCTCTAGTTATCTCTTGAGTTCAAACACCAGTTTAACTCTGAGAGAGAACTCTTCATCACAACTAGTCGATTAACTAGTTCTAACTCATTTTGCATTCACATGCATTTAATCTCCAACTTCTAACTTTGGCTTTTGCATACAAAGTCTATTTCTTCTATTTTTGAAGATGAAGATTGGAACTCATGTGCTAACTCATGTTCTATATGAGACAAAACTCACATCGCATGGCATTCATCAATCTCATCCGTTGATCTCTCTTTCAATTTGAGCCGATCGTTCAAAAACACAAAATCTATAAAATGGCCTGTCACAATCATTATTACTCCTCCCGAAATTATACACTTTTGAAAAGAGAGACCATTCTTTGATATTTTGCTTAGACATTCAACATAGCTATACTTGCATTCAAACAAAGAAATATGAGGGAAAGAATACTAAAAAGGAAAAATGGAGAAGAGCAATGGAGATAATTCGAAGGGATGAATGCATATTCGGTGAGATCAATTTAGTTTATTTAGTTTTATCATTTTTTCATATTCGTTCTTTATTGTTAGATTTTTGATTAGTTTTGATTTAGATTAGGATTAAAAATTGTTTGTTCTAGTTGCAATATCTTATCAAGATTTATTCTAATGTTACAGAGAGTATACACACAACCATCATGGTTAACCAGAATAATGTACAAACATGAATATGCATCATAGAATTTTCTAGGAAAATCTATAGAAAAACCTTCAGAACTAAAGAACATGAATCTGAAACATGCTAGTACAAGGTAAAAGTAATATAGGAACTCCAAGCCCATTTCAGACCAATTCCAAAACCATACTCATGCACAAGCATACAAGAGAGCCAAGTTATTCAGAAGTTTTCAGACCACCCAAGATCAACTTCGTAGCCTTCGTGCAATCAGGGTGATAGAGAACAACACCTTCAATGCCAAGTCAAGGCACGCAGCACAAGAACAATACTCCATGGGTGAAAAAACAACCCAAGCATTTCCATACCATCAGGGAGCTCCTGACACAGACACCCAGTATGAACCACACTTAGTTGTAACACAATCATAAGTATAAACTCACACCCCTTGCAACAAGATTATTCATTTCCAACCATGAGCCTCAGACCACATCATCATAATATGATCAACTAAATTGTCTCCACCTTCACCATCCTTCAAGCTGCGTGTTCTATCTATATAGCACAAGACTTCCACTCACCAAACGATAAAAAAAGAACAACTGATTCCTCCAGATTTCCTCAAGCCTGATAGACTAAGAAATCTTCGCAGGAGAAATACCCAGAACCAACAACCAAAAGAAGGCTCTAATACCACTTGTTGGGAAAAATTGGTCATCTCAGACATGTATCTAAGATCTGTAGTGCCTTCGGTAACTTCAATTTCAATAGATTACCTCAAAAACATGTACAACTATGTCACAAAGTGGAATTAGACATAGTTCATTTCTCACATTAATCATTTTGAGAGAAACTTATGTAAATTCAATTTCAACAACAAACATTAGCAAATTCTAACCAAGAAACATGAAACATGAAAGATGGAACATAACACACAAATTTACATCTGGAAAACCCTTTCGGGTAAAAAACTCCACTCTCCAAAAGCCCAAATCACTATTGTATTATTCATGCAACAAAACCATTACAAATACAACTGAGGCACTAAGCCTTTATAGAGCTTACTGTAAGTGTGAATAAGGTGTAAAGCATAAAACACTTCTTAATATGACATTATATCAAAGATCAAATAAATTGAACTAATTCAAAACAATAATCTATTGAAAGCGTCATATTGTTCTCTATCTCCAAAGATTTATTAAACCACTATTGCTCTCAAATCGTGAGTACACTATGATTGTTAAAATGACAATTCAAAGAAAGTTTGATTGCTAGATATTGGATGCTTGATGCTTGATGTGCTCGATGCTTGAATTCCTACAGAGTAAGAGTGCATAAGTTAGATTATCTAGATCCTTTTCTTGGTTCAATGAGGTTGTATTTATAGAATTCCTGGTTGTAGAAATGCATAGGGAAGGCATTGAGAGGCTTGGATTCAATCTAGAGGATTGAATGGTGAAAGATGGAGGAGATTGAGAGATTTTTGGTGATTATCTCTAACCATGAAAACACCATGCAAGAGAAGAGGAATGATTGATGGAGGAGGATTGAGAGAAGAATTTGGAATTTGTCTCCAATTTATCTCCAAAACTTCCCGTGAAGTTTCAAAGCATTAATTTTGACATATTTTAGACATAAATTAGACATAGGATATCTATTTCATTTTTTAGGAAATGTAGATGGAATATTCTTTATGCCTTAATTCAAATATTTTGATTTATTTAAATTAGCAAAAGAAGGATAAATAATTTAATAAAACTAACTATATAATTTATTTATTAAATTAAACAAAAGAATACGACAAATAATCAATAAAGTGTTTTAATTTTTATTTAATTAATTTAAGATCGATGTGATAGAATAAAATAGGAAAATGATAATTAAATCAAACAAAATATTTAAATTTTTTAATTTAATTAAGATTAGATATTAGAAAAATTTAAATGTGAATGTGAATGTGAACTATATAAATAAATATTTCTATTTATTCAATAGTAGAGGAAATTAGGATAATTAATCAAATAATTTGTATTTAATTAATCGGATACTCTAGACTAATTTTAGGTGTATATATTTTTCCCCTCTTCGAAGTGATGTGTTTACACGTTGCTTCGAAGAAAATTTTTCTACTACTACTAGGATTGATGATAAAAAATAATTTCGTATGCCCCAGACATGCCCCAGACATTGATTTCCAGATGATTGTTGATATTATGCCCCCTTGGGAGATAAATTAATGATTTGATGATTTTTAGAATTTTTCGAAATTTAATGATTTTTTGATGATTTGATAAAGATACGATGATGAAATAATGTCTCCCGACAAATGATGAAGAAATATAGCCTGTAGATCAATTTCAATTAATTTCACGAATAAAATTAATCAAAATATAATAAAACCCCTCAAAAAAAATCCCTTTCCAAAAGTTATATATAGTCCAAAAGGTCATTTTCAAAGTCATTTGCACTTTTAAGTTTGAAAATTCTTTGATAGAGACATTTCAACCAGTTGGAGCAAGATGCCAATCCCTTACCACACTCACTATTTTGAGCGTGTTCGATGTCACCGACGGTCGGCCACGTATGGACCTCCGGTATGTACCCCTTAACCTCCTCGTACTTTGTGAAATTCTATTTTTTATGCATTTTATAGCTTTCCATGTTTTTTTCCTGTTTTAGCGCTTCCAAGCCACGTTGTAGCCCTTTCACTTTGGTGTAGTGCTTTGAGTTTTAGCTCTTGCATTAAAATCTCTAGTGCTTCCATAGGGTAATGTAGCACTTTTTATGTTATAGTTTTATTTTAGGATTTGAAATTTAGCGCTTTAATGTCAGATTTTAGCGCTTAGAGAGTTCTAGTGCTTTGATTTGGTTGATTAGCGCTTTCATGATCTGTCTTAGCGCTTCTGGTAAAGTGGCACTTTGACGGACTGTTTTAGTGCTTCGATGCGGTAAAACAACACTTAGAGTAGAATAGTGCTTCGAATGCCTGTTATAGCGCATCGGAGTGCTAAAATAGTGCTTTCAAGATTTAGCGCTTTGGGTGTCTGATTTAGCGCTTTTAACTGATAAAGTAGTGCTTTTGGGTTTTAGCTCTTTGGGATCCTGATGTAGCGCTTCCATGTTAGAATTGAAGATTTTGACTAAGGTAACCTTGATTTCATCACTTCTGATCATGTCCATTCTTCGGATTGGTATGATTGATAATCCAAATTCTTGATTTTGGATTGTGATGATTCAAATAAGACTAAATTCTCATGATAGGCAAGAGGAAATCCTATTTGTGATGATCCTCATGATAGGCAAGGAAATGATTCATTATCTGATAAATATCATGATAGGTGAAATTAGATAATTTTTGATGAACCTCATGATAGGTGAGGTTTGTTGATGTTCGCATATGAATTTTGATCAAAAATTCATATCAAATTTTTTGGAATAGACTTGATAGTAGAATGATTTTTGATTTCTTGACATAGTTCACTAATTGTAGATTTTTCATTATGATGATAGGAGGATTTGGGTACTCTCCAGATGCGAGAGGAGTTTCCATGGACCACAGACTTGATACATCATCTGACACTAGATGAGCTTCAGGTGATAGGTTGATGCGGCTTGACCAGTTTGCTTGATATGCCCCAGATTAGGATTAATTGGGGTTTGTTGACTGCTTTGGCTGAGAGGTGGCACAGTGACCACAATACCTTTCATCTATCCACTGGCGAGATCATGGTCACACCTGAGGATGTGTGACGGATTCTACGTATTTTGTTTATGGGAGAGATTGTAGTGTATGATTCCCATGGGACTGACGGTAGAGATGCTCTTCATAGAGTATTCTAGGATCAGGATATTGAAGGTCCAAGCATCCGATGGAGGAGGATCCCCGATTCCTACATGACACTACCAGCAGTGCTAGTTGGATTTATTGCCTTGATTACAGGTCAAAGGGATTCCTCGTTGGCTAGGGAAGGACTCTAGAGAGCATGATTGTACATGGTACCAGATATGTGTGGGGGATGTGCATGTTGGCACATCTTTATCATGATCTTCATTCAATTATGTACCTAGAGGCACGTAGCTAATCAACGGGGATGACCATGTTACAGGTGTCGGCATGAGAGCATTTCTATATTGCTCGGCCATTTCCAGTGGCGGATAGACCAGTAGGCAGACCCTATGTGTTTAGATATAGTATTCGGTTTACACACACCCATATGGGAAAGTTAGAGCACTGGAGGTGAGTGTTTTATGACATAGAGACTGTTACTTGGCATCTATACCTTGACTATGAGCAGTGGGATGAGGATGATGTAGTGTTGGGATTTCTCTGCGATTTTATGTATCTGATCGGTTGGACACCATTTGTCCTAGAGATATTTTTGCTTCGCCGAGTATATAGATAGTATGGCATTATTCAGTGTATGCCACAAGGGGTAGCACACTATGCTAGGTGGCGGATGGATATTCCTGATTGGGGGCCTTCTTTATCATATGATGCATTAGTGGAGGGATACAAGGCATTGCAACCATTGCCCTGGGACATGCAGAGAGACATTGCAGAGGCACCAGTCACTGAGGAGTATGTTGCTTTCTTGGCCTTGGTTCCACATCCTCGCATTACCATTCTAGATGAGCTAGCACCATTACCAGTAGAAGAGGATGTGGCAAAGGGTTCTGCAGAGAGTGAGGGTGGTTCTCCGGCAAGCAAGAGCATGAAGAGTGGCAGTGATGATAGCAGCAGCGATGACAGTGATGGTGGCAGTGGAGGGGATAGAGGGGTAGGACCATCCAGCAGTGGTCCATCATCTAGTAGGCCTCGCAAGAGGCAAGCAGTTACAGTACCACCTATGGACTATCAGAGATAGATTGCATGTCTCCAAGCATAGGTTTAGAAACTATAGGGGCAGTTGGTATAGGCTAGGGGTATGCTCATTCAGACCTAGATGCAGATGTAGGCTTAGGCTCAGGCTCAGGCTCAGGCGTTAGTGTAGGTTTAGGGACAGTTGGCCAATGTACAGATGCAGGTTGCCACTTTGACAGCCAAGCGAGACAGTGCTTGGCAGATTGCCGAGAGGGCACAGGAGATAGTAGAGACCCTACAGAGAGTGGTTGATGGCACCTCAGTAGGAGATTATATGAGGGAGGTTCTACGGGTTGGCTGAGACGCAGAGTTTTATAAAGACAAGTATCATGATACAGCGCCTACTGATCACAAAGTCAGTTATGCTGCATCGAGATCCAGGCAGACGCATACTCAAATAGTTAGTGAGGGTGTGACACAGCCTCCACACAGAGATCCCAGAGATCCTAGTTCTTCTAGGGGTGGTGGTGGTACTGGTCCTTCCGGGGATGGTGTTGGTACTAGTCCTATTGGGCCCACACACTCTGTCAGTAGCAGATCGTAGATTCTATTATGATTCTCCTTTTGAGCCATGATTTATATTACAATGTAGTTTATTTTTGATGATGTATCTTTATGTTTATACTTCATTGTATACTTGACACTAATGATGATATATATAGGAGATGTAGTTTATGTGATTTTATGATGGTTTATGATTTCTATGTGATGGATGCATTTATTATGTTGATCTATGTAATACGTGATGATTTAATTTCAAATGTGATGTTGTAATGATTTTATTTGATGTAATGATTTAATGATAAATGTATTTGTAGAATACATGATATATGGATGTATGATGTGATGTGATAATGATAAAAATGATGATTCTATGATGGAATGATAATGTGATCAAAATGTATGGATGGATGGATAAATACTTTTTATTTTAAATGTGATAATGATAAAAATGATGATCTTATGATGAATGATAATGGATGATGATGTAATGATAATAATGACATGACTTTCTTTTATTTTATACATGATAAAATGTATGGATGGTAAATGATGTATGCATATGATGTTTGATGGATGATAATGTAATGAATTTTTTATGGTAAAAATGAACATGATGTACTCTATGGCACAATTTAATTCATAATTTATTTGATGTATGATGAAATGCATGAATGATGAAATGATCAAATTGAATGATGAGATGATGATTCCTACATGTTTTTGATGATGATTTTTGAAATTATGTCAAGTATACTTAGTCTTATGTGTAGATAAGATAATCATTGATTGGAATCTTTTATGCCACAAATAGTCTACAGATAAATGAATATGATGAATGCAATCTAATTTTAACATGCAATTGTAGGAGTTGAGAAAATACAACACCACAAACCCCAAAGATCACTTGCATGCAAATAACCTGTCACAAAAGAAGAGATGGAGACAAACAAGCAAGGGTTCTCTAAAAACTGAAAATGTATATATCAAAGAGAATGAGAGAATGAATTGATATGAAATACAATGGGATCAATCCTTATAAAAAGGAGATCATGCAAACCCTAATAAAACCCTAATAGGAAAAACCTAATAGAAGCCCTAATAGGATAACATTTAATAATTAATATAATTATTAAATGTCACTTTATGCAAACTAACGTGAAATCTTAAGAAGGGAATAAAGGTAACTTAATCAACATAATTAAGTTAAAACCTTTACTCTAACACCCTCCCTTAAGATGAGCAATAGTGCAGTTACAACAAATGCAAGAAGGAAAACATGGGTCTCAGCAACTAGGCCAGATCAGGTACCCAAATACAACCAAATCTCCGTAAAATGGAGAAATAGAGAAAACCTCATGGGAAAAAGCTCTACTCCAAAAAGAGAAGAAGAAAGCCAAGAAGAGACATCACTGAAGCAGAAGAAGCTACAAACAACTATCGAAAGATGACTGCTATGGTGCTGAAGAACCTCCGCTGAAGATAGGATGATCAGGAACAAGAAGACAACAATCTACATAAGTGCCCATACGACACTACTCGAATCAGATGGAAAACAAAGGCAAACACCTGGAATGAAGATACAGATGGCACAAGAACCAATAGTCTGAAACACTGATCAACTGAGAATGGAAGATTCCTTCCAAGGCGAAACCAAGGAAGAATTAGCATGAACAATATAATAACCCCCCCATAATGTTGAACTGGGAGAGCCTGATAGATCCACTGAAATGATGTGAAACACCCTGTAGTGCATGAAGGAGAAGAAACATCTGAAAGTGCGCAAGATAGCACCTGCAACTGAAAAAGTGGTGTGTAAAACAAAGCACACATGCATGAGGCTGGAATCATATGGATCCATGGTCATCGTGGAGGGATACTCACCGGACAAAGGTGATATGGCAAACAAAGGAAAACTACACAACCCCCCATGGTATGGATTCAATGTCATCGTGGAGGGATACTCACCAAATAAAGATGTGATGGAAAAACAAAGGAAAACTACATAACCCCTCATGGCACTTTATAATATCAGTGTGAGTATAAAATATGGCACAACTTTATGTGCAAAATCCCCAAAAGATGCATGTACAATAGTGTGGCACTTTATCTCAGTGCGTTTACATAAAAGATAGCTTACAAATGATGCTCAAAATATCTTCAAAGGACAAAATGCTGAAAATACATGAAGAACATCCAAGAATAAAGCATCCCATACGAACAAAAGGTTTCCAAGAGAAAATATGTCTAGGTAATCCACCAAAGTGTGAAAACAAAAATAACTAAATAAAATATATCTGGAGTGAAATCTAGAAAAATTGCATGGATGAAACTGAAGAGCTTTGAAATACGGTTCCAACACCGCTGAGATTGTGAAAAACAGAGAAACTAATCAAAAGTTATGAGCTTGAGACTGAAAGAAGCCCCTTTGTCTTCAACTGATTGTAGAATGTACCAATAGAAAAAAGAAGTGATGAGACCCAGACCACTGGAAAGATGAGAAAACTAGCTTTCTGATGATATCTCGTTTGCCAAAAAACGATATCGTATGCCCAAGTTACGGCCTCCGGAATAAATCAGCTCCAAAGAGGGAAAAAACCAGCACTGGGTTAAATTTGACGATCATACGACTATCATAGAAAAATGACTGGATTAAATTTGATGGCCAAACGGCCGTCACCGTAAAAGTGCGATTGGACTTATTTTGGAAAAAAAATATTTTTTTATACAAAAAAAACATTTGATTTTTTAAAAAAAAAAATCATACAAAAAATATGACAGAATTTTGTTTTTAAAAAAAATTTAAAAAACAAGTGGGTGGGGGAGGCACGTGGGCCCACTCCCACTGCATCTCCCTGTGCAGGCGCAAGGTACACTGCGTAGGTACACTACCCGCCTGTGCAAGTACCGCCCTTTTTTTTTATTGATTTTTTTTAACAAAAAAAATCAAAAAATTACAATTTGCTTTCGATTTTAAAATTTAAAAAAAATCAAAAAACAATTCCAAAGTTCATCCAACGAAAAATACATCCGAAAAAATAATTTTTTTTACCAGGAATATTTTTTCCGAATTCCGCACAGATGGACGGCCGTACGGTCGTACCCTAAAAAAATTTGCTTCAAATTTTGATTTTGTCCAAAATGGACGAATGAACAGTTGATTTAGGGGTTTTGGACTGCTACGAACGCAATGACAATGTCCATTTAAGCTGAAAATGCTTCAAAAATGAAGGTGTTCCCTAGATCAAGAAAACAAACTCTTGAAGCTCCAAGAATCTTCAAAACAAGAATAGGAAGCAGCAGGTGTGGAGCTCTGATACCATGTAGGAGTTGAAAAAATACAACACCACAAACCCCAAAGATCACCTACATGCAAATAACCTGTCACAAAAGAAGAGATGGAGACAAACAAGCAAGGGTTCTCTGAAAACTGAAAATGTATATATCAAAGAGAATGAGAGAATGAATTGATATGAAATACAATGGGATCAATCCTTATAAAAAGGAGATCATGCAAACCTTAATAAAACCCTAATAGGAAAAACCTTAATAGAAGCCCTAATAGGATAACATTTAATAACTAATATAATTATTAAATGTCACTTTATGCAAACTAACGTGAAATCTTAAGAAGGGAATAAAGGTAACTTAATCAACATAATTAAGTTAAAACCTTTACTCTAACAGCAACTATATGCAAAATGATTGTCATTTTAACAGTACTTTTGTGTTTTTTGTCATCATAGAGCTTTATTGGATGTTGAAAGTGAGTACAAGCGTCAATGGTATGTGTTACACCAATGATGACTTGAGTACTTCTTTCATGATTTTTTATATTGCAAGTGAACACAAGCATCTAGGTATGATTTTACCGAGATGAACTAAGCATTCATTGCATAAACAGGCAATGGTTAATCATTTTAATGTTGTGAATTTTGAATTTCATCGATGATACATTTGCATAGCACATCCCCTGACAATTCATACATTTATATGATTAGCTTATAGACAACAGATAATAAAAACATCATTCTTCTTCCTTGTTCCTCTAGTTCAATACATCATTGAGTTACTTCAAAGAAATGATAATCAAAAATACAATTTATCCGTTGTTGACTTAGAGTGTTTCATTCATTATTCAGATTTTAGATCATCCATCCTGATTTTTTTGATGTTTTTGTGATTTTCGAGATTTTGACGAAAGAGCTAACCTACTAACCTATCCTAGGGGTCTCGGGGGCTTGATCAAAGATTAGCCTTGCCTACGTTGCACATGCAAAGACCATGTAGTTCAACTGACACAGACCTATGTTTTTAGATTTTTCTTTCCAAACTTAACTTTGTGACATGTTTTTGGATTTTTGATATGATACAGATGGTTGATACCTCTGATGATGATTGATGTTGCGCTTTGATTTTTATTTTTTTTGGTTTTCTTCTATACTATTGTGTGCCTTTTGATGAAATCAGTGTTTTTGTTGTCCCTAGTGATATCCAAATGTGCCCCCAAGCTTTTGAGTGAGATTTGACTATGTGAGAATGATTTTGATATGGATGCAAAGATGGCAAGACTACTGTTATGATATGAAACGGTACTAAATGTCAGACTAATGATCCTTATTTATCAAAATAGATGGGATAGCTGATCTTAGAATCACATAGGATGCATGTTTCCAGGTTTTCACCATATGTTTTGATTACACTCTTTTTTTTATTTCTCATATTTGTATTTTTCTTTTTTTTTGTATTTTTTTTTTTTTCTTTTCGTATTTTCTTTTTTTTTTTTGTATTTTTGTGTTGCCAAGATGCCTGTTTACCAGGTTTTCACCAAGGAAACCATTTTTCAAAAGTTTGACCCATGCATTAGGAGATTCAAGCATAGAATTTTATGAGATGGATACGGTTGATAGGTTCATCAAACAAATCCCCTTTTGACGTTGATAGCTTATATGCTCCTGATCCATACACTGATATGATGACAAAAGGACCAAGCCAGTTAGGCTCAAATTTTCCTTTCTTCTCTCTATCCTGTTGATTCTTAGGTTTTTCTTTTAGTACCAAGTCACCAACCTGATAGACCCTCGGTTTGACCCTATGGTTGTAACTTCTTGACATCTTTTGTTGATAAGCCATTAGATGATTAATAGCCTGTTGACAACACTCATCCAACAACTCCAGTTCTTGCAGTCTAGATACCCTATAGTCTTCATTAGAAATGATTCCTCTAAGTAATACGTGAAGGGATGGAATTTCAACTTCAATAGGCAATATGGCTTCTGACCCATATACCAAGGCATATGGTGTAGCTCATGTTGGTGTTCTGATACTTGTTCTATAGGCCCATAGTGCGGGATTGAGTTGAACATGCCAATCACATCCAACATCCTTAATCGTCATTTTGAGAATTTTGAGTAAGTATTTTTTTGAGGCCTCTGCTTGGCCATTCCCTTGAGGATAGTACGGTGTTGAAAACTGATGTTGGATATGAAATTTATCACATAGTTCTTGGACATCTTGATTCTTGAAAGGTCATCCATTATCAGTTATAATGGATTGAGGGATTCCATACCAACATATTATGTAGTTCAAGATGAAAGAGGAGATCTATTTCCCAGTGATGGTTGTAAGAGGTACTGCTTCAATCCATTTTGTGAAATATTTTGTAGCTGTTATAATGAACTTGTGTCCATTGGATGAAGATGGATTTATTTTTCCTACCAGATCTAGGCCCCATTGACAAAAAGGCCATGTCAATGTGAAGGGATGCAGTTCTTATGCTGGTACATGAATCAAATTGTTGTGGATCTGACACTTTTGACATTTCTTAACAAACTGGTGGGATTCTTTCTCCATGCATGGCCAATAACATCCAAAATGAAGGAGTTTCTTAGCTAGAGTTATCCCACTCAAGTGAGTGCCACAAATACCCTTGTGAACCTCTTGTAGGGCCGTTTCAGATTCGTTTTGTTCAAGACATCAAATTAAAGTACCATCAAGACCTCGATGATAAATTATTTCGGCAATCAAAGTATGTCATGTGGATTGGCGGATGAAGTTTCATTTTTGGCTCCTAGATAGATCAAGAGGAAGGACATCATTCTTCAAGTAAGCATAGGTTGTTTCAAAGATGGAGGTTTCAGTGGTTTCTATATGGTAGATGGTAGCGGATTCTGGATTATTATGGGAAGGACATGATACTTGTTCTACCATAAACTCATAACAAACACGCTTCTCAGGCAATCGTAGTAATGAAGCACTTGTATCCATAGCGTACGCAACTTTGTTCTCAGCTCTTGGAATTTGATCAAACTTGATACTAACAAAGGACTATTTCAAATTATCTATTTTTTGCTTATAGGGCATCGAATTTTCATCTTTTGTTTGGTACTCATCATTTAATTGATAAATAACTAGTTGAGAGTCCCTATATACCTGTAAGTCTGTGATTTTCCACTGAATTACTATTTTGACCCCAATGATTAATGCTTCATATTCTACCACATTATTTGTACACTGAAACATTAATCTATATGATTTTGGAATGGTGTGTCCTTGTGGATAAATGAACAAAATTCCTGCTCCTGATCCTCGCTATGTATATGATCCATCAAAATATAATACCCATTGTTGGGGCATCACTGTCAGAATGTCTGCATCTGGAAACTCCATGGTCATTGGTCGATCATCTAGTAAAGGAGCCTCTACTAATTGTTCAGTGATTGCCTAACCCTTGATTGCCTTTCTCTCTACATACTGAATGTCAAATTCTCTTAATAGCATGACCCACTTTGCCAGTCTACCTGTTAAGGCAGCCTTACTGAGCAAATATTTTAAAGGATCGATCTTTTCTATTAGCTTGATTGTATGAGTTAGCATGTAGTGTCTCAGCTGTTGAGTAGTGAATACCACCGTCAAGCAATATTTTTCTATGAAAGTGTAATTGATTTCATATCCATTTAAAGTCCGATTGATATAGTAGATAGCATGTTCTTTTCCTTCATAATCCTCTTGCGCTAATAGTGCCCCCAAAGAGATATCTATTGTGGCAATATATAGTATGAAAGGCCTTCCTTTTGTTGGTGGCTTGAGAATAGGTGGTGACATTAGATACTATTTGATTTGATTGAATGTTGTTTCACACCCCTCATCCCACTTGAAAACTATATTTTTATGCAATAGATGATTTAAAGGATGAATTTTGTCCGCCAGCTGGGAGATGAATCTTCTAATCGATTGGAGTCTTCCTTGTAGTGATTTGAGTTGACTAATATTCTTAGGAGGTGGAATCTCCATTATATCTTTGACTTTTGCTTGATCCACTTCTATGCCTTTTTCTGAGAAAATGTACCCTAATAGTTTTGTGATGTGACCCCAAAGACACACTTCTTGGGGTTTAACCTGACATTGAATTTCTCCATCCGTGTAATGATTTTGTCTAGGATATGCAAATGTCCTTCCCTAGTACTATATTTTTCCAAGATTTCATCCACGTAATCCTCCATGAAGGTGTGCATCATATCATGGAAGATTGTCGTAATTGCTCTTTGATAAGTGGCTCCTACGTTCTTTAGACCAAATGGCATGACGTTCCAGCAGAAGGTTCCCCATGGACATGTGAAATCCATCTTTTCCTGATCTTCTAGAGCTATTTTTATTTGATTGTACCCAGAGAAACCATCCATGATTGACAACATAGCATGCCCAGCCATCAAGTCCACAATGATGTCGATATTTGGTAGTGGAAAATCATCCTTCGGGCATGCTTTATTTAGGTCCCTGAAATCTGTACATATCTTGATGCTATTGTCTGGCTTTGAAACAAGTACAAGGTTTGATATCCATTCAACATAGTCTATAGACTGTATGAATCTAGCATCCAACAGTTTCTTTAGCTCTGTCTTCACCATTAATGCGATATGGGGATGCATTTTTCTCAATTTTGGCTTGACAGGCTTGATTCCGGTGGGTAAAGACAAGTGATGCATGAGTAGAATTGAGTTGAAGCCTGGCATATTGGAATATGACTAAGAAAATTTGATGCTTTTCTCATTAAAGAATTTTATGAACTCTGGTCTTTCTTGATGTGTCATGGATTCCGCCAGATGGAGGATTTTTTCCTTATCTTCAGTGTCGATATTCACAGATTATGTTGGTTCCACCAGGACTGATGATTGATCATGGTAATGTTTTGGAAGAGTGTCAAATATTCCATCCTTCAGTGCCTTAGAAAGGTTTTCACTGTTAGATGCATTCTTTATTTTTTATTTTTCTAGATCTAATGCTACCATAGAATGGTTTTCAACATTAGATCTATTTTTCCTATTTTCACTTTTGCAACTAGAATATTTGACACCCTCCTACCGAGTCATTTTGTTATGAGTATTATAGGCAAAACTTTTACTAGGTTTGCTATGACATAGGAAATTCATGATGGCATCATCATCTATAAATCTTGGCACAGTTAGGGGTTCAACAGTCTCCTAGCCAATTAGTTCAGGGTGGATTAAAGGCATGAGGTTATTAGATTCATTTGGGTTGATGGATTTAAGGGTTTGGACTGCCATTTCGTCATATTTTTTTATTGGAATATCGAGGTCCATGATGGTACTTTCTTCCAAATTGTCTAGTTCACTCGAGGTCTGTTCATCCCCACTCGAATAATCGATATTTAGTGATACTGGCACGATTGGTCTAGACCCAGAGCCTTGGCCCTCCTCACATGTAGGTGTATATTGTTGAATGACATCAATATGAATATCTATGAAAGAAACATCAGAACATGAATCCCATTCATATTCGTTTGAATCTGTCTCAGATTTGTTTCTAAGTTGAAGGATTCTTTCCATAGTCTTCTTTTCCAGTTCCTATTTTTCTTCACTAGAGTATCCTAGTCCTGGCTTCTCTATTGTGTGGAGAGTGAGGGGTGTAATAGGCTCTATGATTCCATCCTTTCTTAATCCAACGGGTCCTTGTCCTTCATACCCCATTTTTTCTAAAATAGCTTTTCCTTTTCCATATTTATCAGTGTTGATGTTGACATTTTTGACACTGCTATTTGATGTAGAGGGTTCCTCATCTTTGTAGAGCCAATCCAGGATCATTTTTTTGTCCATTTCATCCTCTATGGTACCCTTTTTGACAAACCTTTCTTGAAGAACTGTGACTAGTAATGATGTTTGAGGTTTTATCATAGATGGTTTACCATATGTCCTAGGAGATGGCATTAACTATGATAGGTTAAGTGATTGCTCCATAGAATATGTTCCCATTCCTTTGTCAGTCAGTTGTACTTTCTCTTGAAACTTTTGTGATAAATATGTTTGCTGATCTGGATTATCTATTCATTGAATTTCAATAGGACTTGTTTCTTTTTCTTTACCCATTTTCTCGACCCACTTGGTGGTGATACTTGGATGTTGTTCTTTGTTGGATGATCATGAACTGGAAGCTTCCCTGCTATGTGGCACCAAGGTATCTTGGGAGATTCTAATTGTGTCACAATGTTGAGGATTATTGTAATCAACAAATATAGTCACCTCCTATCCATTTATGGGGAACTTCAAACATTGATGATATGTCAAAGGTACAGCCTGCATTTCATGGATCCATGGTCATCCCAAGAGAATGTTGTATGTTAACTCTCGTTCCAAGAATTGACATGCTATATGTTTCATCGTTGACCCTACTTGATTGGGTAACACAATTAATCCCTTAGATGATCTTTCCTCCTCATCATATGCTTTGATATTCATTTTTCATCAAGCATCAATAGAATTATCTGAATATCCTAGTGCACAGATTAACTTGAGAGTGCAAATGTTCAGTCCAACTCCCCCATCTATTAGGACCCTCTTGACGTGATGATTATGGATTAGGACTTTCAAGTGAAGTGTAGTATTATGGGGATGGTTTAGTGATACATCATCTTGTTCAGAGAATGACAAACAATGCGGGGTAGTCAAATGCCCCACCATAGCTTGGAACTGGCAAACATTTAGATTCATTGGTACCATAGTGGCTATTAATTCTTGTTCTAAAACTTTCTTATGTGATGGTGATAATTTAAGGAGTTCTAGTATCGATATTTGTGTAGGAATGTTTTGCAGTAGATTGAAAATGTTATAATGAGATGGAGGCAGAACCGCATGTGTGGATCCAACTCCTTTTAACATTACCTTGGATTGCCCCCTAGTCATAACATTTGTTGGTTGATGTTCTTGATGGTCTCTGATATTTAAGACATTAATTTGATTGTCAAAGTTTTGTATGATTGAGAGAAAATCCAAAGGGTGGTGTTGTTAATTATGGTTTCACTAATGTCATGATCAATTGTGTGATTAGTCTCTACTTCAGATAAACAAAGGATTGTTTTTTCATAGACATGATTGATGTTCTTACCTTTGTATTTTGAGGATGATGATGCTCCTTTTTCATAGTTTGGAAAAGGATCTTTGAAGGCCGAGTGATCGTTATTGTTTTGGGGTGTTTCCACATATGCTTTGTTGTTGTCGATTAAGTCCTGTATTGCGTGTTTCAACTCCATACAATCGTTAGTTTTGTGACCTTTGTTATTATGGAAGTTGCAGTAATCTGCGTCATTCCACCATGGCGGTTTGACCTTTAGATCCCAGAATCGGGCTTCCCATGCAGTGATGAGGCCACTAGTGACCAATTATTTCATTGTTGATTCTATCATTTGGCCTAAAGGCGTGAACCTCCGTCGATTTGAGGGTTTTTGATATGACGATGTTTTCACAATCTTGTTGCTTTGCATGACATTTGACTTGGCAATTTGTTCATTGCTTTGATTCCTTGATGTAGATGTTGTTAAGTTAAAAATTGGTTTGATATTTTGGGAATCATTCATTGTTTCAGTGGTAGTTGTGTTTTGATTCTTTTGCCAAAATTTTGGCTTGTCGTTGCTTGAGTTTTGATTGGAGGAGTTACTCATGTTATTTGTTTTATCATTGAAATGCTTGATAACTCCTCTTTTGACTAATGCTTCCTCAATTTTAAGATAGTTTTCTATTACTTTTTCTAACTTGGGAGGACATTGTAATTCTAGTCTATAACTCATTTCCTCTGTTAAGTTGTCAATGAAAAACTCCATCTTTTCTTCCTCCGGAATCGATCTAGGATATCTGGTGAACAATCATCGCCATCTTTGCAAAAAAGATAAGAATGTTTCCCCTTTGTTTTATTTTAGGTTGTAAATATCCTTTATTGTAACATCATGTTGGATGTTAAATGAGTACTGGGAGATGAACTTGTTGACAAGTTCTTCAAAAGTCTTGATCCCTAGTTGTAGTTTTGAGAACCACTCCATACATGTACCTCCCAAACTTATTGGAAATAACCTCATTAAGTAAGTTTCCTCTTGGGAAAACTCAAGGCTCATTGTTTTGAACTCCCAAATATGATTTATTGGATATGTTCTTCCATTGTACTTGTCATACTTTGGGAATTCGCAGTGTCTTGGAAAAGGTATTAGACCAACTGTTACGTCGAAAGGATAAGGACAAATGTCTTGTATCACATATCTTTTAGTACTTCCTTTCATCATATCTTGTATCTATTGTTGTAATAGTTGCATTTGGGATGTCAAAGCATCAAATGGATCTATTGTTTGTGTGGATTACAGTATTTCAATCTCACTTGTTCCAGGTGCTTCCTTCAAACGATTGACATCAAAGTCCTGGGGAAGTTTGGCACCTGATTCAGCTAACATCAAAAGATACTTCTCCATATCTTGTTCTAAGATTTTCTCCATAAATTTATGGAACTTGGGATCTTGTTGAGCTGTTTGAATATCCTCTAGAGTTATTTCATTCTTATCATTGTGGTTCAGATTGTTCCAAGGATTTTCCTCTGCCATTGTTCGAGATGTTTCAAGTTCTTGCTCGTAGAGTCTCTGTTTTTGGGACCTAGTGAAGATTAGCATACAAATTGTTACCCTTCCTTCTGAAATGTTGATCTTCTATGCTGGAAAAAATGTCAATTGAACTTTTAACAAAAGTCAAATAAGATGATTGATCTTATTGATGAGACTATGTTAAAAATTTTGATTACTATACTTGGTTTCATGATAAAGGATGATAGTATCCTGATGATGAAATTTCAATGTAGTAATCGATTTTGTATTTGATTTTCACACTTGTGATTTGCAAGATCTTGTTTCAGTTGATAATATTTGAAATTTGCATAAACCTTTCTATTTTCGGTCTCTAGACAATGATTCTAATAAAAAGAAACTTGGTTGTGTTAAAAACTGTGGATAAAATGACTGACTGACTGATTGGTAAAACTTTTGAACTCTCTATTTTGAAAGCGCTAAAACATAGGACATAAGCACTAGAACAGAGTTTGGAAGCATTGAAACAGGTGTCAAAAGCGCTATCTTGACATAAGCGCTAAAATAGTGCACGAAAGCGCTGCAAAATTTGGTGGAAGCACTATCTTGATAGAAGCACTGAAATAGTGCATGAAAGCAAAGTAGAATTTGATGGAAGTGTTGTTTTAATGAAAGCGCTAAAACAGTGGCCCGAAGTGCTGAAAAAGGATTCCAGAACACTAAAAACAGGACTTTAAGACTCTCTATTGTAAAATCTGATCTGGCCTTGTGGCATACTATATCATGGATTGTGGAAGATAAGAAGGATGTATGCGCTGACTACAATTGTGATACTGAGTGAGAGCTCTTCTTTGGAAGAAGGCTCGTGAATAGAGTGGTTCTACTGCATAATCTAAAGTGTGACCCCTAGCAGAATCGTGATATATGTGGATGAATGTTCTATGTTGTAAAAGGAGTTTTCAATTTTGATATAGAAGATGCCCTCTCTTCAATTTATTTTGATAACTGAGAGGATCCTTGGTTTTTGTGATTTTGATTTTCCTCTTGAGAAACGTGGTGGACTTCCACTTTTGAAGCATGGAATTTTTTGATCTAACTTGACTTTGTTGTTTTCAGGATGATCTTTAATCTGATTTTAATGAATTTGTGAAAACACAGCAAGCAATTATTTATAATTGTTTTAACTGAATAGATCGTGTATGTTCAAAAGCCATGAATGGTTCTTATTGATTTTGACGGGTTGTTTTGACAATTGTACACAAATCAAACAGACTCACACTTAAGGACAAGTAGGTCATCATTATACTCATAGCCCACATCTTGAATTGCATTGACACACACAACCGTGTCACCCCCTAGAGAGCGCCCATGTTTTGTCATTTCTAGGTGCATACTCAGAGTTGGATTTCTCGTCCTCTGAGCAAACGGTCCTTGGAAATTATATGATGAGTGTCATGGGGGCAGATTCTTCCCTCCCCTTGTACTATGAGTATGATAATGTATGGATACTGACTCGGTGAGATACTACTCTATGGTTCGTAGATAGGGCTTCCGTGCGGTGCGGCAAATCGATAAACTCCCTCAGGAGACCTCCCAATCTTTAGAACAAATATTTTGGGGATGGTTATCTTGCTCACTACCGTCAAGTTGGACTTTCATCAACAACTTGCATTTTTATTATAGTGGGTTGGAATCCTTGGCTTTAGGTGTTCCCACTTAGGTCATTCCCGTAGGGTGAGTACTTTTTCCCACTACGACAGGCCTTCTAAAGGATTTAATAAAGCATAAATAGCATGAAGTAAAAGTGAATCAGGCCCTTTGGTCACCCAGTTAATGGGAGAGCATAAGCCTAATCACCACAAGCACAGCATATAATTTGTTCTGTTTTAAGCCCAAAAATAAATTTTCTAATCTATGTGAAGGTGTTGCTTCATAGAAATCATGTTTGTTCTTTTTAACTTGTACTATAAAAATGTGATGACTATCCTAGGTTTGATAAATTTTCTTTTAAGAAAAAAAAAAGTGGCTACCCTAGGATTGATATATTTTAGAAACCAAGAAGTGACTATCCTAGGATTGATAAATTTTAGAAAACCTAAAGTGACTATCCTAGGATTGATAAATTTTAGCCCAACTATGAAAAAAAAAAAATATGGCCGTGGTCGCGTCGGATCCAGACTGATTTTACAAAAGCACTATAATATTGCACCAAAGCGCTAAAACGGTTGCCTGATGTGCTAAAACATGAAAGCGCTGAAACAAGACACCGAAGTGCCAAAGTTTGTCATGGAAGCGCTAAATCATCGATGCGCTGAAATAGGACAAGAAAGCGCTAAATCTCAAAGCGCCAAAATTTTTTGACAGAAGCACTATAGTAACATGGAAGCACCGAAATAGATCACAGAAGCATTGTAGTTTTCCACAAAAGCGCTATAGTATTTGACGAAAGCACTAAAAGAAAACACATTGGGAACCTGCATGACACTTTCTAGAAAAAATGATAAAATTGAGAAAATTGGGGGTAATGCCCCATGGTGGGTGCCAAATTGTAAGTGTGAATAAAGTGTAAAACATAAAACACTTCTTAATATGACATTATATCAAAGATCAAACAAATTGAACTAATTCAAAACAATAATCTATTGAAAGTGTCATATTGTTCTCTATCTCCAAAGATTTATTAAACCACTATTGCTCTCAGATCATGAGTACACTGTGATTGTTAAAATAACAATTCAAAGAACGAGATGGATGATAATGCAATGATATGGAGCTACATGGATAATACTAGATGATAAATGAATTAAACTATCATGACTTGACATGAAACAAATAATTGCAGTTGTAGGAGGCACCCATGGTATGAAAGCTTGATTGTTGGATATTTGATGCTTGAATTCCTGCAAAGTAAGAGTGCATAAGTTAGATTATCTAGATCCTTTTCTTGGTTCAATGAGGTATTTATAGATTTCGTGGTTGTAGAAATGCATAGGGAAGGCATTGAGAGGCTTGGATTCAATCTGGAGGATTGAGAAAAGAATTTGGAATTTGTCTCCAATTTATCTCCAAAACTTCCCATGAAGTTTCAAAGCATTAATTTTGACATATTTTAGACATAAATTAGACATAGGATATCTATTTCATTTTTGAGGAAATGTAGATGAAATATTCTTTATGCCTTAATTCAAATATTTTGATTTATTTAAATTAGCAAAAGAGGGATAAATAATTTAATAAAATTAACTATAGAATTTGTTTATTAAATTAAATAGAAGAATACGACAATTAATCAATAAAGTGTTTTAATCTTTATTTAATTAATTTAAGATCGATGTGATAGAATAAAATAGGAAAATGATAATTAAATCAAACAAAGTATTTAATTTTTTTTATTTAATTAAGATTAGATATTAGAAGAATTTAAATGTGAATGTGAATGTGAACTATATAAATAAATATTTTTATTTATTCAATAGTAGAGGAAATTAGGATAATTAATCGAATAATTCGTATTTAATTAATCGGATACTCCAGACCAATTTTAGGTGTATACACTTACATCTTGTTTCATTTTGGAGTCAAACTGAATAGCACAACCCCTTATATGATCTTCACACTATTTCAATATTGTAATACAACATACAGTATAAATCTTATCTCTCACGGACCTCTAATCAACCTCTCAACCAATTACAATCTTCACACTGTTACAATACTCTCACACAGTATATAGAGCATATTCAAAGAGAGAGGTTTCACAATCGATCCAAGAAAAGAGAATGAAGTTGCCTCCTTCAGAACAACATTCTCCTATTTTTCTCACTCATCATCCATTTTGTCCAACCCATTACTATTCCAGTACGTTACACTGTATAGCAACTGCCACAATTGATTCATTCTCTGTACAATCGGTTCAGTTCAAATTCCTCCATAGACCAACCGTTGAACTTCCCAGGCATTCGAATGACTTCTATCTAAGTCAAAAATCATTCTCCACTAACTGACATACACCTCAACAGTCAACAAGTCTGCACATTTCCCTTTATAGTGCGCTACCGCTTGCCATTCAACAAGTCCTTGTGATGTGGCAGTGTCAACCACTCTACAGCCCCATAGTCATTATGTTATTGCAGTATGGTGGTGTCCACCACTCTACTACTACTCAGTCAAGAGATGGTTGTGGTATGGTGGTAACCATGCTACCACTGACTGATTAGGAGCTTCCTGCAATATAGTAGTAACCATGCTACCATGACCTGTCTTATGAGCTTATGCAGGATAACAGTAAATCTGCCCAACCACCAAACTACAAGCGCTTACCATGCCACCACCACACATCTTACAACCACTTGCGGTATGGTGGTAACCATGCTATTGTGACCCGGTTAGAGGTCTCCCATGGTATAGTGGTAGAAGCTATAAACAGAACACTTAACCAACTTTGTTGCTCGGTGACAGAACTAGGGCCTCTACTAGTGAGTTTGAGGTACATAATCTCAACAAAGGGGACCTCGAGGGCTCATCAAATATGGCCTTGCCTATGTAGAAAATTCATAGATACCTCATAGTTTAACATGACATGACCTTGTTTCAAGTGACAAAGGACGTTATCATGATTTTTATTCTGGAAAACCTAAAAGGATTGACCTAATGCCTCAGGGGTACATCAACATATAGCCTTGCCTATGTTGAGTTGTAGAGGCAATGTACTTCGACAATGACGAGGATTGACATAACTGACATGATGGACTTTGACTCTATTTTTAGGATTTTTGAGTGCCATTTGGATTTTTTTTGTATTTTCCACATGTTTTTATTTTTTGGGTTTTTTCAAGACATTTTATGATTTTTTGAATATACGAGACCATGTGCGATATCCACTATAGTCAAATGATAAAGGTGTTTCCCCTATTCAGGTTGAGGATGAACCAAGATGGACGAGACGAAAAAGGATGAAATGCGAGTATGTGTGAGGCATGATGTCAACCATTGTTAGTCATGGCAAGAAATAGAGCTTCATGACAGATGGGATGTCGATTATTTATTATGGATGAAGGTAGATGGAGTGATAGCAGATGGTGAATAAAAGACTGCCTATGCATGGTGCCTGTTTGCTAGGTTTTCACCATGATACTTATCCAAAGCACCATCAAAGTGGTTTTAACTATTGGACAAATTATTTTTATTTACTATTTCTTATATTTTCTAATTTTTTTGGTGTCACCAAGATGCCTATTTTCTAGGTTTTCATTAGGGTGATGGTTTTTTTGTATTTTTCTGGTTTTTGGCAAAGCTCTCTAATGCTATGTGTAGAACTTGCGTAGATGCAAACTATTTATAGGTTTTATTAATTTTTCCCCATCTAGAGTAGCTAATTGGTAAGCACCAAAACCAAATGAAGTAGTGATGATGTATGGACCCAACCAATTATGCTCGAACTTGCCAGGATTCTCATGGTCAACTTGATTCTTTGGATTTTGCATCAAAACCAAGTCACCAATGTCAAAATTCCAGACCATAACTCTTTTGTTATAACTTTCCTAAAGGTGATTTTGATATGCCTATAAGTGAGTCAAGTATTTTTGTTTGTGTTCTTCTAGCAATTCCAGCTTATGCAATTGAGACTATTGGTATTCTTCATCATCAATCAATCCCTTCATGGAGACCCTTAAGGAGGGGATTTCTACCTTGATGGGTAGGATAGATTTAGATCTGAAGACCAAAGAAAATGGGGTGGCATAGGTAGGCATGTAGATACTAGTGTGATAGGCCCATAGGGTGGGATTAAGCTGGATATGCCAGTCATGGCCAACTTAATTAACAATCTTCTTAAGAATCTTGATGATTGTCTTGTTAGATGCCTTAGCTTCATCATTACCTTATGGGTAATAGAGCGTGGAGAAATCATGTCGAATATGGAAGCACTCACAAAGCTCACAAAAATGACAACCATTGTCTATGATGATGGATTGGAGAACACCATACCGACCGATGATGTAGTTAAGGATGAATTTGGAAATTTTCTTACCAGATATGTAGGTGAGGGGAATGGCTTCTATCCATTTGGTGAAATATTTGGTGGTGGTGATAATGAATTTGTGGCCATTGGATGAAGGGGGTGGATTTTACCCATGAGGTTGAGTCCCCATTATGCGAAGGGCGAAGGAGAAGTGATTGGTTGAAGCTCTTGTGTAGGTACATGAATGAGATCACTGTGTACGTGACATTGACGAAATGTTCTCATGAACTAAAGGGCATATTTTTCCATGCTTGGCCAGTAGTACCCAAGTCTCATAACTTTCTTGGCTAAGGCTGGGCCACTCGAATGAGATATACCCTCATGCACCTCATGTAAGGTTTTGTGTGCTTCATCTATGTCGAGACATTGAAGAAGGGTATTGTCAAAGTTGCATCTATATATGGTGTCACTGATTATGGTATAGTGGGTGGCTTTACGAATAAAGGACTTGTGTTGGTTATTGGAAAGGCTCAGCGGGAGATTCTGGGAATGTAGGTAATCATATGTGTCTTAGTACCAAGGGGAATTGGGACCAATAAGCTCACAAACCATTTCAAACTTAGGAATATCATAAGTGGGAACCAATAGTTGTTCCACTAAGAACTTAAATTATTACACACTACAAGGAATATCTAAGAGAGATCCAATTGTGGCCATGGTGTTTTTTGCTTTGTTCTATGTTTTGGGAACCCTCTCTAAAGTGATCATATGGAAATATGATATGAAAATATCCACCATGCATTTATAAAGCATCAATTTTTCATCCTTGGTGTCGTACTCATTGTTGAATTGGTTGATAAGTAACTAATAATCTCCGAAGACTAGGGGTGTTTTGACTTTCCACTTGATGATCATTCAAAGTCCTATTACTAGTGCTTTGTATTCAACAACATTATTAGTGTAGGGGACGGCAATCTGAAATGACTTGGGAATAGAATCTCCTTGTGCTATAATGAATAATATGCCTGCTCCTAAGCCATGACCTATATGGGACCCATCAAAATATAGTTTCCAAGGTAATTTAGGGCCTACATGAAAGATGGATTCATCTAGGAAGTCGGCTACCAAAGGGTGATCACCTTGCATGGGTGCATTTGTAAGTTCATCTTCACTACATTTCCTTTTATTTCTTTGTGTTCCATGTACTGTATGTCATACTCACTAATTATCATAACCCATTTTTCCAATCGTCCTGTTAATGTTACTCGACTGAGAAGATAATTTAATCAGCCTATCTTAGCCACTAACTGTGTTTTAGGGTTCAACATATAATATCTCAATTTCTAATTAGCATAGACCACTATGAGGCAAGAACATTCAATGGAAGTGAATTTGAGTTCATATCCAACCAAGGTGTGACTTATGTAATATATGGCTCTTTCTTTCTCATCTTGGTCATTTTGTGCGAGTAATGCCCCTAGTGTGGAAGTGGTTGCAGAAATGTACAAGATTAGAGCTTTTCCATTAATGGTAAGTAATAGGATGGGTGGTGTCAGAAGATAGTCTTTTATTTGTTCAAAATCCACTTGACATTTGTCGATCCACACAAAGGGGGTGTCCTTGCATAGAATATATTAAAAAGGTTGACATTTATCATCTAATTATGCAATGAATCATTTGATGGACTACAATCTTCCCTATAATGTTTTGAGCTCACTAATTCCTTTTGGTGGTGGCATGTCCAAGATTTCTTTTTTTTTAGTTGGGTCAACTTTGATGCCCCGACAAGAAACTATGTACCCTAGGAGTTTAACCGAATTCCCATTGAAAACAAACTTCCTGGGGTTGAGATGTACCTTATACTCTTCCATCCTTTTAAATATTTTTTCCAACAATTTTAGGTGATCATGGCACATTAAGGACTTTTCCAAGAGATCATCAACATAGTCTTCCATTAACTCATACATGAGATCATGAAATATTTTGGTCATGGATCATTGATACATAGCACCAGTGTTCTTTAGGCCAAAAGGCATAACAATCCAACAGTATGTACCCCAGGGACAAGTGAATGTTGTTTTGTGTTGATCTTCTAGGGAAATGTGAATCTGATTGTATCCTAAGAAATTATCCATGAGGAACAACATCTCGTATCCTGATGTGAGATCTACTATGATGTCTATATTTGGGAGTGGAAAATCATCTTTTGGGCATGCCTTGTATAAATCCCAAAATTCTGTGCAAATACAGATTTGACCATTTGATTTGGTGACATGAATGAGATTTGATATCCAGTCGGCACAATCTATCGATCTTATGAACCTCGCATCTAGTAACTTTTTGAGCTTAGCTTTGATGAGCAAGGCAATCTACGGGTGCATCTTTCATAGTTTTTGTTTGGCTAGATTTCAATCTGGAAGAAAGGGCAGATGATGCAAGACTAATGTTGGATCTAACCCTAGCATATCAACATAGGATCATGCAAATTTGATATTTCATTCTATGAAGAACTCTTGAAAATTTATTTTTTCCTCTTCTATCAATGAGGCTGCAAAGAGAATCATTTTGGGAGTTTCTGGTGTGGCTACATTGACTTCTATGGTATATTCAATCAGCATGGCCGATTTCTCTTGAGTAATGGGAAGAAAATATAATCCTCCATCCTTGGGCATCTCAAAGAGGTTTTCACCCTTAGATACATCCTTTCTCTTTACTTTTGTGTTGTCATAAGGTGTCTTGTGGTTTTCACCTAAAGATGTGTCTTTTCTTGTTTTATTTTTATTACTTTTGTGACTAGAGGATTAAACAGTCTCCCCAAAGTATGCTAAAGAATCAAGATCTATAGTGAATTTAGCTTTATGGTCCCCACTCAATATTCCTTCAAAAAGTACCATGAATTCGGAAATATCCTCATCATTCTCAAAAATGTCCATGATAGGTGAGTCCTATTGGTCCCAATCAACGATTTGTAGGTACATAATGGAGATGCCATCATTAGTGTTGGTGAAAACTGGAGATTATTTTGAAAGCATGCAAACTAAGGCTGAAAGGGTAAAGACCAAAGTTTCCTGAAAGTCCCAGGAGGATTACATCCAATTGTCATCTTCATTAGACTCAGGAAAATTGGACTCATCATCAAAATAGGGGACAAATGAGCTAGAATCATGGAAAATAGGGTCAGGTGGTGGTTTAGGTTCATCATTATCATGAGGCCAAAATATTTTTACCCAAGCTTATCTTTTCATTGGGATTTTGGGAGGGTCTTTAGAAGGTTCAATGTTAAACATTTGTCTAAATTTTTTTTCAAGAGAAGTCTCACCTGGTTCTCAAAACATTTCGTCAAGCTCATAATCACTCAAGGATCTTTCGAAACCATATTCCCATCTATGCAAATCAGTTTTAGTATAGGATTCCTTGATTATCTCACCACTTTCTGAAGCACTTACACACTCACCTAAAAGTACATGGGTACATGGATCATCAATCTTGATTCGCTCAAACCTTAACCCTAGATTCTTTGGTCTTCTAGATGGCATTATGGGTTCTCTTCTTCCAATCTTGTTTATACAAAGGCCACTAGTTCCATCATATCCTTTTACCTTCATCACCTCATAGCCTTTTCCATACTATTGTACTGGTAATGGAGGTAGGTCTTCTATGTCTTTCTAAATCCAGGCTGAAATATCTTCAATATCTTCTTTATTTAACTCTCCCTAGTTTGTGAAATTCATTGTAGGAGTAACTTTAAAGACCACTTTGGGCTCTACTCTGAAACAAGTCCTACCATAAAAATTTGGAGACTTGGGTATCTTGGTGATACAATAGGAAGTTTTTAATTTTATTTGCCACAACCTTGGTCCTGGATCTTGATGTTCGGGTCAACAATTGGGATGGCGAAAGTAGATGGTGTGATGGAGTTTGAAGGAGTGGACGTGGATGACTTGGTAAGTATAGACAGATTGATGTTGAGGCTTCACAATTAATAGGCACTTGCTGTTCAAAAATTACCCTCAAGTTGGTGCAATACTAAAAGGGGTCAGGATTACTAGGTATGGTAATCTCGGTTCCATCGAAAGGAAATTTAAAACATTGGTGATAGGTGGATAGTACGGCCTTCATTGCATGAATCCAAGGTCAACCAAGTAGGATGTTGTAAGGAAACTCAAGATCCAGGACCTAAAATTTGGTATCTACAATTACTAGCCCCACATAGATAGGGATCATGTTAATGCGCTTACAAGAGCATTCCTCATCATCATACATTTTTATGACTATGCTTTTGGTGGCATCTACGCATGCATCAGAGAAACCTAAGGCCTTGACCAATTTTAAGGAGCATATGTTCAATCTTTCTTTGCCATCTACTAGGACTCATCTAACCTTTTGTTTGTGGATGAAGACTTCAATATGTAATGAATCATTATGAGATGGTTTAGGCGAAGAGTAATCTTGGTCTAAAAAGGTGATATGATGGGAAGTAGTCAAATATCCGACCATAGCTTCACAGTGGTTGGAATCAATGTCAGTAGGGATGGAAGACTCCTTTATAGCCTTATCAAGGATAGCTTTATGTGCAGGTGAGATGTGTAATAGTTCAAGTATAGAAATTTGTGCGGGAGTTTTACCCAATTGGTTAACAAGGTTGAATTTTCCTTTGGGTTGTGGTTGTTTAGCGGGAGGACCAAGTATTTTGATCTTGCCTCGATGAGTGGTGACATTACACTCTGGATTCCTTGTAATGGTGATGGTATTAACATGCTCATCAACAACTTGAAGGTGATTAATTATAGGTCTTCTTGAGTAGTCAAATGCAACATGAGTGTAATTGGATCTATTGGTAGTATTTTTTCCTAACAAAGAGGGATTACCAGAACCATGATCTTGCAGTGGATTTTAATGAATGGTATGGTTCAAGTTAGAATAAAATTGTTGACCTTCAATTTCAATGACACAACTTTCAATGAGGTCTTATATGAGATTCTTTAATTGTTTGTAGGAAGAGGTTTTATGTCCTTTTATTCAATGATAATCACAGAAGGAATTATCATCCCACCATGATCGTTTGAATTTCCCCAGGTCATATGGTTTAGGGTCTTGCAATGTTATGATGAACTAGACTAGATGAGTTTCATGAGGACAACTTCAACTGGTTCTCCCAAGGGGGTGTATGTACGTTTTTTTAGGAAATTATCGGGTTTTATATTGTTGTCCTTGGTCTTGATTATTTTTAATGGAATTTGATGTTGATGTCAGGGTGGTCAAAGGAGTGTTTTGTGGTTGATATCCCCTAAGTGTTATTGTAGGACTCGTTGTATTTACTACTTTAGCATCGACGATGCCATCATTGGTAAAATGTTTGTTCTTGACCCAATATTTTCTCTTATCATTAGTTGGGTTCATGTTTATGTTCTTGCTAGCCTGTTTAAGTTCACCTTTTGTAATGAGAGCCTTTTCCAATTGAAATTCCTTTTCAACAAGGTCTGTGAAGGTAGTGCAACAATGGACTTTCAAGTTGTATTTCAATGGTCCAACAATATTTTTAACAAACATGTTTACTTTCTCCATTTTGGGTATCTCAATGGGACATCAACTTGCTAGACCTCGCCATCTTTGGAAGAACAGAATGAATGTTTCACCAATTTCTTCTTGAGTGGTCTTACATAATGTGGCAATAGTAACATCAATTTCAATGTTGTAGGCATAATTTTCCACAAATTTATTGGCGAGTTCATCCCATGATTTTATCCCTTTGGGCAAGAGTGTGAACCAATCAAGTGCAAGATCAACGAGACTCCTAGGAAAGAGTCTCATCAAATAAGTGTGTTCTTATGCGATGTCTACACAATTGGTCATGAATTCTCTTATATGCTCAATGGGATTTGTCTTTCCTTTGTATTTGGATAAATTTGGTACCACATCCTAGAGGGAATGGTGGCATGTGTAAGTGTGTATCGAATGGATATAGACATAAATCAAAGGATGTGTAGGTCTTCTTGTTTGATACTTGCATGTCCTCTACTTTTTTTTGTAAGGCAGCTAGTTGGTCCATTAGTGCATCTACTATATGATTGTTGGTGGCATCACACATGTTGGTAATGGACATCCCATGGGTTCCCATTTTTTCTGATGGTGTGTTTTGATTTGAAATGTATTGATGTTGATCATATTGCACAGTTTTTAGCATTTTGAGTGGGAATTTTTTTTTGTGTATGAATATGGGATGCATATGTGGGACTATGTGTCCCAGCAATATTAAATTCCATTTGAGGAATTTTTTGCTCATGAACGTTTTGATAACCAAGTGGATTCATGTGTTGTGACGTGTAGTTTCCTTTACCAAATTGATAAATATGGTCATGTGGGAAATTTGTGTTTTGCCTTTGATGACCACAAGTGTTGCTATTGACTTGAGGGCCTTGTGACAAGGTATTAGTTTTGGTTGTAGTTCCTTGAATGGTAATTCATCATTTGTTGGCACCAATGGGGGTGTTGAAGGAGGTTGACTAGTTTGGGTGCCATGGTTAGGTGATGTTTATCTCAAGGTATTAACATCAAATCCTTGTGGCAATTTATCTCCTTCGTGTATAAGCCTGGATAAATATCATTCTGGATCTTGTAAGTGAAATTCTTCTACAAAGGAATCCACTTCAGGGTTTTGGGCAGCAACTTCTACATCTTCCATGTACACCTATCCATTTTAATCTCTATGCATGAACAGTTCAAATGGATTGTTGCATGATGAAGACACATTTTTCGTGTCACTAAAAGGATTGTTGGAATTTTTCCCCATGTTGGTGTTGTTGTGAATGGTTTTTAAGTTCATGCCACTATGATAGTTGTAAGTATTGTTTCCTTATCCAAAGGGGTCCATTTATCTTCTCTTTCTTTGTGGTCTAGTCTCAACCATGTAAGATATGCTAAAATAAAAGAGGGATAATGTGAATGATATGAAACAAAGTCTATGTATGACAATGATATGACACTAAATTTATGTTTTTTTTTAGATTTTTGGTTATAAGGACACAATGCTAATACAACTATGTTTTTGGTCTTTTTAGAATAAGAAGTACAATAATGTATGATGCAGAGTGACAATGTTGTCTAAAGAGAAGGTCCAATGCAAAGTGATAATGAGGACTAAAAGGAATTCTAATTACAAATGATGAGATACTAAAATGTTTTGGGGTATGCTATGACAATGTAAATGGAAATGCAAGGTACAAGAAAACTCTAAAAGATAATCAACTTTGGGAGATTTTTAGAAGAGGTTGCATAACCATCCAAAGTTTGGCCAATGTTTCAATTTTGATTGTCAAATGACTTTTTGTAAGACCAAGTGAAATGAAAAAGTGACAAAGTGAGTTTCCCAAACTAGACTTATGAGTTGAAAATAAAATGATAAAGACTAAAAGAGTGATTTTTGACTTGGTCCAATGACAATCTACTTTTGAGGCAATGGTTTCACAAAGTATGGAAAGTTTTCCCATTCTAAAGTTTGCAAAGATGAAGAGCTGAGATTTTTATTATGCTAAAAATGATTGTGGATCCTAAGATGCAACTAAAATGTTTAATGGTAACCTTATGGTAAAAACTAAATGCCAACTAAAAGATGTAAAGATAGAAAATTTGAGCAAATCATTTTTGGTTTTTGCATAGATATCAATCAGAAAATATGTTTAGAAATAGATTCAGAATGTTTGATTTCAGACTAGGACAATAATATTTATTTTCTTAAGTGATAGACAAATGCAATTTTTTAGATAGAAGTTGTGTTGCAAAGAACAAATGTGTTGTTTTAGATAGCAGATGCGTTGCAATATTATTAGGTGCATTGTTCTAGACAGTGAATATGGTTCACAAAGTCAAGTGTGTTGTTGTGTGTATAAAATGTGTTCTAGAACAGTCATATGTGGGTTACAGAGTCCTAGTTGTATTGCAGTTTGAACAAGGCTAGGTTTTCTTGCAATTTTGACAAATTTGTGAAGTTATTTCAGTTTTGTTCTGCAGTTTTTGCACACACACCCCACTCAGGTGGGAACCCTCGTTTCTTCATTTTTGGGTGTCTTGGCCTTTCTATTTTGGAATTTTCCTTGCTTGGGCACGTGCTTTGATGATCATCTTGCCTAGTTGGAGTGGCCCATTTGTGAATTTTATTGAAAATCTTTGGATCTTAGTGCATTTCGGACTTTCCACCATTTTTGGGAAAATAAGTTTCCTCCAGATTTTCTCGATTTTCTTTTGGAGCCTAGAGGTGGTTGCCCTTTCAACAAAATCCATGGAAATCCGTTGTGTCTGGATTTCTCTGAAGTCCGTGGCTCTGTCAGATTTATGGATTTTGGTCTTGGTTGTCTTGTCGAGGGCATTAATGGCGATTATACGAATTTTGGGGCAATGATATATTGAATTTTGGGAAGTAATTGGCCATTTTAGTTTGTTTATTTGCTTGTCATTTGAGGTTTGAGTGTTGTAAATTGAGGCGTGTTGCTAGATCGTGCATTTCAGAGCTATTTCGACTGCTGCATTTGAATTTCGTGAGCATTGCTCGTAGCATGCTTGTGTTTGTGGGTTGTTTCTTGGCATCACCGATTTCAGCTCTTTGTTCTCATGGTATGTGGATATGCTTATTTATTCTACTTCTCTTCAATTTCTTTGCTTTATATGCTTTCGTGTCATTCATTACTTCAGCATTTTCCTATGTGTATGCACCATGGTGGGGGTTTTTGGGGTTTTTATTATTTTTTTAGTCTACCTGGTTGATCATTGAACATTTGTTTTGGGCTGGTCTTTTATTGTTGTTCTTGGGGCTTGTTTACATTTATCCCAAATTCCCTATCTTTGTTTGTACGCAAGTCATGGCTGGTTTTTCCGTGCTCCCATGGCAGAGGTTTTTAGGGTTTCTTGACCTAGGGCATAGCCAATCCCTCTCAAATTGTTAAGAGTTGAGGTTTAAATTCATGATTAATCCATTGGACATCTAGTTCAAGTTGTTTTCAGGGTGCAGATCCTACATCCATGCTCATTTGATCTGTTTTGGTAAGGATGAGTAAAACGTGGGTAAGTTCGAGTTTTCGGCGTCTTCATGGAATTCCGCTTCCTCCGGATTTCCCTAGATTTCTTCGTTCCTTCTCTTTTGCCACTTGAGCCGGACTTTTTTCTGCCTCAAGAAAATCTGCTTCCTTTGGATTTTCCCAATGTCCATCATTAGGTCATTTCGTCGGATTCATGCTTTGATGGTAACTTATCTTATTCCTGCTAAAATTTTCTTCCACCGTATTTTCCTGGATGTTCTGTGCCTTCTTCGTTTTCCCAGATCGATTGGAACTATTGTTGTTTTCAGAGATTTCCGTCTCTGATGGATTCTTCCGGGATATTGTGGAAATGAAGAATATAATCATCATATGGGGGATTTTCTTATTGATAATATATTAAGATGAACTTATGCTAAGTAGTTCTAGGGTTATTCCTTTATTGTACTAGTTAATTGAGTGACATTTAGGGGTTTATTTGTTTGTCTCACTAGATTTTCCCTAGTCTGGATTTCCCTAGAATTCCTTTCCAGTCTGGATTCCGTGAGGGGGGCTAAAACCCGAACTTTGAGATATGGGTTTCTTGCATTTGTTATTTCTCTTAGATCTCACTTTGTTATATTTACTTATTTACAGGCAAGATCAGGACAAGATGTTGTTGGTCGTGGCAAGGGAAAGGCAACAGATCCAAGTGCAAAAAGTTATGCTATCTCTGATGCAGAAAAGGTAAAATTGGATATAAGGAGTAAGATTCTTGAGAGCAAACTAACTTCTATTTGGTCAGGAAGCACCGATACCAATGTGGGTATGTGGGATTATGAGGAGTTCAAAGCTGAAATGGTAGCACAGAGCCTTCCTTTGCTAGCTAAGAGAACTCTAGAGTCTGAATTGGCACATGTAGCAAGTTTCCCTTCCACTATGTAGTGCTATGAGTTGGTGCTTGAGTGTGCCAGGAATTATGATAGAGGGACACAAAGGATAATTGGTCCCCAAGGAAGGATTGTAGCAGGCTTTAGTCCTATTTCCATTTCTAGGAATTTTGATATGCCTGATAGGTCACATGTGGTGGCTTTTGATATAGACACAACAAGGAAATACTATGAGGAAAATGTAGTTAAGTCCCAACAGGTGATCAATTCTTGGTTGGAGAAGCCTAAGTATCATTTCTCCAAATTGCCAAAGCAGCTATTCAGACTCAAGTTCAAAAGGGAGTACTACAATGTCATCACTCTCGTCAGCAGGTTGGTGGGGCTGAAGAGTGTAGGATTGTTTAAGGGTTAGATGTTTAATGTCATTGCTCAGATGGAGCAGGGTATAGACTATCATTGGGCAGGTGCCATAAGTGCGGTAATCCATGAGCAGTTGTGTAATGTCTTGCAAACCAAGACTTTCACCATGACCTCCTACCCAGTGTATGCATTGGCAAGATTTCACCCATATAAGGGGTTGAGCACTAGAGGTACATTTGGACAGGATACAATATATGAGGTGTATCCGTAGCTGCATCTAACAGGAGGAAGCTATAGAAGGGGGAATGATGCCTTCACAATGTATACTAATAGGTTGTTGTAGGGTGTAGAGCATGTAAGGATTTCTGACAAGGCTAAAGAATTGATAAGGAGGTATGGGGCATGGTTTATCCAGTTCCCTACTTTCTCTTACATTAGGATTGATGGTTGTCAAAGGGCTCCATACAGACTCCCCAGGTACCCCACTGATCATATTATATTTTTGGAAGTCACCAGGAAAATTTGTGACTTTGACATAATTGTAAAGGGAGACAAGCATAAAACAGGATTTGGGAATGATTTTCCCTTGAAGATAGGAATGGGTGAGGTTTGTCCTTCTATCCAATCTGCTCATGCTTCTAAGGAGGAAATGGGTACTTTTGGCCTCTCTTTCCATTCCAAGAGAGCAAGGTTTGACATCATTGGTGAGTTACAAAAGAAGGCTAGTAGGGAATATGGCCATAAGGCTAATATTAAAGATTATTGGGCTAACCTTGGTGATGAATTTGAGGTCAGGAAGAAGAAATTCTCTAGGTTTCTAGTGGACTTAATACGGTTATATAATGTGAAGGCCATCCCTGACTAGGTAGAAGAAGATGGAAATTTAATTCAGGGTCATATCTTCAAGGCCGTGAAAGACAAACCAGTTGGAGAGTTTGATTGGTTGGAAGAAGAGAAAACAAAACTAGATCAAATCATGACTCTTGTGATCAAGTACACCAAAATGTGGTTGAAGCACAAGATTTTGGAGTTGCAAAGTGAAGGTATCCAATGCAATTTTGATTTTATGGGAGACTTGGAGTCTCATTCTGCTTCTGAGGAATCACACGAACAAGATCCTAAGGGTAAGGAAAAGGTAGATTCCCATTTCAAGATTCAGGTTAGAGATGTTCAAACTGAGAAGGTGGCAGAGGTAGGTAAATAGAGGAAACCTATTGCCAAGAAGAGAAGGCATGTCTCAAGGAGAGAAGCTAAAAAGGATAAAGAGGAAGAGGTAGATTTTACTCCTCCATTGACAAAGAGAAGACGGCTTGTAAAGTTGTCACAGAAATAGGAGGAAGCTCCTAAAATTGATAAGGAAGTTGAATCACCTGTGGTAGAAGTAGAGAGTTCAGGGGAAATAACACAAGTATATATGAGGAGGTCAAGGACTCCTTCCCTGAAGGATGCTACAATCAAGGAGGATGTGCCAATGACTAATCCCACTACTAAATAGGAAAGCATTTCCCTTCCTCAGGATACTGACAGTGTACAAGAAGAACAAAGGAATGATGAAGATCTTAAGGACTTGGGTGAGAAGGAATTTTAGGAAGGAGACCTCTATAGTGCAGAGGCAGAAATTGACAAGGTGATCTAGTCCCCTTTGGTAACCTATGTAGATTCACCTGTGAGAGAGAAATTGAGTAAATCTCCTCGACATGAGGAGATACTAGCTAAGATCCCTTCACCAGTGCAGGTTGTTGCAGAGGATCAATTGTTGAACAAAGAAGATCCAATTAGGGATATCCCTGGTGTGCCAAGTGTTGAGAAGGATCCACCAAATGACCAGCAGGAGCAAGATAAGCAGGGTACAGTTCCAACCAATTCCACTATTCCAAGTTGGTTGGATAAAGAATGAAAGAGTAAACAGGTAATAGTAGAATATGCTCCTCCTAATTGGGATGACCTAATGGCCAATGTTGGAAAGGGAAAGTCTAATAAGAAGGCTAGGGTTGTGTCCCAGATTGAGAGAGATGAGTCAGGAAAAAGAGTGGCTCACATTGCTACCCCTGCTCTAGATAAAGATAAAGATGATGTAACTACCAAGGATTATCATGTGTAGACTATTGACTTAGGGCATGCATCTATGGAATAGTATATTGAGGAGTATGAACGCTCTAGTGCTATAATAGTGGGTAGATTGAAAAGGGTTGTACAAACTAGGCATGAGTTGGAGAGAGAGAATGAGAAACTGAAGAATTACTTGCAGGAATTGATGAAAACCTTACAGTCCATTAGCTCTTCCTCCTCTGCTGCTGGTTTCTTGCCCCAGGAAACAATCTTTGAGCTTTAGAAGATGAAAGGTACCACACTTGCCACAGTTGCTTGGTTGTAAGGAGTTCAAGCCAAAGGAGATGTTGCCATCAAAGATATCTTGTCGACTAGAGTGGATGCCATGAGGTCAGTAGATTGGTTGAAGGCTATGCTTTCTCAAGACAAAGAGGATACTGATCTCCTACTATAGAAAACAAATACAATCATGGATTTCACTGAAGATAAATTGGTAAAGAGTGGGATTCTTCCTTTCCCAAAGGTTTTTGAGCCTTGGGAATGGTTTGAGATCTTGCAGATGAGGCAAAGGGCCTTAAATAATATTGAAAAGAAAGGGAAGCTGATTGGGGACACTTTGGTTGGTATTTATGAGAAGTGTATCTCCTTTTTTGAAATTATGGCAGGGAGGTAGAAGTTTTCTCTGAAGCATCTCAATCTGGAGCAACTTAGCAAATGGTGGAGAGATTTTTATTCCCCAATCAGTGAAGGTCCAGTCACTGAACATCAACTAGATGATGCTACAACCTACATTGCAGTTATTGATAGATATTCAACTAATAGGGCTGAGTTGGACAGTACAGTAAGGCAAGACAGGGATGGCATTAAGTCTCTTGAAACAAGAGTTAGGGTTTTTCCTATACCACCTATTGCTGAGTTGGATAGGGTGTTGCTAGCCATGCATGGTGAAGAAGATTGAGCTAAAGATAAGGATGGGAAGTAATTATATGGAGCTACATCAAATTTTGTGCTTCCCATTACCCACATGCATTGGGCTGACCTGGATGAAATTGGTGCAAATTGCACATTTCATATGATTTTTGAATATCTTTTAAGGCCGACCTCTTGTGTGGCATGTTTTTATTGTAAACTATTATTTTTTAGCCGACCTATCTTTGGGATTCTCTATAAATTCGATATGTTGCCTCATTTAGATAGAAGTAATGCATGATAGGCATAGAGAAATAGAATAGAGATTTCCATATTTGAGCGAATTAGGGTTTATGTTCAAGCAAGTATTGTAACAGAAAGTTGGAATTGTTGCCATTTTGGATGATCTAATATAAGAGGGAATATTGTGATTTGGTATCTTTCTTGTGTCAATTTTTATCTGGCATGGTTCTTGTTGTTCTATCTTTAAAATTGCTTAATTTCATAGTTAAATAGTTTGTTGATGCTTAGGGTTTCATGTTTGGAATTTTTGCAGCAATCTCTTGTCCATACTTTTTGTAGTTAGTTGACTGTTAGCTGCTTTGCAAAGTTAGCCTAGACTTAAATTTGTGCTTAGTTCAGTTATAAATGTTTATTCATCTCTAATTACAATATTATTGTCTTGGATAAATTTTTGTGATTTGAAAATCTTTAAATACCTCAAAAGATTGCACTATGCACTATTTATGTGAGATTGCAGATTTATTTGGGTCAAACAGGAAGTAGTTTATGAGAGATCGATCCATTTTGGGCATATCATCTTTGACATTGTCCATCTTAGGGTTAGAATAAGTATTAGATTTATCTCTTAAAATCTTATCTTTTGCTATTTATTTTATTATCTGGGTTCAATCGAAGATTTCAAGTATCAAGTCATTGTTTAGATATGATAAATTCAAAAGCCTGGTATTTTCTTGTAGTAAGGTCCCTCTATGATTACCAGCATTTTCACATTTATCACTGAGTTGTTTTATTTGCATTATCAAGACCTGACATTAGAGACCTGGGGGTTATTTCTTTTCCCATAGAAATTTAACTTTCAAGAGAGATAGGATATCACATTCTGTCTGAGTTGTTGTTGTGCAGAAAACACAATCAACAAGTTTGATTGTGATTTTACATATTTAAAAAGGGTGTTTTATGTGTTCATTGAATCAACCAATATTTTGCAAACACTTGGTTTTGTCTTGAATTGTTGGAGACAAGCACATTGAAAACAAGCACAAATCCTATGGTTGATAAGGATAATATTCACTGGATTCCCACTTGGATTAACCAATGACATGTATTCTTAGTGGATGAATTAGAAGCTTGGCCACACTAGCTCCCCCTTACTCGACACTCACTTCTTAGGTGAACCAAGCTTTGAGTTCTCATGAATCTCCCATGACAAACTCTTCATCTCTACTAAGAATCGCGAATATGTGGGACGGCTTCAGAGGTCCAACCTCTTGCATGAGCAAATAGAAGGATTTTGGCAATATAAACAAATGGTTCTTAATTAGTGCACCCATTCAGGTAGCCAAAAAAGAGGCAAGATCAGCTCCCATGAGGAAACTTCACTAGCTTGTCTATAGGTGTGCCAATAATGTTGAAGTTTCCTTAGCATTCAAATTATATACCGGTTGGGAGTAGCTTGGATTTAGCTCATCACTAGTTGGTTCATTCCCTTAGGGTAGTACTTTTTCCCACCAAGGAAGGACCTCTAAGAAATACACAAAATAAAAATGAAAACTTTTTTTTTCATCATCCAAGATCGCACAAAGGCACAAGGAGAGTGCATACACAAATATTTCATTCTGAACTCACAAGATTGTTCATTTTAATGCCCAAATCAAATATGTGGGTGGAAAAGAAACAACCCCAAAAAAAATTTGATTCTCAAGATCACAACAAGATGCAAGAGAAGTGCATACACACTAAGGAAATATTACTACACCACAAGACACCTCAAACACTTATTCATTTTAGCCCAACTTATTATGAGATAAGAAAACTTTTTGAGAAAATGCTATGAAAATGCAAGTAAATTTTTAACCTTGATGAGTGTAGATGCAAGTTGTGTTCATTTTAATCCCTGTGAGTGTGAATGCAGTTTATTTTAAACCATGAAGTGTGATATGCAAGTTGTATTTGTTGCTGTTTTTTTGTTTGTCACTTTAGAATTAAAATAAATCAACCACAAAACAAGGGTTAGTATCTCCTTCCCATTTTCCACATGCTTCCAACAAAATATCAGTAACCAAAAATACTAACCTACTAAAAGTGAAAGGAGAAAACTGAAAAATGTAGCCAAAAATTGAGACTAAACCTGCAACAGGCAGATGTGTCACTACGCTTGTCAAATGTGGCTCAACATGCATGTGTCATTTGAGTTGTCAGATGCACTGCAACACATCAAATGTGTCTCTACAGAGGTTGAATGCATCTTTATATTATAGATGTGTCATTCTCGAACACATATGTGTCACGATGCATCAAATGCGGCTTAGAAAATAGTGTTTACAGTGTTCCGTACTTGTACCTACAAAAAATGTTGAAAAGGTCATACAAAAAATGAAAAATTTGTCCTTGTTGTTGGGTTCACCAATGAAACTAAGTTAAAAATATAGGGTAGCATAAAAAGGAATGCTTAGGATAAACCCTAGCTAAAAAATGAAGCACAAAGGACGAAAATAACATAAACAAAAGAAGAGTTTCACCAAATAGCCTTCATGCCCTCCATGATAAACCTTCATTTCCCTTCTCCATTTGATGTAAAATGATATTTTCCCTCAAATTTTAAGGACCAACTAAGACCTATGACAAAGAATCAAACAAATATTGAAGGATTTGACTCAAAATTGTAAGTGTACTCAACAATTTGCAAGCATGAAGTTTATCTCCAAATGAGGTAAGGTTGTAAGATTGTCCAATTGAAGTTGTCAAAGCCTTTTTAGAGACTTTCCATTTTTGGATGAATGGCCAAGATTGAAAGTTGACAAAGACCTAAGATCAAAGGCTAAAATATCATGTGACACCTAGAAATTAGGGTTAGGGCAAATTTAAGCTAAAATTTGAAATTAAGGGCTTAGATTTGATTTTGTGAAAATCAAACCAAAGGTCAAGAATGCATGTGACAAGAAGATATTGGGCATGGAAAATGAAGCTGGTGGAGAATCAAATAAGAATTTGAAATTATTTGATTCAAGAGGTGATGTTGACCTTTTGAATTAAAAGTTAATTTAATTCAAAAGTGGTGGGGTCATGTGATAGTAAATAATTATTTCAAATTATTTACATGATGGGAAAATAGTAAGTGGGAAATTTAAATAAATCACTTTATTTAAATTTGGGGAAAAAGTCCATAAGACGATTAATTAATTAATTATTATTATTTAATTGTGGAGAAAATGGACATGGTGAATAGTAATTAAATAAATCATAGGAATTTATTTAATTATAAGAAGACATAAGGAATTAATGATGCATTTAAATAGATAAATAAAATTTATTTATTTAAATAATCAGGAGGAAATAATAGATAAATTATAATCAAATAAATTTATGAAGTTGTGGAGGTGTATGAACTCTGCTAGGGTTTTCTTGAGTTTGCAGTCATTGTTGGACCCTCATGCATCATACTGTGCTCTTTGTGCAGGAATTACTTCTTTTCCTATGTGTACGACCACATTTACTATAATTATTTTGTTCTAAATGCCTTCGACCAGCTCTAACCCAACAGTTCATGTTGGTGTTGGCGAATTGATGGCTCTACTCAATGGCTCCTCCACTGAACAAATGACCTCGGAAATTTGTTCTAAAAGTGTTCCATGAGGTAAGTATTTTGACTCCCTGGTTGATGTTTTTCCTTTGCCTAAATTTGGTTTCGCTTGTCAATGGCTTGAAAAGCACACCCTTGTCAGGTATTTTATTGGAAGGACTCCCCCTGAAAGTGTGCTCAAAGAATGGGTCCCTCATGGGGTCTGCCTTGATATGGTCCAAAACTTAACCAAGGGTTTTTGTTTTTCAATTTGCAGAGGTCAGACATGTCCAGGAAATCCTGGAGCATGGTCCCTAGTATGTCAAGTTTTCTTTGTTGGTTTTCTAGTCGTGGACCCAGGGTTTCACTGTCTCAGATGACACCAATTTTTGGGTCCCAGTCTGGATTGAGTTCCTAGGTTTACCCTTGTCTTGTGTGCAATTTTTGAGTCATATTGCTTCCTCTCTAGGGAAGGTTATTTGCATTGAGCTTGGTAGATTTTTCTAGGCCCATCCCCAAAAATGGGTATGTGTTGAAGTGGATCTTTCTCAAGATTTGTAAGATTCCATTGATATTCAAATAGGAAATTTCCAACATACCCAGAAGGTTACTTCCTTTAATCTATTGAACATGTGCTATAGATGTCAGTCTGTAGAACACAAGATCAAGGATTGCCCTCTACCAGTGCCTTGTACTCCTTCTCTACCATGAGACTCTGAAAAGCCCAAAGCTAATGAAAAATGGACCATGGTTACAAATTGTAAGAACAAAGCCAGCAGCTCTAGGTCAGTTCCAAAAGGCCCCGAGCCTGCTAAGGTTGTTTCAAACCCTTTGATGAAGGGGAAAGAGGCCTCGATAGGGCCTGATAATTCGATAGCATGACCTAGGCCAAAAGCTATGCCTCAGCCTATTATCGTTATAATGGCGCAACCGAAAATCTCTCCTCATGTGACAGAAGCTCAACGGTGGTCTCGTAGTCCTTCATCGCCATTAGAAGAAGGAGAATATGTGTAGGAGAAAAGGATAATTTCTTCTTTGTCTATTCAATGGTAGATAATACAGCCTCGAGCTTGTAAAACGTAGTCCTTCTTGAACACGTCTCTAGTCTCTCATCAACCCATGTTGGCCCAGATTCATAGAGTCTAGAATTTAGAGTGCCAGTCAGCTCACTCTAATGGCTGGATTAATTAGTGGAATGATGCTATCACTTGCACAACTAGGTTTCTCTACATTTATGGGTGCCAGTTGGCCATTTTCCACTAATAGTCTTATGAGGCGACCACTGTCGACCTGCGCTTAGCTACTAAGGCTCTTGCAACTATCCCCTTATCCCCACCTTTGCAAGTCAGGTTGGTGGAGTTAATACACAAAAAGAAAGTTACAGATAATTATGTTGCCAGAGGTGCACAAATTAAAGCCAGGTTGCACTAGTTAAAAGTTGGTGACCGTGCCTCCAAGGAGTTTTTTTGGCCTTGCATGCCAGGCACTCCTCTCCTGGCATTAAAAATATCAAAGATGGGCTCTAGGTCCTTTCTAAGCTACTTGATATTCTCTAGGCCTTTGTCAAGAACTATGAGAAAGTTTTCACTACCCAAGATTATGCATTGGAGCACCAGCAAGCCCTATAGAGGTGCATTTCAATTGTGTCGAATAGGCTTTGCTCTGCTCAAAAATCCTTTTGTGAGAAACTACTCATGGTTGATGACTTGAAGGAAGCCATCTTTTCTATGGCGAACAACAAGGCCTCGGGGGTCAATGACTTCCTGTATGAATTATACAAGTCCCTTTGGGACTGTATTTCCCATGACCTTCATAAAGTCTATCTTGAAGCTTTTCATTCAAAAAATTTGGGAAATATTATAAACAAGGGAAATATTAAATTCATACCTAAGCCTAGAGATCCTAAAGATATTTGCAATTGGTGGGCTATCACGGTCCTTAATGTCTCCTACAAAATCATTGCTAAGGCCCTGACTCTGAAAATTCACCATCTCTTGCCTCAAATTGTGCACCTAACACAGACTAGATTTATCAAATCTAGATTTATTCTTGATAATATCATTGTTGTTTGGGAGGGTATGCAATGGGCTAGCCACTCTGGCCAAAAAAACCTTTTTCTCAAAATTGATTTTGCTAAGGCCTATGATCGCATAGAATGGCCCTTTATTCTTGCCATGCTGAAAGCTTTGGGATGTGGCCCCAATTTTATTCAAGTCGTCCAAATGCTTTTCTCAGACACCTCTTCTTGCATCACCATTAATGGCCGCCAATCCTCCTCTTTTGGTCTTTTCCACTCTATTCGATAAGGATTTCCTCTTGCTCCTTTGCATTATGTGCTTGTTGCCGAACGTTTTGGCTATCTTTTGGCCAAGGTTGTTTCCCAACAAAGGGTTTGTGGAATTTCCCCTACCAAACTCCCAGTCTCAGCTTGTTAATGGCCATTACGCTAATGACTCTTTCCTCACTCTCCTGGAGGAAGAAGGAAATATTATGGTGGCTCTTGAGTGCCTTGACATCTTATGTGAGGCCTTTGGTTCTACCATTCAATGGCACAAGACTCTTTGTTACAAGCGATATTTCTTGCCCACTCCCCATTGGTTACAACATTATGGATGGAGGTGGATTGGGCTAGGGGAAATATTTCAATTTTTGGGCATTCCCTTCGCCTTTCAAGCTTCTACGACTGAGTTATGGCAAGTCATTCTTTCCAAGATTGAGAAAAAATTGGCCTATTGGATAACCAAGCCTTTGTCTCTGGCTGGAAAATTTCAAGTGTGTTCGAAGATTCTGGCAGCTACTCATGTGTACTATTCCTCTTGTTGAGCTCCCTTGAAAGTTGCTTATGCTAAGCTTGAAAAAATACTTCTAGAGTTTTTGTGGGATTCTATAGAGGGTTTCACCAAGTGGCCTAGGAATTTTTTTGCCTTCCCAAAGGCAAGGGATTGTCTTGTGTGTTAAATGGGTTATAAGAGCCCTTTCTAGAGATGAAGCCTGGAAAATTCTCCTTGGCATTACATTCAGTCAGGCTTTCCTACCAACAGACCTGCCTATAAGGGGATTGGCTTTGAAACCATTTTGTTCATGAAGGAACCAGTTCAAATTATGGGCACTTTTATGGCCAAGAGCGTATGGAAATCCTAGGAGGCTATTAAGCCTTGGCTCCGTTGGACTGGCTCTGGCTTTTGTGATGGGCTCTCTCTCAATCAACAAAATGTGTGGTGGTCACCTCTCGTTTCCAATAATGGTCAACCTCTGGCCAAGTCTCCTTGGCTCAAGGCACTAATATTCCATAAGAAAGGCATTCAAACCTTGTAGCAATTGTTTCATAGACCCACAATGTGCATTATGCCATGGGAGGACATTCAGATGCTTTATAGACTTCAAACGAGGACCATGATACTTTTGATGGTTTGGTGAATGTTATTCCTACAAAATGCCTACATAAGGTGGGGATTCATGGTTCCAAGCCCTAGTGGAAGGACTAGAAGTGGTACCCAGACACCCCTTTCAGAAACTACAAGCCAAGGCTTGGCGATATGTGGCGTTCACCGCATTTTCCTATGATTGACAGTCTTAACAAGATATGGCTTCTTTAATCCCCCACTCATGTCTAGCGTAAAAGATTATTTTCCATTTGGTTTGCAAGTTTTGATCCAAAGCTCACCCACTTTTCCTAGTGTATTTTTTTCCAAGGCTTTCCTGTGGAAGCTCGACAATTCATTTAGGGGCTCAGGACCCTCGGTATCCTTTTTGTGGACAAGCTGTCTTTTAAGAATATCTTCTTGTTCTACACCAAAGCTCAGTAGTTTTGGATTTGGATTCATTTCTTTTGGCCTTTCAGGTTGAAACCCTTCTCTTGGAATATGGTTTTGTTGGGTAATTCGCCTAAACTTTCAACCAAGTATACCTAGATTTGGCACACTTTCAAGGTAGAAATCCTCTTCAACATATGGAAAGATAGAAACACCTACATTTTCACTCACACTCAAATGGATAAAAATGTTTCTTTATATTTTAAAGCTATTATTTTCTTTAATGTGCTTCTGCAGATTCAATTTCAAGCAAAAAAATTTGTGCTTGAGGTTGCTCACCTCCAAGTACTCCTGGATCACTGGGGCAATGCCCCGTGTACTATTTATCGGGTGCCTAGCTCACCCTCCTCTTCTCACAGTCGGTCACCCTCTCGGGGCCGGTAGAGGAGAACTTATCTCTGCTCACCCCCGCTCTCAGCCTCCTTCTCGGCATGGCTCCCACCCTCCTCGATGCTCTTGCACTCCTCCCCCTCGAACCAACCAAGGGTGGACCTCTGCAGGTGTTGCGCGGAGTAGCAATGGCAATTCTAGTTGGCCCTTTGATACCACTCCTGGCAGTGGCTCTGGTTGGCCTAGTAGTAGTTCTGGTTGGTTGAGCTCTAATAAGAGTTTTACGTGCTTAGCGCTTGCAATCTCGCCACAATGCGAGGAAGAAAAAGAAAAAGAAAAGGAAAATGATGATGGTTGGGGTCCTCCTCCTAACATCACTCCTGAACCCGCTAATGTATGGGGAAATAATATTGACGACAGACATCCTCTTGGCTTTGTTGGCACTACTTTGGTCGCTTGATGACCTTTTATTTTCTTTATGTTATTATGGACTGTTGGGCTAGGCCCATGTAACTCTATTTTTTGATTTTTTGGGCTTGGCCCATATGACTCTCGGGGTGTACCTTCTTACCACCCATCCCTTTTTTGTGAATATGTATCATATGTTTTTAATTTAATATAGATATCTCCCTATTCATCAAAAACCAAAAATAAATTTATGAATATATTTAATTATGGAGAGACATAAGAAATTAGCGACATATTTAAATAAAATAAATATAATTTATTTATTTAAATAGTCAAGAGGAATAAAAGATATGATTTAATTAAATAATTAAGAATTATTTAATTAACAACTAAATTTGGACTATAGGACATAATTAAATATTTTAATTATGCTAAGAAGAAATATGGAAAAAGTAGAGTTTGAAGACCTAGGTCAATTTTATGTGTCTACAGATGGTTCCACCTCCCATGTGTGTTATCATTGTCAATGTAGATGTTATGAGAGTAGTGAGGGTTACTAGGGTGGTGCATCAAATAATTTGGTGATGATAGATGAGTTGATGAATGAGGTGTATGATGGTCAAATATAGGTACGTTGATTTGAATTTTTAACATTTTATCTATTAAATACTTAAAATTTATAAATGTAAATTTATTTTTAATTATAAAACTAAATTAAACTAATGCAAACATTATACATTTATGGGTGTAACACTAGAGGGTGGTACATCATTAAGCATTCCTACAATAACTTGTAGACCTACATCTATATTAGAGGTAATATTTGTATAATATATCAAAATAAAATAATACTTTCTATTCAAAATAATGTTTAATATTTTAAAATATAACTTTTTATTGAATAGGTGGACATCACATCACCATCTAGTACACATGCTCCCATGAATTCTTATGAAATTGGATTTGCATAGGTACACTTAACACATTTAATTTTTCTTTTGTAAATTTCAAATTTGTTGTTTATATATTTGTGAACTTTTGAGTTTAATCTATCATTTTTTGTATAGTTAATGAAAACAATATTCACTCCTCCTAGAATTAGTGCAACAATTTCATCATAAATATTCTTAACTCAGATATGAGCTATTGAATGAACAAGACAATTGAGAGGGGGGTGAATCAATTGTAGAAAATCAAAACATCAAAACCCTCAATAGTAATCAAATCCACAAGCATTCATTAAGCCCTTATTTTGTTAAAATGATTAATCATGAAATGTAGATAACAAAAACTAAAATAACAACACCCTACACAAGATAACACCATATTTACATGGAAAACCCAATGAGGGGAAAACCACGGTGAGGATTAGCTCACAATATAAGTAATTGCAAAACTAGTACAAGGGCTCACTCCCAGAATAAGACATGTTATCCAAAAAGGATCACAGTCAGGGCTCACTGCCACAGAAAGAAACAAAGAATATAGAAGATAAATATTACATAGATAAAAAAATCTCAATGCAACAAGGAATCCACCACAAATGATCCAACACTTTCGCAGCCTTACATAAAAAATTGTGGATACCTTCACCCCACTACCTTCAAAAGTCCAACACTTTGAAGTTCACACTACTATGCTCAAATTTACATCAAATTCATTACTTGCATATATCTTTCCTCTCTCTTGCATCTAGCAACAACACCACTCTTATTTATATCAACCTTATTCTTGAAAACCTTCTCCAAGGTCAAAAACTATCTTTTATATTTCAAATTTCAAATTAGGTTAGCACCTAGACATTCTCGTGGTGGATAGGAATCAAGGTGACCCTTATAAATTCACTTGAAAATGATCTAGAACAGTCCAAAAACCACATAAGATCCAACAAATAATTCATTCAAACTCGCACCATAGAAATAATTCAACCTAGAACATCTAGTTAACCTTATTCGCACATTGATGCACGAAACACACATTATACTGTAACAGATCAAGTGAGACCTTGAATATTGAAAGATATAAACATTATGAGCAACTTCCCGGATCCACACCACTTGAAACCAAAATGTGGATAAATTTAAAGAAAATACATTTCTCCTAGACCATAGTAAACACCACTAAAAAAATAGTTCACATTGGTGAATATATCTCACTCTGCACAACAATCCAAAAACTCAAAATCTAGATATAGCAACTATTGACAACCTTGAACAATATATTAGATCTACATAGGCATAGAATCAACACAAAATAAATGTGGAGCACATATCGGACCACATTCTATACACTTACACAACACAATTTTCTCTGATTATTAAATTTTCTCAAAAGCACTTAGAAACCAAGTACCAGAGACATCATCTTAGAAAATTACACTATTCCAACATATCTCTATACACTACAACATAAATATAGCTCCATGCACTCACAACACTTCCTCAATATCTCAACTATACATGCACAACCTGCAACATAATATCTCCCTATTTCACAATTTTCTCAATATCCTCATCTTCATCCTACAACAAACTTCCTCAACACATAGTTGACATCAATGAAAACACTGACATAATTTATTTAATAGGATTTTATCTCTATTGGATGTCAATTGCATGATTCATTGAATGAGGAGTTCATGAGATTCAAACATAATTTGAGAAAATTGTAAATTAATAAGATTCATGGTTTAAAAGTTAGGGCTAAAATAAATTGGCTCAAAAATGGAGATATGTTGGATGTTGTGGTTGTGTTTATGATATGTGGTTGTAATTGATGTCAACACTATTGGCATTGGTGATTTTGAAGGCTGCATATGTTGAGGAGATTGAGAAAATTTTAATAAATATATTGCAAGTAGCCAGTGAAGCTGAGAAGGTCAAAGTGATGGAAAGTTGTGTTCGTTTATGATAAAGTGGCGTGCACTAAAGGGTTTTTTGCTAAGCTTATCTAGTATTTTTTTCCAAAAGTTTCAGTGGTATGCATCAATAATTAAGAAAGTTATGAAGATCTATGTTCCTACAGTTATTCAGTTACTGTAGCAAGTGTTTTCGGAAGATGAGATTGCAATTCTGATGAATTTGGTTGTTGTGTATTTTTATGAGATGTTTATTGATGTTTCTAGATCGTTCTATATCAATTCATTACGTCCACATTGATCGGCATGTTCGTGATTGAATATTTTTCCTTGTTTGTTCAAGTTTTTCATGTTATTGGCTAACATGATGATGATAGTGTGTTGCAGATCTTTATGGATTAATATTTTATTGTTTAGCATGCCCAAGGATGTTGATTTAGGTCTTTTCTATGTTGTGACTAACTTAGTTTGGTGTGCATTAAGAATTGTTCATGTATTGAGGCCGACAAGTTGTAATTAATTTATTTATTTATTTTGTAGCTGACAGAGTTGTTGGATTAAATCCATGTAGTAGATATATAAGAGTGATTGTCTCTTCATTTTAAATGTATGTATGTGTGTGTAGAGGTGTATGAGTATGTGTATGTGTGAATAAAGATTATATCATCCAAATAAAGACTAGAATGTGAAGAAGGTTGAGTGAACTATATTTGTGCCTAACTGGAACTGTAATTAGGCTTATGAAGAAGCTAATTTCTCAGTTCATGTTCATTAGATGGATTTAATCTGATTGTCTTATGTAAGGCAGTGAGCCTTCCCTTTGAGCAGTGAGCTCTAGGCAGTGTGCCTGAATGCAAGTGCATTCTTTATTCATTCTTCATTATACTTCTAACAGGGTGTAATCTTGTGGACTAACATCCACTGTGGTTTTTCCCCTAACAGGGTTTCCATGTATAAAATCTTGGTGTTCATGTGTCTCTAATGTGTTATTGATTTATGCTTGCACTGTTAATTATCAAATCTGAGATTAAAGGTTGATTAATGTTGAATAATTTTGATTTTGGTAACAACTGATTCACCCCACCCCCCCCCCCTCTCAGTTGTCTATCCTTGTTTTTCCAACAATTGGTATCAGAGCTAGTTCCTCTATAGAAGTCTAACAACTTGAGGTGATCTGAGATAGCATCATACAAAAATGATAGTCCTAGATGCGATGGTACAAACTCCTTTCTATGGAAATTTAGAATGGAGTGTCATTTGAAGTGCATTGGTGAGCCCTTCTGGAAGATTACAAAAAGTGCATATACTATTCCTCAAAATGGTCCCTCCACTGCTGATAAGATCAAAGAAGCAGAAACAAATACCAGAGCTATAGAAGCATTGCTAAGTGCTTTGATAGATTCAGAGATGACAAATGTGATAGGTTTGAAGACTGCACATGATATCTGGATAAAATTGGAAACATTGTATGAAGGAGATGCACTAATGAAAAGTGCTAAGCTACAAAGTCTGAAAGACAAGTGGGAGAACATGAAGATGAGTGAAGATGAAAACATATTTTCTTTCTCGCAAAAGGTAAATGAACTAGTGATGACCATTGGATGAAGATGAGATTATGGGTAAGATACTTCAATCTTTGCCTACTTACAAAAAAAAAAGCTCATGCAATTGAAGAGCTCAGAATAGTAACAAATGTGATAAGAGACATGTTGATTGGAAAACTTGTTGCCTTTGAGTTGAGTGAATTTGGTGAATCTTCACTTAAGACAGAGTTTGCATTCAAAGCTACTGTATCTAGAAAAGGCCTATAGAGATATAATCTGGGAGAGAGTTCCAAGAAGAAATTCAAGTATGAAGTAGAGATGAAACTGATTGAAGATGAAGAAAGAGAGAGCTAGAAGAACTCGAAGCATTGATTATGAAAAGAGAAGCCAGAGGACAAGGTAAGTACAAAGGAAAGAAACCTATTAAATGTTTATCTTGTAGTAAGATAGGTCATTTTTCATCAAGGTGTCCTAAAATATTCTCTAAGTATAAACCTGACAAGACTGGATTTCAAAATAAATGTTATTATGTTGAAGAAGGTGTTACAGATGATGAATCTGAGAAAGAAACTGGAAATAAAGATGAATGGGTATTCATTTCTATCAAGGAAAATAGTCTGGTGTCCATTGAATTAGATAGTAATCAGAATGTTGAGAAAGCTCTTGCAACCAAGATTGATGAGAAGGATGAATGGGTGATTGACAGTGGATGCTCACATCATATGACTAGTGGAAAAATAAAATTTCTAAGGCTGGAAAAATATGATGGTGGTTTTGTAAGATTTGGAGATAAAAATGTTGGTGTGATTTGTGGCAGAGGCTCTATTTCTCTTGGAGGTAAATGCAATACTGATGATTTTCTATATGTTGAAGGTTTGAAACATAATTTTTTTAGTGTTGAACAGCTGGTTGATAAAGGTTACAATATTCAATTCAAGGATGGTAAGTATAGGATTTTGGGAAGCTCAAGAAATGTGATTTCTTCAGGAACAAAGACAAGAGGTAATATTTTTCACTTGAATGCTTCTAGTGAAAGTTGTTTGATTGCTCAAGTTGATGTAAGTTGGTTATGGCATAGAAGGTTGTGTCATGTGAAATTTGATAACATTGTCAAAATAAGCTCCACACAAGCAGTCAGAGATCTACCTAAGTTAGTGAAGCCTACTAACATTATATGCAAGGAATGTTAGATGGGAAAATGAACAAGAATTTCATTTTAGAGAAAATAGTATCATTCAAATGGAGTATTGGATTTGGTACATACTAATTTATGTGGTCCATCCAGAATCAAAAGTCTACAAGGAGAAAGGTACTTTATGTTGCTTATTGATGATTATTCTAGAATGGTTTGGGCTACTTTCTTGAGAGAAAAACATGAGGCATTTGAAAAATTCAAAATATTTAAGGCTATGGCAAAAACTGAGACAGGTTTGAAGATCAAATGTTTGAGATCAGACAAAGGTGGTGAATTCACTTCCTGGGAGTTCAATTCATTTTGTGAAGATAATGGAATAAAAAGATAGTTAACTGCTCCTCGAACCCCACAATAGAATGGAGTTGTTGAGAGAAAGAATAGAAAAATTTTAGATGCTTCGAGAACTATGATTTTGCAAGGTAATGTTCCTTATTCCTACTGGAGAGAAGCTCTAAGCAATGCAAGATACACTATCACCTGGGTGAATGTTAATGGTAATTCTGGTAAGACTCCTTTTGAGCTATGGTTTGGTTATAAGCCTACTATTAAGTATTTCAAAATCTTTGGAAGTAGATGTTATATTAAGAGAGATGAAGATATTGGCAAGTTTGAAGCTAGAATGATGAAGAATCTTTTTGGGTTACTCTACTAAGAGTAAAGCCTACCGGTGCTACAATAAAAGATTGAAAAAGATGGTTGAAAGTGCAAATGTTAGAGTTGATGAGGATATTGAGAGATCATACAGGTATTGTGGATATGATTCAGATGACCAAAAAGATAATACCGGAAGTGGAAAGGATGTGCAAACATGGAATCAAGTTTAAATTTTTTTCATGAATCAAGAAGAAGAAGATAGTGGAAATACAGAAAGAAAAACAAAATAATTCAAAACTCCAAGATATGTAAACAGAAGTCATTATGAAAGTCAAATCATAGGAGACAAGAACAAATGTGTACTGACCAGAAGAATAATTGTAGAAGAAAATTGTTTGATATCCAAGACTGGGCCTAGAAATGTCAGTGAAGCATGCAAAGATGAACATTGTATGGAAGCAATGAAGGAAGAACTGATGCAGATAGAAAAGAATGAAACATGGATTCTTGTTCCTAGACCACAAGACAAAAATTTGGTTGGAACCAAATGGGTCTTTCAGAATAAACTGAATGAAGAAGGTGAAGTAATCAGGAACAAAGCAAGATTGGTATGTAAAGGATACTCATAGATGGAAGGTATTGATTTTGAAGAAACCTTTATCCCCGTTGCTAGAATTGAAGTTGTAAGGTTATTTCTTGCTTATGCTACATTCAAGAATTACAAATTCTATCAAATGGATGTGAAGTCAGCATTTTTGAATGGTGAACTAGAAGAAGAAGTATATGTTGAGCAACCAGATGGATTTCAATTGGCTGATGAAAAGGACATGGTGTGTTGGTTGAAGAAAGAATTATATGGACTCAAACAAGCCCCTAGAGCTTGGTATGCTAGATTGGAAAAATACTTGTTGAAGCTTGGATTCAATAAAGTTACTATTGATAGCAATTTTTATTTCAATTTGGATTAGGATAAAGAGTTGATCATTGAAGTCTTTTTTGATGACATTATTTTTGAAGGTGATGATGACTTATGCATGAAGTTTTTTGATGAAATGAAAAGTGAATTTGAGATGTCAATGATAGGAGAGTTGAAATTATTTTTAGGATTGCAAATTACTCAGTTAGATGATGAAATCTTTATATCCCAGTCCAAGTATGTGAAAGAGTTACTAAAAAAATTTGGCATGGAAGACTCAAAGCCAGTTGGTACACCCATGGTAACCGGATGTAAGCTAACACAAAATGATGATTCTCCTAAAGCTAATCAAATAAGATATAGTTCAATGATTGGTGGATTGCTATATTTAACTCAGACAAGACCAGACATTATGAATGTTGTGTGCATGGTTGCTAGATATCAAGAAGATCCAAAGGAATCACATGTGACTGCAATAAAGAGAATATTCAAATACTTGAAAGGAATCGTTGAATTTGGGTTATGGTATCTAAAGGATGATGATCTCACTTTAAATTCTTTTATAGATGTAGATTGGGTAGGTGATGTAAATGATAGCAAAAGTACAAGTGGTGGTGCATTCTTCTTAGGGAAGAAGCTGGTGTCTTGGCTAAGTAAAAAGTAGAATTTAATTTCCTTATCTACTACTAAGGTAGAATATATTATTGTTGAAAATAACTATACCCAAGTGTTGTGGATGAAGCAGATGCTAAGAGATATCAAAATTGAATATGATGAGCCTATTGCTATATTCTATGACAACTCAAGTTCCATAAAATTTTCTAAAAATCTAATGCTATATTAAAAAATAAACCATATATCTATTAAGTATCACTTTTTGAGAGACAAAGTAAGTGAGAAGGAAGTTAGATTGGAGTATGTGCCTACAAAGGAAATTGTAGATATCTTCACAAAATCATTGCCTAAGGATACATTTGAGTATCTTAGAGGCAAGTTAGGGGTAATTTCCCCTCCTAATCTGAACTAAGATGCAAGTCTTTGCATCAATCAATGGACTCACAGTCATATCTTGTTTCAGATTGATGTTGTGGCGGCTGCTACTCAGGGGGAGTAGTCAGATGATTCATATGATATGTGATCAAAGCATGTGTACCTTTTCCATTGATGTCGAAGAGGGAGAAGAATAATATTAAAAACTCTTGAAGAAAGGGAGAGTCAAGAAAGGGAGAGAAGAGCTATGAGAGGAGAACTACAAAACAAAGGGAGAAAAGTATGTGAACAGTCAGTTGAGTTGATGGAACTATTTTTCACATCATGTGTTGCCATCAATGCCAAAGGGGGAGATTGTTGGATGTTGTGGTTGTGTTGATGATATGTGGTTTTCATTGATGTCAACACTATTAGCATTAGTGATTCTAAAGACTGCATATATCGAGGAGATTGAGAAAATTTTAATAAATATATTATAGGAAGCCAGTGAAGTTGACAAGGTCAGAGTGATGGAAATTTGTGTTTATTCATAATCAGGTTGTGTGCACTAAAGGGTTTTTTGTTGATCTTATCTAGTATGTTGTCTAAAATTTTTAGTGGTACGCATCAAGAATTGAGAAATTTACGAAGATTTGTGTTCCTACATTTATTCAGTTACTATAGCAAGTGTTTCTGGAAGATGAGATTGCAATTTTGGTGAATTTGGTTGTTGTGTATGTTTTTCAAATGTTCAGTGATGTTTCTAGATCATTCTCTATTAGTTCAATATGTCTGCATTGATCGACGTGTTTGTGACTGAAGATTTATCCTTTTGTGTTTAGGTTTTTCATGTTCTTGGCCAACATGATAATGATAGCATATTGCGGATATTTATGGATTAATATTTTATTGTTTAGCGTGCTCAAGGATGTTGATTTAGGTCTTTTCTATGTTGTCACCGACTTAGGTTGGTGCACATTGAGAATTGTTCATGTATTGAGGCTAACAAGTTGTAATTCATTTATTTATTTATTATGCGGCCAACAGAGTTGTTGATATAAATCTGTGTAGTAGATATATAAGAGTGACTGTCTCTTCATTTTAAATGTATGTATGTGTGTGTAGAGGTGTATGAGTATGTGTATGTGCAAATAAAGATCAGATCATCCGAATGTAGAGCAAAATGTGAAGAAGGTTGAGTGAAGTATATTTGTGCCTAATTGGAACTGTAATCAGGCTTATATGAAGAAGCTAATTTCTCAGTTCGTGTGCATTAGATGGATTTAATCTGATTGTCTAATGTAAGGTAGTGAGCCTTCCCTTTAAGCAGTGAGCTCTAAGCAGTGTGCCTAAATGCAAGTGCATTCTTTATTCATTCTTCATTATACTTCTAATAGGTTATAATCTTGTGGAATAACATCCACCGTAGTTTTCCCCTAACAGGTTTTCCACGTATAAAATCTTGGTGTTCATGTATCTCTGATGTGTTATTGATTTATGCTTGCACTATTAATTATTATATCTGAGATTAAAGGTTGATTAATGTTGAATAAGTTTGATTTTGGTAACAACTGATTCACCCCCCTTCTCAGTTGTCTATCCTTGTTTTTCCAACAAGATAAATGTTTTAAGTTCTTCTTTAATTATATAAAGGAGAAAAAGGTTAGGTAAGACATTGGATCAATTTGGGTGGATATTAAACTTATAAATGATCTTTCTTGAGTTATAAATAAATTTTGATCTTTCTATAAAAATGTTTTCTTTGTTGAAAATAGAAATGTGGACTATAAAAGAGCCCAAGATCACTATAGATAAGTCATCCCTAGGAAAATCAAAGACTAAGATAGTGATTGGCTTGCTAGATATTTCTAAGGATGTGATTATAAAGGATATTAGAACATTTAAAAATGATAAATCTCTAGGCATAGATGGGCTTCCTACTAAATCTTACAAGAAAAAATTAACTAGATTAGTGAAAATCTCTTGTAGGTTTATTTTGAAGCTATTATCAAAGGCTCCTTGGGAAGAAATATTAATAGAGGAATAATTAGGATTTTTCCAAAAGAATCTTAGATCTTAAATTAGAAACTAGAGGCCCATTACCCTCCTTAATGTTTCTTATATGATTCTTGTTAAAAGAAATTCTTTGATACTTATTAATATCCTCCCTACTTTTGTTAGTAATACTCAAACTAGCTTTTTCAAGGGTAGGTATAACTTGAAAAATATTATTATTAGTTGGGAGGCTATTTGAGTGGGCTAATGTATCAAACTAAGAAAATGGAAAACTCTTCCTTGATTTTGAAAAGGCCTATGATAGGGATGAATGGATATTTATCATAATGAATCTTGAAACTTTTTATTTTCCTAATAATTTTGTTCAAATCATAGATGTCTTATTCAAGGATGAGTTATTTATTAAGCTGATATAAATGGTTCTTTCTATGAACCCTTCTAACTACAAAGATCAAAAAGGAAAGGTTGTCTACTAGCCCCTACTTTTTTTGTGATCACCTTTGATGCCATATTTTATTTTTTAAGAGATGAGTAATGGAGTGAGTGTCAAAGGACTTGCACTCCTTAATGAGAAAAAAAATCCTAAATTTAGAATTTGCAAATGCATTGCAATCTTTTTGAATTGGGAGGAAAGGAATTTTAAGAACTTGATGAGCAAGATATAAATATTTTACAAAGCATCTAGATCAAATAAAAAAAAAATTGGTACTAGTTGGAATTCTTATTCCATCATTATTGGTTTAAAAAATTTGATATGTTATGGGGTGGATTCAACTTGCAAGTGAGATACCTAAGAATCTCATTTAAAATCAATCCTCCCCTTAAGTCAATATGGGATTAGATTAAATTAATATTGAAGAAAAAATCTCCAAGTAGATTAGATAATATATTTCTTTGGTTGGTGGAGTGCAAATTTGTCAAAAAAATTGTCCTCCTATAGCTTATATTATGCTTCAGTGTAGTTGTTTTGCAACTATCAAGTGAATGAAACTTAAAAGAGAATTAAGAAGTTCCTTTGATTTGATGGGAAAGGAAAGAGACACAAATCTACTATCAAGTGTGATTTGTGTTTTTTATATAAAGACAATGGTGGCCTTGGACTGAAATACTTGAGATTGCAAGTAATTTCACTTCCTGCTAAATGAATTGTTAAATCTCTTAGTGGTAAAAAGACCTAAAAAATTTCAGTGAGGAATGACATGTTCAAATGGTAGTCCCTAAATAGGCTAATTTTTAGAATGTTTTGCATCCTCATGAATCCTTATTTGGAAGGTTCTCCTTATCCCAATATTTTGGCTCTAATATCTTTAAGAGTATCTAGAAGGCAAGGGAAATTGTTAGGAACTAGATCAAAGGAAATAAGGCCATTAATAAGGAAGAGAAAAAAATTGTAGCTTTAGGTTAGTGTGGTGGAATTGTCAATGGAAGAAGAAGCTCATGGATCTCTAACATGATTTATTTTCCAAGAGCTAGGATAGTAAAGGCATCAAATGATTTGGTAACATAATGAATAATAAGTAGACCAAGTCTTGGGCTTCTCTTAGTATTGAGTATGGTTTACCACTTCTCAAAGGAGGAAATTTACAGTCTCAAGAAAATATGGTAAGACTTCCATTTCTTTCCAAAATAATTTTCAAACCTAGTATTTATGAAAACTTGAAGTGGTGGGATAAAACAACTCTTTATAAGGTGAACGAGCCAAAAATATCTACAACTCTCTGTCAAAGTCCTAAGAGGTTATCACCTACACCTTAATGATTTTTGGTAATTGAATTTGAGTAATGGGCAATGATTTGAGATTCTTAAACACTCTTGGTTGAATGTGATTGAACCAAAGAAATCCTATTTTAAATGGTTACTCATTAAAAAAATTGTCTAGATCAATCTAAATCATGTTCAACCTATTAATAACATGTACTCTATCAGTGAAATTGTGAACCATATTTTCTTTGACCATTTCTTTACTAAAGAAATTTGGCTTTTATTTTTTGTTGAATGAATGGGTGGGATAAAAAGAGTAACTTTTCATGGCAAGAATTTTTATTTGGTTATGTTAAAGGTGTGGATAAATATTTAATATTTTTTGGTTGATTTTAACTACTAATATTCTTTTCTTTCTTTTGAGAAAAATAAGAAATGAGGGTTATTTTCAAGAAAGGAAGACACACCTTGTTGAATCTTACAAAATACTCATTTTTCTATTTCCGTTCAAGTTACTCTAACATTGGAGGTGACTAAAGAGAAGTTATGGGAGATTTTGGACACATGCCAAGTCAGTGTCTTGAGATTTGAGGTAAAGGCAACCAAATATTGGCCCTATCCTAGGGATGGAAATGATCATTTTGTGAAGAACTAGTAATTTTAGGAAAGACATAAAAACTATAAATATGATATGCTCCTTGAATACATGGGTCTCAAAGAAAATCAAAGAATTACTAAGGGTGATTGCAAGCTAGAGGTCGTTAGAAACAATAACATCTTAAAGATCAATCCACCCATTGGGTTTTATGATATGGATGTATATGGTGAAAGTTATAATATCTAGGTTGTTATGGCTTTGAGTACTAAAAATTGTTCATACATGTAACATTTTTTCATATCTTTGTTGGTTTGTGGTATCCTAGACTTGTTATACTCTTTTTAAGTGAAATATGTACCATGTAACCTACTTTTTCTTCGATAATATATAATCAATTCAAAAAATGTGCAAAGCTTATTAATTTTTATAAAATTTATTATTTATAATTATGATTTGAAATCATAATTACAAATAACAAATTTTATAAAATATAATAAGCTTTGCACAAATTTGAGAAAGCTAAACATATTTATATGTAACAGAAAGGAATCAAATCTTACATGTAATATATGAAATCATAATTATATATAACAAATTTTATAAAAATAATAAGCTTTGTAAAAAAATTGAGAAAGTTAAACATGCTAATATGTAAACAAAAATATCCAATAGAGAAAAGACAACCATACTACCAAAAAATAAAAAGTTGCATACAAGAAAAACATTAACTTAAAATAAACTATTTATTTCAATATATTACACTTAATCTTTTTCTAACCATAAAAGCAAAATTCTTAAACGTATAATTATAAATAATTTAAATATGACACTCCTTGCATTAATAAGTCCAATCGGTTCAAATGTTTAAGTATTAAATCAATCACTTTTTAACTATTTACACCTAACAATCACCAAGTTTGTGATTTTTTTATGAATTATTACTTTCAATCATTCATAAATATTCATATATGACATAAAGGAATCATATCCTACATACCTAAATTTTTGATATTATAATTTTATAAATAACAATATCTATTAAAAAATGATAAGTTTTGTATAAACTTGAGAAAAGTTTAACATACTGAGATTGAGACCAAAACATTGAACAAAAAAAAGTCAATTATAAGACCAAACAAAAAAAAAATTATACAATAAAACAAAATTAAAAGAAAAATGTATTAAAATTTATATTTGTACACAATCTTTTCTAATAAAAAAGTATAAAATTGTTAAAATATAAATATCTCATTCCCTACATTAATAAAATCTCATCATTCAAATGTTTAAGTACTAAATCACCATTCAACCACTTAATAATCAAATCTATGAAATTTTATAAAAAAAATTCTTTCAATCAATCATAAATATTTGTATGTGACATAAAAGGAACTAGATCTTGTCTAAAAATATTTAACATTATAATTTGTTTTGATCCACCACCACCTTTGTATTTTTCCCTATTTGAACCAATTTGTAATTAGAATCTAAAAAATAATCCTTCAACTATTTATTTTCTAATTTTGTTTAGAGCACAAAGAATAATTTATTTAATCTTAATATCAATCATCTTATAAAAAATTCGATTATTTTATTTATATAAAATATAATAAACATTTTTTTCATTAAAATATATAAATTATATATTTTATAGTTTTTTGTAATTTATTTAATCTTAATATCAATCATCTTATAAAAAATTCCATTATTTTATTTATATAAAATATAATAAACATTTTTTTCATTAAAATATATAAATTATATATTTTATAATTTTATAATTTATTTAATCTTAATATCCATCATCTTATAAAAAATTCGATTATTTTATTTATATAAAATATAATAAACAATTTTTTCATTAAAATATATAAATTATATATTTTCTAATTTTTTATTAGATTTTAAAGGGATCACCAACGAAACTATATATTTTATAGTTATTAAACATTATAAATATGATATAAATCCGTTAATAAAAATATTATTACCATACTTATAGTAATAAAATAAACAATCCATTTGTATTTTCTATAAAGTAAATTGCGGAGCCCTTTCTTCTTAATATAAAAACTACAGACCCCAATCCATGTAGCAAAATGAATGTGGGATTAAAACTAGATCGTCCGGTCCAATGACCAAGGAAACCGTGACGCAAACAGTTACGGAACGAGAACGGGAATGCCAAATGTAAACTGCAACGGTGCAGTGCTAACAGAGATTTGAAAAGGCGCGGTTAAGGAAATGCTACGGTAACAAGAGAGGCTGGGTTAAGGGGCCCCATATGGACCCGGCCTCCTGAGCATTCCAGGCTTAGAGTGTGCCAGTTAAGCCTGGGCCTCTAAATCACCCATACAAGTTCTTAAGTCACTGTTAAGTGACGATAATAAGGGGAAAGAAGATCTTTTTGGTATTATCTTGTGGGTTATTAATCCGTCCAAAACTACGGAACATGAAGTAATCGGCGACATGATATCGGTTGGAACGTACGTGAGGGTGAACAACTCATCTTCATACACCGAATCACCAAGCCAACTAAAGTTTACCAGCATTTTCAATCAAATTATAAGTTATCGATGACATACAAGACATTGATGGAGGAGGAATGAATAAGAAATGGTTAACTGATAATTCTATTCTTATCAACAGTTTCTTGTAGGTTGGCAAGTTAAATCTTTGGCACTGATCAATTAATGAATGCAAACTAAATCGATCGATAGTTTGCAACAAGTTAACAACTCCAATCTATATGGTGCCATACTACCACTCGCCCATGTCTTCCATGTAGAAGATGAAAGAATAAAAGCGGTGAGTTACAAGATTTTATTCAGGTGTTGTGATTGCAATTGTTAGGGTAGACATACAATGATACATGAATAATTTGGAGAAATAGGGTCGGGGGTTTAGTTTGATTGACTAAAGCATCATGTCACAGGTAAAAGATCATTAGGTCTAGTCTCCCCATCCTCGTGGTATCGGAGGGAATGTCACATCAGCATTACCAGTCACGTGAACAAAATTTACCAGACAGTTTATAAGAAGAGCTACCCAATTCTTATAATCTGAAAAAAATTGGAAAAATAGATAGCGCGTGTGAACTACTGAAGAAAAGGCTTCCTAAAAATGTATTCTTATGGATCATCATAATTGCAAGAAATATATGTGAAGTGTTAAAGCATACACAAGGCACACGAACTGCTTAACAAAGTGTCTTAAAGAAATGTTGTCTCATTGAATAAAAATGGGGCACCGTATATGCACAAAATGAATTTGTTGAAATGGCTTTAAAACACTTTCAAGAAAATGCATTTGGCTGTTATAATGCTGAAGTTCCAGCAAATAGCGCAGCAATGGGATACTCAAAAGAACGTGTGAGTAACCATAAAAACATAATGAAAAGATAGAATATTTTTGCCAAATGTTGTTGCAACTGCTCTCATAAACATATTTGCAAAGCATGGAATGTAGAAAAGGCCCGAATTATATGATAGAGTTCTTCAAAGAGATGTCATCTAGTGAGTTTCAGACAATTTTATTGTCATCAATTCACCATCAATAACTCATCATCATGACAAATTCATTTTTAGGAAAATTCATCATCAACAATTCATTGTCATGGAAAATTCACCACCAACAATTTCCTAATTCTATATGCGATGAATTATCCACGGCGATGAATTGCTGGTGGTGAATTTTCCAGAGTGATGAATTGCTGGAAGTGAATTGTTGGCGGTGAATTACTGGCAGTGAATTTTCCTAGAGCCCATCTAGTGCAATGAACTAATTATAGACCTACACATAATCAATTTTTTGAATTGGTTTTAGGAGTTTTTAAATAGATGCACTTGATCCATGTTGCCCATGAGAGCTATGGAATAGGGTATGGACTTGTATCAAAGCATAATGGAAGAGATTTTTATCAGATATTATAGTTGGGAATTCTCTAGTAGATATGCCTGCAAAATGTGAAAGCATTCATAGCATGCATATAGTTTAGTAGAATACTTTACGGAAATGGAGCCAAGTTCCATAATGAGCCTCTAGAAGTGACATATAGACAACCATCAAAATGTGAAGAAGGCTACAAATCCTCTAGATAAGGAGTATATATACAAAATGTGAAGAGCATAGAAAATGTCTATGAAATGTGGAAAAATACCCTGAAGAAATGTGGTCTCATTGATGCCATCATTGTTGAGCATGTTCAAATGGATTTTGATGAAAGGTTTAAAAAAATATCAAGTAGATGCTCTTAGCAGGCATGAAGATTGTGGGACAAGACACCTCAAAGAAATCTTGAAGTGTCATCACTGTGCACAAAATGTTGTAAATTCACTCGAAAATGACTATTCCATGGTGAAGGGATAGTCAACGTGCGTGAAAGGTTCAATAGAATGCTTAAGATAAATGTTGTCTCACAACATGCCATGATTACAAAAAAATATTTATTGAGAGAGCTTTGTAAACCATTAAACATATGCATTTGGTTGGAGTTAAAGCTTGAAATCACCATGGTAGACATGCCTACAACATAGGAAGCATACCCAAAAGAAGCAAACTATTAAAAAATTCCTCAAAGGGATGTCATCTCAAAGAATGGAATGGTTGCAGGATATGCACGAAATGGAGTTAAGGAAAATTATTTAGTCACATGGTAATCAAGGAGTCTGAAATTGATAGGTGAAGTGCATAAGCTCCGTAGACATTTTCTATCTGATAATAACATTCCCTTTCCTTGTAGCCAAGAGTAATATTTCATCAAGAACATTGAAATTTTCATTGTAAGTGATCCCAATGCAATTGTAAAGGGTAATATATGTGCTATGCTTCAACTCATGAAGAAAATAATTATGTAAATAGAGAATGGAACCAAAAAGGATGAAATTCCTTTGGCTCATGGTCGCCTAGGGATACTGATCCTTTAACCACTTATTCAAAACATGTATATGTAAGATATACCACAGAAAAGACACAGTAGTGCTACTAGGATTTGTGGAGTCTCTAGGAGATTTAAAAGGTTGAAACTAGTAATCTCTTACCTAGTAAGAGAAGAATGATGTGTAATTTCAGATGTGTAGCCTAAGAGTTCTATTCTTTGCTCTACAATGAGTTTTCCTAGACTAGAAGTTCCTAATATTCTCATAAGCTAGTTATGGGTATTACTCATGACTAAATGTGAGATATGCAAATGATGAATCTACTGACTCAGTTTTAAAGGTTTTTGAACAAAAACAAATAGTAGTTGAAATACCTAGTATTTCACACTATGAAGTACAAGTAATAGGTCTATGAGAATTTTTTGTATTTTGAAAGTACACTTTCAAAAGTCTCAGACATCAAGTTAGGCCACATCAACATGCAAGACTTTTGGAAGTCTATGGAATAAGGAAAGAGGTCACTCTTAGGAGAGAATGCCTTTAGAAGTCTATGGAATAAGGAAAGAGGTCACGCTTAGCAAAGAATACCTTTGAAGTCTAGTATCTTGATTTGGTCTTAGAAAGCATAAAAGGATATAATCCTAAGACTAGAGAGATCAAAACCATTGATGACAATCTGGTGGCTAGGATAGATGGTGTCTCCATCAAGATCATCTTTAGGTTTCTTATCAGAGATCAGTTCGCATTAACAAAGAGATTTCTCATTAGTATTTTAGTGAGCATAAGAATCAGTGTCTTAATACCATAGCAAGAAATTGGCTATCAACACCTAGAGGAGGTAGGTCTCAACTTCCAAAATCTCTCCATAGATCTCTCTTCATTGATGATGTTGCTAGTATGATAGTTCTTCTTCACTAACTAATGGAAAATGGAAATTCAACTAAGTTTGAGAAATCGATGTAATTTTTCATCATTATGATAAGTTTAGGGAATTAGTTCATTGATTGGGGTAGCATTATTAGTGATAATTTATATAAGTAGTTATCTAAGTTTGAGTTAAACTAGTATTTTCGCATGTCTTCCTATCTTTTCTATGCAACTGGTAGTATGAAGACTTGGCCATGGCTTAGTACTAGAAGAATATAAGATAACACAACATAGAGCTATAATTATTCTTCACAATTGCAAGTGGAGGAAAGTTACATGAACTTTTAGAGAGTGAATGATGTTTTTACAATGTTAATAGTGAGAGAGCTCCAAGGAAACACTGCACTAAGAATATCTTTAGAAGTGGAAACTCTTGTCAAAATAGTATGAAAGTTATTTCTATAGACACCTAAAATCTAGCCTTACACAACCACACCTAATTTTAGCCTATCCTAAGCCATTGATTAAATAAATATCTATTATTTATTTAATTATTCTTATCCTTTCCCATCTCCATCCTAATTGTTTAATGAAATAAATATAAATATCTAATTATTATCCCTTCACATGATCCCATTAATTAAATAAATTATTTATTTAATTAATTAATTACACTTTATCATCTATCCTTGTCCATCTAATCCTAGCCCTTTATCTTGTTCACATCGATCATAATCTAAATTTTTCTCATGTGACAATTGTCATCTTCACATGTCTAATTAACTCCTTGTCTAGATTCATTAAACCTAGAAACCTAGCCAAAATTCAAAGCAACTTTCCATCTTATCCATTCACTCATGTTTAACATTTTAATCCTAGCCATTCCCACAAGGATTTTTGTCTTTATCTTAATCCTAAACCTAAATCCTATCCTTCATGTTCCACTTGTCACATGATTACATCTTTGATCCAAATGCTAATCCTCCTTCAATCTTAGCCCTACATCATCAATTATTCCTAGCCATTGTTTTTTCCTCTTCAAGACTCTATATATAGAGGCTCTCATCCTTCATTCTCATGAACTTTGAAGCTATCATACCTACATGTTGTCATTTTGATCTATCATTATCAAATCACATCAATGTTAAATGCTAGAGCATTGATCAATCCACATATCAACATATCAAAGAGAATCAATGGAATAAGGTTGCACTTTTTTTTCGCTCATGAAGGAGAGAAGAAAAGATTCTAGGTGAAGGTATTATGCTTTGTATTTTCTTTATCTTCTATTTTTACCTTCAATCTTTTCACCCTCTTCATTTTGGTAGGCTCAGTGGAACCCACATCCTTTTTAACCCATTTTTTGGTGAGATTTTCATGAGAGTTTTTGTGATGCAAAAATAAATTTTTGGTCCTAGACTATAAAGTGGTGCCTTTGTTTCACATAAAGGCACCTTTGTAGCACAAATTTGTGCCTTTCTCTCACATAAAGGTTCCTTTGTTCTGTAAAGTTATGCTTTCGTCACCCAAAATTGTGCTTTTGTTTTGTGACTTGGATTTGATCATTTTTCAAGCTAAATATAGGGTTTGACTAACCTTGGAGACATTGTTTTGTAGGTTTTTTCATTCTTTTCATGTAAAAAATAAGGTTTCCAAGGTTTTGTCAAACTAGGGTTTCTTGCAAGATTTCTAGGAGATCTAGGGTTATGGTTCCTTTTTAGATCTTTTGAGTATATAACTTGACATATTTTGGCAAGATCTCTATTTTTCAAGTCTCTTATAGTCTTATCTTGTAAGTTTCCACTTGTTTTGGTGAAAACCTTCATTTTTTGGGTCTTGGAGGTCATTTTCAGGCTTTCTCTATGAAACTGCAACTTTGTTTTGAACACATAGTGGTGTTGAACATCAAAATACTGAGAGGGGGGTGAATCAATATACTTCAAATTTTAAACTCAATCCTTAATTGTTGAAGCTATGTTATATCATTAAAGCATTCAACTACTCAATCAAAATAGGAAAGAAGATAAGAATCCACACAAGAACACAGTTGACACTAGATTTACGCGGAAAAACCCTTAAGGGAAAAACCACAGTGATAAACACTATTAGGAGCTACTATCCTAATCCAACCTCACAAGTAAATAACAGCTACAAATTTTATTTAGGGCTACAACCCAAGGAAGCTACAACTCCTTGTTTATTCAACTTTGTTTTAGGGCTACAACTCCCTAATTGAAAACAACTGAAATACGACTAACTTTATGGCTTCAACCCACTGATAATCATCAATTTTGCACATTAGGTCTGAGGCGAATCCTATCACGCTCTACTCATGCACTTAAACATTTTTCACACTTCAATCATTCACTTCTCATTTTTTATCTTCTATATATATCATCTGCACATTTGCAAAATACAAATTAAGTCTATCATAAACAAGAAAATATGAAATTTGTAGTATGCTTTCCTTCATATCCATTGGTGGTATACAAAAGAGATAAAAAATTATTTACATTTCTCCTAAATGAGTCGGCATCACTTATACAACATCTACTACAACTCCATAAACTCCATTCAATTTTGAATTAGTGGTGCATGCCATCAACATACCTTAGTCGGCCTCAGCAAAAACATAACTTCACTTGAAATGATGAAACATTTGTGTGGTACTGTAAACAAGAAATATCTTAACACGCTTCATACCTTGGACTCTATGATACATGTGGCATGTCCACAAAAACTCATACAATTGAACTTTACAATCTTCTACTGGTGCAAGTATCCAAACATATGTTTTGATGAAGATTAAGCATCCAGAACAACTATATCAATCTGTTACTTAGAAAACTGAACTTGTGGAGCACCAGATCACTTGAAACTTCAATATACCATACATTAGACATCACTAAGTATGTCTTCAAAACCCATTGGCCAAAACTTCACATTTGGAGGAATGCAAAGCATTCCAACAAGTCTCCTAAACCACTTTGCTCTGCCTTAACATAGTTTGACACTCTATCACTTGTAACTTTCACTTTGGAAGGAATATTGACATGAAAACCTGGATATAACACCTTCACATCTCCATGGGCTTAACATCTAAACCACGAGACTAAATATTGCTTTGTTGAAGGATCCTTAACCAAAATACTATGTCTTTGCCTTAGATTATATAATATAAATACCTCATAAAAAACTTCTACAACTTTTCACTGAGTTCGATACACCAAACTAACAAAATATCATTATAGGCATCCTAAAATCACATCAAGACATGTGTACCCACCTCTACATCATACTAAGACAATAAACTAACGACTAGCCTTCCATTTTGCTGCAATCTCTAGTGCATATACAATCTTAAGCACACTTTTGACATCAATTACAATCGAGCTTATCAAGCCACAACAATCTCCCTCTTTTTCATTCATGGAAAAACCAACTAATCTGCATAAACACTCCCCCTTTGACATCAAGGGAAAAGGGTAACAAAATTGTCTTTGTACATACTTATAGAATCCCCCTTAATCTATACAAATTTTACTCCATCTGGGAGGCGTCTGGTTACTTCATCAACAAAAAAGTAATATCTTCTTATCTACAAATGATTCTACTCCACATATATACACAAAATCAAAAAGGAAAGATATCTTACATCAAAAATTAGACTTATCTCAATTGGAAGGAAGAATGTTCTTATAAATTGCCTTGAGTTGGATCAAGCTAATGTCCCATTATTTCTTTGTTGTGTTCAAGGTTTGGAATTGACAAGTCAACAACACATATGTGTCTTTTGCTTCCACCAAAGAAGATGGTGCATGGTATTTCTAAATTACACCATTAGCTTCTACCAAAATTCTAGTGAGTGAGTCCAATCTTAGGCTCACTATTTCTCTTAATTGCTTTACCTGACCCTTAAACTTCTCCCTTTGATCTTGCAGTTGTTGAATCTAGGAGTGACAACTCTCCACTTGTTCCTTCATGGCACCATCAATGTCTTGCATAGGATCATAAGTTGTAGCCACATTTCAATGACATTGATCTGATCCTTTAAACTCTTTGTTGTATTAGTCCACTTCAGATAGAAAACATATTGTACTTTTTCTTCCCCCAAGCTCACTTTTGAATATCTTTGATGCATGATTGTAACTTCGCCAAAGTGTTGTCACACTTTTTGACTCAGCATAAATGTTAGTCTCTTTTCATTGGACTTTTGTTCTACCTGCTTCTCCAGATGAGAAGAATAAGTCTCAAAGGACTCCATTAGGCTCTTTATCTGTTGTGTAGGGGCCAAAGATGTATCCCTTTTATCTTTAGGAAATTTATCTTCTAGTGCTTTCATTTCCTCTTCCAAAACTCTTGCACTCTCCAGTTGTTGTTGTAGCAACTCTTGCCTTGCTATGGAGTGGAGTAAATTTCCAAGCTTCATATTATGCAAGGGGGACACACTAGACAAGTTGAATTTCCCATCAAATGTAGGAACATGCAGTAATTGTGGAGTCACTACTGGTTGAATTTGTATTTCTTATGCCAAAAACTCCTTAATTGGATCAATCAGAGAGGAATATGGTTTCTCTAAATATTCTTCTTTGTCACTCTTCTCCTTCTCCTATTTTTCCTTCTCCTTTTCCTTTCCCATTTCCTTATCCTTTTCCTTCTCTATTTCTTTCTCCTTATCAAAGACATCCTACTCCTCTTGTTGACCAGAGACACCTTTCTCTTCTTCCTAATCAAAGATAACTTTCTCATTTGTACTCATTGAAGGGGGCATATTATCAGTGTCTTTCTCATCTAAAGGCTCCTATGCATTCATGTCAACATTGGTTTGCACTTTGAATTATTTTCTTTTTGAATTATTCAGTTTCCTTCTGAATCTTCTTTCTAACATCATCATCCATACTCATAAGAAGGTCTATTCTTTGCTTTGTGCAAATCTCTTTAGCTTGCTTCTGGACTATCTTCTCCTTATCTTCTTGGGATATAGAGGAACCAACATTTTTGATGGCCTGCTGCCTCAACCCCTCATCAACTTTGATTGCATTTTCTCTTCTTTGTCTTGAAGCATGTTGTAGGCTTTCTAGATCTTGTTCAATGAAGTCACTCAAAGACCTATTTTTCTTGAGCATATACACAATGATGGCCTTTTCTATGGTCTTCTAATATTCTAGAGGGACTTCTAGATGGAGTTCTATGGTTTCATCCAATAAACCATTATGAAAAATTTCGTTTAGGATGTCTTCAAACTTGAGGGGCTCATGTGGAATCAGAGGAGGTTGCTTGATTTTGTCATTTTCTATCTTCTTCCCTTTCTTTTTCTATTTGGAACTACCTTCATCTGAGCCAACTTCTTCCTCTTCTTCTGATTCTTCCACATCCATCTTCTTTCTCTTTTCCTTTTTCTTAGGCCTAACATGCCCATCTTTTGTGGTCTTCTTTTGTGGAGGAGTTTATGATGTATCTCTTCTTCCAATAGATGTATGTGCAAATTTAGTGGGCTATAGAGGAGTGGTAGAAATAGAAGTGAATCTACCAGACCTTCTTTATTCTTTATTATCTTTTGGAGGACCAAATTTAGCTTTATAACTTTCTTTGGGCACAGGTATGTGTAGGATCATCATGGAAAAAACAAGCCCTTAAGTGGCAATAAAAAGACAGAAAATCAGAGTTAGAAAACTTGACGTAAAAATTTGAATAAGTTATCTATATTATTTCAAAAAAATGTAAAAATTGAATCTCTAGAAAATTGAATGTAGTTTCTAAACTACTAGACCTTTATTTTAAAAGAAAAAACCTATTTGGTGAAAATTTGAAATTTCAATGCAGTAGTATTTAAATGTCGGGGTAAAAATAAGAAGTAGGTGTTTGTCTGACCACCCTAACCACAATAAAATGATAATATTTTAGATATAAGTAGAGGACTCATGTCCCGATGTGATGCATATTTTTTTATAATTTTTTTCCAAGTAAATAATTAATTATGAATTTTTTATTACAAATTTAAAAAAATATAAAAGCTCATCTATCTAACCACCTTAACTTGGTCAAAAATTCATGAAATTCATTTTATTTTTTAATCCTATAGTATGTGAACCATAGAATGTGACACATGTTTTGGATTCAAAAAATGTGATACCGTTTGAAAGTTATAGATGTTTTTCAATCAGCTTATCAATCAAGACTTTATTTGCAATTCTAATAGAAAATGAATAATAATTTATTAAATTCAAAGTAAAGCATAATTTATATTGGTGGAAGCTGAGAATCTCCTCTAAAAACCCTTTTCATTTCATCAATTTTGGGTAAAAAAAAAGTCGTCAACCACATGGGACATCATATGGCTTACATATCACCACTTTTTGGTCCATCATGATCCTGCACATACCCGCACATCAAATGTAGAATCTGGAGGAAACCCCCATTTCTTGTGAAGATCTTCTTTATGTTTTGATAGATGCTCCTTTGTATTCTTATTATACATCTTATTCATTATCTCATAATATGTCCCAAATCTCTCAGAAGTTGTATCTTTTAGCTTTTTCAATAGGATATCCACATAACCTTGGACATATTCAGGTGCTATCTCATAAGGCAATGCAAGAATCTATGAGGTTATGGGCTCCACTACTTCCATGTAATAATGATCCTTGTCCACCATGAATGTTACCTCATTCTTATATTTTTGGACCAAATCAAATGGTATTCTCTCTCTCTTGCATCTTTGTTTGCAAGTTTTTAAAGAAGCCCAAGTAGAAGGAATTATATGCTTGCTTATCTTGAAAAACTTTTATATGTTTCTTGATTTGTGTTGCTACTAGAGATAAATTATCTCATATTTTTCCTTTAAAACCAAGTAATTTGTTAAATCTCAAAAATGCAAGTTACAAATATTAAGAGGATGCCAGGCTCTATGGTCAGACTTGCAATGTTCTTGAACCATTGAATGGAGATAACCTATTCGTTTGATGACTCCCTACACTTCAATCTCTGCTATGCCTAGGCAGGTAGACCTTTATAATGGACTAGATTAGTGGAATGTATGATTTGGTTGAATTAAAGGATCTATCCAAAATGGAAAATAGTGTGGGATAGATGAAAGCTTGTTAACTATTCCTACTGAAATTTTAAATGTGAATGTATGGATAAGATTTTATGAAACTATGAAATGGAATAGGTATGACCAGTGCCTACTCTTGTTGGGTTAATGGAGTCAAGAGATGAATGATATGTGACTTACTTACTAACTACAATTCAAATTGCTTGGCACTTGTGACTGTTTATACCTTGTATAAACATGCAAGATTGTAACTATCAGACTCTTCTTATCGATCCAAATGATTCTTACCAGGTTACTATGATTAATTAAAAGGAAATTTTAGTCCCTCCTTGAAGGAACCAAATAAATAAACCACACAAAAGCAACAAGTGTGCCCTGACAAATCAAATACTTCTGATTTGAATAACAAGATAGAACCAAATTGGAGATAGTATGATAATTTTATCGATTATATGGCTCTTCTTTAATGATCCGAGTGATACTCCCAGATTACTATGATCTATTAAAAGGATATTTAATTCTTTGAGAGAAACCAATTAATAAAACTACACAAGAACATCAAATGTGTTTTGATGAATTGATTTCTCACACTCCAATTTAAATAATATGAAAGCACCAATCTGGAGACAACCACATAATCAGATATTAACAACAAACAATTGACACGAGTGTTGGACCACCAATATATGCATTCTTCTCCATTATAGAATTTCAAAATATTTTGCAATACATAGCATAATGTTCTATTGAGACAATTGATCAACCTGTCCAACTACCTAACTACTAATTTCATCTAATTCTAATCCCTTTTCATTTAATTTCATTTGTCATATATACATTATATCTTCTAGGGTTATGACCCTTTACTCTTCCGCTGCATCGCTTCACTTTATTTTAATTAATTGCCTTCAACAAATAAAAATATTTTAATCTTCATTGTCTTTGCTTCTTCATGAAATTTTAATCTTGATTTATTCATTAAGCCTTTTTGCTAGCAATTTCCCACTATATATTTTACCCAATATGTCCTTTAAGTAAAATAATTACCCACTTCATTAATTCCTTGAAAGTATTTTATTTTCCAAAAGATAGTTTTCATCTGCTCTTTTCATCTTTGGTAAAGAATATTCTACCTTCTAGTGAAAATATTTTTTAATTTTCTACCGTTCATGCTTTTCGTGGGTAAAATAATCATCCACCATATGATCCCCTTGGTAAAAATGTGAAGTTTATATCTTCTCGAAGTAATATTCCTTTTCATTATAATTATAATTTATTCAACCTTTTGTTTGCACTTTGACCACATGTATTCACATTTCGGGGTGACTTGAAGCATCGAGGAGACTTATTTTATCTCACACCGATATCAAAGAATCTCTCCAATGCATATTTTTGTAGGGTAAGTGCACCAATTTGTAACACAATTTAGGTGCCAAAATGAAAAAAATGTCAAAAAAAGGCCAAAATAAGCCCTTTGGCATGCGCCAAATGTAAAAGTTAACATAAAAAAAAAAAATGGGGTTCAAACTCTCATTTCTCTTCAACCTGTAGCTTGACTTGGAGGATTTGAGATCTGCAACTCGCGCTCACCAAATCTCATCCATTATTTGCATCCTTAGCTTTCCATTTTCCACGAGGATGTCACCAACACGTCGGAGAGGTCAAATATTGCAAAGAGCTACGTATTTTTATTCTATTTATTTTGAATTTGATTTAAAATGAAAATTTAAATAGGTTTTTATAATAAAAATTTGTTCTAATTCTCAAGGAATGAATCTCCACCTCAAAACATTGAGAATTCACAATCACCCCCTCACGAAGAGCATCCTATACAAGAACAACCTAAAACTCCTCCATCAATTCATAGGCATCCTCAAGGAACACAAGAAAATATTCAAAATCAAATTGAAAACAATAAAAGAGACATTCAACAATTAATTGGAAGATTAACCGAGCATGTTGAAACCCACCCTTATAGGAGAGGGATTGTTGAATCGTTGAAGTCAATTGTAACTCATGTAGGAGAAATGAGTGAGCAAATTATTTTTTGGTAAAATAAGAGGCATGAGATGAGACAATTTTATGCTAGTGGTTTCTCATATGCAGATGTCAAAAAATAGAAAATTAGCAAATCCGACTTGTCTGCCCTATTTATAGACCTAGGAACCAATGAACCTTTGTATCATGCATGCAAGAGGTTCCCCATCCATTGGTGTCACCATGAGTTAATTAAAAACAAATTTTGGGAGCAGTGGTGGATGGTATTTGACCAACCTCCATGCAATAACCATGAGGTGCTGCAATACTTTTTGAGGAAACTCTATTGCGAGTTTGTCCTCAATAAAATTCCAAACTATTTTGACATCTTAGACTTTCAGGGTAGAGGTGGGGGTTCCACAAATGATAGACCTGTTGCACAACGTAATCCATAGTTGGCACCGAGAGCCTTGGCCAGACCCATGGTGGAGCATGTCATTGTTCCTTCCATTGTTAAGGACAGTGTAGAGGTGGACACGCTGACGTTTATTGACTCACTCACCTAGACCATTTTACAGTGTGTGAGTCCTGTAGTAGAGCCTAGTGTGGAGGAGACTTGTAGGCCTTGATCTCCACCCCACCATTGTGGTGCTTGTGGTGTTGTTTGCACATACGATTATTAGAGTGCTCGTGATGTAGCTACACAACCTACATTAGCTACAGAGGTGATGACTTTCATAGATAATATTATGAATGAGTCATTCGGCATTGACACTCAGGTAAAATTTAGTAAGTTATTTTAATGTTGTTTATTAAATTATATTTTGAAATTTAAGAATAACTAAATTAGTAGAACTTTGATATGATGAAATTTCAAGGTCGGACTATTCATGAGGCATGCTCTATTCCTACATACTCTTATACATTCTCGACGATGAGTCCATAGGTATGCAACTAGTATTAAAGATATTATTATTGCATTTGAACAATTGAATTTTATATTTGAATGTTTGTCTCATAACATGCTTTGGATTTCAAACAGTTTCCTGGTGCACCTTCTTCCTCCACACCTCACAATTCATATCCTCAATCAACTTACACTCAGGTAGCCTTTATTCATTAATAGTTTTGTAAAACTATGATAGCTAGTTTTCATAATTTTGCATATATACAAATCTAAAACAATGATGAGAAACACAAACATTGCATTTTTATTCCTTGATCGTGTAACATTATGTTCTCATAATTCACTTTTTGTTCCTTTATTCCTTCCTAATCCCATACCGTTAACATTTAATAGTTCACCCTATTTTCCATGATCCCCTCCTAGCCCATCCCACTAATATCTTCTAGTCCATGCTATGTGTCATTATCTTCTACTCCCATCTTATTGTACCCATTATTATTTCACCCTAGATGTTCCATGATCCCATCTATTCCACCCTATGTTCCTTTATATCATCCTATGTTATACCATATTTATCCACGTTTCATCCTAGATAACTCTTCTCAATTATTGCTACACACAGTTCAAGTTCTCATTTCGTGTACTATAGTCAAACCCTTGACACCTCCTAATTCACCCTATGTTGCATTATTCCCTAGTAATCGCATCCCATTAACCTCTAATTGTCCACCCTATATTTTTTTATCCCATCCTAGCCCGTCCCATCAATCTATACTAGTCCATCCTATGGTCCATTAATCCCTTTTATTCCCATCCCATTACCCTCTCTTATTTCACCTTATGCTCCATTATCCCCTCTTGGTCTTTATATCAACATGATACCTGAGATATTGTTTCATTTGTAGTTGTTGACATTAGACAGCCCTGGTGATGTTGGTGGCATGATGGATCATGGAGTTGTTGTAGAAATAGCTAGTTATGATCCATTGAGAGAGGTATGCAATAGATGAGTCGATTTGACATTATATTTTCTCTTTTATGGTCTATTATATAATTTTTTCACGATACTTTTATGTAATTTAATCTCTATCTTGATGGTTGCTATAGGTGGTTGTCACTCTAGATCATGGACGTGGTGATGTTGTAAATGTGCATGATGACTATGTGTATACGATAAGTGATTATATATTTTGTTATATGTCATTCCACAATTCAATTTCTATGTATTAACATCTTTAATTTTTATTGTATCAATTGAAGGTCCAAAGTGAAGAGAGGAGGACTAGCGAGCATGTTTGAAAGATAAGAGAAGCAACAGTCACTCCATCCAACCAAATTTTGAAGACAACACGGGATCTATTTCCTTCCCCTAGAGGGAAATGACTATGTATTAGGGTTGTTTTTTGTATGCCTATGTGGAATTTTGGAGCATATGTTTTATACTATCAATATATACATGACATTTATGTCCATATGGCTCCTTTTTACTAAGCTTGTATGTTTTTTTTGGATATATTGTATATACTTTTATCAATATATCATTGTATAGCCTTTCGGATTTTTATTAAAGAAAATATTATTTTTCTACTACCATTATTGAATGATGTTATCATGTGTATCATGTAAATTATATGCTTGAATATTGTAGGCATGGATTTTGTTTACATCAAATGCTTAATTAATTACTGTCTAATGCTCAATAAGCCCCATCTAAAGAGTATTGTGTAAATAAGCTCCATTTGTGGTGGTTTGTATCCTTTGGAATGCTTCAATTACTTGTGCCTCACTTATTCACATGTATGCTTCACTTATTCACATGTATACTTCACTTATATTGTGTGTATTCACGTGTATGCTTCATGCTTCAAATGCATAGCAGCAAAAATATTTTGGGAAAAAATTCGACAAACCAAAAGTATAAGAGTTTTTGAAAAAATCGGGAAAAACTGTAGAACAAGAGATAAAAACTTTTTTATAAAAAATTGAAAGGTATTTCCATAGCATATAGAGGTATAGAGAGCAAATAAAATAAATATTTTAACTAATGAATTGTAAAAAATGGATTTTTGTAGTTTATATTCATATCATTGATTGCATTGCATTGCACATCTTTCAAAGTCAAACCATTACTTTACTTTGCATAACTAATAACTAGATGTTGATAGATGACAAAATTTCAATTACAATATAGTTTGTACAAATTCAACCTAAGCAGTTATGCAATTTCTTCACATTGCATAACTAATAACTAGGAGCAGCTGCCAATTGCATTTTCTTATCATGGCATTCTATGAGACCAAATTTCTTTGAGGTATTTTTTCAAATAGTTTATTGCCTTGTCTATGCTACCACATTTTTCATACATGTCTACCAAAGCATCTTGTCAAACAGTTCATTGCCTTGTTGCTATGGCTAAAATCCTAAACAAATGATTTCAAACAAGCTATGGATGCTTCGAAAAAATATAGCAAAATCACAATAGTAAGCAATAGCATAGACAAGGTAGTGAACTGTTTGAAAAAATGCATCAAATAAATGTGGTGATGGAATGCCATGACAAGCCATAAACAAGGTAGTGAACTAGTTCAAAAGATTCCTCAAATAAATGTGGTCTCATGGTGAGGAAATTCCATGACAATCAATATTTCTTTTGATTGTCATGGCATTCCATCACCATGAGACCTCATTTTTTTTAGGCATTTTTTCAAAGATTTCACTGCCTTTTCTATGCTACCACATTTTTCATACATGTCTATCAAAGCATTATATCAAAAAATTAATTGCTTTGCTGCTATGGATAAAAACCTAAAACATTGATATAGTAGGGGAGGTCCTGCAATCTCATTAAACACAATTTCAATCGTTAATCACAATCCTCAAGTCACAAATCCTCACAGCTCTTTACTCTCACCAAATCAAGCTACCTCCTTGTAGCACTCCAAACCCACCAAATCAGGTATATTTTCTCAATCTCTTCTTTTTCAAACCAAGAACAGTCCTATTTCAAGGAGCCATTATTGAGTTTAACAACATACCAAACAATCACCTAAGGTTGCTTTGTAACAAATTTCTCAAATCGAGCTTTTCACGCCTTTTAGGGCTCAAATTAGCCCACTTTCACAAAGAGACCACCTTCAAAACTTTTCCAAAACTCTTGAAACCTTGGGGAAGCACTTCATATCTACCAAAACTTCAAATTTCACCATTAGATTGCAGTGATTCAATCATTTACTACCAAAATCATAAAACCCTCATTTAGTGCCTACAAACTAGGGGTTTATTGAAAATGGCACTTCCCAGACAACCCAAAACCTTTCAATTGCTCAAACAAGTCAAAAAAACCTTGCTCATGCTTAATTCCTCATAAAACTATGCTACCGAACTCAAAAACTCAGTTTCACTCTCTAAAACCTCCCTTTTTGAAAGGAAAACTCAAAATTTACTCATAGGGCTTCACACCCAATTCACCTCCAGACCTCCCCTACTCTAATTGATCATCCTCACAACTTTTTACTATCATTACAGACCCATTCCTCAAGTTACAAAGGCCAAAAAAAGAGGAATGGGTCAAAAAGCCATATTATTGACTCAAAACCTTCACTTGTACAAGTTCAGGCCGGTTTGGTTAAATTGATGATAAAATGCACAAAACTCAAAAGAAAACCTTAAAAATGGATTAAAAGGATTGTTCAAAATATCTATAATTCCATCCACCACAATTTTGAATCCACAAAGTAATGCATATGTCGTACAAGTCTATTTTATATGGAAAAATACATAAATATGAAAAAATCAGTGATGTTTCTATTAATATTTCACTTGAAAACTTCAAGAATCTCTCTTACATTGATGCCTTTCCACATATTTATTATTTTCCCTCAAAAATAACTCCTCAACTTCCTCAAACGGCCTATTGCAAAGCCTTGACCGTTGGACTTCTCTTATGTTCAAAAATTGCAAGTTTAAAAGATTGCTTTTTTGCATTTTTGAGATACCAAACCTCCTAAACACCTAAAATGACTCAAGGTTGACAACTTACATCACAAAATGGTCTTATAAACCTTATTTTAACATAAAATTTAAAACTTCTAGAGTCTAAACATTATGAACTTAATTTGACAATTTTGCACCAATGGTGCTCCTACACCAAACATGTGCTTTTCAACAAGCTATGGATGCTTGGAAGAAATCTAACAAAGCATAATAGCAAGCAATAGCATAGACAAGGCAATGAACTATTTGAAAAAAATGCTTCAAATAAATTTGGTCTCATGGTGATGGAATTCCATGACAAGCAAATTGTTATGGATTGTCATGACATTCCATCACCATGAGACCACGTTTCTTTGAGGCATTTTTTCAAACAATTCACTGCCTTGTCTATGCTACCACATTTTTCGTACATGTTTATCAAATCATTTTATCAAACAGTTCACTGCCTTGCTGCCATGGCTAAAAGCCTAAAATGGGTGCTTCCAAAGAAGCTAGATGGATGCTTGGAAAAAATCTATCAAAGCATAATAATAAGCAATAGCATAGATAAGGCATTGAACTGTTCAAAAAAATGCCTCAAAGAAATGTGGTCTCAATGTGCTTGTCATGGAATTCCATCACCATGGGACCACATTTCTTTGAGGCATTTATTTCAAATAGTTCACTACCTTTTCTATGCTACGACATTTTTTATACATGTCTACCAAAGCATTTTATCAATCAATTCACTATCTTGTTGCTAAGGCTAAAATTATAAAACAAGTGCTTTCAAACAAGCTATGGATGCTTGGAAAAAATATATCAAAGCATAATATTAAGCAATAGCATGATGCAGAGAAAGGAGGCCTTCAATCAACTAAACAGAAATCCAGCTGATACACCAAGCCTTTGTTCCTTCAAACCCTATCAAGGGTGATTCTCCTCAAACTTCACTATTTGTCTTATAGGTTTGCAGACCCAACTTATTCACCTTTTCTTTCAAATCTTACTACCAATAAACAAGCCACTCACCTTTTTAGACACTCTTTTAAGCCTTCAAAAATGTATCACAAAAACACACCAGGTCACTTTCGACCAACACCAACAAAACAAGGCTACTACGCTATCTTAATTGGCCAATTAGGTCAAATTTTCAAAGAAACTATACTCCAAACTATCTTCCCATCCCAAATAACTATAGAAAATCATTTACCAGACCACAAAACCTCCAAATCCACAAACTTTAACCTGAGAACCGCTCCTTTAAGCCCACATTTACAAAACCCTCATTTTTAGCAAGTTTAGGGTGGGTTTATTGAAAATCCTATTCCCACAAATCATAAAACCTTTCCAATGCATCAAACATGATTAAAAGAACCTGCACATGCTTAAAATTCCCTCACAAACTTCTTCCCCATAGGATTTCAACCATTTCCACTCTTAAACCACTGAATTTCACCAAAACTCATCAAATTACCAACTAGGGCATCACACCAAACCACTCAACTCACCTCCCCTGCTCTAGAAAACATGCACATATGTTCCCTACTCCTAATTGCACCATTACACTTAGTTACAGTAGGATACAATGGGTGGTATGGCTAAAAAGTCATGTTTACACACTCAACTACTTGCATTTGACAACTTTTTCCCCAAGCGAGAAATCGCCACCATGGGAAAAGGCCTTCGAGATAGAAAAACCTGAGAGAGGTTATTGTAGAAGGGTCCAACATGGTCCCATAGGCTTAGACAAGAAGTTTCTAAGCATCATAGTGTCTGAATACGAGCATGCTGAAGTTTGCAGCCATTTTGCGCTTTGGACTCTTAAGGGATTTTGTTGGTTGAACGTAGCTCAGAGTGATTCCACATGTTTCAATGGGAAAAAGGACCATTCCTAGTGTAAACTCACCCACTCAGATGTGTTGAGACAGCCCATTTGGTCACACGAGTTGTAGAACGAAAGTTGCACCACTTTGCAACTTTCAACTACTTGCATTTGACAACTTTTTCCTCAAGTGACAAATCTCCACCACAGGACAAGGCCTCCAAGATAGCAAAAACTGAGAGAGGTTATTGTAGAGGGGCCAAACATGATCTCATAGGATCAAATGAGAATTTTATAAGTGTCACGGTGTCCGAATACAAGCATGCTAAAGTTTTTAGCCATTTTGCACTTTGGACCCTTAAGGGATTCTATTGGTTGAACGTAGCTTAGAGCAATTCTACCTATTTGGGTGCAATAGAGGAACATGCCTAGCATAAACGTACCAAATCAGATATGTCGGGACAGTCCATTTGGTCACACAAGCTGCAAAACAAAAGTTGCATCACTTTGCAACTTTCAACTACTTGCATTTGACAACTTTTTCCCCAAGTGAAAATTCGTCACCACAGGAAAATTCTTCGGAGATAGAGTAAAATGAGAGAGGTTATTGTAGAGGGGCCCAACATGATCTCATAGGATTAGATGAGAATTTTCTAAGTATCATGGTGTTCAAGTAATATCATGTTGAAGTTTGCAGCCATTTTACACTTTGGACCCTTAAGGGATCGATCTAGTTGAGCATAGCTCAGAGTGATTCCACATGTTTGGGTGCAAAAAAAGACCACGCATATTGTAAACATACCCACCCGGACACGTCGGGACAGTCCATTTGGTCACAGGAGTTATAGAACGAAATTTGCACCACTTTGCAACTTTCAACTACTTGCATTTGATAACTTTTTCCCGAAGTGAAAATTCTCCACCATAGGAAAATGCCTCCGAGATAGCAAAAACTGAGAGAGTTTATTGTAGAGGGGCCCAATATGATCTCGTAGGATCAAATGAGAAGTTTCTAAGCATCACATTGTCCAAGTAATAGCATGTTGAAGTTTGCAGCCATTTTGCATTTTGGACCCTTAAGGGATCGATCCAGTTGAACGTAGCTCAGAGTGATTCCTCATGTTTGGGTGTGAAAAAGGACCATGCCTAGTATAAACATACCCACTCGGACGTGTCGAGATAGTCTGTTTGGTCACATGAGCTGCAGAATGAAAGTTGCACCACTTTGCAACTTTCAACTACTTACATTTGACAACTTTTTCCCCATGTGAAAATTTGCCACCACAGGAAAATGCCTCCGAGATAGAAAAAATCGAGAGAGGTTATTGTAAAGCAGCCCAATGCAATCTCATAGGATCAGACAAGAATTTTTTAAGCATCACGGTGTTTGAGTAATAGCATGTTGAAGTTTGCAGTCATTTTGCACTTTGGAACCTTATGGGATTTTGCCGATTAAACGTAGCTCAGAGTGATTCTATGTGTTTGGGTTCGAAAGAGGACCATTCCTAGTGTAAACATACCCACCTAGATGCATCAAGACAGTCCATTTGGTCAAATGAGTTGCAGAATGAAAGTTGCACCACTTTGAAACTTTCAACTACTTGCATTTGACAACTTTTTCCCCAAGTGAAAATTTGCCACCACAGGAAAATTCCTCCGAGATAGCGAAAACCAAGAGAGTTTTTTGTAGAGGGTCCCAACATTATCTCATAGGATCATACGAGAATTTTTGAAGAATCACGGTGTCCAAGTAATAGCATGCTGAAGTTTGCAGCCATTTTGCACTTTGGACCCTTAAGGGATCGATCTGGTTGAACGTAGCTTGGAGCGATTCTACATGTTTGGGTGCAAAAGAGGACCATGTCTAGCGTAAAAGTACCCACCTGGATGCATTGGGATAGTCTGTTTGGTCACACAAGCTGTAGAATGAAAGTTGCACCACTTTGCAACTTTCAACTACTTGCATTTGATAGCTTTTTCCCCAAGTGAAAATTCACCACCATAGGGAAATGCCTCTAAGATAGCAAACACTGAGAGTGGTTATTGTAGAGGGTTCCAATGCAATCTCATAGGATTAGATGAGAATTTTCTAAGCATCACAGTGTTCAACTAATAGCATGTTGAAGTTTGCAGCCATTTTGTACTTTGGAACCTTAAGAGATTTTGTCGATTGAATGTAGCTCAGAGTGATTCCGCATGTTTGGGTGTGAAAGAGGACCATTCCTATTGTAAACGTACCCAGCTAGACTCATCAGGACAATCCATTTGGTCACATGAGCTGCAGAATGAAAGTTGCACCACTTTACAAGTTTGCATTGCTTGTATTTGACAATTTTTCCATCAAGTGAAAATTGGACACCACTGGAAAACCACTCTAAGATAAAAAAAACTAAAAGAGGTTATTTTAGAGGGGACCAACATGATCTCATAGGTTTAGATGGAGATTTAGTACACACCATAGTTTACAAGTAATACTCCGTCAAAGATTTTTCCCTTTTGCACTTTGGACCCTTAAGGGATCAAGTCGGTTGAATGTAGATCAAAGCGATTGTGCTCTCTTTTCGATGGAATTAGGTGGGCTGCAGACTTAACTCCATTTTAGTTTTGGTTTGGTTGGATTTGAAGTTATTTTGTGCATTTTAGAAGCCAATTACTGAGGGTCGATTTGTATACCCTGTTTTAAGGGTTTTGAGTGCATTAAAATGTCATATTAAGCCTTCCACCCAATGTATACTTTTGTAACTCAATGGAAAGGCTTAGTTAGGGTTATAAAATATGTGTGCAAATTTTTGTGTGAAAGGGAGGAAAATAGATGGTTTTTAGGTGATGCCCTAGATGTCAAATGGTGCATTTTTTAGTGGAAAATGGTGGTTTAGTGCTAGGGTTTGAAGAAATCTCTGGGGACAGCGATATCTCTTAAACTTTTAAGCTTGTGCAGAACTTTTTGAAGGTATTTCAAGCTTTGGTTGGCTATGGGAAGGTTTGGAGTATGGGTTTTCAATAAACCCTTGCCTAACTTGTGAATGAAGAGGGTTTTGGGGTTTGTTATGTTAGAGGGCTTATCACGCCCTAAAAGTGGAGGAATTGGTGGTTTGCATGTGATAGGAAGAATAAAAGGGGGTTTCTTGTTTTGTGAAATTTTATCCAAAAGAGTCTTATGAGGGTTTGATGTATGTTGAAAAAGGCTTAAATGGGTGACTAAAATGGTGGTTTGCTACAGAGGTTGTTAAGGAATTCTCCAAAGTTTTGTTGAAGAAGGCTTAATTGATCCCTTGGACAATGTTGTTTTCAAGTTTTTAGCAAGTTGCTCCAAAGGAGTCTTAGGTGGAATTGAGGTATGTTAGAGATGACCTAGTTTGCATCAATTTCTATGAGGCATACATTGCCCCTACCTTGTCAACCCTACTGAATCGACAAGCCAGTGAGCTCACTAGCTTGCCAATTCGGTAGGATTGACAAGGTAGGGGCAATAAAATATGCCTTTCTACAATTATATTAGACATTATTTCATTCTTACTCATAAATCCACATTCTTTTCCTTGAAGACAACTTTAAATGTAAACCATGAAGCATTACAACTAATTTTTAAAGTAATATACACATTTAATTGAGGCATATATTAAGGAATATACACATTTGCATGTATTAATTTCTCATAATTTTTGTATATCAAAAAATACACTAATTCAATGATAAATATTACAATAGTGATGGAAGAACATCTTGAAAATCTTCCCATTTGTCAATACTTGTAGCAATACATGCAGGGAAATAATCCTCTCATTTGTAGCCCAGATCATGAAATATATTGTACAATAAGAAACAAACAGAGTTGATTCCCAGTTTCTTCTCTCCAATCCACATCAACTGGCCCAATTATTTGCATTCCAAAATGCTTCAAAACATGTACATCCCCTGCTCCCTATGAAACACATGGGTAGTAGCCTCTCTGTGGTTGTGTACTCTCATAAGAATTTGGTCCAAAAAAATCTTACAAAAGCCTATCAATCTTAGACATGGACTCACATAAAAATCATTAAAATAACAATAACTAAATAATGTTAGTCATACACCTGACGAGACCTACTATCACCTTCATGCATGCTAGATAAGGAGGTCGATTGAAGGTCCTACAATGGTGATGTGGCCCTTTGCTACTTTCTCATCTCTCGATGATCCTACGTATAAATTTCAAATATATCACTGACATAATTAACATAAAACATGTAGCATATAAGAATCCGATAAATCTACGAGATGGAAAAGAAAGAGAAGATTGGCAACCAAAAAATGCACCAGTAATTGATGTTTCTCATACCACAGAACACTTGCACCACCAACCAATGTTCTTTTCTTAAACTTTGAAAAAATTCAGTATTACCTACAGTCACAATCACAAAAGGATCAATGATAGTTTTAAATGCATATGACATCAAACACTAATAGGGAATATGGTGCAGAGCACATTGTCCTCCCTTTTTTGAGTTGAGTCTGGTTAGGATGAATGAGTCAAGATGTCAAATAAGGTTTGAAAGTCATTTAATATGGTAAATTGACCCATTCCTCTCATTGTGGCCACTGTAACTTGAAGAATGGGTCTGCAACATCAATAAAATAGTGTGGGAATGTGGAATTTGTGCAAGGGAGGTCGAGTGTTCTATTGGGCATGGAGCCCTAGAGTGAAAATTTGTGTTTTCGAATTGAAATAGTGAGGTTTTGAGATAGTAAAGTGTGTAAAATGGTTGTGTTATTTCTTGATGAATTAAGTTTGGGAAAAGGTATTTATACCTATTTGAGGTATTGGAAAGTTTTGGTGAGGGTTGGATGTGTGATTTTCAATAAGCCCTATGTTATTTGGCTTAAAAGGAGGGTTTTGTGATTCGGTGCTTGGGTGAATGATTTTTTGACGGTAAATGGTGGATTATTTGGTTTGAACACATTTAGAAGACTTCCCAATTGAATTTTGATTGAAAGGGAAAGATTAAAGTAGAGTCCCTTTGAAAAAGTGACCTAATTTGGGTGAAATTGAGTGGTTTGAGTGGGAAAATGATAGGAAACTTGGGGGCAGAAAAGATTTTCTATCCTTTTGAGTTTGTGTAGGTCTTTTATGAAGTTTTGGAGGTTTTGGTTGGGTTAGGAAATCCCTAGAAGATTATTTTTCAATAAACCCCCATGTAAAGAGCAAGAAATGAGGGTATCATGGTAGGGTGGTTTGGCAAATGTGTCTCTACAAAGTAATTGTGGAATTTGAGGTTTTTTTCATTGATGAGTGTTTCCCAATCAAAATTTGGGTGGAAATGAATTTTTAAGGTATAGGTCCTTTGGAAAAGTGACCTATTTGGAGAAGTGACCTATTTGGGGGTCTAAAATGGTGAAAAGGCCCGATTGCAAGGTGTTGGTCCAAAAGAGTGATATGCCCATTTGAGATATGTTTGGAATGAAAATAATGGGTATCTGAAACCCTAAATGGTTTGTGTGTTTTTTGAGAGGGTTGATATTATGCCCTGGTTTTGGTGTTTGGACACATACAAGGAAACTAGGTTGAAATAGTGAAGAGTTGATGAAAAAGAGTTGTTAGGGAAAAATGTTGGTTTGAGTTGGATGAACTTGTGTTTGTAATTGGTTAACCTCCCTTTTATTGATCAGAATACCAACCTAAAGGTGATCAATAGAGAGAAGCATATAACCATCATTTTGCATATCTACATTAATGCAATTTTGCAAACCCTTATACAATCAAACTTAAACGCTTGAAATAAAGCAATGATCAATAAAATGACTTTACAAATTCAATGTGCATACTTACAAGTCAATCCAAGGAACCATCTGGGTCTGCTCTACTCTTTATTGTGTCAAGTATTTCCTCATGGTTAGACTCACACACTTTCCACAAGTTTGCCCTTATATTTGATCAAATGAACGTTGTTGGCGACGACAAGGTTCGAGTAGTGAAGAATCTTCCGATGCATGTCGAAGTCCTCAAACAACCAAACTACAACATTATTAATTGGGTACCTTTGAAGCCATGTTCCAGTAACAACCACCGAACCTATAGGATATTCTATATTTTCTCCATCTATAATTGGGGCCTCCAGTTTCTTTTTGGCCTCGATACAATGACACAGGTAATAATTTGTACCCTCTTCATTGTCTTCATCTGCAATCACCACATAAGTGTGCCCTGCATTGATATGTTCATCTTGTTACATGTATTTACTAAGAACCATAATAAAACCTATAAGTAAGATATATTACCTGGTTCTAGTAGGTCCAATACATGATCAAATTCAATGGATGATTGCATCTTCGTGATTTGTAGAGTTGTCAGGAGCTGATAAGTGTCAAGTGGGGTTAGACTTCTTACAGACCATTCGTCAACCCACTCTATTGACTCACAATCATTCCATACTTGAAGTGTATATGCAGAACAAAAGCATGCCATCTTTCGAGTATGGATAGTCCATATACCTGCATTGAAGCTTCTAAAAGAGTGTAGCTCGCTCGATCCTGTTAGTGTACAAAAATCCTCATATTTTACAATGTTAGTATCATCTACGAAATGAAAAAATATACGAACTAAAGAATTACCTTCACTACCTGGACCCATTGCACCATTGCACCACTGGACAATTTATCTTGCATCTATCAACTTTACACTATTTATGTACTTTAACTCTTCTTGTGCTAGGTCTCTTTTGATACATGCACCTGCTCCATCATGCTCCCCCTTTCCATGCCTGGCCTCTGATAAGTTCCACATATGTTGAACACCACTGATCCTATGCATCCTGCTCAACTAGTAAAACATTTTGTTGTTCTTGAATTGTGATGTATAATTATCTGACCATATGATATGTTGACTAAATGATATGCCCCTACTAGTCAGATCAACATAGAACATATGAAAGCAACCTTGCACAAACCCTATAGAATGTGTGCGATCATCATTGATGTAAAAGTGATACTCCCTCAATACTTTCCCATTTTCCTTTGTACTATCATTTACATGAATGAATGCTATATGCACAAATATAGCAACCTGCCTGGAGTTGTAGTACTATGATTGCACCTCATTTTGTGATTGTAGTGTGTAGAACTTTCTCAGCGATGTCGACAACTAAAATGATATGACGAAGTGGAAATGTGTCCTTGCATAGCTTGAACTGTGAGTCCAACCATTGTGCTCTGTGTGTATGCCTTGCATACTCATAGACCACCTGATCATGAAAAATTCCCATAAACTGATACACTAGAATCTTATCACTGACCAATTCACACTTCTTTTCTTCTTTCCCATCGTTTAGACTGTATGCCACTGTTTTATATTTTCCAAATTCCACAATTTTGTCTCCAATTGTGTGTGTACTAGCCATGTGTTGTAAAATTGGAAAATGTTGCATTCCACCACAATGATCACATATTCCATCCGAGCATGACTTCTTGTAAAAAAATTGACCATCCTTTCTTTCACATAAAATGGAAGACAAAAATTTCCTTGACGATTTAGGTGGAGGCATTATGTTACATTCCTGCAAAACATTGTCAGTATGCATATCTACACATATACGTCGATAAACATCATAATGGTTAGAAAACTCAATATGAACCCTACAACAACAAGTAGTGTGTGTGTGATTTATTTTGACATAAGAAGGATTTAGCATTTCAAAATACCTTTGACATATTTTAATTTTAGGAAAATTTTGTACAAAATCAACATAAAATTGGGTTTGAGTGGTATCCAAATAATGCATTGGATGTGGCTCATGGATATTACTACCAATTATCCTTCTTACAACATCTCTTTGATTAGGATAGGTCCTTGTGTTATCCTTCCAATAATTCACTATTAAAGATCTCAAGCCTTGAGCAATTCTTGTATCTTTTCGTGGCACTCTACCTGAGAATTCCCATAACTCATTGCTAATTGGATCCTCCACTCTTTCACGCCTTCCTTTGTCTCTCATTAGAGATGATCTAATTATTTTGAAAGACTTGCTTGCCTTTGTAAGGTTCACCTTGTTCCTTGTTTGACTACTTAACAATGTTGTTGTCATCACACATCATGTGGCACAACTATCCTTCATGTGTGAGGTAGAACCCATGCTCTCGTATGCACTCATAAAGTTCTTTATAATAGAATTTTCACTTGATTCATTCGAAAATCTTAGCCCAAGATCCTTCATGGTGGGCCTAAACTTAAGTTGCCTCATCATTTCAACAAATAGTTGGCATCTTCCACCCTCACTTAGCTTCGCAAAAAATAAACTCCATATCCTTTGTGCATATCTTTGACATGTACGTTTTGGAATCTTATTAGGAATCTATTTCAAAACATTGGAATCAATATCAATAAAAAATGTAGGTTTTCTATTCAAAACTCTAGGAGGAGTTCTCAAATGTAAATTTGTGTCAACATTGGGAAGGTCAACAACATCGGGGATAGATCGCGTACCTTGAATCAGAGGTGCAATTGATGACATACCTTTAGATTGACATGTAAACGATGTTGTACCTCCAATTTGAGATGTCATTTGTGGAGTTCCTTCAAATAGAGATGTGTTTGTTGATGTACTTTCAAAACACAATGTTGTTGATGGTGTGTCTTCAATTGGAGATGTGATTTCTGATGTACTTGGAAAACCACATGTTGTTGCCAATGTGTCCTCAACTGGAGATGTGCATTGAGCTTCAACTATGGTTGATGATGTGCCCCCAACTTTGGTATCCATTCATGTCCTTACACGAACTTTCCTCAATCGTTCCCTTTGTCTTTCCAATTTGACATCTCTCTTAGATTGCACGAGAATTTTCAGCTATATGGGCTGCAATTCCTTTGCTTCATGAGCTACATTTTTTCATTCTCTTCTCCTTGCATTTTTAACTACACGTTCTTCCAGTGTTAGAGGCTTCAATAATTTCCTTGACATGGCGTTGAATGCTACATGTTCACAAACACACATAAAACCAAAAACACACATAGAACAAAAATAAGTAATGCATTTTATGAAAATATTGAAATCATTGATTACATTGCATTAAATATGAAACACACCAAAGCATTTTATGAAAGAAGGCAGTGAGTTGTTTGGAATTATCAAACATGTCTGTGGTAGACAACATTTTTCATATGATGGAGTTAGATGTTTGTAGGGTTAGATATTAGAGTAGGGATTCTGAGTGTGTTTGAAGAGTTGGTAAAGTAGCTAGAGGCTGATGCAGTACATGTAGGGATCCACAATGAACTTGTTCCAAGATTTAGAGGAAGGCTCTTAATAGACTTACACACTCTTTCAAAGTTTCATCAAAGGAAATAGGCTTCTAAGGACTCCAATCCAAACTAAGGTATAAGGGCTTTGAATGAGCCTATTAAGGCATCTAACAAGATTAAAATAATAAACCAAACACAACTTGATCACTTAACTTGCCAAGACACACCATTTTGTATCACTCATTCCTTAACCACTTACAAACTAGTAATCCTTCCTCATAGGACAGACACTCATATCTAATGAACCAGGTAACTTATGAAGACTATAATAGCAGTTGCAGATACCCTTTTCCATGGCCTAAAACATATCTCATTACTACTATAAACTCCTTTGGATAAAATACCTCAAACTAGCCCTATTCCACTTAAGCAACTAGGCTAATAAGGCCACTCTTACAAACAAACACTCCTTTAAACACCATCAAAGCTCTTGATCTCCATGGAAAATATTTTTTTAGGTTTTCAAATCTCATATTCCACCTATTTTAGGGACTACAATATTCAATAGGGTACCAACCTTCAAACCCTCACTCTAAGCTATTTCAAACTAGATTTCCCCTAGGGGTTTATTGAAACCCAGACTTCCTCAACACTCCACACCCAAAAAATACTTGGAACACTTTAAAAATAGCTTGCACATGCTCTAAAAACTTACTCCCAACCTTTAGCACTATTATTTTCTCAAACCATTACTTGAAACCTCAATTTTTGGTCAAGACACACAAGAAATCAACTAGGACAACAACTTACAAAATACTTCCATCAACTCTTCAACTCTTGAATCCTTATTGAACATGGAAAAAAACTTGTCAACCTTCATTTCACTAAGTTCTAGGGGTATCCACCAAAGGAAATTTTCATACATGCATTCTTTAGTTTTCATAACCCCAAAATAGGGTTTCATACCCGTTAGCACCAAAATAATCATAAAACTCACAAACCTCCATGAAATTAAATCAAAAAAACTAAAAATTAAAGCTAATACATTCCTTTAACGTTTCCCATATCTTTGAGACCATGAACCACTTTTACGGGGCTGTACAATGGTCTGAAACATAGATTTACTAGTCAAAACTCAGAATTTTATACTAAAAATAGGGAATACTTCTTGATCTTCTTCATTTTTTCCATACTCTCACCTCTTCCTCAAGGTTCTCCTCACATTGATGGACTCATAAAAAAATAATTTAATACCTAGAACTGAAATTCTACTTACCTAACCTTGCATGCACCTAACTCTGCAACTTTTGCATCTTTTAGCAAATTTTCTGACCACATTTTGCCAAATTGCAAGCTATGACACAAATAAACTCCCTTAGCTCCAAATACATTATAAAATGGTCTAATTGACCTTATTGAATACAAAATACTCAAAATTAACTAAAATCCTAGCATTTGACCATGCTCACTAAAGATGACCTTTTTGACAAAATTGAGCTTACAAGGTGCTTCTACACCAGAGGCCTAGAACGTTGATTTTCAATAAAGCCTCCTTGTTTCAAGAATAGAAAGGCCTAAAGAAAGGGATTAGTGTTTAGATGAATTAGAGAGGGTTCCAATGAATAAGATATGATAAGATATGAACAATTTTCTCTATTGTGAATGCTACAAGGAAGTGAATGTGAATTGGTCAGTTGAGCATTGAATTGAGGTATTTGAGATTGAAGATTGTTTGAAACTGATCTAATTGTGATTGCTAAAGGTTTTGTCTCCTTGCTCTACATAAAAATCCTAGGGTAGAATTTGTTGCCACCTAAATGAAAACTAGAGAATCTTGTGTTTATTGTTCTCAAAACCAAATTTGTGATTGTCAACGAAGTCATGAAGAATATTAATTCAAAGAAGGGTTTGTGATGTTATATCTTATAATTATTCACTATTTCTTTGGAAATGAGGTAACTTAGAAAGACAATAAGCATTCTCAATTGCATAAAATTTTCCATTTTTTTATTTATTAGAAAGGTACATGGTATGAATGAATGGAAACTTGCATTAACAACTATGTCAACTCACTTAATCTTGAAGGAAGAATCCTTAATCTGGAGAATCTCATGGAAAGGATTATTGTTAGTATGGAGAAAGGTAAAGAGGGGAATAAATTTGGCTTTATTGTTGAATCTGCTGGTATGACATCCCATGTGGATAATGTTACTAAGGGTAAATATTTTGTTGATGAAGATGTTGATGGTAAGCTGATGGAGGGCGAGAAGCCTGGTGACAAGGGTGTGAGTTGTGTTTTGATTGGGGAGGTAAAATCAGGTGGACCTAGGGTTCGTACTCATAACAAAACCAAGGTTCAGGTTGGTGCTACTGGTAATGAGATGCCTGCTACTAGGGATGAAGGTGGTAAGAATTCGACCTATGACGTTGAAGTTGCAAATATCCTGAATAATATGTAATGTTGTTAGGTGGGTTTCATCTTTTTGGCTGACTGTTTACTGTGGTCTTGCTGTGGGTGGGTTGTTTTTCTTATGATGTTTCTTTCTCTCGTTAACAACTACTTTTTGATGTAAAGGGTTCTGGGGCCCTTCAAAACCCGTATTTTACCTTTAATCCAAACTATGTCAACTCACTTGAATTTATCTAAGCACTTGTGATGAAGGTGATTTTTTTATGGAGCAAAAAAATTAATGGAAACTTGCATTAACATTGATGAAAGCTATTAGGTTTTCCAAATTGGTTGAAAATAAAATGAAATAGAGTGAATTCCACTAGCCATGTTGGAAATGGACTACTATAAGCAATGCAAATAGAATCCGTAAGTAAATTTGTGTTAATTAAATGTCAAGTTTTTCATTTTTTTATTCTTCAAACTCATAAAAATTAAACTTTTTAATGCAAATCCTATCTAATTCAATGTAGAATTCTATGTCCAATTGTTATGTTTAATAAAATCATTAAAGAAATTTAGTTTATATTGTCAAAAACAAACAAATATACTAAAAATAAACATTTCAATATTACCAAAATGAATATATTATCTCAGATAATGTAAAATCATGTAGAAACTTCAAAATGTCTTCTTCTACGTTGTCTACCATGCAGATTGGTGGTAAAAATGTGATGGATCAAGCATAGATTGGTACAACATGAAGTCAACTGCATAAAAAAAGGTATTTTTGAATCGTATAAAATGCTAAACCAGACAAATACAGAAGCATGTGGACCTAAATCATGGGGTCAACCCCTATTTTACCATTTCAAGGTAAAACATATTTGGCGCACGCCAAATTTGGCGAGCGCCAAATGTGTTGTTTTTGAAAGGGAGAGATTCCATAGAGACAAAGGGAGTGACACTCAAGATAGAGAGAGAGGTGATAGGAGTGAGAGATATTACTCTAGGTAGTGTGGTAGTGACTAAGACCTGAGAGTGATAGAGACTTGAGAAGGATAGAGAGTTGTCCAATTACAATGGGGGAAAATACCTAACAACAGGAGAGGGGTTGGGAGGGATGAGACCCGAGAGATACAAAAAGGCCAAATGGGGAGAGAGAGAGAGGGAGTGTGGGAGAGGAGGTTCGAGTGAAATATATTTGTCTAGGTAGGGTGGGAGGTAAGTGAGGCCTAACAAAGAGGGGCTATGAGAGAGGGAATTGAAGTGACACAGATTAGTCTAGGTAGCATGGGAGGGAGTGAGACCTAAGAGAGAGAGAGACTTGAGAGGGAGAGATTTATTCAATTATGGTGGTGGGGAAGACCTAAGAGATGGTGTGGGAGAGAGAGGGAGTGGGAACCTTAAACTATAAACCCTATACCATTAACCCTTAAACCCTTAATCCCTCAACCCTTAACCCCTAATCCCTCAACCCCTAAACCCTCTTAATCCCTCAATCCCTATACCCTCTTAATCCCTCAACCCTCAACCCTCAACCCTCAACCCTTAAAGCCTAATCCCTCAACCCCTATACCCTCTTAATCCCTCAACCCTCAACCCCTATACCCTCTTAATCCCTCAACCCTCAACCCTCAACCCTTAAAACCTTAAACCCTAATCCCTCAACCACTACACCCTCTTAATCCCTCAACCCTCAACCCTTAACCCTCAACCCTTAAACCCTAATCCCTCAACCCATATACCCTCTTAATCCCTCAACCTTCAACCCCTAAACCCTAATCCCTCAACCCTTGTACCCTCAACCCTTAAACCTTAATCCCTCAACCCCTATATGCTTGTAATCCCTCAACCCTTAAACCCTCAACCCTCAACCATTAAACCATAATCACTCAACCCCTATACCCTCTTAATCCCTCAACCCTCAACCCTCAACCCTCAACC